>JASFAT010001918.1:0-658645 GCA_031353405.1 Baronia brevicornis
TGGTATGAATCGTTATGAATCCCCGTCATATTTATATAATAAATTAACATGGTCCCGTAAACGAAATAGCGCTGGCGATACCAGAGCGCCTAGGTCATTGCTGGTTGTTCCTCGCCACTGCTCAGTTGCGTTTCGTGGTAGCTTTAAATACGCCGCAACCAAATGTTGGAACAACTTGCCACCACCTCTTCGTGACTTGCATACAATAAATATATTTAAAAAAAATACAAAAATCTAATTTTAAGTATGCAGTCAGGAACTTGTTCTTTTGGACGCGGTGAATTTAGTACATGACTTTGTGTTTTTTAATTCCATTGTACTGTACGTGTATTTATGTGTATGTGTATATGAGTATGAGTAGTTATATATATGGATATATTTGTTTGTACGAGTGTGTCAGTATATATGTCGTCACTGTGGTCCGCGATCTGACCACGTTGGTTCTTGCTGAAAACCAGCGCCGGGTGCTCCAATAGTGCGCCCAGCATATGCTGAGCAAGAACCATTTTATGACACTCGTTAGATTAAAATTATTTTCTTTTTGTTTTGTGTTTTTATTTGTATATAGAATATTATTAAGGATTTAATTTTGGTAATTGTAAAAAAAATGGTGTCATAAATAAAATTTTTCTATTTCTATTTCTATTTCAAATAAAGATGTTATTTAATGTCTAATAAATTCTTAGAAATCTGTTGGAGTATACTCCAAGGAGTGAATCAAACTTATCGGGAATCAAAATAACTCCATATCTTTCGTTTAGTCATGACCTAAAAGCTCGCGTCTATCTGTTCTATACGCAATCATAGCAAAGATTTAATTATGAAGATGCCTTTTCAATTTACATTAATGGATAAATGTCAGATGTTTTTCTTTTATTAATACTAACTACGATAGTGCAATTACCTATAATAAATCTTCGTCTCCGATATTAAAGTTATTTGTATCTATCGTGTACCATCTCCGTCCAAGTTACAAAAGTTGCAAATTCATAAGAACCTCATATTAATATTTATACGAAATTATTAGCAGCAGTTATATCTTACTGCTAAAAATTAGCTTGAATATACTACTATTGCGAAACATTTTTTTTAGATTAGACTAGGGATTGCAATCCCGCAAAACGGGATCACGCATTCCCGCGGTATCCCCCTGCTTTTATTAATCTTCATACCTTCCGAACTTTCAGTGTGCGGATTCCGCAAATTAAAAATTTGGCGCTAAAACTTTCATGTAAATCGCAAGTAGCTATATCTAAAATAAAGTTGTGATTTGATTATTAGTCATTATATGAATAAGACTGAATTAAAAATATATAACTGTTGTTAGGAGTAAGGGTAAAATTAAACAAAACTATTAAACTATGTCAAACATTAACGATGAATCTAAGAAAACAGATTACTAATTTAAACTTAATTAATAGAAAAGAAATAATTTCTATTGCTTAATGTAAAAAATGTTTATTAAGGTTGATTTTTACACAAAAATCTGTAGTTTCAATCTGATATTATAACGTTATTTCAAAGATGCGGGAATGAGTAATCCTGTATAATAATTCTGCGGGATTGAATTAACTGCGGGAATACAATCCCTACTTTAGACCTTATTTATCTATCTTGTTCAACCAAAATACTTTAAAACAAACGACACAAAAATTGTATATATTTTTCAGAATTTGCTTTTAAAGCTTTACATGACCATAGTATCCAAAGCTTTGTTGAAATTTTCGCATTAAAAACACAAATATTCCGATACAAAAATAGTTTCAATAATTCTTAACAAATTTTTCTATCCTCTCTTAAAATTTCTCTTTTCTTTCACCAAATCGGTTTAGCCGTTTCAAAGAAAAAAAAAGGAGAAACATAAACAAAAATAAAACATGCGAATTTTGAGATTTGATACAATGTTAATACGTCTAGAAGTTATAGTCTAGGAAGTCTGTAACTTCGATAAAACAGACAGACGCTGCAGTTATATTGATGTATTGATTAAAAGATACTAGCAAAAATATTTTTTGAAGCACAAAATAATCAAAATCATACCTATTATAATTATTTAGGCGTGAAACGTTACAAATAACGGTGCTCAGGTGAATTTTTAATGTTTCAGTTTACAAAGCGGTGTTCACATTTTTCTTTTCTTTAATGGCAATTAATTATAAGTATCATGCCAGTGTCAAGAAAATACGATAACATCAAATATCTTGAAATATAACCAATCTATTTATTACGTTACGTCTTAATAAAATAAATAAATAAAAATACACGAATATTTCATATCACTTCACTTATACGCCTTAATCGAACTATAATATATTGTATAGTACACAATCACAATTAAACAATATAACTGATAAATAATATAAGAAAATTAAATAAAAGGACGTCACGGATGTATGGCGTGAAAAGTATGATATTCACATTTACAAATAAAAACTTAAATTGTAAACGCACCCTTGTCGGAATACAAAATGAAAACCATAGGTTTTAGTAGAACCCATAATTATATCACGACAGTGTAACTTTCATACGATAGTTGATATAAAAGTTATCACACCAAAGTTTGAATTAATCTCTCCTTGTTAAGCTAGAATATAGAAGAGATCTGATTTAGTTAAATATAATATATTGTTACGATGGTGATTTTAACCAAGGAGGTACCCTTAATTTTATAGCAATTCATTTAGTGTGAACTAAAGGTCGGGATTCCGGTCCCGTTCAAATCTATTGTTGATTTATGATTGTCAATTGTATACCTATTTAATACATAATCTTTAAATCGAAATTAAATATTTAGAATTTTAATCTCGAAATACAAGATTGAATTTGCATATACAATTGGGTTATTGACGTAATACTTTTTTTCTAATAATATTACTATTATCTTACTAAAAGTGATCAGTAGGAATTCTTTAAGATAAGTGAATCAGAATCATATGAATTCGACTATCTGTTGGGTGGGAAACAATGTGGATGTATTATGTGTTCTACCTGTACTTAGACATTCATGCGCATCCTCTTGAGGGATGATTAATGGAGTGTAGCGTTTGTGAAAATCCATCATTCAGACAGTGTCAAAAAAACTTTGCTAAGATACGGCATAACTAATTAGAAAAATAATATTTTACGTTTACAAACCAATATTGTTTTTCTATTAGTAACCAATTAGATTTTGGTAATCAAGCAAGGCAATTCTAGACTCCTTATTTCCTGAGGGACAGCAGCTTCAATGAGAAATCCTTCGGTCACCTCTTCAGGCAGGTCTTGGATAAACGATAGCCATACTAAGAATTAAAACAAAGCCGCGTTTAATGACGAAGTAAAATCATCGAAGGACGCAAAATCTGCGCACTTGATAAGAAGCAGGTAATCGCCCTCCAACCTGAAGCTAGATAATGGGGATCGATCCCGGGGTTGATGCCTGCACTCTGCTCATAGGGTACAGTAGTAGTACGCATACTAAGGATATTTTTGTTGTTAACTCATTGAATGACAACAATTCATTAGGGCAATAATTATATAATGCTTATTTTTAAATAAATTTTAAATGCTTAATTTTAAATATAAATTAAATAATGCTAAATAATGAAATTTTTAGGAAACAAAAATTGATGTCAGTGAATACGACTCTACATACACAGTAGTGAAATGGGTTAACAAGATGGTCGGTATCCGCTTGACTCTCCAAGATCCACCAGCTATTACGTAAGAATCGTAAATTAATTTTAATTATTTAATGAGACAAATAAATATCAAAAGTAGGTGGTCAGTCAGAACTTTTACTTAGCTAAAATCCGCGACACGCAAACAAAAACAGAAAAATAATAATGTGTGTTTGCTACCGGAAGAAGTGGATTTACGGGGAACTTAAACTAAATCTTACCGAAAAACGGCCGTCAGAAACTCTATATCTCCCAACCACTATCAACAACACCAAACACACACTACTATTTTGCCACATTACACACGTGTTTCGCCTCAACACCAGGCATCATCAGATATAGCAGACTTTACGATTAATCCATAATTTACGCAAAGTAACGCCTGACTCCATTAATTATCAATAGTAAGTTTTAATTTTATTGAATAGTTTTTATAAAATGGAAGAGCTGCGTGTGAACACGCAATCTCCATCGAAAATGTACTATATCCTCAGGATAATTAGAGTTAAGTGCCATTTTACTTTTTTACCGCTTTTCGTACAGTAGTGTAAGAACTCGAAAGCCTAAATACTTTCCATCTCCTATACATCCATCTTCCACTCCCATATATCCAATAATAAAAAGTAATATAAATTAAATTTAAAGTCAATTCCTACTATTAACTGAATTTAATTAATTAAATGATATTTCGAGAAACTGCATTAATAACAAGTGTCATCTACTACGAGTTTAAAAAATGTATTCGACTTGAGTGGATGAATAAAAAGTATTTAAATTTGTATAAGATATATAAATATATATAGGGATAGTGTAAAGTAAGACTTATAGTGATGACCGTAATTGTAATAATTTAAATGTACAAATCCTATCCAGGAAATATTTCATAATATAGTACATATATCGTATTAAAATCTAGCGATTGAGCACAGTGTGTTTTTCCTGAAACTTTTTTCCACGAACCACTACTCTGTGAAACTTTACATACCTCCAGCGGCGGATAGGACCTTCAAAAAACAAGCCTACTTGCTTTCTATCAGGTTTCCCCTCCTATCCCCTAAAAGAAAAGCCTTTACATTTCTCAAAGCGTGGCAACACTTTTGGTGTTGAATGCTTTCCAAGAGGCGATATAATGATATTATATCATTATATCGCCTCTTGTTATAATGTAATTTGTTTTTGCAGACTTTTCTGGAACGTAATCTACTGGTTCGTAGTCGCTAACAATTTCATTGCGTTGTCCTGTGAAATCATTAACGTTGTGCTTGCGGTATCGGACGGCACCTTAATAGACTTATTTACGATGATGCCCTGCATTGGATACGTGTTATTGGGTGATTAATAAGTTTGCTAATGAACTTTTTTTTATATATTTTATTATGAATTGGTTCCTTTTTATAATTATTTTTACATTTATTCCTGGCTGGCCATAGATTTTCTTTCCTTACCATGAAAAAAAAAACGTTTGTGAAAATAAATGGCATTCTATGTATGCTCTATTCAACCAAAGTACATTTATTACATAGTATTATTATATGATTATGCATTTGTTTCTAAAAAAAAATATCTATTATAATATTTTATTTTAGCAATAATAAAATCTATCAAAACTGTTCTGTATCGATCTGTATATGAAAACATAATATCAGAGTTACGCGAGCTATGGCCGAAAGACGCTATCTCCAAAGAAGAATACCGCATAATTCGTGGCTCACTGACACAAATAGGATACATTATAAAAGGTAAACTAATTCCAGTACTCATATTCATCATCAAAAACATCAACTGATATATTTTGGACGCACAAATTGACGCAACGAGACATTCGCTTTTAAAAACAAGGGATATGGATTCCAGCATTAAAACAACCCCTTTAGATAATTTCCACGTATATGTTTTAGGTGTGGGTATGTGTCTATGTAACGTGTGTAGTAATGTCCACAATTCAGGACAATTTATGAATATAAATATATATGTTATATAGACACATACCTTGTCTATATAACATGTATAGTGATGTCCACGATTCATGACAATTTCGGAATATAAATATATATGTTATATAGACACCGTGTCTATATAACGTGTGTAGTGATGTCTACGATTCATGACAATCAACGAATATAAATATATATGTTATATATTTATATTTAAAAATTGTCGTGAATCGTGGCCATCACTAAATACTTCCTTCGTTATATTATATAAATATACCTATTTCATAAAACAGTTTGATTACGTAATAATCTTATCGTAAATCTGTAAAGAGACTAAATAAAATTATTATTATATTTAATTATTAAATATAGAATAATTTTTATGTATAAGCCCCCTGACTTGATGGTGCGACGATCTGCGCAGGGCGGCTGGCAGAAACTGGATGCGTGTAGCTGAAGATCGGGCTAGGTGGCGCTCCATAGGGGAGGCCTATGTCCAGCAGTGGACTGCCGCAGGCTGTTGATGATAAGGAGAATGTACTGTAACTCACATTATATATTTTTCACTGAGTTTATAATTTTTTACTATTAGTAATAATTGTTAAATTATTTTCAAAATATCAACATTTTTGACACATCCATGAAAATAGATTTTGCTCGCAATGATGACAGCAGGAGGCCGGAACACTCTATTCTTCCTTTACCTTCACAACACTTGTCTTATTCCCCTCTCACCTTTCCATCTATTCAAAAGGCAAGCATCCATGTGCCATTGTTTACTATTATCAGGTGACTCGCTGGATAGTCTAACTGCTTTCAAAGCGATTTTTTCTTTTTGACAGGCTACGTCCTCTCTCACACTTTAGTGACAGTTTTATTCGTATCACCTCCATGTGTCACGATGGCAAAGGTTATGATTGGAAGAAACGAATCACTAACGCTGGCGTTCTCCTACTGGTTGCCATTCGATCCGTACTTGCGCGGCAGTTACGAGGCGATTGTTCTACTGCAAACATGGCACTGTAAAAATTTATTTCAAGTATTCCTACTATGGTTTTTATTTTCTACGATTAAAATTAGCTATATTTACCATACTAATATACGCAAAGGTATATCTAACTTTATATGTTTTCCGCGATTAGAACCTTCTTTTGCAAACATTCATCACACTGCATTTATATATGTGCATGAGCTTTATATATACGTGTTTATATAATGCTCACACATACCCACATTAAGCAACAAATAGCTCAGTTGGTAATGCTCGGGCTTACAACGGGCAAAGTTCGTGTCTTCCATTAGATTATTGATGTGAATCATTTTATAGCATAAACCTTATGAGTTTAGTTGGAACGGTTAATAAGATTTGTAGTATAATAAAAAAAAATGTTAAACTTTTGTAAAAAAAAAACACACGCCACTTTCATAAATAAAAAAGATTACAAATTAGATTTGTTAAATGTCAGTCTGTTAACAATTAAGAACTTTATTACGAATACAATTCCGTTTCTCTGAACGAAGAAGGTACGGCGAAAGAAACTTCCCCGTAATTCTTATTTTTCTATGACTAAAAAAATATAACAAGGCTGGTCGAAATAATATAAAACGTAACAAACCGAGTAGGATTCCCTTTACTTCTAATATTTCTTTCTTTAAATTGACTACAGCAAACATATTCACATTTCTCCACTAACCATTAATTTCCAGGTTTCAACACAGTGGCTTTAATTATAGGATCAGACCTGCTATTCTGTATCTTCATTTATCATATAACAATGCAGTTTGACCTCCTCGCTCACAAAATTAGGATAATGTTCTATGTACCCGTAGATTGTCAACTTATTGCTGAATATCCTTGTGGTAAGTCGGCAGTGTTTTTCCTTAGGGTTGACTAAAGGTCATTGGGCATTTAGATGTTAATTCGATAAAGTAATATAAAAACGGGTCAGAAATATGTATGTCTGTCTATATTAATCTTATGTGTCTAATTATATGGGTAAAGCAGAATTTAGCATTTAGCCGAACTGATTGTCGGTTATCTCTTAGTAGTCCCACTTCGTGACCTGATATGTATTTTTTTTAATGCTTCGCCCATAGAATTGATTTTCTTCATTATTGTTTCATGTGATCATTAAAAATAAGAATAAAAATAAGATTCTTAGAACAGAACCAAGGTGAGAGTCAGTTATGTTATTAAACTTATTAGTTATGTCATTAAGTATCTAATACATTGCGCAAATATTTAATTTTATCTTTATTTTTTGCCTATTTAACAGAGAATGTCCATCTGTCATCAGAGATTTAGACATTCACTAAGATAGTGCGGTACAATTAAAACTAGCATATTATTAAAACTAGCTGTTATATAATTTCTCATACCTATGGTCTAGTCGGGCTTCACTGTATGTTAATGCTGTGTCTATCTGTCATTAAGGTTATATTTTAATATTTTGCGCGAATTAGAATAATGTATTATTATTGTTACTCCTGTTGATAATAAATAATTAGAAAACAGCAAAAAAGATCGATGTTGATGATGATCAAATCTGGTTATATTAAACTTTCTTATTATGTGCTAGGAAATGCTATGTTACTATTAAGTAAACATTTAACGAAACATTCTTTTCCAATTTAAGGTAAATATGCTATGGAGTACAGTAAAGAAGAAGAGGATTTAGATGTAAGCGATTCCATGGAACAGGAAAGGCGATACCATAAAAATATAATTGAAGTAGTCCTCAAACATCGCATTTTACTAAGGTCAGAGTATAGTTATTGTTTGTTTGCAAACTTGTTGGACGTAATAACACAAGTTTTAGAGCACGTACATAAATCAGGTATTCCCAAGGTAAGAGACCCTTTTTCTAGAATTAACTGATACCTCAGACCTCCTTACTTAAATTATTTTTAAAATCCTATCGTTAGTTTTTTTCGATTGATACAAAATACTTACCAATATAAAAATTTTGCGGTTGGTGGTGAGTTTCGACTCCAAGGGCGAATGTTGATATTGACACTTTGGGAATCCCTGCTAAATTATATAAGGTTTAGGCAACCTTCCCCAATTATTGTCCCTCCAACATAATTATCATAGATTCGTGATTTTGATATTTATCTGTTTATAATCCTTTGGTCCAATGATTTCTCAGACATTTAAGCAAATTCACAATACCAGCATTTCTATTCTGATACAGTCAAAAATAGGATAAGTTGTAATGTATTTTCTACTTCACTATCACTATTCGCGAGAATAATTTAGTTATGTATGTATGTACATATATACCTAACTGATGCGTAATCTGCTCAACAGACTGTCGGCGGATGTAGAGAATATGTTCAGCTTCTCTCTCCTTGTAAACTACATGAATAGTTCTATAATAATCTGCTTCTCTGGATTTTGCTCCGTTGTAAGTACAAATGTATTATATTAATACACACCACGTTAAAAGCAATAAAATGACCTAATATTTATTTATGTGCGTTTATCAGCATCAAAAGCAAAATAAAAAAGGTAGGTAGGTAATAGATAATTATCTCATGATAATCATAATTCTCTCCTATGAAGGTTCTTCGCAATGTGTAAGAATACGTCACACGAAGTGATTACAGAACCAGGCGCCGCGTCAGTAACTCCGTTCCCCATTAACTTTATGAGCTGATTCAGCTTGTTTTAAATCGCAATCGCAATTCAAGTTGGTTTTATAACAAGAAAGAAGCACGTGCAAATGGTACACTGATAAATATATACTTTAACTCGTTATATACTTTAATTTAAGATTATCATGTATTTGGATGAAATAAAAACGCTTTTACGAAATAAAGAAAAGACGACTAATTAGCTCAGTGGCAATCTTCAATGGCAATGCTTCGCCCGCGGAGTCAATGGTCGCGGGTTCGATCCCCGCATCGCAATAAATAGATTTATGGATTACAAATATTTATTCCGCGTCTGGTAACTCCGCCAATCCGCATTGGACAAGCGTGGTGGGTTAACGTCCGTTCCTCCAGAAATGAAAAGGCCCGTGCTCAGCAGCGGGACATATATAGGCTGTTATAAAAAAAAAATTGAACTGATTTACTAAAAATTGATACATAGTGTTACCGAATGTTATGGTTTTCGTTTCGTGAGTACTTCATGTTTTCACTTCACGCTTTCTTGGGTTAAAACACGTTATGGTAGACTAAATTCATGGCGCGGTAGCATAAATATGACAATACTCCTAAATAAATAGACAATATAAATATAGACAATACACCTGTGGCGATAGCTGTTAAATTTATATAATTTTCGGTGTAAAACGCAGGTCCAATTCCCTTATAAGAGCGGCTGGGTTCTTTGTTTCAAAGCTCCCATCGCTGCTACGATGTTTTGTATAATGCAATAGTAATTTAATTCTGTATTCAATGCGCAGCTGTTGTCAATGGACAAAGCTTTTTCATTAAAGCACCGAAATTCAGCGATGAGAAAATTAATTCGTTTCTTTAGTGTTAGTATTATAAATTTGTCAGTGCATGTTTTATGCTAGTAATGAACATACATGGAGCGGCAGCAACTTGTTTCCTCTGCTACGGTTAATGAATTATTATTAAATCCGGCGTTATTCTAAATTGGAGTGCATTGTATATCCATTGATTTTTAAGAAATGTTCTAAGGCTCTCTAGCACGCGCAGAAAGCATGCTGTGACATTATTGTTCACTATTCATAGAAATATAAATAGAAAAAACTTTATTCATGTCACTTTTTTTACAATAGCTAAAATGAAATCTTTAATAATATTATATTATAATATATTATATAAATAAACAAAACAAAAAGAAAATACTTTTAATCTAACTATAGTGTCATAAAATGGTTCTTGCTTAGCTTATAATTGTTCGTTCGTTACTTTTCAATTCATTGAGAAATTAATTTGAGAAATTTAATATTGAAATAATTTATATCACCCGAATGTTTTTTTTTAGTTCGTTGAGGAGTGGAATTCCTTCATGTTCAAATCATTTTTACTCACGGCAATGGTACAGATTTGGCTGCTTTCTTGGTTCGGACAGAAGCTTTACGATTCTGTAAGTTCATTAGTTTATTTTGGGATCTGCATATGAACAGTATGACTTTAATCGCATCATACACAAATAAACTTATTATTTAGTATAAAGTGGACAGACAGAGGTAACGATTTGATATGAAAGTTTGTTCTCTCGTCAAAATTGACTTTTTGGGTTGTTAAAATTTTACAGTACACTCTTGTATTTTTATGTTTTATTTTGATTTCTATATGTAACTGTGGAATTATTATTATCTAGTCAACCTATTATGTCAACATATATTAATATTTTATATTTTCATACATACAGCTACATATTTTTAATACCTAATTATCAGAACTCGTAACTCCAAAGAATCGTCTGTTTTCTCATTTAGACCTTTCAAGCCATCTAGCGGATAGCTTAAAGCGTTTCTGATAGAATACTTCTTATTTACCTAAGTAAGAATAGTTTTATAAAAAAATTCTCAAACTATGAGAGAAAATCAGTTTTTTGTTGTTCCTATGAAATTTATTAATATAGATTTACGAATTTTGAAAATTAGGTCGACATTATTGTGCAAAACATCTTATAAATAATCTTATAAAATCATATATTAAAAGTATACTTTACTTTATTACTGATTTTAGAGTACTAGAATAGCCGAGGCAGTTTACAGTTGTGGGTGGTACAATGTTCCCAAAAAAATTCAGAGCACTCTTATTATTTTGTTTTACCGGTGAGTAGTGTTTAGTACATATTTAGTTACAAATTTTAATCACCAAACTAGAAATTTTATCTAAGATGTACAAAAGAAGTGGGTTATAATTTTACATATGTATACATGATTATAAAGAGTATGAAAATTAAAAGGTGAAACGTTCAATTAATATTATTAATGCCAACACTATTAATAATAACTACTTAATAATTAATAAATACGAAAGATGTTCACGGCATGATTCTTTCATGTTCTAATAAATATTTAAAATCTAGAGAACTTTATTGAAAAATCTTGGAATGTAAGAGAGAGATAATAGTCAAATCAATAATTGATATGATTGCAGGTCTCAAAGGGGAGTAGTTCTGACAACGTACGGTTTTTCAGTTATATCTATGAAGAGCTACAGTACGGTAATATAAAGTATATTTAAATACAATATAATTATAGTACAATATATAATTAATTTTAATATAAAATTTTAAACCCAACATTTTTTCTTATTGCTGGGTTTAAATAATATATAGGTTATTTAAAGTTTAAGAAAATCATAAATTACTTTTAAAAAATGTAATATTACATTTTAATGCATAGTCTAAGGGTAGATAAAAAAATTAATACGTAAATCCCTACGAGTTGTCTACGAGCTAAGCCTTCTCCATAGCTCTATAGAAAATAGTCCGTATTCACGTCAGTGTCCACGTTTCCACTATACACCACTGTTTTACGTTTACACGATTATAAAACGTTGTAAAACAATGATGTTCCTTTATTACAACACATGCCTTTCTCTTTCAGATTTTGAAGACATCGTGGTCTTACTTAATGTTACTGGTTAACATATTTAGGAACTAAATATGTTAAAATTTACAGGTGAGACATGCTGTAGGAAAAAAATATGTATTATTATAGTATAAAATCTTCAGAATTCTTATTATTTACCTTATGGAAGAATGCATCTGTAATGTATAAAAACTTAAGCTTTAAACTTTAGTCAATTTCAAAATATAATATTTAATTTTATTGGTGTTTTTGAAAATAAATAAATATCAAAAAATATATTTCTTTTATCTAATTTTTAATATGCCAGACGAAGGAGTAAGTGAGTTATATGTTATACATAATGTTAAATAATTGTCTATGGACGGTTACTGTACCTGTATTGCAGATGCTAGTTTATAGAAAATCATCAGTTATAAAACAGTGATTTTGGATAACGGGAGGGGCAGAAAATGATAAGATATGGGAATGGAGGAGTTTAGGAAAGGGAGAGCTCCGGCTCTTTATTCATCGAACGAACTGGAGTAGAAAAGTTGTTGCTCGGAAGGCGGTTTTTTATTAGCAAAATAATGATTGCTACTTTATAATTATAATCACAGGGTTACTTTTTGTCACTGTTATTTCACTGATGATTATTCACTATTTGATGATTATAATGTCACTGTAACGGTGACTCGTCTAAGATTTGAGCACTGACAATGTTGGTAGATAACCTACGTCGTTGGTTGGCTGGAAGTATGATCAATACAAAAATTCTGATCATGTTCTTACATGATTTCACGCCAGCGTAATTCCGCAATCACAGAATCGCTCCATCATTATCTGA
The DNA here is from genome assembly GCA_031353405.1 of Baronia brevicornis. NCBI lineage: Eukaryota > Metazoa > Arthropoda > Insecta > Lepidoptera > Papilionidae > Baronia > Baronia brevicornis. Next base: position 12,944 of record JASFAT010001918.1, read on the forward strand.
GCTAATTGAAAGGACGTTAGATTCTCTTGGCAGTGAGATCTTCTCCCATGCTTTGTAAATAACTGAACTAAGATATGTGCTTTCATCTCTCCGACTAAGGCTGGTCACATTTCTACTTACTACTTACTACTTTGTGCCAAGTATTTTAGTCTACTGTGAGCCGAAAATTTTACCGAATATATTTTATCATTGGTATTATCATTCTAAAATTAAAGCTAGGAATAAATTGATAAAAGTCAGTGACAGGAAGCCGCGATTTTTATATCATCGATGAGGAATGGGGAGTAGACAAATATTATGTATTTAATATGAACAAACCATATGTTTTTGTGTTATTAAATACTTGTTTTATTATTTTGCAATAATTCAGTTTTTACACAATAATTACGGCTGTGTTACGTGTAACACTTCTGTTTGAATTTTTAATTCTTCAAGCTTTCGATTCATAACGCGGTATACACGAGCCCCAAAATGATTTATTTTTAAAATAAAATTAAAATTGAGAACATAGATAGCTCTTACCACATTAAAAAAATAAAAATGACGGAATAAGTAAGACATGCAGAAAATTAATATAAAAATTAACTATGTATTTATATAAAAACATTACGCATAAACTGACTTTAGGATTGTGAGATTCCAAGTTAACGTCCAGTTTGTCATTTCAATGAAACTCTAAGTACTTACGAAGAAGTTTTGAAGCTACCAAAGTCACCGACATAGTTCTCCTAAGTCCTGAGGGGACAATTGACTGAGACGTTTGCCGGGGAACCGATAACCGCAAACGTTGAGGGGTGATGGATTAAAGGTCGCATCTTGTCATACGGGACGCCCACCGCCATGATGGAGAGAAGATCGGTTTAAAATAGTTGGCAGAAATCGAAAAACGTGAAGCCAAAAAACAGACTAAAAGGCGCGTGTTAGAGAAGACCTATGTATGTATAGGGGAGACGTTGTAGATGATGAAGACGGAGTATTTAAATAAATGTGTGAGGAAGAATGAATGAAAAGATGGATAAGTGTGGAGGAAGCAAGGAAGGTGTGCCAAGATCGTAGCGGATGGAGATCTGTCGTCTCTGCCTACCTCTACGGGAAACAGGCGTGACAATATGTATGTATGTATGTATGTATGTATGTATGTATGTTTTTCCAAAAATTATTTAGAAATATTACTTCAAATTTAAAAAATAGCAAATATTATATATTATGAAAGAGATGTTGATAAAAACTTAATTCTGAAATGTTGCAAAAACTGCCTTACTTTTCAATACCTTACGATATGAAATTATCTAATTCAGATTAATTTTTTGAATTGTCATCATATTCCGTTGTATAACCATAATATCCCGTATGTGTCTAACCGCAGCCTTACATGCATAGAAAAATCAAATTATACGTTTGATAGAAAAAACAGCAATTATTTCACAGTACCAACACCTGTACACAATCGTGAATATAAATGATAACGACATACTCAGAATTTGATTAATCTGTAGGTGATACTTTAAAAGAGAGATTTTTTTGACAAATAACAGAATAAATAATATTAAAACCATGGGTATTTCAACAAAACAGGTAAGTCAAATTAATTCGTTTGGTGTATAATGCGGTAGAACATGTTTGAAGGGATTACTCGACAAGGAAAGTAGCACACCATCACGGAATATAATGCGTTAGGAAGGATCACTTCCCCTTCTTCCCCTTCTTTCATCCTTTCCCCTTATTCTACCTCCTTCTTTCTCTCTTATTAAATCCTTCTTCCCCTTGTATTATTCATATCTATACTTACATACACATTTTAACTATTGAGGTAAATGTTAATTCATAATACAAGTATTCTTAGCTTACTATTTAGAAGTCGTTATTAACTATTCAAGTAAAGTGGCTTTGCCTCTCTTCTTAAAAAATAAATATTTGTTAATCCCATGATGAAGTCTACTTTTGGGAAATGTACAATTTGGAGAAATCATGTGTTTTTCTATTCTTGGATATTTTCAAATATCAACATCTATTCCGTTTTTGAATTCGATATGCCACTTAATTCTATGTGGAAAGCTCACTGTATACAAAAACACAGAAGGCAAATTACGTTTAGTTAAATTTTCGGTTTTAAATGATTGAATTTTTTATAGAAAACAAAAATTGATGTCAGCGAATACGACTCTACATACACAGTGGTAAAGTGGCTTAACAAAGTAGTCGGCATACGGTTGACTTTTCAGGATCCACCAGCCGTGAAGTAAGAACTGTAAATTAATTGTATTAAAGATGACTTTTTGACTTTTTCCCGCCAACTTACATCAGTGACGTTGTGTTTTTTTATTTCATTTTCATAATCTTATATTATTATCAGTTATTTTGTTTAATTGTGGTGGCGTATTATGCAATATAGTTCGATTAAAGTGTATAAGTGAAGCGATATGAAATAAATTCGTGTATCATAACTTTTTAAGTTGACTGAAAAAGTCCATAGAAGGTTTTTGGTAAAATTGCCACTATTTTATCAAGACGTAACGTGATGAACTGACTTGTTACATTTCAAGAGATTGGATATTATTGTATATTACTTGACACTGGCATAATAGTTGTAACTAATTGCCATCAAAGAAAAGAAATGAAAAGATGACCTTTTTATGTAACAGTATCAGATAATTTAATAGGACCTTCACAAAAATCTGTCATTTTCATCAGCCTTTTCCAGTGCACTAGCATCTATAACTTGATTAAATATCTTTGAATAGACATTGTTTTTCAAGCAACTCAACACAGATTTTTAGCACGATGCAGATGTACTGAAGTATTATTAACTCGATCCGTGACACGTGTACCATAAATTTTACACTATGATACCATAAATAGAACTACTATAAACAAGCTAATTACTTACGGATTGATGATGTTATGAAATATTTTTGGTCAAAAAAAAAGATTAATATCTATAGTCAAAATTCAGTCAAATGGCCTGAACAACATGTCGGGCAAAAACGGCCAGGCACGGAACGTGTTAGAAAACGCGCTTCCTTATTTTCCAGCTCACTACTTTTTAGGTATACTTTTTAAAATGAGCCGAATATATCTAAGAGTTTTTCCATCATATGTATACGCATATCTCGCAATAATCCCTGATAGGCGTATGTTGAGGTCAAGTTACTATCGACTACGAGTACTATCGCTATTTTATTCGCAGCCCATATATGTCCCATACCTAAACGCAGGCCTCCCCATTTTCGGAAGAACGGACAATAACCCTGCACCCTTGTCCAATCGACGGAGTTACCAGATTCGAAATAAATATCTGTAGGCCATACATATATTTATTCCGATGCGGGAATCGAACCCGCGAGCATAGACTCCGTGAGCGGAGGGCCCCGCCACTGTGCCAAATTGGTCATCTCATCGTCATATATATTTATATGTATGTGTAATATCTACAGATTTGGATTGTTAAAATTACACATATCATGATTAACTACTACATATCTTTGTTAGAAGTACTATATAATTTTTTAGAAGTTCTCGCAAGCAGACCCGTAAGTTGCGGACTGGAATAACAACTGCAATGACGTAGGCTTAGTGACGAAGGCTGACTCAGTCTTGAAACTGCGTTGAAACCGTAGAAGACTCTCAGGTGAGGTCGAGACCTCGGCTTAAACCGGTATTTGAAACCTACACGAGCATTTCTCTTATAGGTCTCGAAATGAGATCTTCACGGACGTCAAAGAGTACGGTGTACATATTTTTGTAGAGATTTGTTTTTCTTTTGTCTTTGAACTCCATTCGGCTACAATATATGTTTTATTAAAAAAAAACTAATACTTTAAATAAAAACGTGGGGTACACAACAATATGTATAACGACTGGTTAATTATTTCAGATTCTTATGCGTCCCCGTTTTTATTTTATAGTATATTAACTTCTTTTAATTATTTTTATATTAGTGTTATTATATAATATAATATAATATTTCATTAGTTCTTGTATAGTTCTATTTACTTTTAATTGATGTTGCCATCAATAAATGTGGTGACACCTTAGAAAAGTGAACATTTTTTTCGTTTCTTTAATGGCAATTAGTTACAACTATTATGCCAGTGTCATGTAAAATACAATAATATCCAATCTTTTGAAATGTAACTAGTCCGCTTATCACGTTACATTTTCATAAAATGGTGGCTATTTTACCAAAACCTTTTGGACTTTTTCAGTTAACTTAAAAAATTACGATACACGCATTTATTTCATATCACTTCACTTATACGCCTTAATCGAACTATATTGTATAATACGCCACCACAATTAAACAATATAACTGATAATAATATAAGATTATGAAAATGAAATAAAAACACGTCACTGATGTAAGTTGGAGAGAAAAGTCCAAGTGAACATTTATTTCTTACATTTTCATGTTTTTTTTATATGTATATATTTCAATGTATCAATAATTGATGTTCTTAAATAAATAAAAACAAATTTACATGTTTACTAATTCACTATTTTGGGGAGGCCTTTCTTCAACAATGAACAAAGCTAGGCTTATATCTAACTGTGTACAAACTTGATCCCCAGATAATTTCATTATTTATCTGTTATATCTATGTACGTATTAATTATTAAACAAATTATTCGCAGACATTTCTGGAACGCATTATACTGGTTTATAATAATTAACGATTGCATTTCGTTTTTCTGCGAAACCACCGCTGTGGGGATTGCGATATCGAACGACAATTTAATAATCTTGTTTACGATGATGCCCTGTATTGGATACCTGTTAATGGGTGAATAAGTTTTGCTAATGAACTCTCTTTAAATATATCTATTGTATTCCATATGCACTTATATAATTATACTGTATGTTTGTTTCTGGCTGGATATCGTTTTTTTTTACTTATTTATAAATATAATACAAAACAAAACAAAAAAAAAAATGTGAAAATTAATGGCGTTTTATGCCCAACTGAATCAGCGCATTTAATATATATGTATGATTATAAATTTGTTCCAGGCTGGACTTAATTTATGTTTCTTATTTATAATAATTCACTTATATTAGAGAAAATATTATTAAAATTAATGTGTGTTTACCGGCTACAGATATTACAATCACTACCTTCTCCATTTACTCGTAGATGTATTGAGTGTGGTAATACTTTTGAAAATCGTTATAAACTACTTTGTTTGATTTACAAATCATGTTATGAATAATTGTTGCTTTGCAAACATACAAGTAATGCTAGGGTAGGTTGCAACAATATAGGTATTTTTAGATTCTTCAGTGTATTACTACTAATAACTAATAGTGACTGTATTACTACTAATAAAGTTATATAGACTTTGACTGGTATTAAATCTGGTGGTTTTTATTGTTTTTTTGCACAAGTAAGTTTTCTTAATTAATTAGGAGTACATGCATGTGACAAAACAATTATTTTACACGTTCTCTCTCTTGAGTCTATTACAGTACTGACATGACTGATATTTTGTTATAAAGTAAAGGATTACATTATGTAAAAAAGTAAAGGAATTTAGTGTCGCTCGTAACATGTATTGTCATAATTATTTAGAATGAGCCCTCGAATTTCGCAAGTTGCACTGCGCCTTATCTCTAAGAGGATCGGGTGGTGATAGAAAATCAATTTATTGTTTGCTGAGCAAAAATTGTGACTGAGGCATGGTCTTTTTGCATTCAGCAGGATTATTTAAATTAGCTATAAATGTACTACGGTTATTTTGTTGATCTCATAGTCATTTCGTTGCTTCTATATTATTTGTTTTAATTTAAATGTATTTGCATGTCTGTAGAAGTAATAAATGTTTTATCGATCTATCCAAATATCTACACGTTTATACGCGCTAGCGTTTTATACAATAAATAACTGACACTGATTTTTAATGTTACAAACAAGTACATTTTCAATTATAGGTGTCATTTATAATATAGTTTACTTTCAGCATTAGTAAAATCATTTAAAACTGTTTCACATCGTTCTGTTTATGAGAACCTAATATTAGAGTTGCGCGAACTGTGGCCAAAAGACACAATCTCAAAAAAGGAATATGATATTATTCGAGTTTCGTTGACGCAAATAGGATACGCTATAAAAGGTAAAGAGTTATTTTAATTATAAATACTTTTATCGTCAATATTATCAGCTGGTATCACTCTGAGTGCTATATTCGGTGTTTCTTTGGTGGCGAACATTTGTAATGGAGAAATCCGCTGGAGAGCCGTCACCGAGAACCGCATCTCAGTGACAGACTCATTCGCAGACAGCAAACTGCCATTAAAGTGGTGGTCATAACTGTCGACAAACGCAGGCTCCCCCCGTCCTGCTAGATGGAGCGACTATATATAGCGATGGGCAATTACTGGATACGTGTAGCCGAAGTTACGTCTCTGTCCAGTGTATACCTTTTCTTATAAATAAACGATGTTCTGTCTTTTACAGCCTATGTCTTCTCTTTCATGCTACTGACAATGTTATTCGTATCACCGCCATATTTAAACTTGGCAAAGGTTATGATTGGAAGAAACGAATCACTAACGCTGGCGTTCTCCTACTGGTTGCCATTCGATCCGTACCTGCACGGCCGTTATGAGGCGCTTGTTTTACTGCAAACATGGCACTGTAAATGTTTATTTATATTTTTGTATCTACAAGGCAAATTATCACATCTATAAGTTTACGTTCAATTGGTTTTGTTTCTTACAGCTAAATATACCATTATGTCCTATAAAGCAGGTGTTCCCAAACTTTTTCAGGTAACGGCGCGCTCACAGGTTTAGAATTTTGTTTCGGCGTCCTAACTAGATGAAATAGGGTACATTGATACTAGGTAGATAGGCACAAAAATTAAAAGATCCACAATATAACGCTGCATTTTATATTTATTTTGATATACAAGAATACATTTATTATTTTAAAAAAATGGGATTTAAAAAATCTTACAGTGCGTTACTGAGAACTGGTTGAGTGAACACTTTTTTTTTACTTCCTATTAAAAAAAATCATGTCGCATTAAAAAAAGCAAGCCGAAGTTAAAAATAGCTATCGCGGCTCACGGTGCTCCTTTGCTCTCTATGGCGCTCAAGGCGCCAGGGTGCACACTTTGGACACCCCTGTTATTAACAATAAATAAAAAAAAATTCGCATGTGTAATGTTGGTGTCACTGTCATTATATTTTTTTTATAATAGAGGAGGGAAACGAGGATGCAGGTCACATGTTGGTAAGTGATCACCGCCGCCCATATACATCCGCACCGCTGGAGGCATCGCAGATGTGTTGCCAGCCTTTAACGAAGACACGTTCTGTATATCTATATATCTATCTATAATAATCTATTCAAACGGACTTATTGTTATGAACTTGTACACCTTACTCAGTTCGGCGAAAAGCGTAAATTCACTTAGACTTACTTACTAACTAGCGTGAAGTTTTTCGGTGCAGTACCAGTTAGGGATATACGAATTTTTGGATTTTTTTAGTATTATTAATGGAGTCAGGCGTTACTTTGCGGAAATCCATCACTATATGGACAGTCAAAAGTCCTGTACTATACCTGAACATGCCTCGTGTTGGGGCGAAACACGTGTCGTTTACAAGATGGAAAAGTGGTAATGTGTGTTTGGTGTTGTGTATAGTGGTTGATGGGTGGAGAATTGATGGCCGATTTTCGGTAAGTTTTTGGTTTAAGTTCCAAATCAATCCACTTAATCCAACAGAAAAACACACATTATTAATTTTCTGTTATTGTTTTGCTTGTCGGGGATCTTTTAGCTAAGTAAAACTTTTGACTGTCCATATTTTTTTAGTAATAAAAAAATCATGACCGAACTGACATAAACTTGAGATAAGCGCTCTTTCACTCAAGCAATTGATATAAATGATTTAGAAAAATATATAATTTTTTTAAATTTAACTGGATGAGAATGAGATTTTAATTACTTTTACTTTTCTGGAACTGCGTTTACAGTTTGCAAGTGTTGTCGATAGTATGATAGGTCTTAGATAATGAGCAATTGTATCAGGAATTTTTTTTACCTTAATAGTCCAATTGCAGTTTAAATTGAATCGACAATATTGGATCGTAAATCGAACCAATAAGGCTATGGCCACCATAAAATGTGGAGTAATTTTATTAATTTCGATATAACAAATCAAATTCCATTTGCAAATTCAATCTTTTAACAATAAAATTTATACTAGGTACTGTTTTGTCAAGATGTTCCTCAAAACGCATAAGGAACGGCGAAAGAAACTCTACATGTATCCTCTTTTTTTATAGCTACAAGGCTGGTAAAATTAACGAACAAGTGAGTAAGCTTCTCTTAACACCTGTTATTTTTGTATCACGTGACTAGCAAGGAACTGTACTGTAACTGAATCACACATTTCACTTTAATAACCATCCATTTCCAGGTTTCAACGCAGTAGTTTTAGTCCTTGGATCAGACTTACTGTTTTGTATATTTATTAGCCATATAACGATGCAGTTCGATCTTCTAGCGGAAAGAATTAAGATAATGTTCTATGTACCTGTAGATCGTCAGCTCATTGCTGGATATCCCCTTGGTAAGTCTTACTTATACAGCGGTTTATTCTTTATGTTAGGTCATTGACACAAATTTGGAATTTTTTTATATTAATTACAAAATCACATAAGGACCGAATTAGGTCTGAATATGACAGGCGACGCCAATAACCCTTGGACGAGCACGGTGGGTAATGTCCATTTCTCCAGAAATGGTGAGGAAAAAATAAGGTGAGGGCAGGCCTTAAGTTTTAGCTAAACTTAACCAGTTTTTTCAACATACATACAAACATTGTCATGCCTGTCTCCCGTAGGGATAGGGAAACACCACAGATCTCCATCTGCTACGCCCTCGGTATACTTCCCTTGCTTCCTACACACTCATTATTCTGCTTATGCAAGCCCGCCGGTTAAGGGTACATTTGATTTGGCCTTTCTTTTTTCAAACCGTCATTTATTAGCATCCCATTCAATGGTGAAGCCGTTATATGTATTTTACTTAACCAGGAATTACATGTAAAACAATCGACAATTATTTCATTACACGTTTGTAACGAGAAAAATTAACAACCGATCTTTGACAATCACATTTATTTTTCTAAATGTTAACAAACATGACTCTCCCAAGCGCAGGCCATCCCATTGTTAATCAGAATTCGATACAAAGATTAACAAAAGAAAGAGAAAGAATACAAAGATTTCTTATATGCTAGGTTGTATTTAAGGAATAAAAAAATAATAATAATAATAGAGTAAGAAGGCAAACGAGCAAACTTGTAGCCAAATGGAAAACAATCAACGCCGCCCATCAATCAATCAACAGCCTATGGCAGTCCACTGCTGGACATAGGCCTCCCCCATGAAGCGCCAAGCCCCATCTTCGGCTACACGCATCCAGTTTCTGCCAACCGCTCTGCGCAGATCGTCGCACCATCTTGCCGGGGGGCGTCCCACACCTACCTACGTTTACCACGACGCGGTCTCCACTCCAGCACTCGTTTGCCCAACGATTGTCGGATCTCCGACAAACGTGACCAGCTCATTGCCACTTTAGTGTACTAATTCGAAAGACTATGTCGGTGACTTTAGTTAGCTGCCCATAGGCATCTGTAATACCAATGGTGTTGCATTAGTATTACAGATATATTGCCGGCCTTTGAGAAATGAGTATGCTTATTTTTTGAAGGATCCAATATCGTACCGCTTAAGAATATAATTTAATCTTACCAAAGATTTATCTATTGAAGGTAAATATGCAATGGAGTACCATAAAGAAGAAAAGAATTTAGATGTTAACGATGCCACGGAACTGGAAAGACAACATCAAAAAGAAGTAATAGAAGTTGTCCTCAAACATCGCACTTTACTAAGGTTATATATATTTTTTGTTTAGGATACTTTGCAGAAGCCAAATGTAACTGTCGTGTGGCGGGTCCTCCAATTCCCTTTAGAACGGTTGAGGAGGGCGATAGCTGCCACATGCGTCAACCTGTGAAAACCTTGTGGATACTGCTGGCCTGTTTTTCACATGCGATCATTTTTTTACTTTGAAACTTGAATGTCACTTAAACAACCGAACATTCTCATGATTATCTGTGAGACTATAAAGTTTGATCCCCACATATTGACAGGTTATAAAAAAAAAGAAAAAAGGGGATACCTGCGGAGTTTCTTTTTTCGTTTCTACTCCGTTCAGAGGAACCTTATTACAAAATGGTGTTATAGCTCTATTGATAAAAGACTGACGTTAAATGAAAATTAATTTCTTATGTCAAGATATTTTTTTTTGCAAATCGGATACAATAACTTAAAAGTCTTAGAATAAACAAATACTCAATATGTAAATATAAAGATCAGATATAACTATTATAGTATTCCGATATAAATGTTATTTGATTTTGCACCTCAATAATAAATCATAGGTTAATTATAAAGGAAGTCCACCCGGCATTAAGTCCGCCTCATGGACGATATGTCTAAATTAAGTTTAAATAAAGAGATATATATATTTCATAGAACAGAGATTACAAAATAAATATCAGGCCAGTTCTCACTTGTTGTTTCATAACATAGGTTTATAATTTTGATATTTATATGACAGATTGGTTGGTTTTTAGCATATTCTAAATGCCAGCACTTCCACTCTGAGACAATAAAAAAAACAGGAAACGTTGTAATTTATTGTATTTTATTCACTATCATTAATCGTGATTGTTTTAATATTCTCAAGTGTATAACTTACGTAATAAATTTGTCAAACAGATTGTCGGCGGATGTAGAAAATATGTTCAGCTTTCCTCTTCTTGTTAACTATATGAATAGTTCCATAATAATCTGCTTCACTGGATTTTGCTCCGTTGTAAGTACTAGTCATGTATATATATATATATATATATATATATATATATATATATATATATATATATATATATATATATATATATATATATATATATATATATATGTATATATATATATATATATATATACATATATATATTTAATTATATGAGTTCATCATCATCTAAATAGAAAAAAAAACAGATAATCAATATCACCATCATTATAATCACATGACACGATTTAAACATTTTTTTTAAAATAAGATGTTACATCTATTGCCCCAATTAATATATATTAAAAATAAAATAATTTATATCATCAAATTTTATTTTTCAGTTCGTTGAGGAGTGGAAGTCTTTCATGTTCAAATTATTTTTATTCACGGCAACGCTGCAGATTTGGTTGCTTTCTTGGTTCGGGCAGAAGCTGTACGACTCTGTAAGCAGAGTTAGGAAAAGAACTTAAGATATGCCCAACGCACAGTAGAGTTACATGATTTTTACGTTGTATTTTCATTTTTATATTTAACATACCTTGTTTAAATTTCCGCTGAATCTCACTGTCACACAACTCGCCACAAAGGAAAGTTTCATTTGAATGAGCGGCGTAATACCGTGCGCTTTTCCTGAAAGTGCTTGCTACGCACTACCACACTGTTGAACTATCTACCTGCTACCTTTAGAGGTATTTCCGAGAGATATTTCCGAACCGGTACGATATTGGAACCTTCAAATATAAACCTACACACATCTTCAGTTGGCAACTATGCCGTCATTTCTACGGTGTTGCGAATGTCTATGGGCGGCATTCATTGCTTTTCATCAGGCGACACGCTTGCATGTTTAGGAGGGTAAACTCATAAAAAATATTTAAAATCAATCGAATGTCCGTGATTTCGTCACGGTTAATAAAATAATAGATGAATCTTGAAATTTATGAACTAAGTTTAAAATTACAAACACACGTTTATCCACTAACTATATGGCCCTATATTGCAGTGTCCATTTAGTATTCTTTAGCTACGATCATAAAGAAATATAAGTGAAAAATACTACTTGTGTATGATATAAGGAGCAAAGAGAAATGCAACGGTAATAAAAAATTTTATGGATTAGTTTTTCTTACTTCAGAAATGGTCTTCTCAGATCTTTCTTTTTCCCTTACTTGGGAATATTTTACGCGTACATTTTGATCAAATATAATAAAATATTGCTGTACGGTTACGAGTATGAAATTTGCAGCATGAAAAATGCCACCCCATTATATTCTCATGGGTGTCGTATGAGATGACTATGGGAGCAAACACCCATTGACGAGATGCAGCATATACCTAAGCAATGAAAAACGATCTTCAATAACCAGTCAGCCTAATATTTGTGGGAACTACGACAACACCGCTCATTTGTGAAGGACTTTAATCAACAATCACTGTGGGGATAGATCTATTTTGTAGCAGCAGGACAGATGAATGTGTAACAATATTTTATTTTAAAATATAATCAAAATTAATTTTTTATTTCATCTGTTTACTCTAATATTTATAGTCAGGAACAATAACTATCCTTAAAGTATATAATTAAAATTATCTAGCTCAGATTTTTTCATTAAAAAATCTTTCGTCTTTAAAAAAAAATCATATTATAATAATAATGCTTGTAATGATTTTAGAGTAAAGGAATAGCTGAGGCAGTTTACAGTTGTGGATGGTACAGTGTTCCTAAAAAAATTCAAAGCACCCTTATTATTTTGTTTTACCGGTGAGTTGTGTAAATGAAAAGATATCTAGCATTGTATTACAAACACTTTGCAAAAAATTTGCCCGCAGCATAGTTGTAATAAATGCTAAAATATTCTTTAAACCCAAGAGGATTTTATAGAAAAATCAGCTGTTGCAGAGGATGTCGTCCGGATACTATTAACTTTTTTTTTTTGTTACTATGAGCAACGTACTCCATAGCAACCGTTGCTATGGATACAGATGTTATAGAAACTGATAACTATAGATTCTATGAACAGCCATCTTCCTAGCATAGGTTTAACGATGCACAACGCATAGGGTTCAAACGTTGATATTTATAACCTCGATTGTTAAAAGTAAGAGAGAGATACTCAAATGTAAATTTGATTTGATTGCAGATCTCAAAGAGGAGTTGTAGTGACGACGTACGGTTTCTCAATTATATCTATGACGAGCTACAGTACGGTAATATGATTATTTTTTAATTCATATATCCTCCTTTCTTATTGATGCAAATGAATTATGTAAACTCTCCTATACAACTGATACAGTAACGTTGAAGAAAAATAAACATACCTACTTGAATAAGAGAATTTGATTTGATATACCCACCCGGTGACGGTTTAATGGCTTACGAGAATAGTAATTTCTTTGGTTCTAGGGACATATCTTTATATATCTCTGTAAGCGACTTTGAGCTTGTGAAGCAGCAGGTTCAGTGTCTACGTTTCGACATTGCATGTGAAAATGCCTCTATTATAAAATGCTGTACAATATACATTTTCCTTTTATACAACTAAAAACTAAAATTATTTTCTCTTTCAGATTTTGAAGACATCATGGTCTTACTTAATGTTACTGATTAACATAGTTAGGAAATAAATGTTTCTAATTCATTATATACAGGCAGAAAAAACGATGTAGTACAAAATCATTAAATTTATTACAATTCGCTATATATATACCATAGAAGAGTACACCTATAATAAATAAAAGCTTAAGCAATAGAATTTGTGTCAAGTTATTTTTGAAACATTTTTTTTCACAGCTCATATATGTTCCACTGCTGAGCTTCTTAAATATATTTTATCACTGTTCACATTTTTATTAAAGCTTAAACAAAAAAATAATTATAAGTATACGAAAGAACTCTACATTTTTTCATTTGTTTACATCATGACATATGGCGCATTCTGAATTAATATCATATGTATGGAAAGGGAACTTTACAACACTTAAACAGATGCAAGTGACATTGCAGTGGAATGAGTGCCCTGCAGAATTGAATTCACCATATTATTCATAAAAAATTATAAGTTTCTCTGTTTCAAAGAATAATTAAAACTAAAGCATTTTTTGATGCTTTTATAGTCTAATTCAGAGGTTCTCAAACTTATTTGTCTGCCAACCACTTTGAGAATCCATTACGCATATATATTATATATATATATATATATATATATATATATATATATATATATATATATATATATATATATATATATATATATATATATATATATATATATATATATATATATATATATATATATATATATATATATATATATATATATATATATATATATATATACTACTCTAAATACATTTATTAACTTTAATTTTATTATAGCGTGTTATTTTTATGGGATAGGAAGGCAAACGAGCCGGCGTGTCACCTGATGAAAAGCAATCAACGCCGCCCATAGACATTCGCAGTGCCACAGGCAATGCAGCAGAACCTTTCCAGTCTTTAAGAAAAGTGTCATTATGGGAGGGGCGTTGGCTCTCTGGAACTCAACCGCTCACCAAACGAAGAGCGGTAGCTAAGCTACCACTCAGACGCCCGTTTTCTGCGGGAGTGTGTACTTATTCTTGACAAAGTATTCGTGTGCAGCGTGGCTCTATCAATACGAAATAGTCTAAATATAATATAGTTTTTGAAGTATAAAATAACCATTGGACCAAAATAAATCCAATTCCCTTTACCGCTCTTTAGTGTCCCCTAAAAGTTTCCAGCGCCCACAACAGCGCGTTATCATCCACTTTGAAAAGTACTGATCTAATTCGTTACGGAATACCCTTAGTAATCTAATGCCGTGGCTTTACTTCTAGCTACGATTAGTATATATGTTACCCAATTTCTCTAACACAAGCTTTAAAGAATTGTTAATAAAGTATGCATATATATGAAATAGTAGAAAACTAAGACGTAGAGAGCACTATCTCAAATAGGATATAAAATAATCCATCCATTAAATCGTGATTAGGCTACCAAAAATTACCTAATGGGTAATTTTTGGTAGCCTAATCACGAAAAAACCACTACTTCATAATTTAAAGATCAGTGTTTAAAGGAATAATAGCTATTTGACGAGCTTATATTCGATGACAATTTGTAAAAAAAACTTATTTTTCTTCGTTGATAACTGTTATGACAGTATTAAGAAAAATTATTATTATAAATAAAATTATTTATACATTGCTTTATTAATTACATTATAATATAGGAAAATTTATATATACGGAAAAATTTAATTTGGGTATGACGTACCCACATTAAATTTTTCCGTATACCGTCAATAACAACTATATTGAAAAACATGTAATTAGAAATAAAAAAATAATAATCATCTCTGAAATACCCTCCGATAATAACGTAATTTTTAAGTTTTTTTTAGTCCCGGATTTCTATAGATTCGATTTTCCTCTCTTAATTAATTTAAATCATCTTTATGCAAACATGCTTTAAATATTTTACAGAAGCATCGTAAATGCTAAAAAGATGATCCAGAAAAATATTATAATTTTACTTAATCGGTATGTGATGATGTATTTTATAACATCGACTTCACTATTCTGTAATATTTACGTGATATTTTACCATTTGTTTGTGTAAAATATCACGAAAAGATGAAAATTCTTATAATAAAAAAAATCTAACATTTGACTTTTCAGGGTTTTTTATCTTTAATGAAAATTAACATTTTAAAACCATATTATCGCCACTACCCAAGAACTTTTAATATGTATTTTATAATTGTAATTATGATTCATAAATATTTAACGAGGACGCCGTATTTAAAATAGTTTACAACATAGCGTTTCGCTTCAGTCATTCAGAGTCTTCTTTGAAGAGAAAGTTTAATGAACGATCAAAATGCCACTTCTAAGGAAACAAGTTGAAGACAAAAATACTAAGAAAAAAGAAAAAGTGAGTTCTGTGTAATTGTCTAAAGTATTTTATAGATTTTAATACTTAATTTTAAAAATATTTCATCTTTGTAAATATTTCCTTTAATTTCAGGTTTTGCAATTTGGAATAATCGAGTACGATTCTACGTATAACTTGGTATTAACAGTTTTCAGTTGGCTTGGTGTCCGCCTAACCCAGAAAGATCCACCAGCTCGAAAGTAAGATCGGTTAATATTTTAAGATTTTTTCACAGCCCATACATGTCCTACTGTTGGGTTGAGCTCGGATAACCCCATTTCAGGAGGGGCGGACAATAATTTAATTTGTGTGTGACAATGTTTAATTATATGTGTATATTTGGGGTACCCAAATTACGTGTAAGCATACATACATACATACATATATGTATTTTTGCAATGCAAGAATCTTACTTTCCAACATTGACTCCGAAGTCAGTAACTTTGCTAATCAACGAATTATATAAATTATATTATCATTGTACTTAATTTCTTTATAAGAACTAGATTATTTTTACCAAAAAAAGAAGTTTATAGAACTTCATAAAAACCAGACACGGAATAAATGTCCACAGGCTATGCATATATTTATTCCGATGCGAGGATCGAACCCGCGACCATTGACTACGTAAGCGACAGTTTCGGCGACGGCCAATGAATCAGAATTTTACACATACTTATATATTTTACACATAATTATATAAAAAAATAAATAAAATATTCTTTAGAAATATCCTTAGGGATAATTATATGAATTAATATACGGTTTAAAATTAATAAGTTCATCATTGTCAGTATAAGTTACTACTTGAATCTGGTATAGAACTCCATCTCAAGTGAGTTACTGGATACGGCCTTTATTTTAGTTTTAATTTTTTTAATTACATTGCATTATTTTCTTGTAAACGTAGTGTGGTACACCCCCGGCTTGATATAGCGACGGTCTGTCATAGGCTGCTGGAAGGGACTGGATAGTCTCTTACAGCTTATAACCGAAGATTGAACTAGATGGCGCACCTTGGGAGGGCATATGATGATGAGGATGATTACATTACATTATACAACCTTTTTTATATAATATAATAGTACACGTAACATTTACACGTTCGTATTAACAATAAGAATTAAGGTTTTTATAGTAAGCAATATTTCATTAACATCCTATTTCTTTTTTCAGATTTCTCTTTAAGGTGGTCTTCTTGTTTATTTATCTAAACATGTACTTGGGAATATCACTACTTATACTCAACGTAATTCAGACCGTGTCAACTGGCACCTTCATTGATCTATTCACAATGATGCCCGTCCTGTTATATTCCTTAGTTTGTAAGCATTTGGTCTTATCAAATTTACCAATTGGTACATTTAAATTAATTATAAGGAGCGTTAATAATTGTAGTGCATATTTATCTAAACATGTGCTTGAGAATAATACTACTTATACTCAAATAATTCAGACCGTGTATACTGGCACCTTCATTGATCTATTCACAATGATGCCCGTCCTGTTATATTCCTTAGTTTGTAAGCATCTGGCCTTATCAAATTTACTAATTGGTACATTTAGATTGATAATAAGGAGCGTTAATAATTTTAACATTAATAATTTCTCGTCGGCCTAATTATTTGAATTCGTTAGTTCATTTGAGTAAATTTTACAGAAACAACTAAAACTGATTTATATCAAAGGTTGAAAGAAAATTATAAACTCAGTCTTACTTTAGGTATAAAAGAGATATTTTTAAGGTAAATACGAATTATTCTATTGGATACCTACGCCTCAAGATTATCTGCTAGATGGGTCAAAAATGAGCACAGAAAAAAAATTCTGATAATTAGACTGATGATATATTCATTATATCACGTTATTCATATTAATCTTAGTGAGTCAAGGTAGCACGTATGAGTCATGCATCGATATTCCGCAGATTGCTTCGCTTGGTCGTATATTGCTATTCTATAAAAAAAATATATTAGATACGTAATTCTAGCGAGGATTGTTCGATTAAGATATGGAAGTAAAGCATAATGAATGTTAGTGCCATGGTTTAAATTTGATAAAATCTGACATCAGCATAAGTTAGCATTAATGAAGAAGTAGAATTAATTTCACCCCTCAGTGAATAATTGCTACATTAAAGTATTTTTTTTTCTTACAGCCATGACCAAATTCACTAAAATATTCTTTTGGAGACCCGTTTTCGAGAACCTCGTAACGGAATTGCGTGAAATCTGGCCACAAAATGTAATCACCGAAGACGAATATGAAGTTGTCAAAATGGGCATGAATCGTCTGAAGTACATACTGAAAGGTAAGAGTTCCATTCAATAAACGAACTCTCGGTTTTACAAAACCTCCAGCAGTGTCTATATAAACTCCTTTGCAATATAATGGGCTCCTTACAGTCATGGACTTTTCTATGGATAATATTAATATTTTTTGTATGTCATTTGTATGTTTTGTGTCATAGTAGCTTAGATGACTAGACATTTCTTGAAAAAAAAATTAAAACTTAAATCCTAGAATCGGTGTTTCAGTCAATGTAATCAAAAATCTGTGTGAAAATGAACATTTTTATGGATATAGTGAAATTAAGGCTTTAATTTCTATCGTACTTTATTAAAAAAAGACATGCAATAAAATAAAAATTAATAATAAGTATGACCCCCCCCCCCTTGCAGCAATTACGGCATGTAATCGTCTTGGCATGCTTTCCACCAGGTTTTTGATGGTGTTCTGTGGAATGTGTTCGTACTCAGCCGAGATTTCACGATTAAGCTTCTTGGTGTTTTATGTTAGATGGTTGGACAGATCATACTCGCCTTTTTAGGAGGCCAGACGTGCTCAATAGGGTTAAGGTCGGGGCTCCACGCTGAACAGTCCAAACGACGAATACCGACCTTTTGCATATAAGTATCTACGTCGCCAGAACGATAGGCCCAAGACAGCATTTAAATGGCATAATCACCAATTATAGTCAGTGCGGATTATGCATGTTGACAAAGGATTTCTGTTATGTGTTATTTAGTGAGCCATTTTCAATGAATACTATCTCGGTACGATAGCTGAAAGTTACGCCCGCCCAAAACATAACAGATCCTCCACTATAAGGGGTAATATCTTCAATTTCGAGTGTCCTTACAATGAAATATTACCATTAGGTTACCCGTTTATTTGTTCGACTATTATTAATGGAGTCAGGCGTTACTTTGCGGAAATCCATCACTATATGGACAGTCAAAAGTTTTACTTAGCTAAGACCCGCGACAAGCAAAACAATAAAAGAAAATTATTATAATAATGTGTGTTTTTCTGATTAAGTGGATTTATTTGGAACTTAAACCAAAACCTTACCGAAAATCGGCCATCAATTCTCCACCCACCAACTACTATACATAAGACCAAACGCACACTACCACTTTTCCATCTTGTAAACGACACGTGTTTCGCCCCAACACGAGGCATCTTCAGGTATAGTAGACTCTACAGAAGACAACCGAAAAACCACTTTTTCGGTTGTCTTCCATAAAAAATAATTGAATCATGCATGTTCATACTATAAATGAAAGAGTTCAGCCTCTATCACATTTGTATGTTATCGCTTTTTTGTTACAGGTACCTTCTACAGCAACACTTTTATGTTGCTCTTTTTTATATACGTACCATTCTTAGATGCTGTGAAAAGATTGTTTGGACAAGATATCCCTTATCGCCTCTCCTTCTCTTACTGGTTGCCGTTCGATCCCTTACAACCAGGCTATTATCCGGTCATATTGATATCGCAAAGTTGGCACGGTAAGATCGATTTTTGATATGAACCATAGTTTTCGATTGACTAAATAAAATGCTAGTATAGTCCATCAAAACAGGCTTTTGTGACAAGAGACAATAGTGAACTCACTTGTGTTAACCTCAATTTTGAGGGAGGTTTTACCAGCAGAGGGTTCTTATGGTTGTATTGATGATTTTTATTTCGTTAATGCTTGTAATTATTTAAAGATATATATTTTGATACATTATATTCTTAATTATTATTTATGAAAAATTTGAAATGAAATAAAAAGTGGTAACAGTTGATTCCTACATGTTAATGCTGATAGTCTATTGGCTTTAACAGCTTTATCGAATACTGGGCTTTTATATTTTACTGGCGGCTTGACGCCGCGTCGGAGGTACACATGTGTGTATGAGTCGATTTTAAATTCGTCATGCTGCTAAGTTAAACATGTAGGGATTGGACTGAAGTAACTATAGTCCCTATTAGTCCGCTAGGCCCTGATGTCGACCGGGTACGTGAGAGAATCTCGTGTAAGCGGCCGGTGTAGAAGTGTTCCCTACTCTATGTGCTCGGCTAGAGCCAGGGTGCGTGTGAGTGTTGGTGTCGTGGTTGGATCCGAATGACGCCGTTTCGTCGTCCGGATAGGGTAAGACGTTACGCGGGTGTCATCTTTTCGGGCGCACGTTTAAATCGGGTTAGTAACAGTGCGTTACTAAGGCTTGTTGAGTGAACACGTTTTTTTGGTTTTGTAATTGATGCAACTTGTTAAATCTTTTAAAAAATCACGGGTCCTTAAAAAAAGCAAAGCCTCACGGCTTTTTATTCTGTATGGCGCACTAGGGCGTCGCGGCTCACACTTTGATCTAATCAACAATATATTATAATAACAATAGGTAATTTTTATTTACAGCTTCAATCAACGTCCTAGCGATGTTGTCGGCAGATATGCTGCTATTCGTTTACATAAGTCATATTACAATACAATTCGAACTTTTGGCAATCAAAATAAACAAAATGATTAATGTACCAACAGACCAGCAACTTATTGAGTCATATCCTTTGGGTGTGTATAAATTATAATATTTGACGTCTTAAAAAAAGTATAGAGATATAAGTTTCTCTTTTTACTATGTCTGCAAATTGATCATTTTAAACGAAATCGTATAAAAAATATGGTACGTAACAGTATTTTAATTTAGTTAGAGGAGTCCTATATCTAACATTAGACTGACGCTAGCTGTTAATTATGATAACTATACTTAAAGAATTCTACAGAATTGTAAATATTTATGCTTTTAGCTAAAAATACTACAGAAAATGTAACAACTATGCCAAAAGAAACTCTAAGTGTCAAGGATTGCGACATACGGCATCAAAAACAAATTATTAATATATGCAAAAAACATCAAGTTTTGATTAGGTTGGTTGAATGTTATTTATAATATTTATAATAAATATTTATAATTTTATTTATTTATTTGGTATAAAACAAATTGCATTCGTGGAAAAAGTAATACATAATATAATAATAATAACGCCTCGACTATAATTCTTAATATTTACGCACAGCATGGTTATATTTTAATAACAATAAGGAATGCTAATTTTACAAAAAACATATAACAAAATTAAACAGATAAAATAAAAAAAGGATATCATTTTAATCATTTTTATATCTAACCAATTTTATTAGAGTTAATCAAATATATAACAATAACATACACTTATTTTACAATATTTACTGTTTGTTCATATTATTTGTAAAAAATTACTTAAATAAATTATATGTATTAGCTGAGCTCATGGTTCTCATTTTTTAAGTTGTTTACACAGATTGTCCGGTGACTTGGAAGGCGTTCATAGTTTCTCCCTTCTCGTAAATTTTCTCAGCGGCTCTATAATCATCTGCTTTTGCGGATTTTGCTGCGTTGTAAGTTAGTTATATACCTAAACCTTACAGACACGTTAATGTCAATTTTATTTTCACAGCCAAGTGTACATTGTGATACGTAACATTATCTTTAGATACGTTCATAGCTTATATCATGACTTTTAAGCGTAAACCTTTATTAATTACAACTTATCTACTATAATGAATTGGAAAGATATATTTCTTTCTAAATAATTATACCTTGATTTCATTATTTTGTAAAAAAAATAATTCATTTATACTTAAGATATCAGTTAAATAAATATAAATCAAAATTCTTCGTTTTGATTTTAATCTAACAGAGAAACTCCGAGCATAGCTCTTTCAATTATCATTATTAGAATTTAATTAAAAAGTTCGACATTTTTCGTCTTTGCCCATTGGTATAGCCACATAATATAGTCTGAAACGTGATCTATTCAACAAATCCTAAAGTATAATGTTGACTTGGAATTAATTTTATGTTTTATTAGTTCTATTGGCCGTCCAGTGGTCGACATTTGATCTTGATTCAAAATGTTTTAATACGAACTTTAATTATGTTGCTCTTTGCATCTTATATCTTGATTTCATTATTTTGTAAAAAACAAAATGAATAATTTATTTATTTTCCTAATATACTTAAAATATCTGTTAAACTTAAGTTAAATAAACATAAATCAGATAATTCATAAACACCTTAAATGAAATCTAATAACAAAATAAATCTAAATAACATTATAGAATGTTTTTATAGTAATCCAATAAACAGTTGTATTGTAAAACAAATCAAGACCTGGTAACATGTGTAATATGGAAACGTTCTTTAGTTCGTAGAGAAGTGGAATGAGGTAAAGTTCAAGACGTTGCTAATAGCAATCTCACTTCAACTTTGGGTCGTCTGTTGGTTTGGTCAAAAACTTCAAGACTCTGTAAGTAATATATAAATTATTCTATTACGTTTACGAAATCTTCTGTTTTTGTTTGCTTGTCGCGGATCTTAGCTAAGTAAAAGTTCTAACTGTCCACATAATAACTGTAAACACATGGTTTCAGAGCACAGAAATCGCAGTGGCGGTGTACAACAGTGGATGGTACAACGTCTCAAAGAAAATTAAATCTTCGCTCATTATTTTACTATACCGGTATTAAAAACAAATTTTAGAGATTATACATTATTTTTAGTATAGAACGAATCACACAAACACATCGTTCCCCATCATCAACTTTCTCATTACTTTCTTTCGCATTTTATTGCTGAAATATGCCAAACCATGTGGATAAACTTGAAACTAGAAGGGGAGCATCTTTCATTGATTTTTTTTGCATAAAATCTTACATAATTAACATTGACAGTCCTCATATTTTAAATTGTATTAACTTTGCTGTACATAGAATGCATACATGCATAGGTACAAAATTTTAGTTTATTTTACAATTAAATGAGAAGGAGCGTTTTTGGGTCCAATGCCCCATTTCGATCGTTGTGTGAATTGTACCACAAATAGATGAAAAGAAACAATGAATTATACATTCTCTACTATAGTGTGGTATAATTCAGGCACCGTATTAAATCCTAACATTTATGTATAATATTTGATTTGTCTGCTTTAATTTTTTGTTAGTGTTGAGTCCGTCTTTAATTAGGATTACATTTTAGTATTATATATTTTCAGAACTGTTTAGAATAATGTAGAATGAATGTAACTCCTGTTGATGGTCCATAAATAAATAAATAATAAAAAAATAAGCACTACCTAAAACGTCCCACCTAGCCCGATCTTCGGCTTTGCGCAACTGCCAAGCGCATGTTGCCCGTTGTCTTATCGTAAGCCAAAACGTGTCTCCAATTCAACACTCCTCTACTCCAACAGTTGCCGTTTCTGCCACAAAGTGAGCAGCTCATTGTCACTTTAGTTTGCTGATACAAAAAGCACCCTTTGTAAATTCGCTTCTGGCATAATTCTTCGTTTTGTATCTAATCCAACAGAGAAACGCCGAGCATAGCTCTTTCAATTATCATTATTAGGATTTAATTAAGAAAGTCGACATTTTTCGTCTGCTCTTATTGGTAGGTATTAGGTAGGTAAGGTACATGATAGATACATGATGATTATTGGTAGGTATTAGGTAGGAGGTCTGAAACGATTCTGAACTGAACTATTCAACAAATACTGTAATATAATGTTGACTTGGAATTAATTTTAGATTTTATAAGTTCTCTTGGCCGTCCAGTGGTTGAAACTTGACCATAATTCAAAATGTTTAAATTTTTTATTTTATCTTTCTCCACTCTTTTTCATACGAACTTTAATTATACCAAATCTTACATTTCCTTTTGCGAGAAATGTGATTAAAAACCATTGTACCCATGTTTTCTTTACGTATTAATTTTTTTAGTGTTCTATGTAGTAAGTAGCAATTTGTAAACAAAATTTTGTACAAATAATTGGATACAAATCTTAATTAAATTTTGAACAATTTCAGGGCTCAAACGGAGATTTCTTTGACTACATATGGTTTCTCTGTTATATCTGTAGCAAGTTACAGCACGGTAATATTTTTCAGATGTCATTAGTAATTACATTAATGTTTAATTTAAATATTAATAATTAAAAACAAAATCCTTTTTTCAGATTATTAAAACATCGTGGTCATATTTAATGTTGCTTATTAGTGTATTCGAAGAATAGACGATAGACTTAGCGAAAAAGAAATTATGTATATGATAAATTCATATTTATAAATCAAACATATTAGAATCTCTAATGACCATTTCAATAATTCGACCATGACAATCAAAAAAAAAAATGAAGCAGATGAGAGGTTTTGTTCTACTAACTGTCCCGGGTCAATGTAAGCTGCCACAATATACAATATCAAGCAACACCTGCAAGCACGCCAAGCTTAGAAACCTGTGCTTCGTCAGCGATCAGTTAATATTACAATTTATTTATGTTACCTGTCCTTTAATATTTATGAGGGATGTAAGCATAAAAGTGGGTAGTTTGTAATTAATTATGGGCTGTGGTATCTGTCCATTGAATTGTAAGTCAAAAATAAATAGCCATTATGTTTAAACGGGTTTGTTTAATTTGAATCCAACCATTATCTAAAAGTTTTCTAGCAACAGAAGTTCAAATTTTAACAGCTCTTGAAACAATTAAACTACATTGTTTGTGGATTGATGATAATTAAACTAAAAGGACATTTCATTTAACTCGAAGAAAAATAAATATTAAGTCATAATTATTAAATAAATGCACTAAGGTAATAGCCACGACAATTCTCAACAAACTTTAACGTGTGATTGCCTACAGCTGAAAAACCTGGTCAGCTATACCGCAATAAAAAAGTAATCTCCTATTCTATAAAACCTTTTTAGCCGCTTCGTGAAATAAACATGAGAAATATGTTTGATCGCCTTTTAAAGCTATCTTTATCCAGCTTCATTATCCAGTTGGATTAATGGGCTTTTATACTTGCAAGAGCTTGCTAATTTTAAACTACCTTCACCTTTCACTATTCCCTTCATGTAACACTTATCGGACGAAGCACACTACGATAGTAAAGCTATGCTACTGCTTCCTATGATAACAGGATCCATGCACCGTTCTGAAACTTTTTTACAGGTAGTGTACCATTTGATCGTTTTTACAGTCTTAGTTAATTTGTTGACTTCCCAGCCTGGTAACATTGGTTACATCAGTCAAAATAAATCTAATCAGTCAACATTGAAACGGGATAATAATAAGGGATCGTTTTTGACTGTCGTTGAATTAAGTATCTTTAGAATTATTAAATATGTCGAATAAAAAGAACAAAGAATTCGAAAACAATGAAAGTGAGGAGGAACAAGATTCTGGCAGCGAGAGAGATTCTGATGTAGATTCAGATGGAAATTACGTTGGAGACAAGGCGAGTGATACATAACCTAAAAACACATGGCGTATAAAAACAAAATATCAAAATAATTAAAACATTATTAATATTAACTTTACCAATAGTATTAATGTAGTAATCTAATTTATTATTAATGTACTTTTGTTAAGTATTATTTACATTTACAACCATATATACACAGAGAAATTAGATAAAAAAAATTACCGGCCATAAGTACAAGAGTACAATTGCTTGTTTTTTTTTTACAATACGTATTTAAGAACCAGTATGCCCAGTAAACGTGATGCTTATGTATTACGAAATTTCTGCATATCCAGGAAAATGTTTATTACACTTTCTTAAAATGTTATGCTGGACTGTGTTATAAACCCTTTTGTCTTATATTTTATTCCTAATGTATTAGTATTGTAAAAAAATTTTTCAGAGGACAAATAAATTTATTATTATTATATTTATAATTGATCTAAATTTTTCAAATAGTACATTAGTAATCATAAAATACTTAAGAATAAAGAATATAACAAAAAAATTAAATGGTAATGTTCTCTAAATATAAGATTTTTTTATTTTAGGAACTCCAAGCAGATTTTGAGGGTCGAAATCCTGAAGATTGTGATTTTCATGGAATAAAACAGTTATTGCGACAACTTTTTCTAAAATCTGATGTCGATTTAGGTGCACTAGCACAAATCATTATATGTAAGTATATTTATAATAATTATAATAATAATCTTACCAATTAGATAATGACTTATTTCATGAATCTATTAACTGCATTGTATTGTGTACATTACATATTCTTATTGTATTAAAGGAAAACTAAGATAATCATAAATGTCTATAGTGTATGTATTTAGCAATAAGTAAATAATGGTTATTGTCCAATGAATTGTGTAGTAAAATATTGGTTTAACAACAAATGTTCTTACAGCACAGAACTATGTAGGTAGTGTAGTCAAACAATGTCTAGATGACCCACAAGATGATGACGATGAAGATGATGATGGCAGTGATGGTGTATTTGGCATTACTACAGTAATAAACATTACAAAAAGAAAAGTAAGTAATCTTGCCTAATAAAAAGGATTATGTTACCTGTAGCTAATATAGCACTTTATATAATAAATACATAATGTTTCATGAATTACATATTTTTATATTTTATAGCTTTAAATTAAAATTAATAAGGATTTTATTCTCCAAATAATTTAAATTTAAATGCTTTTTATGAACTGGATTGTTTACCTATTTGCAGGATGAAAATTGCATACAACAAATAAGGACACTATTGACAACATTAGCTGAAGGAAATGCCAATGATAAAACTAAAGCTCTCATAAATAAGATATTATCTGATGACTCTCAACATGTAGGCCTAGTTATCAACGAAAGGTGAGCTTGAAAATAGATATACATGATTATAGATAGACAATTTTAAATTACACTTAAAATATAAATTGGATGAATATATAAAATTAGTGTATCTAACAACATCAATAAAATAAATGAATTTTAGAAAATTGGGTTGCATAAAGATATACAAAACCAACCTATTTAAAAGTAGTTTACATTTTGAACTTACATATATGTATATAAGTTTTTTTCATTTTAATAGTAAACACAATTAAAATGCAAAAAAAAATGCTTTAAATCATAGTGAATTTTAAAAATATACTCTAGGATTAGAAATATTCAAAATGATAAAGACAAACCCCCAGACTCTTAATAATTTAATACTTTTAACCCTATACTCAGAAAACACACACTTCTCTATTGTGCCATTTGAATCGTCAAGTAAAATTAATCAAAAATAAGAGTTCAGGTCATAGAACTTTGGAAAATTGCAAACTTATAGTCTTTTTTTCCTTTTCATGTTATTACAATCAATAGCCAACTTTACTGAATTTCAGAATCCTAAACATTCCAGCTGCAATCAGCGTGCCACTGTTTGCTTCACTACAATCTGAATTGGAGAAAGCTTTGAAAAGAAACATGCCCTACAACTTTCAATACTTGGTTTGGATATGTAAAGCATATAATACAGGTTAGTGTTTTATAAAAATTGAAATTTCAAAAGTAACCACATAGTCTGTGATAAACCTTGTTATTATGTTACCTTGTATACAAAAGTATTGCATTTATATAACTAAAAGCTGAAATATAAGGCTAAATATTTCTTTAAATGTTTCTATAGAAAACATTTTTAAATTTACTGTTTGATGTTTTTTCAATAATATTTTTCAAATGGAAATAGATGATGCAATTTGAGATAAATTCAATGTTTATCATAATAAATGTAGATGTAGATCTAATAAGTTGACTTCTTGTAATATTTTTGTATTTATTATCTTTACAATAAACATTCTTAATGTTTTTTATTGTAAAATTTAGATTGGAATTGTTTAGCCAATAAATACTAATCTAATCAAATATGGGTTAAGTACACATATATATTATTACAGATGTAGATGGTTCGGAAGTGCTTTTCGCGAATCAAGAGGAGAGACCACTGCTTGATGAGGCTCTTGCGAGTTTCGACGTAGATGTAACCGAGCAAGCTGACTTATCACAGTGGGATTATGAAGGAGGTGCTCTGACCCCGTGTCGAAAGGTAGGATTCGAATTTTTATATGTAATAACTAGTAATTTTTGTAATTAATTCTTTAGTCTATATTAGTGTTTGATCATATTGAATCAGTGTTCGGTTGCATAAGGGTAAATATATGTATAGTCCACAGGCATTTATTCCGATTTTTCTGTTAATCTCCCTTGGACAAGCATAGAGGATTAATGTCCATTCCTTTGGAAATGAAGCAGCCATGCCGTCTAGCAGTGGGATATATATGGGCTGCAAAAAATTAGTACACCCAATAAAATTCAATAATTAGCAATCATCAATGTATTAATTAATGTTATTTTATTCCAGATTCTGTTATTTGATGGCTGTAAATTTAACCACCTAGTAAGATTACTTAAAGAGGAGGTGGAAAATGTTTAACGAGGCCCATTTATTGTTATACATCACAATGTATTGCTTCAGTCACTATATGCCATGTAATACAGTGTATTATCGTATTTATACTTTAAATAATAATTAATATAAGTTTACCAGTGTTTTATTTTGAAATAAATTATTTTCACCTGTTTCATTCCCTGAAATAAATTAAATATAACAAATATTTAATTGAAACTAACTGTAATCGAACAACCACAAAAACAAACAAATTGCGGATGTGGATGGAAGGGTCGGTACGGAAAGACCAAGAAAAGTATATCTTGACCAAATTGCCGAAGTTTTTAGGAAAGACTAACCACCAAGTCAAGAGTACCCTTAACCAGCGAGCTTTCATGAGGAAAGTGACGAGTGTGCAGGAAGCAAGGAAAGTATGTCGAGATAGTGGCAGATGGAGATTCCTTTGGGAAAAAAGTGACGATATGTATATGTGTATATAATCGAATTAATAAAACTGAAGTGACATTAGCTTGGTCCCGTTTTCAAAGTAGTCAACGGCGTCCTTAGCAAGAGAAGCATGCGTCGCCCCCGCGCGATAGCCTTAGGGGAGGCCCATACCCAAAAGTGAGCTGCTGCAGACTATCAATGATGATAATCTCTTTTCTTAGTGCTTGCTCTTCCATCAAGCCACAAAAGCGCTAAAATGCTGCTGCACCATATCACATCACTCATCAGTAATACAACGTAAGAGGAATATAACCCAGTGTTAATTATATCCATATGACCATAATAGTCCACTGGTGTGTAGATTGTAATTAGTAAAGTGGAGAGCGAAGATTGGTTTTTATTACTCGGGGAGAATGCAATATAAATAAAAAGGGCCACAGTTGTACTTGTAGTTCAAGGATAAAAAGGTCCTAATCCACTCTTTTTACTTCCTTTTTCTTCTCCTATTTCTAGCTTACTCTAATTCGCATATCCTTTGACTACTTCTTCCATAACCATTGTCTTAAATAAAAGTATAATATCACATATCCATACTAATACTAAATGGCTGGAAACTATCAATGTTATTGAGTTCTGAGAATATAATCATTGTAAAAAAAAAATACAAAAGTGTTCAAAAATTTTATTATAAATCTGTTACACTATGTCACATACTTATTATAACTTACCACAATTTTTGTCAGTTAAATCTGATATAAATTAACATACAAAATTAATATATATTCTTATATATAGAGAGGGCATCCCTCATCATAAAATCTCTCAATGCACACAATCCTCTCAATATCTTCGTGTTTTGATCCATTTTCTGTATGTCTTGTTCGGCGACACTTTTGTCTTGTGCCAAATACCCATTAACTGCATCTTCTGTCATCCAATTTGCGGAAAGCTTTTGCATATTAAAGTGCGACGGGTCAGGATTCGATGGCATCGGCGTAAGAGATTTTTCCCAAGGAGTGATATACTTCTGTTCTGAGTGAAGCCCTTCAATGTATCTGTAAGAATAATTTTAAATGGTCAAACCACACTTCATGATATAGAAGCGCTACATTACCAAACCCATTCCTGACAAGCATTTAGAGTTTGTGTTAATACATGACATCTAAAAATAACCTGGGGAATCAGAATAACTAATAATGATTTATAAACTACTTAAAAATGTTAACATAAACAGCGTGCAAAGAACAGTAGTTAATAATTAAGTACTTCTGATACATTACTTTTTTAAATTTTTCTTATACAATTTACTATATAACTGTCTGAAGTAAATATCAGCAACAACTCTTATTTAAAGGAGGCCAATGCTCATCAGTAAATTTATGAATTCATTGAATATATCACTTAAACAGGTATATCCTGGGAATTACGGCAATACATCTTATTTATGAGGAAGTGTCCACCAGTGGAAAATTATTGTTTGATTGGCAAAGTATTGATTATTTTTGTTCGTACAATTAGATATATTGTTTAGTTGAATTTGACACTTGAGATTTTACAAAGCATCACACGATCGTTTTTCACGAACGTGACTGCAAATATAAAATATGACTGTAAATGCACGTTTACCCGTACGTATTTTCTACCTATAATGACTAATTTCTAATTAGTACCTCTAGGAGCCATGCGGGTTTTAAATCTAATCTTTCAATATATATTTTGCGTGAAAAATAATGTCGATTAGATAATTACGTAATTTATTTGACGACAGACTACAAGAAAAAAAAAACAAAACAATAAAAAAAGAAAAACTGGTACTTTTCGACAAATAAGCGAAAAATCGCTTAAATAAATATTATAAATTTTCCGAATTCTATCGTTTCTAAATGTGTTTTAATTTATAAGTACCATATAGATATTTAATTATTAATGTAAGTTTTAGTAATGCAATGCGTTTATCCATAACCAACGGAAAACAAAGCTCTGACGCTAGTGGGAACTCTTCACGAGGATTCAAACATTATTTTTCTGTTAAGTGCAGACTTTCCTTTGGCTCGCAAGGCTTTTCGTTATGAAAAGTACCGAAAACCATTGATTTTCATAACTGCCGCCTTCGTATAGGCTTCCGAAGCTACAAACTTCATATTGAACAGTAGTTACTTACCTGATGTACGCTTCGGAATGTGTGAGACGCTGTGCTCGCGGTGGCGCGGCCACGAACAGCGGCTCGGGGCCGGCGCGGACCCCCGGCAGCGTGCCCCCCTCGCCCGCGCCCGGCGACGGGCTGTTGCGCGCCATCGGTGACATGCCTGATAGCGACGCTGATCACAATATGTATACTTTATGTAGCAAATAGAAACAATAATAGCTTTCCCAAAGAGACATCTCTAGTTACTGCGAAGCCGATAATAATTATGCTTATTTTATAGCAGAGTAGGCAAACGAGAATGCGGATCACCTGGTGGTAAACGATCACCGCCGCCCATAGACATCCGCAACGCCGGAGGCGTCGCAGATACGTTGCCAGCCTTTAACGAACACATACGCTCTTCTCTTAAATGCCCCCATGTCATAATCACGTGGGAACACTGTAGGTAATAAGTTGTTCCACATTTCCAGTTAGTGGCAGAAAACTGCGACTAAATCGCACGGTGGCAGACGGCCAACTATTCAGGTGAGGGTAACGTAACCTATTTTTGTGGGGCGTTGTACGATGGTGGAACTGTGCGGCTGGGAGGAAATTAAACAACTCCTCAGAGCATTCGCCGTAATAAATTCGATACAGTACGCAGAGAGATCATATATCTCATAGTAGTGAATGTTGCTAATTTGCAATATATCAACATAACCAACATACTATAGATATCCATGCATCCAAGAAGTGCGAGCTATACCTGAGGGACGTCTGGCGACTAGTAATTTACAGCAAATACAGCGCCATCTACCATTGTGGGTCATATTCCTCAGGAATATAATATAAGAAGAATGCCAACAAGCAAACTTCCCCAAAAATCTGATGCAATTAGAGCTCTGCCATTCGAGGGTTTCTGTCTGAATACTATTTTTTTGTAGTTTAAATACGAATCCGTTTATTTGGGCAATAAATAATTATATTAAATTTTTTTTAAATTTTCATAGCCCATAGTAGAATTCACTACTTAATAATTATAAGTTTTTTTATGAGTAAAATGGTAATTATGAGTAAAGTTCCTATTATTGCATCAAAAAATATTATCTCTTCAGAGTATATATGAATTTATAACTGTTTTCGTGAAGTACTATAAATAAATTGATTGAAAACTAGAGCATAACTTTATATATATTCAAAACACATTGATAAAAATTTAAAATTCATACCTCCAGGAGACATAATACCACTTCGGAAATTCGAAGAGTACACTTTCGATGGCTTCTTTGTTGATGGGATAAAATTCCTTTGTGAAAAAGAAAGGTAATATTAATTAATCTTCACTTATAAATACATTGAAATCATTTATGAGGTTTTAGCTATTTTGCAATATTATAAATTATGAAATTATATATTATAAATTATGAAAAATAACGGTTGACTGGTATCTATTTTTCTTATATGGAATAGTGAGGCAAACGAGTAAGCGTGCCGCATAATGAAAAGCTGATCTAAAATAAGATTATATTAGAATTGCTTTTATTACTAAGAAATTATTTATTCAAACAAGCCTTCAAGACTCCTAAATATTGTTGTGACTATTTTTAGAAAAGTGTTTAATACATTGCCATAGTACTTAATTTAATATAAAGTAATGTTTTAATATTCATATATTTTAGATTCTGTTTTAAATTTCGCTCCTAAACGCAGATACTGGTCACGTAATTTATGAACAAGTGACGTAATGCACTCTGGCGTTTGGCCGCACGTCACTTTTTGAATACGAAATTTAAAAATCATTAAATACAAGAAAGAAAAAATTACCGTGTTTATGCACATCTCTATCTCAGAAACTACCGTTTCGCGCCAAAATTATATTTGTACTTGAATATCAACGTTACGGAACGTACGGAACGTAACGTGTATTCTATTTATTTAGTATCTTTTTCCGGATTAGTTATTATGGAAGTATGCACGTGCTGCAAATGATATTGTAATGGTATTAACGTTTGAATGGGCAATTCATCCTCTGCTTAAGTACACAAGCAGCTCAAGGCCATGTTTAGCATAGGTGTTAGGACAAATTCCTATAAATTGTATTTGGCATTACAGGTAATCGTAGACATGTAAGTAGATTTATTAGTGCCTAAACAGTTGAAGAGACGCATCTGCGTGGCCAGGACACAAAATACAGCGGCCACGACTCAGCCGTGTTGCCAAGCGAAGGCCAATACCAACATATAGACAGCAAATTCGCCTGGGCTTGCCATCGCTCGGTGTCGATCGCCAAGTTGGCCGAGCGAAGGTAAGTACTGACGTGTACAGAACTCATTTTACGTAGCTTGTCACAACTCGTAGTTGGTCGCGATCACTTGTTTCACTTCGTAGCTGTGTCGGTTTTCCTACACAAATCAAAAGCGCTCGTCTGCGCTCGGCCAAGAGTGTTCACACGTTCGTCCGCCCGCCATTACGCGGTTGGCTGCAAACTTGACAAACGTCTAGATAGTGCTACTTGCCTGGTATCAATTTTCCTACGCTCACGTTGGCCTAAACTCTTTATTGCCGTCTTTATATACCGAGACGGTACTGAACAGATACAAGGTCGCGAGCGCGTAAGGCCGCGCGGCCCGTCCGTTTCATATACTTGGTTGCGTATGATCTCGTGTAATCTCACTGTTCAGCAGCCGCGCGGGTGCATGTAATTAGGCACTTACCGGGATCGTTCGTGCACAGCCATAATCCGGCCGTTGCCCTTGTTGACGTGCAAATCGCGCACGTGGCGAAGTAGTCGCGGCAGGTTGGGGAACGGCGCCTGTCCTTTCCGCACGCGCGCACAGTTGCGCCACATGCAGGGAAACTCATTGTTTCCGCCCCCACTATTCCCGCCCCCGCTCGCCCCATTTCCCCGATAGTGTTGTTGCACGTGACCCGCTGCCGACACGCATGTAGAACAAAAGACACGTTAAAATCACCGTTATATACACAGACAGGTCTTGCATCAACAGTAGTGGGGGTACGTCGGCTTAATGGTTGCTATTCTCATCAATTAACGGCCGCCACAGGCATGATGATAGATGGGCGTGCTGTGCAACGAAGACACAATAGCATTCTGTCTCCCTTTGTGCGGTTTAATATAACAAATTATAATGAAACGGATAGAATGATAAACCAATCGAACAATTCAAATACGTTACGGACTTTTCCCGCCAACTTAAAACAGTGGCATTTTGTTTTTATTTCAATTTCATAATATTGGTTAATTGTGTTGGCGTATTATACAATATAGTTACGTTACGTTACGATAGTACGGTTATGGGGTATAAGTGGAGTGATATGAAATAAATGCGTGTATCTTGAGTTTTAAAGTTTACTGCAAGAGTCCATAAAAGGTTTTGGTAGAATAGCCACCATATTATCAAGAGGTAATGTGACAGGCTGATGAGATTTCAAGATACTTGCTTTTATTGTATTTTAATTGACACTGGCATAATAGTTATAACTAATTGCCATCCAAGAAAGAAAAAAGTACGTTACACATGTAAATTGCTATAAACAAAAATTTACTGTTGGCCCTTGGCTGGAGTGGAGTTCCCGTAATCTCAATACCTGGCATGTAGACTGGGAATCGCAAATTGGTTATTACTCAAGTAGATGCTGCTACCAACCCATCTTCTGATATTTGTTCCCTTAGACCCATACACGCCACATAAATATATACACACGTATACACACATCAAATAAATATAATATATATCGAATAAATAAATATGTATCTCAATAATCACCTCATCGTAGAATGTATAATAAGAGATATAATAATAATATCGAAATGAAAAGTCTGTAACATCCACTACTAAGGCTGATTTATATCGTCTTAAAGTTACTAAATCATTACAAATATACATGTACGTACATACATATAGTCATGCCCGTCTCCCTGCAGGGTTAGGCAGAGACCACAGATCTCCATTCACTACGATCCCGACACACCTTCCTTGCTTCCTTCACACTCATGCATCTATCCATCCATCCTTCCTCTCACATTCATCGTAGCGAAATGGCTCTCCGTTCGTCGCTTCTCGCCTTTGTGGGAATCAGGACGTGACGGGTGGCGAATTACGGTGCCGTCATTTTTTTACGAATTAGGTATATAACAAATATACAAATATAAATTTATATAAAAACGTATTTTATATTGAGAATTCCTAATCACATAATACATATCGTCGGCGAAATTATCAGAATTCGTAAGCCCATATGAGTAATTTTTACAGAAAAAACAAAAAACTATTTTCTTTTATATATTGAAGATTTTATATAAAAAAATTCTTACTTTAGGTATAAACAGAGGTATTTTACGAACGAAAGAAAACGCTTTAGGATTAGTCATGAGTTGAGTTCATTAATCATTTTTTGGAGGAGCCGACGATATAATGGGTTAATCAATGTTACTTACGCTCCAATTTACTTTTCTTAGTTTCAATAAAAGTCCCGATCACTAGCAGCATTAAAAAGAAAATGTGTTAATTTTAACAATAATGAGGATATAAGACTTGAGTAATAAGGTTTAATATAACAATTAAAATATTTAATAACTACATAGACACTTACTGTTGCCTCCGTCCCCGATACAATGCTCCATACAATCAGATAGATCCTCAAACTGATAATCGCAAGTGTCCCAAGCGCATTCATAGGTCATTTCCATTGGAGTCTGAAAATAATTTGAACGGAAATTGAAAGTTACTGCACGTCATACAGACTGATATTTAACATCTTTATACTTCGCTACTGACTTTTTCATTTTAGCGTTAATATGTTAGGGCCATTCATTAATTACGTCTCATTGTTAAGGGGCGTGAGATTGTCCATAAAGTATGAAAAGGGGGGGGGGGGGGCACGAGTCATATTACTTCGTGAAGTCACAAGTATAAATCTAAAGTATTCCAACGATTTTTTTAAATATTCTACAATTTAAGAAAATGTATAAATAAATTTGGAAGTGCTCTGCTGGGAGAGGGGTCCAGAATCAAGAAATTCCGGTGACGTAATTCATGGATTACCCCTAAGTTTGTATAACATTTTTACGACACGTAAACACATTTTAATGACATTCGTCAGGCATGACTTTGAGGAAATCCATTGCTAAGTCAACGGTCACAATTCTTACTTAGCTATGATCCGCGACACGCAAACAAAGATAGAAAAATAAATATGTTTTTTTTTTACTGGAAGAAGTGGATTTACGGGGAACCTAAACTAAATCTTAACGAAAAAACGGCCGCCAGCAACTCTCCACTTCCAAACCACTATCAACAACACCAACACCAAAGACACACCACCACTCTTCCACAATGTACACGACACGTGTTTCGCCTCAACACGAGGCATCATCAGATATAGTAAACTCTTCGGAAGATACCCTT
Organism: Baronia brevicornis; assembly: GCA_031353405.1. NCBI lineage: Eukaryota > Metazoa > Arthropoda > Insecta > Lepidoptera > Papilionidae > Baronia > Baronia brevicornis. The sequence continues at coordinate 49,317 of JASFAT010001918.1, forward strand.
TACGAACTTGTGAATTTGAACAAAAAAAATATGTTCACCAAACTACACAAACGACACACAAAAAAATGTACATTAAGCTATTATGATTATGATACCCTAAAAATTTTGTAGATATATGATACTTGCATGTTGGGAGAGTTCGCGCATTTCCTCGGCTAATCTGGCCGCGGTTTCCTCGTTGCACCTGGTGGCGCGCTCTTCCCAACTTTGCTTTGTGGTCGCTGGGAGCGATCGCCACTCGTTGCCCACGATGCGAGATATCTCGCCTGTAACAAAATCGAACTCCAAGTGAACGAACGTACGAAAAAACGCTGTGTAAAAGACTGATTTGTCTTGTGTGTTGACTCGTGGTTGTTGAATGCAAAAAAAATAAACATTTTTTGTCAATTAAATTGATCATTGCAGACGAGTTGCCGGTTTTTGAGAAACGTGGTAGATTTCGTTTTTGAAGATTCCCATGTCCGATGTCGTTTCAGTTCAGAAATATGGGTGAATTTAGCTGCTTCCTTAGAGTGGTGGTACGTGGATAGAAGTTTCTGGAATAACGCACCGTACTATTAAAACAATATTCACGATAACATGTTTTACGGAATATTTTACATTTAAACAATCTTTAAATGTAAAATATTCCGCTTCGATCTTTGTGTGTATTGTACCACAAACACACGAAAAATATCACTCATTTAGACATTCACGACGATAGTGTGGTACGATTCACGCACCGTATTAAATCTATGTAAGTTGTTGAATAATTTCTAATATTGTCCAGTCTGGCTTCACTGTATGTTAATGTTCTGTTTATCTGTAATTATTATTAATTAAATCGTACAACATATTAAAATGTAACCCATTTTAATATGTTGTATGATTTAATTAGAATAATGTATGTAATTTTTAGAACTCCTTTTGGTGGTCCATAATTAAATTGAAAAAAAAAATCTTTATTTTTTTTTATTCTATCTTTCTGCATACCTTCTCCATATGAACTAACTACGCCATATCTCACACTCACACTCCTCTATGCACCCAATGTATATAGATATATTAATAAAAACTTTCTCAATTAAAAGACTTTATTAATAAAAATTTTATATATATCTTCAGTACTTTAAAAGCTTTCACATATAACATATAATAAAATAGGAAATTACCAAAAGTAGACTCGGGGTTGTTTGCGACAATCGCTTTTCGGACCTCACTGGAGTATAATATGTATCCGGTGACTATCTTCTGCTTCTGCTCTTTCTTCTTCTTGCTGCTCACAGGTGTGGCGGTGGGAGTTCCGGTGGCCCTTTCGTTATTAGTGGACAATGTCATTGACGGATTGTAAGGGTTGCTATTACCACCTGAGGAAAAATACAGAGACTTAATACGCCATATTAGCTTTGAAAAGCCAACACCTTATAAAAATAAAATACATCTCACTTTTTTCTTTTTAGCTCATAATAGTTGATGATGAATAATCAAAATATCTAGAGAATATATTAATGTATAATATTCTCTAGATATGTGATTATAATAAGCATTATGTTCATTGTTAACTTCATTGTTTAATATGAATTATTAGTAGTATTTAAATTATAATAATTTTAAATACCTATGGACAACGGCGTGGCGGGCGATGCTAATGAGGAATCATCCAAAGAATTTTCCAAAATCATTTCAACATCTTGACTTCCGATCGTGGTGTTTATGAGATTCGTGAATTGAGGTTTGCAATCCTGCAAATAAGTTTTTATAAAAAAAACTGCTCATACTAAAATATATGGATCAATAAATATCATACATCTTATTACAAGCCAAATAAAAAATATAAATACATTAAAATAAGAATATTTAATACAAACAGCAGTTTTATCGCTAAAAACAATTTCCTCCAGACAACCTTTGGATGGATACATCGAACAAGTATTAATCAAGTTGCAGTGGATGGGGCCTAAAATGTAATGCATATATTTAATATTATATATTTAATTCTAATTTTTATTATAATATAAATACTAACTGTGACAGCATTAACATTTATTAAAATTAGTTTTATTTGTGATAATTGTACTTCGTAGAATTTTTTCCATTCCGAATTATTAATATAGACGAATATCAGTAATACATGTTCAATCAATCAATTTATTTGTCAACAAAATGCAATTACATGGCGTACAAAAAAAAATTGATTTACAATAATCAAATTACAATTAGTTAAGCTAAAACGCCAAATAATAATAGAAAACAGAACAATTAATGTCACAAGAAACAATTAATGTCAATAACAATAATTTATACAATCTGAAGAAACGATTCTAATGTTCAAGGAGATCCATTTAATTGTATATTACATATAATTTTAGTCGCAAATCACATTTCGTTTGTCAAAAATTGTTAATTACCCATTAACAATTAATTGATTATATTATTTCTTTCATTGAAGAAGTTTTTCAAATCGTAATATAATTTAGACAAGTAAAATTTTGACATTAAAATTTTAGGCTAGTCAAATTTTTAATGCTTTTTGGAATATTGTTAAACACACGAAATGCCATATAATAGACATTGTTCTTATATACAGTTAGTTTTTGTATTGGCGCGTATCATTTACTTTTATTTCTCAATTTGCTTCCTATAATTTTCTTATGACATTTATCTCTCGTGATATTAATAATCATTTCTCGATCAGTTAGATCAGTTAACATGAACAACTAAGATTTACACCTATAATTGAAGTTTTTCAAAATTGCATATATACATACCATGGAGTCCATATTGACGTTAGGGTTAAATGGTTTTTGTGTGAAGGCACTCGAGGAAGAGTGGACCTCCTGTGCAGTTGCCAAGGCGGGCGGCCCTAGAGGCTTGGGGAAGAAGTAGATCTGCAGAAAAGTATACATACACATACAGTAAAAATCAATGGAGCTTCCTTTGCGAAAATGTTGTGGTACGAATTAGAATGAATGTCGCCCGGACTGAACTTTGGCTTTTATACACAAAATCGAGAAGGCGAACAAAGACAATAAACAATGAACTAAGAACCTAAAAATAGATTTGCTTCAGCATAGCATATCACAATATCTTATTGACAAAGAAATGAAGTTACTGCAAAACAACTATTAAAATACAGCTCAATTGTCAAAATACATATTTATATGAATGTATAATAATTCCAAATAATTATTTTACACAAATTACAATTATTATTTTATATAATATAATTATTTTATATAAACTAACTTTATCCTTACATATTCAACATGTACAATGACCGAACTTAATGAACATTCTCAAATATATATATATGTATATATATATATATATATATATATGTATATATATATATATATATATATATATATATATATATATATATATATATATATGTGTGTGTGTATATATGTATATATATACATATATATATATAATTCAATATAGACATTATATATAAGCTTGTAGTATCACCTCGTCTACGGTAACGTCCTTTGTGTGCTCAAACTTGCGCAGACCCGACTTCAGTTTGCGCGCGACGCGATTCGACTCGTCGTACACTGACTCACAAACGTATATGTCACCCTCGCCTATTTCCGTCGGGCGACCTGAGAAGGAGATTTTATTTATTATATTCACACATAATGGGAGATTTCTTATTCACAGCTTATATAAATTCCAACGCTGGCTATGGCCGCGTTTTTAATGTAATGAACATTAACATACTACATTTATGTATATTGGAGTATTACACTAGACTCTAGTGTAATACTCCAATATACATCGCAAAACGCAGCGTCTTGCGGGAATGGGCTTGCGCTCAGTTTGTCGCTTCGGTGTGGCATACATAGAGGCAACCGTGTATTAAGCTTTTTTTAGTATTAGTCTAGTAAGGATTATCCATTAGCAGAATGGCACTTTCGTTTTTAGAACGACGTGATTTTTTTTTGTACGGGATATATTAAAAATTAAATTTCATATTTGGAACAACTTGTTTTTTATTTATTATATGTATTTTATTACATTTTTTTAGTTATAATAGACTTTTATTAGAAATATTTATGCAAACAACTTACATTTGAGATAATCATCATAGTCCAGCACTGAACATTTTCCCACTATACCCACGAGTGGACTGGTATCGTGCATTGTTGTAAGCAGTACCTCTTGTTTGTAGAAAGGCTGAAATATTGAAAGGGTATTAATTAAGTTCAAGCCGTATTTTCAGAGCTATGACGGGATTTATTGATCTTAATACTTGAAAAAAAAATGGTATTTTACAAATTTTGTTCACATTGACTGTAAAAGTTTATAGTAATTAAATAGACATAGGGCCTGTTTTAGGATCTTAAATTTCTGTTACGATAGAAAAATTGGAAGCAATAACTATATAGTAGGTACAATATGTAGTAGGTATACTAAATATATCACCTTATTTATAATGTTGGCCACTTCTGCTGGAAATATAAGGAACGGGCCGCGGAAGTAACACTTGTTGCTGAAACAAACTAGACACGTTAAATATTTACATCAAACCAATTTGTTATATTGGTATTAATTTAAAGCGATATCTCTTAAATATTTTCTTTAAAAAAAATTTCAAATAAATAGCTATATAACAAACTTCATTTCGTTTGATGTGGAGCCGTGATTCGACAAATTTACCAAAGTATCAAAGCACGTAAGCGCTTGAGCGGATGAAGAATCAAAAAGAAGTATCGTGTGAACTCACTCGCCGGTCTCCCATATGGTATCGACTTGCGCAATCACCTGCTTCCCGCCATCAGTGACCACATAAACATAGTCTCCCGTCTTGATGACGCCCGAGCACACCGTGTTATACTGCTCGTAGTAGGTATTCTCGTCGTCCGTGCCCAGCGGGTTGTACATCACTACGTCCTGAGTAAAATAAAACGGCAACAAAGTAAAGATGGACTGTCAAACTTATTACAGAATAAATATCTGTAGGTCATAAATATGTCACGTCGCGGGTTTTATTGAGCATATGAGTCATAAAGGAAATTATCTCACCACGTAGGTGGGTTAATTTCTTTTCCTTCAGAAAAGGGAGAACTCGTGCCCAGCAGTTGGATATAAATGGGCTGTTAAAAATTATATCATAAATTAATGAATCTTATTACAAGTTATACAAAAATGATCTGACATTGGAAATTTCAAAAACAAGGTTACTCATCAGTGAATGGCTTGCAAAGCTTCAACAATGTCTCTGGTGATGCGCATGTCTATGGGCGGCGTTAATTGCCTTCTAACACACAATATATTTGGCTTCCTATCCTATGAAAAAAGAACCAATGAACGGCTTACAGGTCTTTCTTTTTCTTGAACATTCTCCAAAACTTCAAGTTCAGCCAATTCATCCTTGTGCTTTTCAACTCGCTCACGGAAAACCGATACCGTTCTATTCGGTTCCAAAGGCACCTGAAAACATATCAAGTTGATCACCTGTAGCTTGTACAATTCACTAATAATAAATAAAACGTCAGTCGGATAATGACAAGGAAATCCTCATTCCTAATGTGTGTTACCTCTCTCGGAATAAGAGTGGCCTCTTTCTCAGCACCCTCCCAAACCTTGATTTTCTTGAACCACCGATGTCTAGTGTTGTAACGACTTTCACACACATACACATCCTTATCAGCATAACCTTTAACAAAATAATAATTTTCATTTCGCACTATTGTATATTAAACATGTAGATATTAATAAAAAATATGACATTTTAGTTTTCAGTGAAGAAACTGCCTCAAAAATGAAAAAACCAAAACATATCATACAAGGTTTATTATGAACACATCCAAAAAAGGTATTCAATTTATCAATTAGTTCCCTGTACATAATCAATGATTTTGTATGAGGAATCTGGCCTTTCCTAAAAACTTCGGCAATTTGGTCAAGATATGTTTTTCTTGGTCTTCCCCTATCGACCCTTCTATCCGCATCCGCAACGTAAATTTCTTTTGCCAGTCGTTTTTCATTCATCCTCTCTATGTGCCTAAACCATCTAAGCACCTCTTTCTCAACTTTTTTCACGTCACACATTCTTTTACTCCACATCGCTTTCTTATAACTTCATTCCTTATTTTATTATTCAAAGTTACCCCACATATACCTCTTAATGCTTTCATTTTCATCGCATTCAGTCTACTTTCATGACTTCTGCTAAACACAACTTTCACTGCCGTACATTACAGTCGGAACCAGCACTACCTGATCAACCGCCAATTGGGTCGTTTTAGACACATTCTGACATTTCATAACGGAATGCAGGGCTCTATTAACCTGATCACTCGCCATACCAGCGTTCACCAGCGTACACACGTAATAAGATCAAATAGAAGCAACTTACAGTAGATTAACAAAGCAATGACATAATAACTAACCTTCAGGGCGACACTTGAAGTACTCCTTAACATTCATAACGTAACAACGGCCGATGATCTGGTCAAGTGGCACAGTGCGATGGGTTTCCGTTTTGAACACCTCTTGTTGCAAGAACTTGCGCGTCCGCACGTGAAATGTTTCCTGCGGCCTGAAAACAGACATAGCATCAATCAAAAATATATAAAATTACAACCGTAACGCGCTGGTTACTGAATTTAGGATGGAGGAGTTGCCATTACCTGGCTAGCAGGCGATAACAAACTAGTTTTTAGGGCATAAATAGTTTAAAGTTGATAGGAAGACGCTATCGGTATGTATTAGTATGTCACAGGTGGGTCGTTGCAGGTATAACATGAGCAAAAAGGACTATGCCGTACCGAAGTATGAGGGTTGTGATTATGGGGTCGCAAGACAGTCCATGGATGCTGTGCTCCAACACCTGCAAATTCCACGACTTCATCGAGTCGAATGCTGCGGCCATTGCAGTGGCGACTTATTAGGCCGGAAAAATACAGGTCGAACTACTGACACGAAAACAAGAAGTCCAATTAAAAAAATTCAAATTCTTTATTTTTTCGAAATAAGAAATTACATTTCACTTGTCAAACGTCAGCCCGTTAACAATCCAGCTTTTATGTCCATTTCGCAATGAGGCCTGAACAGAAAAGCAACGGCGAAAGAAACTCCACAGGTATCCTAGGCAGTATTTTTATATTATTTTTCTATGTACACATGTGTATGTATATAATTTTAAAAATATATATTGAAGGATATAAAAACATAATGCAATTTAAATTTATTTACTGATGTAAAGCACGTTAAAAATAATGACTGCGTATTACGTTGTGCACCTTAAAAATAATACATGTTACTGGCGTATATAATGTACATACGTACGCACCGTACGTACGTACGTACTGTACGTACGCCAGTAACATGTATTATTTTTAACGTTATAATATCCGGCCTTTTTTTTGCCTGTGTTCCTAAGATGCATTGTTAATGAACAATGCATATTAGGAACACAGGCAAAGAAAGGCCGGATATTTATTTTTAACTATGGTATTAATATGTAAAGTGATATTAGATTACCTGTAGTATGGGTTGCAGTACATCATGGGCACTCCGTCATTGTTGGTCCACAAGCGCTCCACCTGAACTATAGCAGGCTCCTTATTACCCTTGTCTGGTTGTACGTAAACGAAGTCGCCCTTGTTGTACTGCGTCTGCAAAGGCGCTCCACCCGATGGCATCGAATCGTCTGTACTTGACCTGTTATTAAGATATTAGTTTGTTTTCAATATATACATTATTTCTAATTAGAATATACCCTAATGCAGGGGTGTCGAACTTATATATAGTACCAAAACTAAAATGACGTGTTGCTGCAATACAATCAGACATCTGCTGTAAATTAAAAAATAAATGAATAAATTGCCGTGTATAACGACAAATTACCGTACAAATAACACGTGGTGCGGGGGTGTTATGTAGAAACTAATTACTCAGCGTGCCATCAATTTTTTTTTTAAAATGATTCAAAATAAAGTAACACCAGATGGGCCAACAACAAAAGCCCAGCGGGCCGCAGTTTGAGTATAGCTGGTGTATGAAGTAATTCATACCTGGTTTCATCTTCGTCTTCGTTCTCCTGCAAAAGCTTGCACTGTTTCACCAACTCTACACTTGTTGAGATAGTGTCGCGTGTGAACGCAAGCGCTGGTGACTGTAATGTGCCGGAGCAGAGCTGATCTCGCTGCTCAATGAAATATGACTGCAACTCTACAGAGTCCTCGAATATTTGACTGTCTGTACGAGAGAGACGGCGAGCTCTGGAAAAGGACATAGGATTTGTTAGTATTATTTACTTATTTACAGATATTTATTTTGATTCTGGTAACCTCGGCAATCCGCATTGGAGAAGCGTGGTAGGTTAACGTCCGTTCCTCCAGAAATAGAGAGTCCCATGCTCAGCATTGGGACATATATGTATGGGCTTTAAAAAAATACTTTGGGACTATTTATGTATCTTTGTTTAATGTTGTTCGGCATAGAATATTCGACAAAATATTTCGTATCTACCTAAAAAAACACACCTATTTTCATAATTAAAGTAGGAATAATTATTTCATAATTAAAGTTTTATAAAAATTTCTCAAACTATTATAATATAATAAAGAAAATTAATTTTTTTGTTACACCACAAGTGACGTTACTTATTTTAATGACAATCTTCACTTTGATGTTTTTGTCATGTTCAAAATAATGTTTTAATTGCAATTCTTTACAGTTTTGCAGTGAATATAAAATATATATAGAACACTTATCTTATATCAACCTTGTTTTGCGTATTTTAATATTCAGTTTCATATAATATATATTAAAGTTACATGATCGGTTAGAGAAGACCAATGAAAACGTACCTTATTCAAATTGCCGAAGTTTTTATGAAAGGCTAGGTCAAGAGTACCCTTAACCGAGGAGCGTGAAGAGAGTGATGAGTGTGGAGGAAGCAAGAAAAGTATGCCGAGGTTATAACAGATAGAGATCTGTGGTCTCTGTGTACGGGAAACAAGCGTGAATGTATGTATTTATAATATGTAGACCCACCGTTCAAAGACTGCAAACATATCTTGCTGGAAATGATCCAATCGTTTGTATAGGCCCTTATCCAAGCGACGCTTCACCAAATCCAATGATATAGCGCGCACTTTCTCTCCATTTGAGGCCTCGTCATGTTCTGGTAATTCTGCCATGCTATCTGAGTAGCATCTGGAAAAATGGTAAATATATATTTTAAGAGTTCTTTGTATATCAATTTGCGATAAGAAAAATAATTTTAAATTAGTAGTAAGTAGTTCTATATGTAAAAAGTTCTTTCCACGCACCACTACTCTACGGAACCAGCTACGACATTGAAACCTTCAAGAAACAGGCCTACACTTTCCTTAAAGGCCGGCAACGTTTCTGCAATGCCTATAGCACTGTGAGTGTCTATGGGCTGCCTTGATTGCTTTTCATTGGCTGACACGCCTGCTTGTTTGCGTTCCTATTCCATAAAAATATATTAATGTATTTTACAAAGTTTATGAATATATTCTGTTACCTGCCCTCTTCATCCTGGTGATTATAGACAGTGGTGAACAAGTTCAGTAATAACTCTTGTACAGCTGCCGGGACATCGGGAACTGCGTCATCATCCTCTCTGTATGTAAAAAACAAGAATTATATAAATATTATCACAGTCCAAAACACATTTTATTTTAGTAGTATAGCGGTATTATACTAGATGGCGCTGTACGTGTGTGACGTAAGAAGGGTTTGGATCACGCAATGTAAATTAGTCATTTCTTGTATTAAGATAAAACTAAATCGACAATATGACAAGAAATTAACTTCCATGAAACATCTCCTGTGATAACGCCACTCATCACAAATAAGCCTTTAAGATCATTATTGCACTTTGAGCAATGTAGGAACTAAGGTAGTTAGATATTGAAAAAGTTGCATATACTATATGAAATAATGCACATAACTATATGAAATCAAATGAAGGATAATTCGAACAAATCGTTGTATCCGATTCGGTTAGGATAACAAAATCGTGCAATATATTATCTAAAAACATTATTGTTCCTATCACATGTATAAGTTGTATGCCATGGCAACAATTAGCCTTATACATATATTACTATAAAACTATACTGACCTAAGTAGCTGTTTTGTTTGCAGACAAACTCTTTGCAGAATCAAAGCGTCTTTATATATCTGCGAATCCGGTTCATTATACTTGCAAGCATTGTCGAACATCAATATGAAGTCTGAAGCTAACTCATTCACCGAATTGTACACTGAGTTCTTAAGTTTGTGTGCGATCTTCTCCATGTCTATGGGGTTCTTAATAAGCTCATAGTAGTCAGGATACTCAGTCTTGCTTGGAAGTTTCATAAATATTAATGCTAGTTGACGGTTTGCTGTAATATAGAATGAACAAATAATAGGTTGGGGGAATAATAGGTTGGGGGAAAAGTTTCTTCGCATTTTATATGAAAACTAGATATTTATGTACCATTTTATTCAATAACTTTGTGCCATCTTGTCATCAAAGAAATGTCGAAATTTTGATAATTCTGATTAAAAAAAAAACGCGATAAGTAAGTTTTCTCTTGATGTTAACTTGATACTGCCTAAAAAATTCTGTAGAGACCAAAAGAGGTGTAGAACCTTCAGATTTCCCTTCAGAGACCTTGCAATCAGGATTATATGGCGGATGCATTAACACCTCCCAGTCAAACTTCCTTAATGTCCAGCGGTGATATCTAATGCGAAAAAAAGACGGCGATATCATGCGCTAGCGGAATGTACAACGGATGTCACCGCCCCCTACACGAAGGTCTTACCACGTTTAAGAGAATATAAGGAGATGTGCTATTGTATAAGCACATGCGCCCGCGTAATGTTCTAAACGATCTGGACGACGAAACGGCGTCATTCGGATCCACCCACGACACCAATTCTCACACGCACCGCGGCACCAGTCGAGCACGTAGAGTAGGGCGATTCAGATCTGTTGTGTACCTATCCTTTGTGTTTTGTTTCTGGTGTCTGTACCATTTTTCGACATATGCATTTTTTTGTGAATATATAGGATGAATAGATATTTTGAGCCTAATACTGAACCATGGAATATTACAACTGTATAGATTGATGATACAAACTTTTAATGTATATTTCTGTAAAATGTTTGAACTTAATAAGAGTGACAAACAAACCTTTAGGATCCCGATAGTCACGGATAGCATCATACAAAGTTCTCAATTTCTGTTCAAATGGTGATAGCTGCCTAGATTTTACGGTCTTCATAGTTTTCATTGGTGTCCTTTTCTCGTAGTTGCTATTTAATTCTTTTAACTTCTCGTTCAAGACACGTTCTAGAAGATTGGCATCCTCATATATCATTGACCCTTCTTCATTGAATTGTCGGCAGTTGGAAAACATAAGGCGGAAGTCTGTTACAATTTCTTCTACACTACTGTAACGATCGTTCTAAAAGGAAATTAATTAATATTTATATTATTTATACACTTACTGCCTTTTAAAAGTTACCTAGCATAACTTTTACCTAGCTCTATTGTCATCAGAAAAAAATTAACAAAGTTGTCTTGTGGTCAAAGTGTTGTTATACAGTAACAGAGGTCTATTTGCATTAGAACATTTTGATTATATGTTTTGTTTTGTTGAAGACCTATGTTTAATAGTAGACTGCCACAGGCTAATGATAATGATGAAATATAATTGGAGAGGTATATAACTTTGATTTAGTTAAGAAATTATTCAATAGACATAAATAAACTAAATCACTAAAGTTTATGAATGAGAATTCCAAATAAACATAGGTATCTTACCTTAATATTAGCTTCTATGGTGATCATATCAATTGGTCGATCGATAACATTATAATACTCCGGATATAGCTTCTTGCTTGGTTTTTCCATGAACAAAAGCATTGGTTGTCTACCATCAGAGCATGTAAACTCTAATAATTGTTTCGCAATGAAGTGTAATTTCTTCTTTAGAGGAAGATTAGACTTAGGAATAACCGGAGGAGGAGTAGGAGAAGGTACAGTAACTGGAAGTGGGTTCAAACGAGGACGACCTGTGAGATAAGCATAGTATTTATTTATTTACATACACGAGGAGAATTTTCACAAAGAAATATCTGCTAGCAGACCTTTGATTGGAGAATAAAAATGACGAAACAAATAATCTTTACATATATTATGTATGGAATGAATAATGAAGTACATTACTTATTTTTAACTTTAATAAGATTTTGAACTGTGTGAAATGGAGAAAGATTTATAAACGATATTCTCTTCATACATTACACCGCCTGGGACACAGGACGTGCATTATCATCTCAAAGATGTTATTACTATGTGAAAACCTAAAAAATTAAAATTCATAGGTCTACGTCAGTATATCACTCTATGATTGGATATGATGTAGGTAACATTGATAGTTATGTTGAATGAAAAGCAAATTTTATATACATACCTCTTGGTCTGGGTGTTGAGACTTGTGCTTGGTTCTTAACAGAAGACAAACTTTCATCATCACTGGAGGAACTTTGCACTATATCCAGTAATTCTTGTACACGTTGCTGCATCAATCTTGCAGGAAATATAAGAAAGTTAGAAAGGAATGTTAAGACAAAAACACATGGATATTCAGAGGGTTTGTTTTTTCTTAATTTGGTTTAATAGACTTCTGTGAATAATTTGCTACTTTTATCCAGAAAGTTAGATGAAAGTTTTGGCATCTATTATAGATATTACGATGGAGAGTACTCCGAAGAATTGTTTGGAATAGATGGTAGATGTTGTAACAGGCTGGTTTCCGCTACTCGACGTCATCATGCGCCTATTTTGCGTATTGTTCGGAATAATTCCGACTTCTGAATTCCACTACCGTGCAACTCGCCAAAAGGAAAAATTTCATCCCCACTATTTGAAGGCGATCCAGTATAATGCGTTTTTCAAGAAACTTCTTTCCATGCACCATTACCCCGTGGAATCAGGTACCTTTACCTGTGTTTTCGAACTGATACGAAATTGGAACCTTCAAGAAACAGGCCTAAATTTTCTTAAAAGACCGGTACCAATTCGACAATGCCTTTGGCACTTCGGATGTCTTTGGCCGGCGTTGATTGCTTTCCATCGGGTGACGCTGGTACTTTGGCTTCCTATGTCATAAAAATAAATCAAATACCTCTGATGTATTAGTTGGACTGCCAGTCATTGCTTGTATTTTTCAGAAGCGTTTCGAAGAATTTCTTGTCTTACAAGTGTTCTTGAATATGAACACTGTAAGATTTTTTTTATGGTATAGGAGGGCAAACGAGCAAGCGTGTCGCTTGATGGAAAGTAATCAACGCCGCCCATGGACAACCGCGACACCGGAGGAGTCGCGGAAGCGTTGCCCGCCTTTTAGGTATGTATAGGCTTGTTTTTTGAAGGTTCCAATGTCGTAACGGTTCGGAAAGACCACCGAGGGTAGCTGATTCCACAAACTGGTGGTGTTGTTGGTTTTTATTAGAATTACTTACTAATAAACATATAAACATACCTTTGCAGTTTGACAGCATCCTTATATAATCTAGATGTAGGCACATTGTACAACTTGGCGTTTTCAAACATAATGTTCATGTCGCCGGCCACTTCAGACAAGGTACCATAGTTGCCTTTTCTTATCTTATTCTTTATCTGATTTAACGACATTGGATTTTTGATCTCTTTGTAGTAATCTGGGTAGGCTCTTCGAGATGGCAGCTTCCAGAATGCTTCTGCCATTGGTGTTCCTGAAAATTTAATAACATTTTTTAATAGTTTCAAACACATATAACCCATACATTAAGACTAAATATATTAGTATGTGGACAGTCACTTTTTGGTTGTTTTCTGTAGAGTCTACTATACCTAAAGTGTTGGGGCGAAACACGTGTCGTTTACAAGGTGGAAAATTGGTAGTGAGGTTTGGTGTTGTGTATAGTGGTTGGTGGGTGGCGATGGCCGATTTTCGGTAAGTTTTTGGTTTAAGTTCCAAATAAATCCACTTCATCCAGCAGAAAAACACACATTATTGATTTTCTGTTATTGTTTTGCTTGTCGCGGATCTTAGCTAAATAAAACTTTTGACTGTCCACATAGTGATGGATTTTCGCAAAGTAACGCCTGACTCCATTAATAATCATAAATATATTAGACTAAATTTAAAATTGGCAACAACTTCATTTATTAGGAGTTAGGAGTTGCACTTACAATCATAAAGTTGTAGTGTCCGATTCTACCTCCAATTGGATTACATACATAACCATGTTTTCCTAACATGCATTAGTTAGTTTAGTTATGATGGTTAACAAAAATTCCATTTATGTTCAAAGCATTAGTTCTTTGAAAATATCTGTGGTGGTTACACCAAAACTTACCATTAGGTCCTAAATGATTTTTAACAGTTTCTAGAAGCTTCCACTGTGGGGAGTCTTCATTATCGCCCTTATCTTCGTCACTATCCGCACTATCTTCAGAATGCTAAAAAAAGTGATCTTTCAGTGTCTATTTATAATACTGTACTAATTGTTATTGACAGTTTAGAAAACATTTCCTTGGAACTGGAAACTTGGAAAGGACTACCAAGTCAAATTGGCCGTTTATCTGGTAATGTTTTTTTTCCAAGAAAATTGCAAATAATTGTTACATTGAAACCAAAAGAAGCCTTTAAAATAGTCCTTTTAGATGTTTTTAAAAGACTCACAATGCTTCCGCAGTTCTCCTGGTATTTAGATACTTACCAACAGACAAAGGCCATGGTCTTAATATCATTAGAAGATAAGCTTGATCCTCTACCTTGTTTAAAAAAAATATTACCCTTTTTACAAATTATTTAATTGTAGACTCTTACCTCAAGATAAGTTATTTTGTTTGTTCCACATTTAAAAAACCTTACTGTGCTTTTAAAATCGCTTGTTGAATTATTTAATAAAATTTGCATACTTATGATACATGTAATTTTAATCACGTGTTATGTACGGAACTTTTATGACGTAAATTAGTATTTTGTACCTTAACATCAACTTCAGGATCGGAGCCTGGAGGCTCCATGATAGCCAGTGCCTTACTGCTCGGAACAGGTCCCACTCGAGAAGACCGCTTACTGCGTATTCTCTCTGAGGTCTTAGCGGGTCCACTGCGACCATGCTGATCTATTTCTTGCTTACGAACTTGAATCACCTTGGAATTTCAAAAATATATTCAGACTTAACACACAACATGACAAATAAACTATAATAAATATCTTCTATAGTTAGAAAAAGCAAATTTTTTTAAGAACTTCAAGTCTGACATTGTCTTAAAATAAATATTCATAAATCCCATCACACAATCACACTCTCCCCTGGGCTAGGCTAAAAAGCAGTAAAAGTTCCGTACGGTGCACAAAGGTTAGAAAAAGCCCAGCCGTAGAAAGGTTTGTGCGGTGGAAAATGAACCATCCTGTCCCCCCCCCCCTCACTTCGTATATCAGCAAGAGAAGATTCCACCTGGCTACGGCCTATCTGCAATGGCCTACATGGAGATCTCTTAACAGGCACCATACACAGGTGGGTCATTGCAGAGATAACATGTCTGTGATAGGTGTAATTGTGGGGTCGCAAGTCAGTCCATGGAGAATGTGCTTGACTGCTCACTGTGGTCTAACACCTGCACATTCCAAGTCCGTATCGAGGCGCATGCTGCTACCTTTGCAGTGGCGAATTACTGGGCCGGAAGAATATAGGTCGAACCTCTGACACGAAAAGAAGAAGAAATAAATATTGAAAGCTATAAAGTTCACTGTTGGACATTGGGCTCCCTAAAAAATGAGGATTTTGCCATATTACCTATGCTTAGCATGCAGATCAGGTGTTGCAGATTGGTTTTTACTACATAAGTAGACCCTGCTGCGATCTACTAATATTTGCTTCCCTAGAAATCTCATACAATACACAGAGGAGGAAATGGGGAGGACCGAATTTTATTGCAGGATCCATGCAGAAAAATAATTGATTAGGTTAAATAAATAGTTTATAACGTTAAGAAAAAGATAATCATAAAGAGAGATTCAATGACTTATATTTGTAATTTTAAAGACTATGTGATGGATTTCCGCAAAGTAACACCTGACTCCATTAATAATTTTAAAGACAACAGAAGTATAATCTATCTACCTTTTTTAATGTTTTTGCATCTTTATAAATCTGACTGCCGGGTTCATTAAAAAGGCAGGCATTTCGGACCATAAGCAAGAGATCTCTCTCCAGTTCTGAAAGGTTTGAGTATTCACAAGCTTGAATCTTCTGTGCTATTGTTTTTAAATCAATTGGTGCATCAATCACACTGAAATACTCTGGATAGCGACGTTTCGATGGAAGAAATTGGAATGCAGAGTACAGTGGACGACCATCTGCATTAGCTGTCATTACCTATAATTATAAAAAACTTATTAAAGTATAAAATGTACTACAAATTACTTTATTATAAATACGAGTTTATATTTCTGTATCGGAATCTCGTATCGGAAGTCAAGATACACTGGGTTGCTGAGCCAGA
Source organism: Baronia brevicornis (assembly GCA_031353405.1). NCBI lineage: Eukaryota > Metazoa > Arthropoda > Insecta > Lepidoptera > Papilionidae > Baronia > Baronia brevicornis. The sequence goes on from JASFAT010001918.1 coordinate 65,840, forward strand.
GCAGTAAGAGTAAGTATGTAATTGAAGAAGCAGTGAGTAGTTTATTTTTAAGGCCGATGACTCAAAGACATAAAAAAAGTTAAAGTTTTAAAGAGTACTTGAAATTTTCAATGAGTTAATAAAAAATTACTTATTTATGTAAAACATATTGAAATATTGTATGTGTTACCAACTTACAGCATTAAACAATTCTTCAAATATATTATCATCTTCATTGTTTGTAGATGTCTCTGATAAATCTTCTGCTACATCAGACCTTCTACTTGAAGAACCATTACGTGATTGCTTTGGTGTTTTTATTTCCTCTCCTAAATAAAAGATATCATTTGCAGGTATTTTGTAGAAAAGTATTTCATGTCACCTTATTAATAATATTTCATTTGTTTACAGATGAATTTCTTACAACACTCATCAACTTTTCTTTAAAATTGTAAGCTTTTTATTCTTTCAATAATTCATTAGGGTAGAATATATTATTATATTGATATATTTTGAATTATAGGTCATTTAAAAAAAGCTTATAATTGATATGAGAATATGATGATAAGAAGCTGATACACTGAAACACACTCAGTGTTTAGGTGAAGAATTCCATTTTAACAATTTCTGCTAAAATACATTTTAATTCAAAATATACACTGAACAATAACACATTAAGTTAAAGCGAGCTTAGCGAGTCTTGAAAAGAAAAATATTCTATGGATAATACTGAATACATTGAATGGAAACTGTGTGAAACATAACACCTTATCATCTAAGGTACATACATAGTTTGGCTTGTCATTGACTGTATCTGCAGTTAGCTTAATTTATGGCTATTGGTTAATTAGTAGCTTCATTGTTATATAGTTATTAAAAGCAACAAGAGCAATACATACCATTTTCAAGCATCTGTCTATTTTGTGTGTACAGTTTCCACAACTCAACAGCGTCTTTATATTCCACAGAATCGGGTTTGTAAAATGCCTTAGCATTGTTAACAAGCAGTTCAATATCTGCAGATAACTCATCAATGTCTTCATAAGTATCTGTTTTCAACTTTTGTTGCACCTAAAAATAATTTACTTAAATAATATATGCAACACATAATAAAAGGATATTTTTTTCACATTTTAAAAATATAAAGATATTTTCTTCTAATAAATATTTTAGCAAAAATATTTTCTTATGTTAATAAAAACAACATTAGTGGCTCCAGTTGCTATACTAAGCCAATAATGTTGTTTTTACCATACCACTTTTGGAGTCAATGGTCACAGGTTCGATTATCACTATCATTTGAATACATATATGTATGGCCTATATGTTTTTATTTCAAGTCTGCTTGCTCCATCAATCGACCTTCGATTAATGTAATGGGTAAATATCTATTCTTCCAGAAATAGGAAGGCCTGTACCCAGTAGTTTGGGCATATAATGGCTGTGAAAAAAAATACTAAAAATAAATTTGATATGAATATAATCTATAGTAGTGATAATTGAAATAGCTAGAATATCTTTGAAGCATTACTTTAAGGATTATATTGTTAGGTACCCAAATAATATAAGTACATGAAAACACTGTGCTCTGTTTCATACATATACTAATGAATCAGCATAAAGGTCTTCAAAGACCTTTATGCTGATTCATTAGAAAACCTGTATGCTGATTCATTAGTATATTTATGAAATTTTCTAAGGCGTATTGTCACACTAGATGGAATAATGGTACTATTGCTTTATAACTAATTAACATAAAGGAACCACTTACACGTAATAAGTCAATAGGCTGTGACACAACCTCATAATATTGAGGCTCTTGGCGTCGTTTTGGAGCTCTAATGAAGGAATCACACAAAAGGGAACCATCCTCTTTTTTGTATGAACGAATGGTATCATACAATTGTTGACAAATTTCACTCTGAAATAAAGAAAGACACTATTTTCTTAAAATAATCATCCTCAATTCTTCAAAAAGTCATCCTCCACCATGTCTTTCCAGCGGTACCTGTGGCGCCCTACAGTACGGCGTCCAGTTGCGTGACCCACATACGCTCTCTTGAATGCGCGATCCTCCCCCCATTCTCTTAACGTAGCCTAGCCAACGAAGTCAGTAACCCTTAATCTCTCCAATTACATTGGGTTGGGCCACTAAATGCTCAATTTTGGCATTTATTCAATTTGGCCAATTGCCATTATCTCTTTTGAGGCACTTATGGATCCCAATTAATTACACATTTGTTATGATTCATATGCACCCCATATTTTCATATTCATTTATATTTTCAAAATAGTGGTAGAGCCAGCTGCAAACTAATACTTTGTCAAGAATGGCATAATAATTGTCTGTAGCATGAATGGGCTGGCTCACTCGGGGAAGTACCAGTCTCCTGCAGAAAACTGGCGTCTCAGTGGTAGCTTAGCTACCACGCTTCATACGGTGAGTGGTTAAGTTCAAGAGGCCCAACACCCTCCCCTTTTCATTTCCCAAATTGACACTTTCCTTAAAGATCAGCAATGCTTTCACATTGCCTATGGTGCTGCAGATATCTATTGGCGGTGTTGATTGCTTTCCATCAGATGACACACCAGCTTGTTTGGCTTCCTATCCCATAAAAAATTAGTGTGTTAATAAAACCGCTTAATTCAACAGAAGATATTTAATCTATTTTTTAGTTTTTTTTCCCACCAATTGTAATGAATGAGACTCCTCAAAACTAATCAAATAAACCCTAAATCAAGAGTGTTAGAGAGAGTGAGTGAGAGGTTCCACTGTCCATCTCCTGAGACAGACAAGCTGAGTTGAAATTATCATATTTTTTATTTTTAGAGGAACTCAATGTATATACAGTTTCATAAAAATCATTTTAGTACAAATAGTTGAAAAGCTTTTTCACAATATTTGGAACCAAAAATATATGTGGTGATGCTAAATAAAATCTCTTAAAATTAACAGTAATATTGTTTTGAAGGTTTTAATTCTTAACTGATATTTTCCTGTAAATTAAATATATTTTATAAGTACAATTATTGAATTAATATTAACTTATTATTTTCATAGCACAGCCTGCCGGGATCCACAACTTTAAAAAACATGTTTTTTTCTCACTTCTCAAGTTTGGTGCCATCTAACATAAAATCTTAAAGTGTATCTATACAATGTATAGTCTGATGAAATATTTCATATTAATCTCAGAAAAAATCCCTATTTATATTATACTAAATGTGAGAATGATTTTATAAAAATGGTGTTTCTGTAAAATTTACACATGTACTTACGAATATAATTATATCCATTTTTTATTAAAGAAATGTATAGAAGAGGTGGGAATTTTTTAAGGAGGTGTAATGATTAGTACTATAACAGGTACAAAATACTATGAATAATATCAACGCCCAAATATACGGTAAGTCTAAAGAAACTTACCGGTTCCAACTTCTTCTTTTTACGCGATGGCGGTGGCGCTGGGTTACTCAACTCCACACCATCATCACTATCATCACCATCAGCTCCGCGACTTGCCACGGACGACGCACGGCGTCTTTTACTCATTTTTTAATTTGAAAGCAACCTACTGACGCTACTAAAAACTGACATTCACGAACTTTAGGCAAATTACACTACATAAAAAAATAAACTACACGATTATTAGTCTCAATTGTCAATTACAGACTTTCTTTTAAAAGACAAGCCATTTTATTATTTGTATATAATATTAACATAACAAATATGAAATGTTGTGTTACAGATTCTGTACTAACTGAATATAGGAGTTAGGAGTGAAAGATATACATCGATGTTTTAAAAACACTCGATTTAAAGTACCGATGCATCGAATCTGTCCAATGTTTTATTAATTGCTCAAAAGGTAACCATCGCTGTTTTTATTCGATACATTGAAAAGGCAAACTTATACCTACCTACAAAATTAGTCAACATTATATATATAATGAAAAATATTTTTAAGATTGTCAATTGTTCTAATCAAATAGGTATGCACTGAAGACATCGATGTATTCTTTGATGCATCGATGTGACATCGACTATTTTTTTACAATGCTATCACTAACTGAATCGTATACTGCATAGCCACACATAGTAATCACTTTATTTTATTTTCGTAATCTCACATAGTGTTTAGTTACCTACTCTGTGGCTGTGACTTAGAGATGAATACCTCAATGTTTGCTAAATATCGATATATTTATTAGACTGTTTCTTTTTATTATTATTATTATTATCAATAATAAAAAGAAGAACAGGACAGTTCAATCCCCTTATCAAAATAACAAAGTGTGTCTATGAGTACTTATTTTATTCTTCGTGTATTTTTGTTTGCTATAATAACATTTACAAAACTGGCGAAGTCTTGTATTTAATAACGTTAAACTTAAAAAAAATTACAAATATTACTGTTGCAAAAGGTTTTGCTGTAAGGTCGTCAGTCTATTTACTACCAAACATGACTCAAACCTGCTATTGCAGGAGACGTCCATTCTATGTTCAGAATTTGACTACTGTAACCTGTAAATGTTATAAATAGATGTCAGAAATATTCTTTACAGATAAAACCACATTTTTCCTGTGGAATATCTATCTATATAACCTTTCCATATTGAGATCAGAAATTTTATCATTTTTGTAGTTAGAATTATTTACAGAATAAAGTGGAAAAGGAGTAAATGGTGTTGAAGTTTTCTTAGAAATGCTAAATATACATTAAGTCAAAAAGAGATATATTAATACAATGATGTGCCTTGATTTTTTTTTTTTTTAATATTCAACATGGTGTAGCTTTGCATTTATATCCATTCAATTGTGGTGATTAGGTTATTATTTATTTTTAATAAAAGATTCTCCATTAAAAACAACTCTATTTGAATTATAATACAAAACTATCTTCAGAGGCAATATTATTACCACTGAAATATATATCAAACCATTGTGGAAAATGTGTTAATAAAAGTATAAAATCATTTTCACATTGTTGATGCAAATTTTTAAGATAATTAATGGTATATTGTACATATTTATCTTTTAATAATAATGGTGATGAATCTTCATCTATATCTAACAACACTACTAAGTAGTTCATATGTGATGGATATAATGCACAAAATCCTACATTTGAGCAATTTGATTTCACCTTTTTCAATAATGTTAATATTAAATTATGTATTTTTTGATCAAAATTACTTAAAATAAATATGAAGTTCAGTATTGAAAAACATATTTGAAAACAACTAGAGGAAACTGAGCAGGCATTAAGTAATTTTTGCAAAAGGAAATGACATGAAAATATTTCTTCTATATTTTGATATCTATTATCTAATAAGTTGCAGGAAATTTCAAAAAACTCCCTCTCTATCTCTGATTTCATTTTCATTGAAATATCATCTAGTATATGAATATCTTTTAAAAAGTCATTATCTCTATCCCACAAGTGTCTCACAACAGTCATTTGCTTGTTGTCGGTAACATCCCAGTGGATAATGTCTTCATATAATGTATCAGAATGTGCTTTGTTTTGATTCAAATGTAGTAAAGCTTGAATAATTTCTACATTAATTGAAGGTTTATAACTGGAGTTTAATTCACAATCTTTCAGTGATCTTAACAAAAAAGAATCTAAAGATTTATCTAATAAATCATTTATATTTATGTTATGATTATTTTTAAGGTTCGTTTTATGGAAATATGCCAATATTTGAGTTAAATTCTCATTAATTTTTATATGACCATCAGGCTGACAGCTACACATGTTTCGTATGTGCTCTAAAATTGAGAACCGTAAGTTATTATTGATTTTAGTATTTTGTCTTGACATGGTTAAAATCTTCACTAAACTCTTTGAAAGCGCCTTTGCCACTTTCTTATCAAGTAGAGCATTTTCATAAGTAAAGTCTGGGCATGTTTCATTGCTTGATTTGATAACTTTTTCTATCAACTGATTATTCATTACTTTTCTTGATCGTAAAGTGTTGAAGTGTTGAGCAGAAAAATATTTTCACTCTTGTAAATTAACTTGTTGTTGTACCAATTTTATTCCTTTGTATTTACATACATTACAATATTTAGATATTAAATCCTATAAATAGGAAAATATGACTTGTAAATGTATTTTAATTTACCTACTAAAAGTAATTCAGTTGACATATAGGAAATTGGTAAAAATAAAAAATATATTATAATAACTCAATAGTGTTACCAGAGACCTGCCACAACATTCTTACCAAAAACCATCCATTTAATATTACCCAAAATTTCCTGAAATGTAGAAATTTTGTGGAAAAGACCTGTGTAATTTAATTGAATTGATAAAGCAGTAAGTAATGTGGTGATACTTTAATAGTAAGAGGAATAAATTTCAATTCAATCCTTTGGTTATTGCAACTATCAGTGAATTCTGCCAATGTTAAATCCATGGGAGTGACAAAATCAAATAAATCTTTTCCATTCTACGTTACATTGGCGAAATTATCTGTGGTATTTTAGCACTACTGAAAAACGTTAATTCAAATGAATAAATGAATTAAAAAGAAAAAAATATATAAATACAGGGTAAACCTCGCCTAGAACGTAGTAGAACGTAAAGTTATTACCGTGCAAAACTATTTTAAGAGTATTTATAAAACGATATGACTTTTGTATTCTTTGATATCATTTACTTATAACTATTATGCCAGTGTCAAGTAAAGTATAAAAAAATATAATAATACCCAATATTTTGGATTTTAATAGTTAGCTTATCAAATTACATCTTGATAAAATGGTGGCTATTCTACCAAAACTTTTTCAGTCAACTTAAAAAGTTACGATACCATTTATTTCATATCATTTCACTTATACGCCTTAATCAAACTATATTGCATAATGCGCTACCACATTTAAACAATATAATATAAGATTATGAAAATGAAATAAGACGCAACGTCACTGATGTAAGTTGGCGAGAAAAGTCATTAAAGATTTTTTTTTCTTTTATGGCAGCTAGTTATCACTATTATGCCAGTGTCAAGTAAAATACAATAATATCAAATCTTTTAAAATGTAACTAGTCAACTTGTTACGTCTTGATAAAATGGTGTCTACCAAAACTACCAAAACCATCTATGAACTTTTTCAGTCAACTTAAAAAGTTACGATATACGCATTTATTTCATGTCACTTCACTTATACACCTTAATCAAACTATATTGTATAAAACGCCACTATAATTAAACAATATAACTGATAATAATATCAGATTATAAAAATGAAATAAAAACAATAATAAAAATCAGTGACGTTACTGATGTAAGTTGACGATATAACTTTAAAACTTTGTAATGTTTGTAATAAAACAAATACCGCTAATCAAACAGCCTATGTTTATTTACTTTAGCTTAATGCACACATAATAGATATTATATTTTTAAAGCAACTCAGGTAAAAGTTAAATTTATAGATCATGATTTAAGATTTTTTCCTCTAACATAGAGTTTATCATCAAGGCATTACAGCCTCGGGTGGGCCTTAGCCTGGTTCAGTAAATGTTTACAGTTGGATCTTAGTTTAGCTTTTTCTTTCCGGCCACTCACACCGATTGCCTTTAAGTCGTCCTTGACTTCATTTAGCCATCTGAGCTTAGGCCTTCCACGGCTTCTACGATCATTTGGTTTGCCGCTGAGTAGGCGTTTATGTTATCTAGCCTCGTCCATTAAAGAATGCGAAAAATTTCTAGTCACCTTTGAGAGAAAAATTTTAAGGCGTATCTTTGGTCCTGTGTTGGAAAATGATGAGCGATGGCGTACAACCACGAGCTATATGAGTTGTACAATAAGCCGAAGGTCATCAATATAAAGTTTATGGTTTTGTATTATTTATAAATTAACGCCATCTCTTGATAACAAGAGAGCCATTTGACTCTGTGAACCTCAATAGGAGAATACTAGGATAATTTTCAGAAGAATTAAGATGCTATTTATATAAACAGATTTTACAATAACGGTGAATAATAAATTTGAAAAACAAAAAATTGGAAAATGGGAAAGGAAAAAGTTGAATTTAAGAATTATATTTTAGATAAGTTTTTACAGTATCTACACTTATTAAATTGAAATAAAAAAATGGAACATCAAGATATAAAATAATTATAAAATTAAATTTGTTCCTTATGCTATCTATGATGCATTGCTTGTTACTTACAGGTGCTATTTGATACTAGCAATTATTGTGAGTCGGTTTCTCAAGATTGCGCTGTACATGGACTGGATATATATATCCAGCTTCTGTATCCAGCTTTCCATTATTCCTCGTTTGCTTTTCTATAACATAAAACTAAATTCTTATTATCATTATAAGTTAAGGAGAAAATAAGAATTAAATGAATACTTATATAAAAAAAAGAGTATGTTTTGATTATCTAGCCTTGCATCTGTTTATTGTTAAATTTCCATTATCATTATTACCTAGAGTCTGTGTATTCCAATGTATAGGCTTCGTTTAAAGGATAACAACAAGCCTTAGTTCATCGCTTAGCCCCATATAGGTACGTAGGGTTTTAATCGCTGCTAGTCGTTCCTACATTTTGTCACTCATTCTAAGCGATTTACGACTCAGTAAATGTAAAAATGTAACACAAAACACTAGCGTAGATTATATATTATAATCACAGCTGTAATACGGGAAATAATAATACTACAATATTATGTGTTTTGGCGGGATTTGCTACGGCATACACAAATTTTACTGTACCTATACCGTCAGTTATTGATTTTGTTAAATAAGAAACTCCAAATTATGTATAGATCGATAAAACGATTTTTAGTTGTAAGCAATCATATTAAATGGCTATTGAGCAAAACTAAAGCATTTTGTAAATTAGCATAAACTTTTTTATACTGATTTGAAACTTATGTCGATTATAAAACTTTTTTGTCTCATCTTTCTATTAACAAACCGTCATCATCCTGGAACCACAGATTAAGACAAGACATTGGTAACTATGTTAAGGCAAAATATCCGTTCTCGTCAAGGAATCAGTTTTTACGTATCGAATAAATCATGGTATTTACCGCAATCATAGTTATTCCTACATTTACCGCGACTTCAAAACCTGTGACTGAGTGAAACAAACAACGAGACCTTCGTTATTTTACTTTTATGTGCACACAAAACAGTGTTTTAATTGGTTATAATAATTCTATGGAACAGAAGATGCATACTTTACTATAATTATGCTGATATCCTAAGAGTTCCGGCTGGTACCTTGGTGGTGGATCCATGTTCGCATCAATTTAATACGGGGCGTCCTATTTCTAATATCTTAGTCTTATATTGAATAAAATTAGAGAAAATCCTGTAATGTTTCTGTCTTCATTAGGCGCTAAAGAATTTTACTGATACCTATGAACTATACTAGTTACATGGTTAATGATTTTTTTTATTCTCTCTATAATAATCTCATAGTCTAAATATTTTTTAGGAAAATTTAAAACATTTAATTTTACTCAAAATATTATCTGGTGTACCTAAATATGTATTTTTATATGCAAAAAAAGAAGTGTAGCTAACATCGTAGTAGCAACTCTAAAGATTTGCTAAATTTACTGCTCAGATGTGAGTCTTTTGAAATACTTAATGTGATACTTCCCCAAACGAGTTAGTACAATTTGACATTTTATACAGTTTTTTCGGCAAAAATTATCCAACGTTTTTTTATATTTGTACATTGTATATACTTTAATAGTTTTATATAGAACATATAAAATTTTTTTTACAAAAACAGATTGATATAATCTGTTTTTATACATTCTTTGTTACCGGAATACATAAATAAATCAACACGCTATTTTTAATAATGTAAATTATAATATTGCTACAAAATGTAAAACAAAGCAGTTTAATAAATTAATTTAGCAACATTACAAAATGCGGTCAATAAAAAACAAACCAGCTGTAATTCAATTACGCTAGAACAATAATTACAGGATAATTACAGAATAGCTAAAGGAATTTATAATTAGAAAAATAACTAAGTTGTAGCAAAACTACCCTAAAATAAATAAAGACGTTACATTGTACGGTGTCGGTATTACAACAGCGGGTATTAACCGAAATTCGTTAGAATATATCGACAATATTTGGCGTTTCACTCATTCTCGGGCGGGGCTTGAGGGCGGTGTAGCCCACGTATTTAGAGTCCTCTATGTGAGGTCTCGATCGTAATTTATTAAGCGGGGCCCCACAAATACTAACTTTCGAAATGTATCCATCTATTCCAATGGCTCTGTGTAATTATTATCAAGCCATTTCAGAGGCTTTTTCGTTCGAGGCTCTTTCACATAACGGTGCAAACTAAAGCTAATTGAGATATCAAAATGTTCTATTATAAATTTAATGAGTTAAGTATATTTTTTCTCGGTGTTTGATATGCGATTTGGGAATTTGAACGTTGAACAGTTGATATAAAGCATTATATTCTAAAATGTAATCGTTGTGAATTTAGTTTTATAGTATTTTCGTGCTTTCTGATGTTTGAGAAAGCTAATGTTTACGGAGTCAAAGTGCGCATTAAATATTTTATTGTTTGAATGCTATTTTGCGTAAGTATCCACTTATTTAGGGTCGTAACGATATGTAGGTTGTAAGTAGAAGTTATGAATATTTTTACACGAAAATACGCATTTTTAATCGATGGTTAACTGTGATAAGTACATTACCGAAATTCATACATAGTTACATTCATATATTATTAACATTATCATTAATCTCATATGTTACTGTGACTTATGTTCTTCCAAGGCGTATCATACAAACTGATCTTCGAAATCTCGTGCCTGGTTTCTGAAAACTAATTCAATGAAATCAAAGCTTAGTCTAATTGGGAGACACATATATCTATTAGTTTAATTGAATGAATCCTGAGGAGCATTCGAATTTATCAATATCCACGTGGCGACAGTTAACATAAAAATACCCTAATTGTAGGCCGTGGCGCTTTGCCTATAGCGCTTTGCCTAGCGGTGGGACATGTATGGGCTGTATAATAATAATACAAATCATGTGTTAAATCTGTACTAAAAAGCAAATACAGATCATCATCATCGGCTTATGGCAGGTCACTGAGAGACATTCCGGGGCGCTGTCAGAGAAGTGGGAAAGAGGCTTGCAAGCTCTCACTCGAAGATAAGACTATGAGAGCGACACCGTCAGGGTTACATGTAATGTGGCGTGTCTGCCGTACTTCTTAGGGCGACACCCGGGGTCTTTAGTGGATTTTTATCTTCTAAAAAATTCTTCAAAATTATATTAATTTATTCTTCCATTTTATTGTACATTTATATCTTATTCATATTAATACTTTATTATAATTTACACTTTTCAATTTACACTTTATATATGTACCGAACGGGTGACATGTCTATATAAAAAAAACGTCAGTTGAACTAATATTTTGTTTTAATAGAAAACTATTTCTTTTTAATTTCAAATAACGAATTTAAAAAGAAATAATATAAAAAGTTTTATTGTATTAGTGATACATTTATAAATGAATCACTATATGATGAGCCAAGCGCCCCCTTGACTCTGCTGTAAATGACACATATAAACTCCCAAGGGTTTTAGTCGGTATAGGAAGTCCGACATGACCCTCTGGACCGGACGCTCCGGAAGGATGTCTATAATGGATTTTCCCTAGGTAACAATCACAAAGGTCAGTCGATTTTCAGCAACACGTTTCAAGTTTCTGCCATATGCACTATGCAGATCAACGCTCTATCTAGCCTAAGACGCGGTCTCCACTTCAGCACTCGTCTGTACCAATGGAGATCAGTTCTCCGATAAACGCTTCTATTTCAGTTTCCTAGGTCGATTAACGACGCCATACTTAACTTCACATAAAATATAGCAGATTTTTTTACGCGAAATAGCATTAAAACAATAAAATATTGAAGATATAGTTTTTTTTATATCATAGTAAGCAAACGAAAATGCTGGTAACCTGATGGTAAGTGATCACCGTTGCCTATAGACACCTGAAACGACAGAGGCGTCGCATATGCGTTGCATAGGTACGCAATAGAACACATAGGTACGTTATTTTTTTAATGCTCTCATTTAATGTTCACGTGTGAATAACGCAGGTGATAAATTGATCCTTCTGAAGACTGCGACTAAATTTCACGGTGGTAGACGGTTTGCTATCCAGGTAATGAAGATGGTACCTATTTTTGTAGCACGTGGTGCAATGGTGGAACTGATTCAGTGTGGCGATTTGGAGGGTAATTCGCCTTGACTAAGCTTGTATAGTTAATATCCGTACTTCCAGAAATTGGTTGACCTCATCCCAACAGTAATGCTATGGGCCATTTAAACTTGTCAACGAAATGCATGTAACTCGGTGAGAGAGAGCAAAACACATTTAATCATTTAGATTCTCTTACTTGATGCTTTTGCAATTGTGTTTGTCTTTCCCTAACGGAGCTCGTGTAAAAATCTCGCCATAATATCGTTTGATACGACATGTCCGAATGATTGATAGCGCATTGCCGTCGACGTGACTTTGTGAAGGCGTCCATTATGAACAGCTATCAAACAAAAGAGTTGTCGGTGATGGGCCAAAAGCGTGCGAAAGGCTAACGTCGTCGAGGCACGATCGTCAACGTAATGCCGCCGATGATTGTTGATGCGGTGACGCAACGCGACGTGACCGGGACGGCTGCGACGCGGTCAATTTTAGGTGCCGGGCATACACATAGGTCATGTTGAGTTTCTTATACTAAAAGTGGAGGCAATTCTACAATACTATATCTACGATGCCATAGATAACATTTAGTACCAACCTACTTAACATAGGTAAGATACAGAAACTGGATTTCGTTTATTCAAATTTAATTTCCAGTTGTTTTCCATTTTGGTGCGTTTTTATTATGTAAGAGATAGGCAAACGAGCAAGTAGATTGCTTAATGAATGGCTGTAAGTAGCCTTAGTCAATCCACCAATTTGTAGACATATATGTAATAAATATTTTCGAATCTCGAATATAATATTGTTAATAATTTTAATTAATATTTAATGTAATTATGTATATTAATATATTTTTATTTTAAAATAAAAATGTTATTCTGTTAAATATTCTCCGATCCAGAACACAACTCCCATCCTCAAATTGAGTTTCTTTCTACAGCCATGGCCTGGTCTTCGTTACTCTCGTCGACGTCCTCACCATGCAGTTACCTAGTGTGCAAGACAGGCAATGATAGCGAACCTTAATCAAGAAATCCGGTGCTCACGGAGTAACTTGGGGGCCCGTGTTGGTTGTCGACTGCGTCGCATCAGCCGCTAATAACCTCTTCCTCACAGTCCATAGACTAATTTGTGCTCCTCGTACCTTTTTAAGGTTTCTTTTGAGGTCTATATAAATGTATTTGCTAATACTAACTTATATTTTAAATATAAGTTAGTATTAGCTGCCTGATAACCTTCTAACAACAAACCCGCGAAAAGTAAGTAAAAAGTCATAAATTAAAAAAGGGATAATTTAAAAAAAAGGAACTTATTTTTTTTTATTTTTTTTATTATTACCAATAATGTAGAAAAATTAAAAACGCCCGTTTTTTTATTTTTGCAAAAGAGTGTGTATAATAAATTTGACATTTTGATTATATTTATTCAGAAATAGCTTTGTTAGAGGTTCAGATAAGGTCAGTTGTACAAGTGTTTTGCATTGAAGACACTATATAGTGTACGACCGCATGAATTTACGTGTAGCAAATGAATTTTAATGGAAGGGAATGTATTCATTGCTGACTTAGTACCTAACGATTGGCAGTGATAGATTAGTTGCCAACTTACAGCCAGACGGTAATTACCGGTTTGCTGACCAGTATGCTGCCAGTATTCACTAGTTAACAGTATAACGAGCTAGCACATTAACTCATCTACAAATTCCACTGATACAATACACGTAAGTATAGTTAGTTATTTATTACAAATTTTGAAGATGACGGATTCATTAGTATATTGTTTTTTTTTTATTTGCACAACAATCACTCGCCGTTGACTTTATTATATTATATTTTTTTCTTTAGGTTTTAATGTATAAAAGATAAACAAGGCAGACTTTATGCAAAAAAGCATTTTTTACCAATCTTCAAGCAAAACAGAATAAAATAAAGTAGAGTGAAATACAGAATAGAGAAAAATAAGGAGGTGGTACCTAAATAATTAAAAATAAAAGTTACATTTAATAAAATTAAAATAAATCTCGTTACATGGTGGTATCTTGTTGTTTAAGATCACGACTTTTTTACTACTACGCTTACTTATGGCAATTTAGCAGGACATCCTGATTAAAAAAACTGAATGCTCGTTCTAAAACACCTGTTTATGTATTTTTAAATTCCCATTATATATTTTTATAATCGATATTATTACTTGGAATCTTTTAATCGTTGTACGATTGTCCGCTGCTTCTATTGATTGATTATCCTTAAGCCCGTGATATCGAATAACAGCGAATTAATGCAATTTTAATGCGGCTCCATCGATTAAACGTAGCGGGCATCGGGTCGATTTATTACAAACACTCGAAGGTAAGTGCGTAAAAAATGAACGCCGTATTGTGGCAATTCGCCTTTCCCTGTTAGCTCTCGTTACGGACCACCATGCGTGTGGGAAAGAGATGAAAGACGCCCGCTTTGGGTGGCCGCACCGCACCTACAATAATAACTGCTAGGGATGTGGAAGCAAGTATATGTTAGCTTTCGAGTACTTTTATTTTGATACGTATCAAGTGCAATTTACTATCGATAAAATTTGTAGAACTTGATGTTTAGTAATTATCACCGCGCATGGTCGTCTATAACACCATAGACACAGAAAAAACATATAAATTATATAAATAGTACCTAAATTGTAAAAATATAGTGTAGGTAATATAAATAATAGAATAGAATTAAAATAGAATTTCTACAAAAATATTAGTTTTCTCAGACACGGCCTCCATATTTCCGGATGGACACTAAACAACCACGCTTATCCGGCGGTTTGGTAGGGCATTCAAACTCGGAATACCTATATAACTAACAATAGAAATAAATAACAGACCAATACATATATTTATTCCGAAGCAGAAATGGAACTTGCGGTCATTGATGCCGTGGTATCTCCGCTACTGAGCCAATTAAACTAATCTCTCTCTCTCTCTCTGGGCGATCCTTCATGATGAAGATCGCGATCATCAGACTTCACCCAGCGGTTTGTATGGGTGTTCCATTTATTGTGGTCGGCAGCTAATCGGTCCACTTCAACGAAACTGGAGGTCTTATTCTGCTTCAGTTGGTCGGACCATCTCATTGGGGATCTACCTCTGGAACTCTTCCCCTCAACATTTGCACAGATGATCAATTTCTCCAAGTTTTCACCTTGGCGGCGGATAATGTGTCCAAAATAACTGAAGATACGGCGTCAGCACGATATGCTGCTACTATTTAAGCTAATAGTAATATAAAGCTAATAATAATATAATATAATTAAGCTAATAGTAATATAAGCTAATACATATGAATAAGTTTAGTGTCATTTCATCATTTAGCTATGTATTATTATTTTGTGGACAGACAAAAGTTTTACTTAGCTAAGATCCGCGACAAGCAAACAATAATAGAAAATTAATAATGTGTTTTTCTGCTGGATGACGTAGATTTAT
This sequence comes from Baronia brevicornis, assembly GCA_031353405.1. Taxonomy (NCBI): domain Eukaryota; kingdom Metazoa; phylum Arthropoda; class Insecta; order Lepidoptera; family Papilionidae; genus Baronia; species Baronia brevicornis. The sequence continues at coordinate 81,515 of JASFAT010001918.1, forward strand.
TTGGAACTTAAACCAAAAACTTACCGAAAATCGGCCATCAATTCTCCACCCACCAACCACCATACACAACACCAAACACATCTTGTAAACGACACGTGTTTCGCACCAACACGAGGCATCTTCAGGTGTAGTAGACTCAACGGAAGACAACCTAAAAGACTTTTCAGTTGTCTTCCGCAAAGACTTGTTCACTTTTCACCGAAAAGACTTACTTCATCCAGCAGAAAAACACACATTAATATTAAGGATTTTAGGTAAGTAAAACTTTTGACTGTCTACATAATGATGGATTTCCGCAAAGTAATGCCTGACTCCATTAATAATATTATTATTTTGTTTAAAAAGAAAATAATGTTTTAGAATGTTGCTCGAATTCGTGTTGACCGTTCCAACTAAGCTAATAATACTTATGTTAGGAAATGGTCTAATGGATACAAAGTCAAGACATACAAATCGTAAATCCGAACCTTGCGAGCTGAGTTATAGCTGCTTGAATTTATCAGCATAGATTAGGGTCATCATGTTTCTTTACGTGGATGTAGAAGCGGTTATAGAAGAAAACACCAGTGGGCAACGGCTTTTATCTGAGTAATAAAAACCAATTTGCCATTGTCAAGTGAGTGTCCCACTCACTTGACAATGGCAAATTGGTTTTTATATAACTTCAGTAAAAGTCCATAACAACATTATTGGTGTATTGTAATAAAATAGTCAACAGAGAACAAACAAATTATATATTTACTCAGGTAATATTAAAAAAAAAACCGCCTTTAAATATTTTTTTTTCTCTTGGCAGTTTTTCTTTTGTTGAAATACGACATTTTGACGAGATTTTCACGATAAGATACAGTACTATGTAAATAATTTTAAGCCCATAGCAGAGTTTACTTCATACTACACATAACAGAATTCTACTTATAAGAGAATCATTTTGCAGGTAGGTATATTTGTAATTATCACGTACAAGTATGTATGTGATCAAAGTCATGTTATTCAGCTCTAGTTGACATTAAAGAAAATATAGGTAGGTATAAGTAGCATCGATATTTTAATATCGATTAATTCAAAAACAACACCACGTCCCTTATGACGACTAAACAATGATCTATTATTTCATCGAGCCTGCGCAAGATTGGATAGTAATTTGCTCTATATCAATCTCTCTATCAAATGAAGTCTTAAGTTTAATTAAGGCCTCGATTTTCTAATACACTGATATTAAAGATTGCTGTGAACAGAAGCATGGATTAATATTATATTACACTTGTTTTCTTATGATGACACATATATTTTTAAAATTAAATCATTGAAATACCTATATTCCTTTTTACATAGCTGTTTTCAAGAGATTTAAAATTTGGATAATGGGTTCAAACTTTTATGTTATTTATGAAAAAGGAGCGTGTCCCTTGTCGGAAGGCAATCAACGCCGCCCATATAAACATGCAATCACATAAGCGTTGCAGGAGCGTTTCCGGCATGTATTTTGAAGATGCAATGTCCTATCTGTTCGAGAATACTGAAATGTTTGTTTGCTTACGGAAGGCCAATAATTTTATCGTATACGGAATAAATATGAGAAAATTATAGGCCTTCCGTAAGACGAAAATGAAACACTCATTATTAGAATAAATATATGCGGGAAGATTTGAGAATCGAACCAGTGACCATAGGCTTCGAAACTAAAAGTCTTGCTTATTGCGATTTCCTTATTTACCCGAGTAAAGCCATTTCCGTTTGCAGTCTTGAAAATGTGAGTAAAGTAATTATCAATTCTACGAAATTATATTTAATATCATGGACACTTAGATACAATACTTAGATGGTTTGGGGACATAGAGAGTATGAATGAAATACGACTGACAAAAAAAATTACGTTGCGGATGTGGATGGAAGACGAAGGGAAGACCAAGGAGATCAACATATGGAGAATGAAAGGAAAATGGAAGGAAAAGGCAGGTCAAGAGTACCTTTAACCCGCGAGTTTGTATAAAGAGAGTGATAAGTGTGGATGAAGCAAAGACAGTGTGCCGAGATCGTAGAAGATGGAGGTCTGTGGTCCGTGCTTACCCTTACAGGAAACAGATGTGACGATATGTAGGTAAGTGTGTATATATCATCCTACTCCGCAGTGAAATTAAATACTCTAACATCGGTTCAAGCCGTGCTTTCGACCTCATCTGAAGAATTGCTACTAGCAAACATGTTGTCGTGATACGTTTTCCATTGCTTCAACAGTTCCTATGTCTATTACTTGAGGCACAAAGGGATTTTTTTTAATGAATTGATGCCAAAAAACCTGAAAATCAGTGATAAAGCTAAACTACTTACTCGAAAAAATAAGGCTGTAATTAAGTTGTCAAAGTTTATAAAAAAAAATACATTTTCCCGCGTCACGTGCGTAATTACATCATGGAGGCAATTGGCTGGTGTGAGTTTTAAGATCATAATGACCTCTCCGTGTGTGGTGTGGTGTGGTCTTTAACCACCGTACACGACCGATGGATGTGTACAAGGGGTTTTAAAATGAAAATTAAACGAATAACACGCCATATTTACAGCGCCGAGGCACGCGATACTTATTAAAACAAATAAACTGCTACAGAGCGATTAAAGAGGAAGTCATGAACAAGTTTTTTTATTTAAATTTTTAAATGGAACTAAACGGATTTGTCTTTTTTGTTTTTGGTATCATAGGATAATTCGAATAAAGTATCGTAAGTATAAAATTCGAGCAATAAATAATTAGAGGATGCATTAGGGACTTTTTTCAAACAGAAATTTAAATAAATTTATGTATTGATTAGAATAACAATCCCCGAACGTTATTCATCATAAAATGCTGTTAGAATCATTTAATCATAATATTCTGTGAGAGTGTTATTTTTCCGATATAGGTGACCCAATCGAGCTTTAGCATGGCAACACAATTCTAAAACTGTGTACATAAGAAGTGCATGAATATAGAGATAAAATATTTATATTTATGCACTTTTTAAAATTATTAATTAGCATAATAGGACAAGTATGAAACAAATCCCAATTAGAATAGTTTGTGAGCCAATGTTAATTATAATCCAAGACATCTGTATTAGCGCTGCGGAGGGTAATCTCATCTCTCAGCATTTTTTACTGCTTTTACCACGAGGAGTGATCCAAGGAATTGTTAGGAATAATTACTGCCGCTGAATTCCACAACCGCACAACTTTCCGTGTAAAGAAAAGTTTCATCCCCACCATCTGGATGAGTTCGTAACTTCTTTCCACGCACCACCACTCTGTTGAACCAGCTACTTTCGGCGGTCTTTCCGAACCGATACGAAATTGTCACCTTCAAAAAACGAGCCTACACATACTTAAAAGGCCGGCAACGCTTCCGTGGCTCCTGCGGTGTCGCGGTTGTCTATGGGCGGCGTTGATTGCTTTCCACTAGGCGGTACGCTTGCTCGTTTGCCCTCCTATCCCATAAAAAAATTGATTTATATTATAAAAATTACGTAGGGTTTTATATATTATAGATAGATAAATAGATAGATAGGTGGACATATAAAAAAAAATACGGCAGTTGTGTGACAACTGTTACATAGACACGGCGTTTCACCACACAGTAGATACACCTGTTTAGTGCGGGCTGGTGACAAACAGTTGGTTGATATGGATGATGGGAATTATTCACTTTGTATATAATATACATTTACAATTAAATTTATGACATAAACAAATACCTTTAACAATACGTACGTGTATATTGGTCACTAATTTATAAAAAAACTTTAGTTGAATTTAATAAAACCTTTTTTACTATCTTACTTTTTAAATTCGTTATTTTAAAATTTTATATATGAAAAAATATTTTTTTTCGGTTTGTTGATTTGATCGATTGACATAGAACACCTCGCAATTCCTTTTACAAATGAATAATAATATGTAAAGTTGTGATATATGTATATGAGTGACCAAGAAATAAATTAATAATATTGGAAGAGTTTTATTTGATGTTGATGAAGCTCCGTAAAGATTCCGAGTCTCCGTATTACTACGAGTGGCCCCTAGAATACACATACATATATAAGTACAAAAAATAAATAAATGTATAAATAATTTTATTTATTTTTTATTATAATTCAGATTAAGTAGTTTTATACGTATATTATATTAGAATATATTAGATTTCCACAGTCCTCTGCGCACTACCACTAACAATCATAGCCCCGTTTAAATCAATCCCGATGGTCTCCGCCAGCATCGGAATGACCTAATTCGTTCGCGCTCCGTGCGGTCCCTCATTTAGAGGCGCAATAAAATCTCTTTTTGACATATCCGTGGCAAAATCCCTAACTGATATGACCCTTTAGTCCACTAAGGTGTTAAGAAAACTGTAAAAAATCATTTTAATATCAATCTTAAACTTCGTATTGTACAGTACAGTTTCGTGTGGCAGGCGTAGCTCGTTTATTAGACATCAAAGAAGCCGCGCGAAGCGGCAAGCCTTTTGAAGCGGACGCCTGTAATTACGTAACGTAAGAGCGAGTGTTCAGAATGCATTGACGATCGGATACAGAGTTCAACTCTGTGTTAAGTTACTAGAACAGATCAAATAGTATTTTTTAACATAGTTCATACTATTGCAAATTAGGTAAGTAGGTAGTAATATATGTACATAGAAATGTATTATTGAATTATTAATTAAATTTTCTTAATATTCAATATAGATATAGCTAGAAAATATGGCTTTTTTCTTTTCAGTTTACTTTGATGATATTAGGCAGTGAGTAATTATAAAATTATATTAATAAAAGAAAACGATATGAAATACATACACTGATTTGGCTCATGAGATATTCGCCATGTTTTCAAAGTGGTTTCAAGGTCATGGTATCCAAAGTGGTCTCTGTGAATGAACTTATCTGTGACTATGCGAAGTGTTAAAAAATCATTTTGGATACTTAAACTTTTCACAGTTAAAATCAAACACAACAAAAAACACATGGTGTGTTCAACTGTGAAAGGAATGACAAACCTTACCTAACGAAACGTAATATTATTATTATAATATTAATTTTTATATCTATAATATTGTTAAAAATGAAAAGTAAAATAAGTATGTATTTATCCCCGATAGTAAATAATCACTGCTGTCTATGGACGTCGTGACACTGCAGATGCGACGTTGCCTTTAGGAAAGATGTTAGATCACGCGAATAGGATGGCGCTTGATATAAGAGATTGAGAAATGCGAGATTTTTATATCTATAAAATTGTTAACAATGAAAAGTAAAATAAGTATGTATTTAATCCTGATAGTAAGTAATCACTGCCGTCTATGGACGTCGTGATACTGCAGATGCAACGTTGCGTTTAGAAAAGATGTTAGATCATGAGAATAGGATGGTGTCTAATGTAAGAGAGTCAGTAAGGCAAGATTTTTATATCTATAAAAATTGTTAAAAATGAAAATGAAAATAAGTATGTATTTAATCTTGATAGTAAGTAATCACTGCCATCTATGGACGTCGTGATACTGCAGATGTAACGTTGCGTTTAGAAAAGATGTTAGATCATGAGAATAGGATGGTGTCTAATGTAAGAGAGTCAGTAAGGCAAGATTTTTATATCTATAAAAATTGTTAAAAATGAAAATGAGAATAAGTATGTATTTAATCTTGATAGTAAGTAATCACTGCCATCTATGGACGTCGTGATACTGCAGATGTAACGTTGCCTTTAGAAAAGATGTTAGATCATGAGAATAGGATGGTGTCTAATGTAAGAGAGTCAGTAAGGCAAGATTTTTATATCTATAAAAATTGTTAAAAATGAAAATGAAAATAAGTATGTATTTAATCTTGATAGTAAGTAATCACTGCCATCTATGGACGTCGTGATACTGCAGATGTAACGTTGCCTTTAGAAAAGATGTTAGATCATGAGAATAGGATGGTGTCTAATGTAAGAGAGTCAGTAAGGCAAGATTTTTATATCTATAAAAATTGTTAAAAATGAAAATGAAAATAAGTATGTATTTAATCTTGATAGTAAGTAATCACTGCCGTCTATGGACGTCGTGATACTGCAGATGTAACGTTGCCTTTAGAAAAGATGTTAGATCATGAGAATAGGATGGTGTCTAATGTAAGAGAGTCAGTAAGGCAAGATTTTTATATCTATAAAAATTGTTAAAAATGAAAATGAAAATAAGTATGTATTTAATCTTGATAGTAAGTAATCACTGCCATCTATGGACGTCGTGATACTGCAGATGTAACGTTGCCTTTAGAAAAGATGTTAGATCATGAGAATAGGATGGTGTCTAATGTAAGAGAGTCAGTAAGGCAAGATTTTTATATCTATAAAAATTGTTAAAAATGAAAATGAAAATAAGTATGTATTTAATCTTGATAGTAAGTAATCACTGCCGCCTGTGGATATCGTGACACTGCAGATGCTAATATAAGAGAGTGAGGAAGGCCAGTGTAGGAAAGAGGGGTTAGGTCTCCAGCTTTTAACACTCACCGAATGAAGCGTATCGTAAAATCACTCATGAGAAATCGGTTTTTCTACCAAAGTAGTAGTTTTTCGAACGAACCAGCCTTTCACGAATCGATTTTTTATCAAAATGGTTGGCAGTAGTTTACTTGTAGCTTTACTTTATGACTCTTATTCATCATCAAGAAAGTGGTCGATGAAAAATGACTTTTAAGCAGAGATAACAATAAGACAGCTGATAATAAAAGTGATGTTTTTGTGTTAATGTACCTTTTAAATTATTAGGTATCTTATTAAACTAAGAAAATAGTTTGACGTAAATTGCTTAAAGATAAATTGTACACAATAAAGGAAGATAATAAAGCAGAGTAAAATATGTCACCTCCTTGTTTTAATTGCCTGTGAAGTTTGTGAGATACCTTTTGTTATTATTAGCGTAATTGTTTATCTATATCAATTAGCTAATAGGACTACTACTATTCATAGCTATTTCATGTAAGGTTTAAAATAAGCATTCTCTTATTTCGTTTTTATTTTTATCATAAAATTATAATAAACAAAGGATTAATGTCAAGACTATATAAATAGACGTTAATTGGTTCAGTTTTGGGGGCTGCTACCTACGGAGTCAATGGTCGCGGGTTCGACTTAGAATAAATGTATGACCTACATATAGGTATTTATTCTACGTTTGATTAGCCCGCCAATCCGCATTAAAAAAGCGTGGCAGGTTAATGTCCGTTCGTCTAGAAATGGGGAGGTCCATCCCTAGCAATTGGACATACTTATATGGGTTGTGAAATATAAATATAATTTAATATATACCTATATTGTCTAATTTTAATTGCTTACGTGTACATAATTTGCCTATACATAACTGATCAAATACTCGTCCAAATACATGGTTGTGATGCAAAAACATATTGAATATAAAAAAACAAAACAACATTATTCTGTACAAAACAATTAACAACCGTCTAATATATTTTGCAATCTAATATTTCTGCTGTAATTAAAAGCATTGTCATTAACGTGTGACGAATTAACTACAGGCGGAGCGGCGGAGGGCGCGGGGCAGTACTAAGGCGGGGCCTCAACACTTCAAAGGAGCCGCCGAAATCACAACAGACCTCTTACTAACGCGAGAGAGAAATAACCATCTCGTGTCACACAAAAGAAAGAGATAGTTATACTTTGTTTGTAGTAGTAAGCTGCAAGAACGGGTTGATACAAGCTTGTGTTTGATATTAACAGTAGCGTTGTGAAGATATTTTGTTATCGATAAAGATTATTTTATATTTCTTTAATTATTAAATGAAATAAAAAGAATAATTTTCACTTTCATCAATTTAGGTTTCTAAAATAAATTATCTGGAGAGCTAATTTTTTGATTTGTAGAATGCATGTAAACACACAATTTATTATAGAACAGAGTAATTATAAGTTTGTTATGATATATCAAAAATGCTTTGGGCAATTTTTTTTTGCCACGTTTGATTTTCCTCACTTATAATATAAAATGGTTTGATATTGAAAAATAAAAGTAATATATATTTAATTTAATAATAATTATTTATATAAACTCTTATTTTAATATTATGAAGGGTTAACGTAATACCTACTATTTAACTATGGGTTTGATTTCCATTTTACAAAAAAAAAATGTAAACTTTTATAGGATAATCCATTAAAAACGCGTTTATATGAGGTAAGAAGACAATATAACCTAATTTTTTTTAAAATAACTGAATGAAATGTATAAAGTAGGGACTCTAAATTATTGAGATAACTTGAAATATAGAATGGTACTGAAATTTTTCATTTATATGACAATGGAGAATATATACAATTGAAAATGATAACAAGGAATACTGAAGGGCTGTGTACCTATGTTAAATACTAAGCCAGTTTAATAAACAACGATATTGAGTTGAAAGCCATATCGTTTCATGTAAGCTCTCAAATAATATTAAGGATACACTAACCTTGTAGGCGTTTAAGCTTCTTTGATATAAGTAACATTTTTGAAATATATGTTGGTATATTATGTTATGTATATTAAATAATGGGAATAGATTAGTGTGCAAACGAATTTGTCTTCACATAGGAAGAAAGTTACTTTAACTGATTTGGAGCTATTAAAGCAGATTCTTGTGACATCTTTTGATGACGGTATTACGTGGTAGAAATAGTTTTATTATCATATTGAGTCTTCAACTGTCGCCTGTAGGTCGTTGATTTCTCACAAAGGCGACTGATGATCTAAGATGGAAGATTTATATGATTTTTTTTTTATTTCATTATTGCTATATGTTATCCATTTATTGATGTCTTCGTGTTACTAAGAATATCTGAAGATAATAATTAAGCAATAATTTAATATATATTTATTCGTAAAGTAGATTATATAAAGGAAATGCTCCGCTGTCTGCCAACTAAATAGCGCTTTTATACTGTATTTTTAAATCGATATCGATAGTATAAATATCTTAATGTGGACATTTCTAGCGATAAATTTGAGCCGCTAAAGAAGCTTACGTCATTGACATATTGTTTATAAATCAGAGACTGCCTCATAGAAAGAGATCTCCAATTGTTTCACATCTGAATTTAAACTCATCGAAAATACTAACAAATTCTTAAAAATCGTGCGTGCCCTTTTGTTCAATTAAAACAAATGCATTTAAGATAATAGAAGTGGTAATTTTATAGTCGTTGGTCGATTAGTTACAATAGATACGAACGGATTCAATTATGTATAACAATGATCTTTTGTTCATTTTCATCTAAATAACTATATTGAATAACAATGTTATAAAAGATAAACTTAAGATGAAACAAGGGGAAGATGGACTGCTTAAAAGAATTCTTGTCTAATTATTTTTAAAATAATTTAAATATGTACATGCAAACTTAGTCACATTATTTATTTTTTACAGAAGAGAGTGGCGAGCGTTTTGATGGTGATTTACTATTAGGTTAGAATATATAGCTAGCTGGCAGAAAGCATAATGGAATAAAGTTGTTCGTGTAAATGATGCAAAAGGCTTTCAGTGGCATATGATTAGTGAGAGAGCCAATGATCATAGCTAGATCAGGAAATCCTTGGACATTGGTTTCCAAAGTTGACTGGACCGTGACGCACCTCACACAATCTTCCGAATTCGGGAATCACATCATAGTGTGTACGTGAAAAAAAAAGGGGATTACTATATAAAAAATTATTAAGAAGTTTGCATTTGTTTCTTTTTTTTATCATTATAATTTTGATATTAACTTTAGTTTGAGTTATTTTCAATTACAATGGGTTTGATATGTCTAATTTATTTCAGTATTTATTTTTAATATTAATCATATACGAAAATCCCTCCTTGTATAGACGTGTGATACTAAAGGTAAGGTAAGGACTTTTATAACTTCATCTAATAGGCAATACTTGTCAGCAACTGAGAGCTCTCCGTCATTTCTCGCTTGCTCGGTGTCCCGGTAGGTCGATGTATAGTCTTATTTTTCAGGGCCCACTTCAGCATTTTACGAAAATGCTCTCCTAGGAGAATGTCAAAGTTTTCTACGAACTGTTTCTAGCGATTTCGGCTGCGTTATTAATTTCGGAGGTTTCCTAGTTTTCGCCCTGAAATTTTATTCATAATTTATTTTCTAATAAAAGTGACCTGTTAGGTATATAAAAATGAAATGACATAAATATAAACAAGCCAGTTTCCCAGACCACCTACAGACCTCCATCTGCTACGATCCCGACACACATTTTCTGCTTCATCCACACTCATCACTCTTTTTATACAGAACTTTCTAGGGTTCTTCTGCAATTTAGTCAAAATGTTCTCGTTCTTCTTCCCTTACCGACCTTTCCATCAAAATCCGCAACTGAACAACAAAGAATTGGAAAAAAAAACAAATACAGGTGTAAAACGTTAAGTTTATTGTTCACTTCTTCTTCGAGTCAACAGCCATCAGACGTTGCTAGCCCAGAATTTGATCACTGACACCGCATCATCTGTTGCCTTCATAAGGTCATCTGCTGAGCAGGTAACAGGGCACAGAGAGCAGAATATACGGTGTGCCAGTATTTGTGTAGCTCTCTCACAGTTGCACAAGGAGTTATTGGTTGAGAAACCCCACTTTGCCATGTAGGAGAAGCTACAGCGTCCTGTCTTGATACATAAGCGGTTGAGGGACTTCCAGATCAAGCCCTCCCATTGTTCGCTCATTTGTTATATATTATATTTCTTTCATAATGATATAGCCATACTAGAATGAGCTGGCTCGACTGAGATAGTATCCTCATAAAATATCGGCGTTGAGTGGTAGTGTATGTATATGTTACCGCGTTTCGTACGGTGAGTGCAGGGATACGAAAATCCAATCATTTTTCCCCCCCATTATTCACACCCTAAAGTAAGCAATGCATCTGCACTGCCCTAAGTATTGCAGATGTCCAGTGAGTGACCTGTGTGCTCTTTTACCCACCTCTGTCATAAAAAATATAGCAGACAGCCTTCATAATAAGCGCTTAACATTCGTATTCTTACTTCAAAAATGAAGAAAAAAAGTGAAATAGTGCAGAACCAAATCACAAAAGCGGCTCGATAGACGTCCCTAATTTGATAATTAACGTTCACTGGCCATTAAATCGAATTATCTATGACATGTTCACTCCGAAGAGAAAAGCTAACTACTTATTAAATGTAACATAACCAAAACACTTTAACTCTTGTAGCATTACAATATTCACCTTAAACGCCTGTCTGAACATGGACGAAGAACAGTGAGGTAGGTCAGAGTAATATGGTGCCTGGTTAATAGAAAGAGTGCTGACTCATCGAGCTAGAGACGTCGTATATTAGTGATGAGTGTCGGGATAATGTTCCCACGATCGCGAATCCGATAAAGGTATTATGATTTTAAACGATAACTACCTAAAGAGCGATTGTTTTCATAAGCTTTTAAAGAAATGAGGGGTTGATTAAATCTTCCACATATTTTAACGTCCGATAATGATGCTGTAATATTGAATTATAAAAAAAAACATATAAAATTCATGCACTCTAACTTATTATTTATATTTTTGGGTTTTGGCGAATTGTGCGAAAATAGACTTGAGCAACAGAAACTATTCCAACCAATTCCTCGGAGCACTCCCCATGTTAAAAGCAATCAAAATGATGAGGGATGTGATATCCTTTTGCAGTGCTAGAGAATCAAGCCGTTCGGTGAGATCCATCGATGATTCGGATTGCCCAACTTTGTGTGCGGTCAAGTGGAAGAAGTACGTTTTGACATCTACATACATACATACATATCGTCACGCCTGTTTCCCGTAGAGGCAGAGACCACAGATCTCCATCTGCTACCATCTCGGCATACTTCCCTTGCTTCCTCCACACTCATTATTCTCCTCATGCAAGCCCGCCGGTTGAGAGCACTCTTGACCTGGCCTTTCTTAAAAACTTCAGCAATTTGGTCAAGCTACGTTTTTCGTGGTCTTCCTCTTTCGGCTTTTCCATCCACATTCGCAAGGTAAATTTCTTTGGCCAGTCGTCTTTCATCCATCCATCATTGACATCTTAATAATGGATTTCCGCAAAGTAACGACTGACTATATTAACCATCTTCCTATTCCATGTAAAAATATTATAATTATAATAGAAAAATCATTTCGGATTAAAAAAATACCATTGTTGTATGTACAATACTTTAAATTTTAATTTATTTTGTGTATAATTTTCTGACACGGACTCTGGAAATAAAAACAGACAATATTTAAATTAAAAATAGTGTCATTTGTAATCCACTAGCAATAATGATACCAGATAAAAAATTATACACAACTTTATATCTGGTATTTACATAGGTGAGGCTTACGCTATCCCTTTGATGAACTTTGATTAATTAATTAATGTTGTTACACAATTAATTAATGAAGCTTTTTAAAAGGGTGTGCCACAAATGTTGCCATTTTTAACTTCATTTTCAAGCGAATATAATATATTTGTGTAGGTATAGGACGCCCTTCCCCCCGACTAGATAAAGTAGGGTAGCTTGCGGAAACTGAAGATCGGGCTATTTGTGCTGATGATGCTGATGATGGCAATAATGATTGGTACTATCTCAATAATTGATACACTATGTTAAGTTCAAGTGATAAGAAATTTTCAGAAAGTGCATATTCTACTTTCTTTTAACATTTTTGAGACTCATATAAAGACCAGTTAATGTAACTGCAGGTATTTCTTGATAAATTTATAAATCATTAACATCGAAGTTGAATTTCTAACTTAATCAACTCATCATCATAATGAGTTGATTATATATGATAAAATGTTATGGTGTTGTTTTGTTGAAGAATATTTTTAACCCCCCCCCCCACAGATTAACGCTGTGACCAACGAATTTGTGCAGGTATTTTTACTGTAAGTTAAGATAATAAAATGTATAATTATTTATAAGTGTTATAAATATTTATAAAAATTTTAGCAAAAACATGCTGTGGATTTTGTTTTAAATAAATTCCTAGATTAGTTCATGCTCTCCCTATATATATTTATATATATTGTTCACATTTTCAATCGTTAATAACTTATTCATCCACTCAAGTTCAAATACATTTTTTTAAACTTGTAGTGGATGACACTTGATATTAATATGATTTAAAAAAATTAAATTAAATTAAAAAAAATACATTAAATTATTTTTTTGGTATTATAGGAATTGACTTTAATTTTTTTTTATATTACTTGTTTCCTATTTTTTTGTTTGATATTAATTTTAATCTGTGTAATATCTTCTTATATTTATTATTTACTATATATTTGCTAATTATGTTGATTGTTCTGCGTTATGAATTTGCATATTAAGTTTTTTCTTCTTATCTTTTTCTTCAATTGTAAATAATTTCAATTCGGTAATTATTAGACAACAGTTGCAATAAAATGGATCCCTCATCATTAGAAGTGCGCGGATTTGGAACACGCCCTGGCCGGCGGTGCGGTTCGGCAATTAGCTATCATTTATCTTAACGCTTCTGTCAAAACTGTGTCGTTCAGTTCCACAACATTTTAAAATATGCCATAATTAGGGGTCTCTTGATTAATTTGACCAACGGAGAGGTCTTTGTGTGTCAAATTCGGTTCCTTTAAGGTGTGAATTAGACGATTTTTCTCCTTGATAAAGGTTGACGGATGGACGGAAAACGTGCCTTTGTAGACTAATTATGCACGGTTATCTGTTAAATTTATTTAATTATACGATCGCCCTCAGCGGAGGTCGTATGTGTGCCGGCGTTTTTCGTTGATTGATGAGATACTCGCGTATTTTTTTTTAAATTGTCTATTCTTGCACCAAAATTATAAAGCCATCATTATTAATTTGCGTCAAAAATAGCAAGCACATCGGTTTTATATTTCATTTTTGAGTTTCGGTCAGTTATATTTGTTAATCACCTGTATAAAAATAAAAAAAAAATTTGGTTTTGCTTTTTTTTATTTTTAATAAATATAGACAAGAAAATAAATACGCAGTGGAATTTTAATGTACCCACAGTATATTTTTCTAATGCACCTCACATCTATAAATAAAATAGCTAAAGAGTTTTATGTGAGTGAACACAAGAAGAACCGATCCTGGAATCAAATGCGCAACATCTTAATACAATCATATGATATTTTATAATTATTATATATGTATATTTTTGGCGGAAAAATGTTAACTTTTTAGTCTTAGGCTTTGTTGTGGATTTTAAAATGCGACCCGTAACGCGGTTGATTCATTCGGAGTGCGATGCATGAAGTTTTTATTTATTAATAATATTATCATTTTTTACTATTATATACGTGCTTATATTATTTCACGTATTTTTTATTCAATTCTATAATTTATTTAATTTTATAAATTTGAAATCGATTGCTGCCGAATTTTATCGCTTTCCTAACGACAAACATTGATATGTTAAATGGACTGCCGACCAATTCAGATAAGCATTAAAAGAAGAATAGGCAAAAAACTTTTTCAAATAGACATAGAACAACTAAAAATAGGAAATTTAATATGTAAAGATTCTACACACCGTTTGACCTCTATTATTAACCATTCGATCCAGGTGTAGACGTATGTATATAGGTACATATAGTCGTATTAACATTATTGTAAATGCAGTTTTAAAGCCCATTACCATGACTAGCCACTCATTAGGTCGTTCCAAGTCTTATCTCACCAACAATAGTTGGAACCAATTGTGAAAGGGCACAAAAAGGAAATTACAGGTTTCTTCGAGTGCGCATTGTTGCGCGGGATAATTTGGGTAACCCCTTCACGTTGCCAGTAATGTTATGTTTTGTTAATTTAAGCGAAGTTTGTTCTGTGTAGGACTCACGGCAATGAAACAAAAGAAAGTCAACCGGTGATTTCCGTTTGAGTTACTTTTTTAATAAAGTGGAATTTATTAAGTATATATTCAGTTAAATATTATCAATTCTATTCCATAAATGTAATCCATAAATGCGTTTTTCTCGGTCAAAGTTACTCGTGAGTCTGTGGCAAAAGTATTAATGTTGAATGGGATTCGAAACTAAAAAATCCGTCAGAGTATTCTACCGTTTCTTCCCGGTTTATCTAATCTAAGTGGTAATGAACTGGTCGTATTTATAAGAAATGAATGATGAATGAATGAAAAGAATGGAGACCACGTTCGAACATTGGTAGTGTAGTGATACATTAATAAATGTATCACTAATGCATTAAAACCTTTTATATTATATTACTATTTTTTGACATTCATAATGTTCAAATTTAAAATGAAAAAGAAATAAATTATTATAAAACAAAATGCATTAGTTCGACTAACGTCTTTTGGATAGACATGTCACCCGTTCGGCACAAAATATTAAAACTATAATATATATATATTAAAAAAAATGTAACGAGAAAAGAGTAAATAAAATATGAATAAGATATAAATGTACAATGAAACGTAAGAATAAATTAATATCATTTTTAAGAATTTTATTTGAAGAAATCCCCTAAAGATCCCGGGTGTCACCGTAAGAAGTAGGTACGACAAGCACGTCACAGTAGCGTGGTATTACTGTATACATATATTTAAGAGCCTTAAGTATGTAGGCAAACTCTGAATGCACTATTTTTTTTCATCATGGATGGCATTTATTGTGACTATTATGCCAGTGTAAAGTAAAATATACAAAAGATACCTGTTGTATTTTGAAATGTAAATTTAGCTTTTCATGACACATCTTGATAAAATGGTGGCAGTTCACTTGAAAGACATGACACACGAATTTCTTATAATTCACTTCTACTCCTTAATCAAACTATATTGAGTAATACGCCACCAGAACTAAACAATATATCTATATAAAAATTTTATTTTTATAAAGTACAGCTTTTTATTAGTCTCGGTAAAACTCAAAAACTGCTAGACCTTTGACCTGCTAGATATATGAATATTTTTTTTATTTTCTTCGCTGTAATACAGGGAAGGTTGACGAATAAAAAAATATAGGGGAAACATAAAAAAACTTAAAAAATTAAAAAAACCTTTTTCTTCCTTTTACTTCCAATTACCTTCAATAGATGGCGTTCGTGACGGCTTTATGGTCTAAAAACACGTGTTATACAAAACTGTCGTTTCTTTTGTGCGATTTTGAAAAGCATTGCATATCTAAGTACTCACATACCAGGAAAAAATAAGCCGACTAGGAGATATCATTTTCGTTAATTTAAATTAAATAAATTGTTCACTGTGTAATCTAGTAATTGATAAGATCATGAAATTATAAAAACGAAATAAAAATTAGTGGAGTGTCTCTTGATCTCATTCTATCCATCATTTCATAAAAACATAACAATTTGCGTCACGAAAATTACGTCTGTATACCTCTTATTTTAAGTTTTAAGAGGTATATAGACGTAATTTTTAACCGTATTTTAAGTTTTAACCTTGATTTGAACATCCTGGGATAAAATCAAGGTTAAAACTTAAATTTAGCTCAGAAGTTAGAGATCTACCTAGCAACGGAGTCAAATGAATAAAAACAATTATTGAAAAAATAAAAACAATTATTTAGATGGTCAATTAATTATTTTTATTCATGTTGCTACATTTAGTTTTAAAATTAATTAATATAATATATTATGTATATATAAAAATAGAGACCTATTTTGTTAGTGTCTCTAAAACTCAAATCAGCTTCACTGATATGAATATTTTTTTTATTCCCTATAATACAGAGAAGGCTTACAAACATACAAAAACAACTTAAAAAAATGAAAAATTATTTTTTTCCTTTTACTTCGTGTTGTTATACAAAACTGTCGTTTCGTTTGTACGATTTTGTAAAATATTGCATATCTAAGTAAGATAAATACAGGGGAATATAAATTGTAGGTGGAACGAAATTCGCGGGGCCATCTAGTCTTAAATATTTTTAAACTTCTGACTCGTAAAAGTTATTCATCACATAAATGGTTTCATAAGTATTAACTTCGTTTCATCACGACAACCACTCATCTGTTTTTCTCTCTCCCCTTACAACAAAAGGTTAATATAAGTCAGGGTTCGATGGGTTTTCTAATTGAAATCACCACTCATCAGATGCGCGCTATGTGCCTCATTTTTACAAACCCATTCACGTCGAGTGACATACGAAGCCTGATCACACTCAAGAGTTTCAAAAGTCAGTAATCGGTATTAAACCGCCTTGTCAATTTATATTGTCTCGTAAGTAATTTCACATTCCCAACTCGATTGTAAGGCGTTATAATGACAGGAGGATGACGTATGGATTTGTCGCTTACGGCATTTGGAGGCGCGCGCCCGCGGCCACATCAAAGAGGTGGGCTGCTTTGATGTTGCCGCGGTACCGCCCTCAGTGCTGTACTTTGAGGATGGTTGTTCGAATATCGACTCATTAACATATCGATAAAATTAGGTATTTTTATAACGATAAAATGTGTTTTAGATCTAAATATGTAGTCATACACATAGTTGTTACATTTGCTAGTAAGAATATTAAATTATTTTATAGAAAATACAACAGTGTCCATCGATATTTATGTTAACTATATTAGTAATACATAAAAAATATTTATACTGAATATGCTTTGTTGGTTTTCCTTTCATAAATTTCATATTTTCTTTTTAATACAAAAGTATTATGTAAAATTTTTATTCTATAGTAGATAATAAAATTATTATTTTTCATTAATTTTATTTATCTAATTTCATAAATGTTAACTATTAAAAGTAATATGAAGAAAACAAATGTACTATGTATCAGAAAACTGTTCTTACACAAAATAATAAAAAACATAACTACTCACAGAAACCAATAACTAAATTTTTACTTCTTAATTACTACTAAATTGTAAGATACCACATCTTACAATTGAGTATAATATATAATAAGTAACTTTTTTTGTAGAGCCAGCAAATATGGAATTTGAAAGGATCAAGAGATATATAAAAACTGTTTCTACAACTGTTTCTCTGTTGTAAAAACTTATCACCTATGTAAGCAATCTTTAGTGAATATATATATATATATATATATATATATATATATATATATATATATATATATATATATATATATATATATATATATATATATATATATATATATATACTATAAATTTTCTTCTCATTTGATATTGGAAGAATTGTGCGAATTTTTCTAATGAAGCTAAGCAAACGCATTGTATATACCGTTAATCAGTTATATTAATAATTGTGGATTTGAAAGGCAGTCAATTTGAGTAGAATATATGAATGTAAAATACTTTGTAAATTAAATTAAATTAATTTAAATGTCGATATCGATATAAATCTGTCAGCACGACATCACTGCAAGGCAATAAAACGAATGGAGCACGTATTTTGACGTGGAGCGGCGCTTCTGGTCGCACATCTTACTCACACAAATAGCTCCGTCCTACTTGCACTAGCAGAGGTGTCTGAAAGGCTATTATAGTGTTATAGCTCGGTTCGGCTTCGCTATAAATTATGGTGAAATGGTACCTATTCTTTTGGACTTTGCCTCGGTTAGGTCATAGCGTTCTGACAGATTCGTTTTCTTAAGCCCTAGGTTGGACCTAAAAAAGGTAGTAATGTCAGGAATTTTACGTCTTTAAGATTATATTGTTACTTGATATATATTTCGATAAGGCACATTTTTAATTATTTTTATTAAATTGTGTTGAATTTAAGTTTTTGTTGTGTCGAATCGTAATATTACGGTTTCCCCATATTTTCCAGGGCTCGTCCATGACTGACCAGCCATGAACCGTTTGATTTCGTCAACACATCTCCGTTGAGTTATCGTTTATAGATCTGTAATATAAAGTTTTACCGCCAGCGTTCAGTTTTCAAAGAACCATTTAAACATTTAGATTGCGTCCTTAATCTACATAATATAATAAAAAATAATATAAAATATTTCTAAGTAATTTTTTTCTCAGAACCCAATAAACATGCGTCTTTCCATTTTTTTTATGGGACAACAGGGCATACGAGTAAGCCTGTCGCCTGATGGAAAGCAATCAACGTCGCTCATGGATATACACGACACCATATATATTGTTGAATTGCTGCCGGCCTTTAAGGTATATATAGGCATATTTTTTGATGGTTTCATTATCGTATGTATTCGGAAATACCGCTGTTCCACAGGATGGTGGTACGTGGAAAGAAGTTCCATTTCTGGGGGGATGGACGTTAACCTACCATGTTTGTCCACGGCAGATTGGTAGAGCACGTAAATTCGGAATAAATAGTTCTAGGCCATACATATATTTATACCGATATGAGAATCGAACCCACCATTGATTCCGAAAGCAGTAGCTTCGTACTTGAGCCAATAAGGTTAACACTAGTAAGTATTTTTTCATATCAACCCCTATATGTGCTACTCCTAGGTACGAGACCTCCCCACATCTAAAGAATTAAGTGTTTAAAGTCGGTTAAACATTTAAGTCTAAAAAGTGTTTACGTACCTACGGTTCAATTCTCTCCTCCTCGTGGATATAGCAATCATTTTGAAAATTATGAAGATGTATGCAACATAAAATGTTTATACAAATAAAAAACAAAAAAGAACATGCATTACTCAACTCCGAGGATAAAACAGAGAGGTTCAAATTGACGTATCGAGATATCAGAATCGAGTTGTTTACTCAAAAACTTAGATCGGGGAGGGAAAAAAGAGGTCAATAAAAACAACGGAAGGCTCTTTGGCGGCACCTTGGGGGTCATAAAAGTGGCCATTAAGTGTCCTATTAACGCCTATTTCGACATAATTAGGATCAATTCACTTTGAAAACGGCTTCGAGTCGTATAATTGTTTATGTTTTATGTGTGCATAATATTTAATACTTATTAAAACTTTAGTGTGCTATTCCGGTGGCAAGCTGCTATTTATTTTAATCCCATATATAAACAATAGCATAAATTGCTGGTAATGAATTTAAGATTCTTTATGCTTGTGGGAGTTAGCATAGTTTATTGCGTTCGCACTTAATTAATTTAAAAGTGCTTTCAAGTGGACAGTTTAAACTTTTACTTAGCTAAGACGATACTATAAACTCGGTATATACTCGGATCAATACTCAATACTGGGATACTAGATACTCGGTACTAGAAGACGTGCCTTCTAGTAAACATGTTTAAATTTTATATGGACAGTCAAAAGTTTTACTTAGCTAAGATCCGCGACAAGCAAAACAATAACAGAAAATTAATAATGTGTGTTTTTCCGTTGGGTTTAGTGGATTATTTGGAACTTTAAACCAAAAACTTACCGAAAATCGGTCATCAACTCTCCACCCATCAACCACTATACACAACGCCAAACACACACTATCACTTTTCCATCTTGTACACGACACGTGTTTCGCCCCAACACGAGGCATCTTCAGGTATAGTAGACTCTACGGAAGACAACCGAAAAGTGACTTTTACACATTAGTGACACATTATTAATTTTCTGTTATTGTTTTGCTTGTCGCGGATCTTAGCTAAGTAAAACTTTTGACTGTCCATATAGTGATGGATTTCCGCAAAGTAACGCCTGACTCCATTAATAATGTTTAAATTTATAAATTACTTCTAAAACTAATCGAACTTCATTTTAACGTATTCAATTTTTTAAATATACAATTTAATACAAAATTACAATATAAAATTAAAAATATAAATAAATAAAAAATATAAATAAAATTTTTGTTTTAATATATGTAAAAAGGTAAGAGATTCTTATATGATCACAATCATCAAGAAGATGCTAAATCTATATTTATCTATATCTATAGATGCTAGATCTGTTGATAAGATTGGCCTCCTGCAATGTGGAGTGATTTCTCAGGGCGACGAGTGATAGTCTCCACGTCGGGGAAGCGGATAATCGACCATGGCATCTTCTATCGCAAAGCAGCCCTCCGTTTGATTTTGGGTGAACTCCTGAATTCCGCCGAAGAACAAAAGTCACCGGCATAGCTAGTCGAGTGACCAAACTGGAGTGGCAACGGGCTGGTTACCTTTGTCGAAGAATCTTCAACTGTTGGAGTAGGTAGATGAGTGTCGGGGTGAAGACCGTGAGTTTTCCATTTAGATGGATTGACTAACTAGATGCATGAAGTTAAATCAGGCTAGGTGGAGTTTCTTAGGGGCCTCCCCTAACACACTCTTTTCAATATCGTTTGTTGTACACTGATAATGATTATAAATAATATTAAAAAAAATCTTATACTCTTTTTCATAGCAGAGTAGGCATACGAGCGTGCGGGTCACCTGGTGGTGAGTGGTCACCGTCGCTCATAGACATTCGCAACACTGGAGGATTCGCAGAAGTGTTGTCAGCGTTTAACGAATACATACATACGCTTTTTTCGTGAAAGTTATAAGTAAGTTAATCCACAGTGTTTTCAGTTCATCCATACTTCGTTATTTAATATTTAATAATACCGCTGTTGCCAATTGTACTTAAAATTACCTTTATAGTAAGTTTAAAAGGAAATTAATGATGGTATACGCATTGTAATAGTTCTTACAGCGGCCGCCAAGCGGAAAGTATCTGAAAGTTATATGAATGAAGAAATGATTTAAGTATGGGAATCAATCAGCCGTCTAGACAAGGTTAAATTAAGCATGGGCGCCATCAACGACACGCGGTTGTGAAATATCAACGACGAATGAATGGATTTATTATGTGCACTTTTTCATTTTCTGATGGAGCTAGCGTTATTAATATAAATAGTTATTTATTTTCCTTGTTCAATACACTTTTTAAAAGAATTTAGTATAAAATACTTTCGTCTTTAGGTTCTGAGGTATGGACGACAAAAAGACGACCCTAAATGTCGCCCATTCCAGTTGAATCGTTCTATTGCCTTGTCTTCTTCTTTAGACATACAAGACACGAAAAATCTGGTGTCAGAATTATTTTGGTACCGATAATAATACGATAATATAATTACCTAATATGGCACTAGCATAAATTCGGCTAACTTGGGGATCCTTAGGTGTACTGATGAACAATTATAGAAACACGATGATTATAATAAATATTGGTATAATTAAATTAATGAAAATTAAGCAGTCAGTTAGACAAATGTTTTAATAATATTAAATTATTTATGTAGTGAACTTGCAAATCATAAGAAATATAAATGCATGAAACACTTCCATTTACATCAGTGAAACGAGTATTGTTAAATTTTAGAGAATTTTTTTAATTAATGTACAACCATCTTTTCGTTACAAAATCACTTCATATATTTCATATTGGTTTCGTCAATTAAAAAATGTTCAGTAAAGCAAACATTGCAGTAGGTAGGTAGTAGGATCACATAAAACTCCAGATGATTTATCAAAAACCCAGTAAGGCCACAGAGTCTGACTCTTATCCTTAATTTCAAACGAATATCATAATCTTACATTTATGACGCACCTTTGATCTGAACTTTTGTTTGTAATTCTTGATTTGAATAAATATAGAATGGTCTAATGATTGCGTGTCTCAATTAGAGTTGTTGCATATTTACTATCGGATACAATGTTTTTTGGAGCATTTTTATAATACTTATCAATAGTCTAAATCATTTTATTTTTGGACTTAGGCCTTGTCCAAGCTGGCAGAATGTGTCCAAAGTCACCTCACTGAGTAAGCCCTATAGCAACGTTTTATAAAAATAACTTATCACATGTATGCCAGTAATATTGGAATGGACTTAGTATTTACGTTCTAAACAGATATTTGATAATTTCTCTCAGCTAAGATCCGCGACAAGCAAACAATAACAGAAAATTAATAATCTCGCGGATCTTAGTTAAGTAAAAGTTTTGACTGTCCACATAGTGATGGATTTCCGCAAAGTAACGCCTGACTCCATTAATCATATTTTCACTCAATTCTCCCTTATGCATGTTTTCGGTATCGGATATTCAACTTTCAGATACGGTAGTGGATGTCCCTTACATCTCTGTTTTAAAACAAGGCTGATATAACGCAGTGCGATCTTTATGAGCAATGAAGGCGGACGCGCACGCGTTATTAGGCTGGAAATGGATTAATTACTTTAAACATCCTTCCTTCTGGGTGGATTATTATTTATCTAATAACGTATTTTTCGGTGGTTTCACTCACAGCGATTAAATGATTTACTACCAGTTGGAATGATTTTATCAGACTAAGCCAGTCTCACAAATATCAAGACTAATAATTCATTAACTAGTTTATCTATGACAATTGATCAACCTTTTGCCTGTTACTAATTTGTAGAATCAAAAATCTATTAAATACTTACATTATGAAATCCATTTAAATTAATATAGGCACCTTACTTAGTATCTATGTATTTCTTTTCAGCGTTTATGCTTGTAAAAATTGAATGTCACGCACTTCGTCAAGGTGAGAAAAGTCGAGATGATTTTAAATTTACTATTAGTTGAGCCTTTAATATTTCCCGGCTAAAGTCGGATAAAACCGATTTAGCTGTTTCTAACAATCGAAAAATAAAATTAAAAACCGACAAAATACATTTATTTCCAAATCATACACAAATAATTCAATATAAATAATTTTTTTTTGTGTTATGCAGAAGACTGACGTCTGAACGTAATAATGAAATTTCAGAGTATTTGATTTTAAATTTATAGGTGGCTATATTGATGTTACTTATATGTATTGAATATGTTTATAATATTCTCTCCTTTATACTTAATAATAATTCAAAACAGATGTCATTCAAAGATTGTTCCTACACATTAAATTGAGGTGTTTATGACATCTTAGATACATATGTAAAAAAATAGGAAAAAACTGCTATGGTAACAAAGCTTGATGATGTCGACTTTATTACAATTGTTACAACGATTAACTTCGCATAATCGACATTTCAGCAATGTTTTGTACCTACTGTGTGGTAAATTGGAAATTATCCATACGTATAAGCTCCAAGGTAAGACGTTAAAAAGATCCCAGTAATTTTATTATCGGCTTACTAATAACAATGTTTCCTGAGTTACTTTTAAAGCAAAATGTACTCCTTTTGTAGTTGATATACGAATCGAATTACAATAATGCGGCGGCAGCGAAACTTTGCATTCAGAATCTGTCGCTTGACAGACACACGTCTTCCTATCAAAAGGAACTATGGCTCATTAGTGCTTATCATACGAATCAATTGATATGGACCTATTTAAGCCGATTATTAAATACGACAAGGTCCCTTACAGGGGATAAGACGTGTCAAGACATAACCCGTGTGGTTGAGGCGCAAACAAGCCGGTATAAGAATAACGCGGCCCCTTTGATTATTAAGCCAATATAAAACAACGTACATATGTATATCAAATATTGTTTGTATGTTTAGAATAATTTGAGTATTATTCCAAAAATGTGCAATTTGTGTGGTGTTGCATATGGATGGTGTTTTTGGTTCAATCATTCGAAACGCCTAATCGTTTGCCTTTCTTTTTAATGAAAAATTGTCAGATATAAATAAATCATTATATACACTGTCCGTATCCGTATAGGTTACTTTACTAGTAATAAAAAAAAATTAAGGTAAATAACTTTCACGTTTTGCGTAAACAGATTTAATTGGTCAAGGCTTTGATGTCTACATGTTGACAATACAACTTACAAAATATTTTAAGATTATGAAAAATAAAAAAAACCACATCATTAAATTTACTTTATTGTGTAGTTTTGTTTAAAAATAAATATTTTAGAATTTTGGGTCTTTTATTATTAGTAGAAGATATTATTGCCCATGTTTTTTTAGAAGGACGACTTTCAATACTAAGATAAGTAAAAACATCACGCAACCGAAACTTGGAGGAAACTCTAGTGTTTCGAAAGATTGAAGCTTGTTAAGCGGTACGGGTTCACGGTATTAGACTTGTCCGCTGACCGCTCGTTGAGCCCAAATGACGTTAAATTGATAGCTGTTGTAGAACAATTTTTTTTGACATTGTTACTTTTACAGCCCATCACACGACGAGACAAAGGCAACGTGGATGGTGAGCCTTATTATTATCATTTTAGAAAATGATTCCTATTGGAATTTGAAGTGAAACGGTGATGCTTTGTCGGCTACGTTCTTTAACTTTTGTATGTGTGTTTAGTTTATGTTGAATAACTTAGTAAAGGAAATGAAAACTTAAATATTTCTAAAGCAGAAATCTCGTGATCATAGCGATTAATTTAAGTTACATGTAATCTGAGTGGACAGTTTCAAGCTTCTCAAGGAAGATGAATGATTTTTTTAGTAATATGTAGGTATGTACATAGGCTGTTGCTGACAGCATTGTGTACTGTGGCAAATAGTAGTCTGGATATACGGAGAAAAAACGGCTGTCACCAGTTACCTAATCATCGCCATCCATCTTGAACACCGAGGGCACTACAAACGCGTTTCCTGCTTAAGGGTAAGATGTTGGCCAAGGAAAGGGAGGAGGAGAAATAAAGGAACAATTGAGGTCATTGACCCCCATAGCCGTTGAGAGATAATAAAAATTGCTATCAAATAGAGAGTGGACTTGTCGCAAACGATGGCACTCCGTTAAATGACCTATTTCGGTCTTCATCAATTAACAATTATAACGTTTAACTTTTACAAATATATCATTCGTTGTGATCACTGTCCCAATGAATTATTATCGCAATAATAAAGTGATTACAATGAGGACATTAAATACGTTTCTCATCGCGTCTGACATTTCCTTTCATAAATTTATTACGAAATTATAACCTATTACAATAATTTAAGTATCATTGTGCACGTAAATGTTCCATAAGATGAATTTTAATTAAAAAAAGTTTAGAAGTAGTTAAACAATTATTTAATTATTGTTAAACAATTAAGCAATTGTTTAATAGTATTTAATTATCGCTGTCCATGGGCACCTACAAAATAGGTTAGCACTGCATATATGTATGCCTACCTTTAGGAAACATGGTGATTTTTTTCCTAAAAGAAATGTATATTAGAATAATAGGAGAGGAAAAGAGGTTTAGTTAGGGATGGGGAGAGAGCTCTCAATGCTACCCAAACAATGCACAGTAGCAAACTTACTAGTAAGAAGTAAATTCTCGGACAGTGTGATACTGTGAGTCTGCGTCTGTGAGAGTATTGAGTGCAGCCTATTTATGATATAGACAAAATACACCAAAGTACAGACAATCTGAAAAATTCTCTGCAGCGTTGCTTTACTGTAATAAAGCATTTACCAAAAAAAAAAAACATTTTGTTAGGCCCATAGTAAGGAGCTAAGTTTTTCCAACCAATAACTTTCTATATTAAACAAGGTTTAAAATCATATAGATAAAGAACAATTAATCTATAATTTAAATACTATATTATCAAAAACTAAAATATCTATACTATATTCATCAGTAGTCCGCTATCCGGGCATCTCGGTGCAATCCAGATATAAATCCAGGGCTGATGATAATACAACACTTATATCAGTAGATTGATTGAGTCGATAAAAATCTAGCAGGACATTCCAGGACACCAGAAGGTCTAAGAAGATTTTGTAGCCTAGAATGACATCCATTTAAATTAAATTTTTAGTGTTTCAATTAGAGGTAAACTTATTTTTAATTTAACAAAACTTTAGACTGTTTAATTCATGACCTTAAACTAGCCACTTGATTCAGAAAAGTATCATCATCATCATTTGCAAGAAATTAGCTCGAAGCAGTCACACTGGAAAGGTGGATGTATTGAATTTTTCACAGAAGAGAAATGCTGTTTCTTATCTATGGCCTATGACTTTAAACTAGTCATAATTCCTAGTTATCTGATCGCCATTTGTCTTGTTACTATTTGCCATGACTTTGTTAGCTTATTCACAGGATGTTATCACGTAAAATTCTGAAAAGAAGTGGAACTGTCTCATATTCCAGGAAAATTATAAGTTTGAATTTGTTTTGAATTCACCAATGAACGCGACAGTACAACACAGATTTCATAAAGTGAGTTTCACAACGCCATACGTCACCCCGATCCGTTGTCGCGCTAATCGACCAATAAGCTTCCATTTATAACGTAATTGTACTTTAATATACCCACACTCACCGCGAACCGCCTAAAACATGACAAAACCACTTCATTATCGGCCATTGTGCGATTTCACTCTACATCCAATTTTTATTGTGCCGAATTATTAACCATGGACATAGCTGTTTATTTTCTGTAACACTTTGAATAGATATCCCATTTGCAATTCTTCTATTGTTTATACCATATGCATACTTGTGTCTAAGGATATAGGATTGAAAATTGTATATTGTAGTTATAAAATAGCAGGGAAGTGCATGCACGTAACGATTCATCATTATAGAAAATTCTCTTGTTAATTCGTCACGGTCTGGAGGCTGGATTTTTGGGCCAATTCGTTGGTGCAGGGGTAGAATGATATTATGAGAAAAAAACTTAGTGTAAAAACCATTTGGGGCGCAAAAGCATGAATTGCTGATGTAATATTACTTTTGTAAAACTTCATGTGTGTCCATGATAGCATTAATTTTTGATTTTATAAATATCTTACAAGTTATAAATATATGAATATTATCGAAATAAACGTTATTATGGAATTATGGAAAGTAGTAAATAAGAAAGGAAAACACTAAATAGCCACAAGACTACACAATTCTTTTATTATCCAATTTTCTTGACAAGGTTGTTTAGAAAATTGGAATATTCGGTTTCCAATTCACATTATAGGTTATGGTTATTTGTAACCAAAATATAAGCTTTTGTGACATATAAATCCCGTAGTTGAGAGTCCTCTTGAGATTGGACTTTAACATACCACACTTGTCTAAGGCAGATTGGGGGAACACCCAGACTCGGAATAAATAGGCTATGTATATTTTAATTCCAATGCAGTGATTGAATCCGCGGTCAACGACTCTGAAAGCGGTAGGTTTGCCACAACAGAATATATATGAGCTCTTAGGAAAAGGTTAATTTTTTTATGAAATCCTTTATACATGCACCTTTAAAGAGCTCTGTGTTTGTAATTAGCAAAATCTTTTTTCATTTGACGTACCTATCAAGAAATGTCATGGCATTTTTTTTTGATGGCAATTAATTACAACTAATATACCAGTAGTCAGTAAAATACAATAATATCAAGTATATTAAAATGTACTAGTCTGCTTGTCACGTTACGTTTTGATAAAATGATGGATATTCCACCAAAACCTTCTCTGTCTTTTGGAGTCATCTTAAAAAGTACAATACACTCATCTATTTCATGTCACTGCACTTATACCTCTTAATGAAACTATTATATATTTTGTATAATACGCCACTACAATTAAACAATATAACTGACAATAACATAAGATTATGAAAATTAAATAAAAACAACGCTATTGTAGTGAGTTGGCGGGAAAAGCCGTTCATGACATTTGACACATTTCCAATACATTTTTGTTTTTATATCTCTCATATAACAATGGCTTTCTTTTATAACTGCCAGTATTTATATGATAAGAATAAAAAAAAAGCACCCAACTGTCAGTGCCCGCGGCAGCGCGTGCGCGAGGCTTCAAATTAATTATAATGACACTTTAATTATAAACAAAATGGGATTTTCATTATTAATTTTTTCGTTTTAATTCGAGTAACGTCTTTAGTTGGGATTGAACGTGGTAGCAATTATTAATCAGTTATATTTAGCATTCACATTTAATGCAGTATTGTAAAAGAATAATACACTTAATTCCATATATAGTTTTTTCATTGTCATGTTTTTGTTGCTAGTAGAAGGTAATATTTTAAAATAGCTAATATTTAAAAAAATGCGTCTTACCCGTGGTTAGGTATTATCATATGAAGGAAGTGTCTAGACACTAGACACTGTCATAAACGTTTAATAGTAAGACATATCCTGCCACAAGCCTTAAGATAATAATATTATTAATAAATATTATTTTATCAGAAGATTCATGAATTCACGTGTCAAATTGAAGAGAAAAAGTATGTGTACGTAATACGTATGTGTAAACAAGTAATACCCGAGTGTGGGTACTCGGTGATAACATATAAGAACGAATAACCCATGATCAATTGAATCTACATCTCGGCTTCAATAGTCAATCACTTACCTATTCGCCATTTATATCGTAATAATCTATATATTCCTGCCAGCGTTGACCTTGAGCATTTTATAAAGATGCAAAATTATATTCTTCTCCCTCACACCTCACCGCAAATCAAATAGAATGAGATTCTGTGAAAAAGTAGGGTCAGCGGTCAAGATTCGTATCGATAGGAGGACCATAACACTTGGAAACATCGGTAATTTTCTTATTTAACTGTTTGTAAATTTTACTAACAGTAGTGTTTTTGATAGAGGAAAAACTGCCCTTCTCTAAGGTTATATGCTCGATTGCAGGTGACCTTTGTTTAAAACATCGGTTTTATAATCTTTGTCTATCAGCCTTTTCTTTTTTCTTTTTCATCTAATTATGTTATTAACAAATATTGTATAGTTGGATTAAATATCTGTGTCTTTTCATGTTCTTATAAACGGATATTAAAAATGCATTGAATTGGTATAAATATTTATAGTAATAAACTTAATTATTACATCAGGCAACACCTTAACAAAAACAAATTTACTACCATCCATTATGGTTTTGAAGACAAATGTAAGTTAATAATATAGGACTGTACGCAGTAATTATTTGAAATTGTTGCATTCGAAATCAACAACTGCTGATAATTTCACCATTATAACATGGTCTGTTGGGCTTTGTGTGACCGTGTGTGAAGATGACTCAAAGAACGATGAGCGCGATGATACCCCGGGGGCTTACTACAATTGGTAGCATTTCAATGCAATACACCCTACCATCACACGTGCTGAACCCACAATTACTGTATTAAATTTCGTACAAAGCGGTAGAAAGCTGTACTTTTGAATTAAAGTTTTCGAGTCGCGAAATCAATAAGAAAACGCTTCTAATTACTTTAGGAAACGTGAATTAACAGCTCACGGCAATGCTATTAACGGTTTCCTTTGGTCAATATACGCTTTTTGGCGTCGTTCGTAATATTTGAGTTGTATTATTTTGCTTGTGGTTTTTCAAAAGCTATCGCTGTATTCGAATGCTTTGTAGACGCGATGTAAAAACGTGTACGGGGTTGTTTTCATCACTTTGTAAATAATTTGAAAGTGTAATTATAGTTTACATTCACTTATAAATAAAAATGCGATGACGGTGATTATTTTATTATAACTTTTTGTTCAGCTCTCATAAATATTCATGTGAAATTGCGTAGAAATTAATTTTGCCATCTTGTGTTGTGCTCCGGCGACAAACAAGACAATCTCCGTAATACGTGTGGTTTTAGCATTGTGTTAATAATTATTGATAATTGATAGACTTTGTGGAAATCGATTATAAAGATGGATAGTTTTTCAAACATACTTTGGTAAGATTCGCTAACACAAATCAAAATATTAATATTGTATTTGCTAAGAAGTGTATAGGGAAATACTTACCGAGAAACGGCCGTCAGAAAATCCTTCATACTCCGCCATGATCACGTCGATGACGTTATCAACATTAGTTAGTAGTAGAAGTAGTACTAAGTGACAATGGTAGTTTGGAGAACTCTCCGTTTTTTAATAGTTATTGTTATACGCTTAAATAAAATATAGGCAGGCCAAAACTCAGATGACAACACGGAGTTGACCAAGACGTTAAAACTCTGGATGTGGGTTAGAGGAGGAGAGCGAGAAAAGCATTTGACTAGAGAGATGTTCTGGACCAGGCCAAGGCGCTTGCGGCTGTAGTGCCTCTGATGATCATGATGATAATGTTGGAATGCAAGGGGGCGCAGTTATATCATCTTACCGCAACTGTCAGTCTCACCTGCCTCTAGAACGAGCAACCGACGACCAAACGATGGCAATTCAACCAACAAAAGCTAGGCTTCAATGCAGCAGACCGACATAATTGTTCATATTGAGGCAAAAAGCGAAATCGCAATAAACTGCAGAATGAAAAGTCAAAAACCTTTAAAATTTCTGAAAAAATTCTGTTTGATCACTCAAAAACAGTCAGTTACAACGCTGTACAAAATGTTCTATTGGTTGTAGAGCTTTGTCACTCCGACCATTCGATGCAGTATTTTTTTTTCTAGACCCCAATATGGGATAATTTTTTTTTGATATTTTTAATTTTTTTTATGGGATAGGAGGGAAAACGGGCAAGTGTCTCATTCACAGTGTTTTCGACGAGGAGGAGTCAAAGTAAAAATTGTTTCAAGCCTGTGATGCTGCCCATTTAGCAGGTGCGTAAACTTTAGCCTTCTGATGTTGGTGTGAATAGAATTAAAAGATATTATCGTTTAGCTAGCAATTTGATAAACTGTATTTTTCTGACACAATATTTTGTTCTATACCGGGAATAGGTTTTTGTTTAGAAAAGTCCTGTAAGTACACTTACTCAAAGGAATAAAAAAACCAATACGTTATCACAAACAAAACTCTTAATCAATTAAGCAATTTTGCTACTTTGCGTAAATTAGCGTATGTGAAATATGCGTATTTGATTTATAAAAGTAATATTGGAAATTTGATGTTTTTAAAGCAATTACTGATTGTTTACGGATCATCACTCTCTTTAAAGACGCTGACCGCCGTTAACATATTAACAACATCAATGAATATTTAAAAGTGACCGAAAAACTAAGTGCGTGTCCAAGTTATTTTCCCAGTTGATTTTGACCTTTAATTCATATGTGTTTTAAAGTTTCACATCGGTCAAGTTATAATGGATTTTTTGCTTTCGGACGATCGATTAATGAATAACAAACTCTCATCCGTAACAAATTCTCGTACAGTTTTAACAATTTTAGTCTCGAATTGTTTACGTAATTTGACATCGGTGCTGTTAGGTGTGGTGTACATTTGCTTAATTATATTTTATTTAGGAATCTATTTGTCGAATATTAATAGCTATAATTTGCGACAAGGGAATCCAATTCGTTTTATTAGTGGCCTTTTTCACTAATGTATGTATAATTTGTTGTAAGCGATCACATAGTATACAAATTCTTCCAGATATGAATATTTCTATTACGAGAAAAATATTTAAAAGAGAGTGAAATTTGTCAAAATTTTAAACAAAAGTCTTCCTTTTTGTCACTTTTAATTTAGCTTTCTATATTTACGATAGGCTCTAGCTGAGCAGGGAATAGATTGGTTATAAATCCAGCTCACCATATAATTGGTGGCTTAAAAATATCGTTAAGATTTCGTAAGATTTTTGGTTTTCAAGTAGACTTGTGACACTTTATGTTGTAATGTATTTGACACTTTCTAATAATGATCAAGAGAGTGTCAGATTGATGATCTTTAGTGGCTAGATCTGGCTAAGTGGTTTACTTACAGTGGAATAATTTCTCTAAGGTATTTGGATTTAATTATTGTATACAATTGTATTGAAAATAAAATTGTTTACATATTTGGACGAGAGATCCTTCCGTATTAGCACTTAGTCTTAATATCGATGCAAAAAATATATAATTTATGCTTTCGATATAATATTAAACCGCATAAATTTCATATTTTTTGAAAAAATTGTTATTGATTACTCAAAAATAGTTAGTTTCTTGTCGTACAAAATTTTATATTGATTGTAGAGTTGTGGGTCTCAGATCATTCCACGAAGTATTTTTTTCGATCTGCAATTTCTGATAATGCATTTAAAAAAAATTTGACATTTGTATCATTTACAATATTTTCGATATTATGCATCGATATGTTTAAATATATCCAGACACTTGTGATGTTTAAATATATCCAGACAATAATTTGATGGAGCCGAATCGGCTAGGATAAAATTGTGCTCCATAAACACAGGTTAGTGTATTCCAACCCTATAACGCTATATTCGCGGGCGGCACGCGACGACGACATTAAGGTTCGTTTCTCATTCAAATACACACAGCGAGTTAGCTTATAATCTATTTGGATATGAGGCAAATCAATTTCACAGAATACCATGAGAATACCGCTGTTCGTTACTTGAAATCGTTTAGAATGTCTACAGTGAAATATTTTTAATTGGAATTCGGGGAGAATTACCTCGTATGTAACTTTTGAATCACACTAATATTGAAAAACATATTTCCAATTATCAATTACCGCAAATACTCTTAAATTGCTATTCACAAAAGAATTTGATCAAACAAAATTCAGCAGAAAATAATAATGATTTAAAAATATTCTAAAACACGTTTCAATTTCGATTACCTACCTATATTTATAAAAGCGACAATGAATACTTGATGGCCATATATTTTATTTCATTTATCGTCTGTTTTTTATTCCACTAGATTAGGAGGAGATAAAGAATAACAATATTTATAAATACTATCTATTAATTGTATAGAGTTTGGAGATCCAATAGTGCACATCTTGTCTTTAACGATTGTATTCCACAGAGTCTATTATATCTGAAGATGCTTCGTGTTGAGGAGAAACACATGTTGTAAACATTGTGGAAAAGTAGCGTGTGTTGTAGATTAAATATTATAAAAATTAGATGATAGACTTATGTAATATTTAATTTGTGGATTGTTTATATTGATGATGTTAGTGACAGTAGTGAAGAGGTTGACCATTTTGCTAACAGCCGTTTTTCGAATTAGATTAGTTATTTTCTAATTTCCATTTCTTTTCCTTAACACACAATATTATGTAAAAAAAATAGTTGTGCATACAGTGAAATCAATTAAAGCTATTATAAAAATCGAAAGCGGCCAAGATTCTTTGTCGGTAAGTGTATCTGTCTAAAGGGTTTAAAAATGTATCTGTCATTTGTATACCTACTGTACAAATGACAGATTCACAAGCTGTGTATCTGTCATTTGTACAGTTGTTCTTCAAGCTTTAATGTATTTTAATTAGAAATATATTTCACTGTTTTCTCTAGTAATTAATATTTTTCTGTTTATTTCTTTTATTTATTTGTATGTGACTATATAATCGTTTTTAAATAGATTAAAAAAGTGTTGGCCTGTTATTTAGAAATAACTGCCTTTTTTTAAGTTTAAATTTAGATCTTTTAGCTAGAAATAGCTGAACTGATTTACATGGACATCCATGGGAGTGTCGAAGACTTTTTAGGGAATGGTTTAATTTTTTGTCTTGTAATTGCCTAAGGTTCGCAAGCGATAGCTCGTTATTCATAATTAAATTACTGTACTCTGAAATATACTCTGTTCGTCTTTAGGGTAAAATAAAAACGACGATTAAAGAACACGTAATTATTTATTTACACTTATATATTCACATAATTTGCAGAAGCACACTTCGAGTGCTGCTATCTTTTTTATTCACGAAATAAGTAACTATAGGAACAAGACGTTTACTATCAAACAAACATTGACACATTCCAATAAGTCATTCAGCAAACATGAAATCAAAATAAAATTATATTATTCTTATATTGTAGTGGTAATGATTATATTCTCTATCAATTCAGCTAGGACTATTACTTCTGAGAAACAGACACACAGATATGTCAATGGCGCAGGATATTCAAGGGTTTAAAAATGTATGCAAATAGAAATAAACTTTCATTTGAATGTTTATAAGCGATGACGCTTTAAAGAAATATTTGAATAAAGTAATATAAGTTAAAAAAAAAACTAACGCTCTTCTTGTCAAGCACTGTGTTTAAGTTTTCAAACTTATTTGAATGTATTAGTTTGTTTCTTAGTAAAACGGTATAAAGTATTAACAAATGGTCATGGATAAACTAAATAAATGAATAACGAATGACAACTTATCACTATTTTTCATTAAAAAAATATATACTTACAGGTTTACTCATTTACATATTCCCCTTTATAATATTATCATAGATTATCCTCATCATAAACTTTTAGATGTTTTAATTACTCATACAGAATACTAATGCCTTTGGCTTAAATTGGAATGTGTATAGAATTATGTGATAATAATGATATTCTTTTGCATTATAACAATGTTAATAAATTAATAAATATAAATAAGTAAGTTATTACTTTAAAATAGTTGATTTTCAAAACAAGCTGTCATTCGCCAAATATTTATTAATGTTAAGAAAAAAATCTAAATATATTATACAGAACAATATGTTCAATTTATTTATACTTTAAGTACAAAACTTCCAAAATATTGCAAAAATAAAAATTAATGTAATATAAATCTGAAGTATTATATCCATCGAGACATCATTACTAACATCGATCATCTACTTCTTTAAGTTATTAGTATAAATACAAAGTTTACTCTAATTTGGAATTAGTACTTACTAATACTAATTGAAAATTAAGACTCGACGCTAAAAGCAGTTTTGCTCCGCTTAAAAATCTACTATAGAAGTTATTAAATAATCTAGCTTTACAAAGAATGCTATTTACAACGTTTTTCCAACACGTAACTATGTCACTGATTATTAAATAATGTATATTGCACTTGCAGATATCGTAAAATAGGACCAACAATACGACCCAAACGAATTTTGAGGAAAATAGAAATTACAAATTATTTTTTGTACCCGTTCTTTTCTGTTCAACGAAAAAAATATTGATAAGAAGATAATAGAAATTCCAGTTCGTATTCAGTGGCACGGAGAACACTTTTTCTTTCCTCTTCTTTGATGGCAATTAGCTATGACTATTATGCCAGTGTCAAATACAATATCATGTGTTTTGAAATATAAATTAAATTTGTCACAATACATATTGATAAAATGTTGGCCAGTTTACCAAAACTTTACACTGGACTTTTACAGTTAAGTTAAAAAAAACAGAATACACGCATTTATCTCATTTTACTTCACTTCGACGCTTTAATCAAACAACATAACTGATAATAACATGAGATTATAAAAAGGAGAAGAAATTTTACGTCACTGATGTAACTTGGCGGGAAAAGTCAACGGAGAACTCTTGTTATCGATTTGCACACGCCACTATGGCCGCCATGATGATTATGAGTATTGACAATCGTAGGTGGAAATAGGAAAAATAAGCGTTATTACCACGTTATGAGTTTTTATATATGAATAGATTTATTCAATTTTTTTGTATTTACCAACAAAGAGTCATTATTTCTTTATTATTAAACCAATATTGCTTTCAGGTTATATTAATCAGTTATGAAATTTCTTTCAACAATTAATTTAGAAGAAATTCATTTGTCGTACCTAAAAATATATTTGACGTCACTATAATACAGATTAAAATAACCATAAAGTAATATTTTTATATAATTTCAAAAAAAGACTATTTATAATTGATGCATATGCCACACGCGTATGCCACTTTTGCTATCTTATAAAGATTTCTGTAACTCTCTTAATTGGAAATTGTAGAAAGACTGTCCTTAATATAATTTATTAGATTGATGACTTTTAATAGTTAAGCAATAGTCCTATAGTTAAGTAGCATTAAAAAACAACAGGCGATTTACTAAATAACTTATAAGATATATCTGTATTTATTTTTAACAATCAGTGACATTGCTAGCGCAATAAATAATTTAGATATAACTTTATAAACTATTAAGTACTTAAATAATATATAATCAACTATCACATTCATATTTCGAACGAAGCATTTTCATATTGTACAAACAGCTGATAATGTATTTATTTACACATTTTTATTTAAATATTGAAGTACTATGCAATATTACAGGTAGATTTGTGAATATAAAAAAACATCTCAAACATCATCATTTACTGTCAAATAGTTTCCTTGTTTGAAACGCATGACAAAAATCAAATACAATATGGTATGTACATTAAGTATTTTTCTTTCATCTGTTTCATAACACTGAAGCTAGTTGTTTGCATGAACGTGTTGCTTCATGCATCCAACTAGCTAGAAATCACACAAAACTGGACCAGTGGCTTATTCTGGCACCGGAGGTTAAGACATAATTTGAGCCTTTGAACCAGTGGAGTGACTGTCGTTATATTCCTCATACAAATAATAACGACAGTTGCATTGCTTTAAAACTGACATGTTCGAACAAAATATTACTTAATGGACAGTTTTGTGCCATTTGATAGATCAAAATAGCACGGCTATACGCTCTTTGACTAATTAATATAGCGTGTCTATTTTTTTAAGTTCATGCAGTTTATAAGAATTACAAAGAGATACAAAGTGGGTTCTATCATTGCACTAAATTATGTAGTCCATATCTTTTTCACATGAAACTAAAGGAAACGATTACGTCTATATCCTTTTCAGCCTGATTCGAAATTTAAAAATTCACTTTTCGGTTTATGTGTATAAGCCAAACAGTCTTAAATCGTTCACTTTTCGATTTGTATAGTCTGTACGCATCGATTTAAAAATCGAGCGCGCTACGATCGTAGCTCACATTTTGTGCGATCGAGCGCGCGGCCTCATTTCATTTGGACGCATTCACAACCAGATTCGTTGCCGCTTCCTCGCTTGCACCTATGCTCATCGCCTTCTTCTTCAATATGCCCAAATCGGTCACATTTTCTAAGAAAGTCTTGTGGGCGGAGAGGACTTTAGCACTCTCCACATCTTTTTTTAACTCTTCCATATCTCTTTTCAACTTTGCTCGTCTATTTTGGAACCATGTGATCACCTGCGCGTTAGAAAGGCCCAGAGAGCTAGCTATCTCGTCTCTGTCTGCAGGTGAGAGGTACTTTTGATATAGGAATCGCTTCTCCAATTCGAAAATTTGGTGATTGGTGAACGCTGTTCGCGATTTCCGCTTCTTCTTTGGCTGCGGCCTCGAGTTGAACAAATTTAAGTGATTTGACTGACCGTCTGGAACAAAAGAAAATTTGTTTTGAAAAATATTTGCGGGATAAAATTTTTAACACACTTTTCCACTCAAACTTTTGGCAAGAGAGATGTTTATTTCCGTATTTTTTTTATTAATTTTTAGATTAACCTACTCTTAAGTCTGTCTCTTTGAGTTTAATAGTATTTAAACTGGATATTTAAGGAATTTGTCATCTGCGTTGGAACATAATTCAATCATATACCTACACTATTTAATCCGGCTCTAAACCGGATAAAATCTTTAAAATAAAATATTCTATTTTTTTGTTATTACTTGGATCTATTTAAAGTTTATGTAACTATAATTTCCTAATTCCATTAGCCTATATAAAATGGAGTTGTAACAGGATGCTAATAGAAGAGAGATATAAATACAAAGAACACTACCACAGGTATATGCACATACGTATATGATACGAACGTGGTTGTGCGTTGAAGAAACCGACTTTCGACTCGTTATCAGGCACTAAAACATTATTCGAGTCTATGACACTGTAATAAAGTGCCCGCAGCGCTAAAATGTAACTCTCCTGCCATAAAATATACAATAAAAACACACCCAGGAATCGTAACATTTTAACGAGCACACAATAATATACGGGCTGTTCGTAAAAGCTTTTTAGAATGAAAACAACCACCACCAACTTTGTAGTAAATGGGTATTTTATTAAATTAAACATGATAATTAATTACATAATCCTAATTACAATTCACACGACCTGATTGGAACAGTGGCGAAGCTACCGCTTCCGGAATCAATATTAGCGGGTTCGATTTTCGAATATATGTTGTATAGGCTTTAGGTATTTATTGTAGAAGCGAGGTGGATTAATGTACACTCTTTAAGAAATAGGGAGGTCTTGTAGTACCAGGGGAATATGTATAGGTTGGAAAAAAGATATCTCGCAGAAAATCATTCATGCCAATTACTCTGATATTACCATTGAATTAAAGATTATAATTTCAAAATTCTAATTATATTATAATGTATAATGTATATAAGTGTAAATGTAATATGCGCAGGGCGGCTTGCAGAAACTGGATGCGTGAAGCCGAAGATTAGGCTAGGTGGCGCTTTATGGGGGAGGCCTATATCCAGCAGTGGACTGCCGCAGGCTGTTGATTAATTGAATTATATTATTAATACAAGGCTCGGGCTTATGATCTGTATGTCGTGAGATCGTATTCTCCATTGGACTATTGATGTGGACCATTTCTCTACCGTAAGTATTATAAACATAGTCGAAATGGTTAATCAGAATTCTACTACATTTAAAAACATTGCCAGTCTTCTTTTAAAAACACCATTAGATTATGAAATTCTTATATAATTTAATGTTTAATTAATATCAAAGCTATTTTGTAGCAAAATACTGGTAGCCAATTTTTCTGTGATTACATTAAATATCATCATTGAAAAATTGCAATTATGGTTGTGTTTTTCTATGAACTACTTTTGAACAAAGGTAACAGAAACAGGAGTGTTTTGTAACAATGCTATATCTATATCCGGTACGTGTAATGCTTTATTTCTCTGCATAATTTTTAAGCGGAATCGTGTTACTGGTAATTGTTTTTTTGCAATTAACTTGTTAATGTTGAGGTTTATAGTTTTAGTTAATGTGTTCATGGTTTACGTAAAATGTATACTTTTAATTATTTTTCTTTGCGATAAGAAAAAAAGCACCAAGAAGTAGGTAGCGGGTGTGCTTAGTCAATAAAATTATTAAACATTTAAGTAGGTACATTTTTATAGAAATCCATTTTTAAATTGCAATAAAAAATAAAAGTTGATTATCAGTTTCTTTTAAATTGTTATTAAAATACGTATGTAAAATAAATAAAGTTATTATTATTATTGTTTAAAAACTATAATTTTATTTTAGTTTGTCAAAAATAAATAAAATGTTGGACTTTTAATATAAAAACGATTTTTAAAAACAATTTATTTTCAAGTTCAATTCTCCTCACAAACAAATCTTGTACTTAAAACATAAAATTGAAAATAAATTCACGAGAAAATATATGGTTTTAAATGATAATCATTTTCTTCACAAAAAAAAGACAGCCTGACGTTCCTTTACGCGCGCCTGCATGAGCAATTCAATTTCATAAGTTATATATGGATTGTTGTTATTTATTATCTAATTATTTAGCTGAAGAAGATAAATGTAAAATAAAGGATATAAAAGAGTTTTATTTATAGTGGATGTCGATGATATATGAGTGGCAAATACGACATGAAGCGAGATAGTTTTATTTCATCAATGATTTTATAGGTCTGGGATGTTAACTTTATTTTTTTTTCTTATTACCCTTACTTGCACGACTGAGGCTTGACACGGCTAGAGTAAAATGTTGTTATTATCCAAGGCGATTTTAATGTGGTGACCTCTTTTCAGAAGAGACATAATCTTCCTAGGCCACTTTTCAGAAGTATCAACTGTGCACCAATTATAAATACTAAAGTGCCTAAAGCATGTGTAAATACAAAAGTCACTCTTTTATCCGAATCTTATTTAATGAAATGGGTTGCTTGCCTATGGCATATTGCGGATGTTAATGGGCGGCGTTGATTACTTTTTATAAGGTGACACGCCTGCTCGTTTGCCTTCCTATCCCATAGAAAAATATATATTATTAAACAGGTATACAATTCAAAAATACTACAGTTTTTATAACGAATGAAAGAAAGAATGTATTGAATTAATTTAAATACAATCCATTAAAGAGAACCCCCTTGAATAAGTTTCTTAAGTTAAGTGGGCCATACTTAGAGCATGCGGTTCACCGCAAACATAACTAATGCGACTCATCGATGTTAAATCTTTGTCGTTAACAGAAACCGACTATGCATCGCGCTTTGTATCGGAATGGAGTTCTACCTTCGAAAGATTGAACAATTACCCGGACACACAATAGTGGTCGCTATGAACTTAAAATCGTATTCATGATGCGCTCGACTTTATTCTTTCATAAAAATTAACGTATTTTCGAATATTTTGCAAAGCGTTTGCGGTAAAGCCTTAAAATTGTTTTTAAATGTATTCAATTATTTACTGTGTGTTATGGGGATGAAAGGTCAAACACTACTATGAGTGTTATTGTGTATATTTTTAAACGGTTTAGTTATTTGTTTGTTTCAAATCTTGAGACGGCTTTTTCATCACTTCTACCATACCAATTGTTATGAAACTTTGCATACGTATTGGAAGCGAGGCGATTGGAACTTGGAAGCGAGGGTCAAACACCACTGACCACTCTTGAGTTTGGGCTCATTTTAATGGTTTTGGCGAGTGGAATATATATGTATATATATATATATATATATATATATATATATATATATATATATATATATATATATATATATATATATATATATATATATATATATATATATATACACCACGTGTATACGTATATTTACCACGCTACAGGTGTAGCAGTTCTAGAACACTTGCTATCCCAGTCCACTCCCTGATATTACGTAGCCAAGACTTCCTTCTCCCACCTACTGCAGTTGTTGCAGCAACTTGTACTTATCATGTCTCATGATATGACCCAGGTAAGCAACTTTTCTACCTTTGACGGTCTGCAAAAGTACAAGTTTTTGCTTGACTTATCGGAACTTCGTCATTGGCCACTTTTTGAGTCCAGTTAATAGCAAGCATCTGTCTATATGCTCACATTTCAAACGCTTCTATACATTTTCTGAGGTCTTCTTTGGCAATTTGGTTAGGATATAATTATGGCCGTTAAAATTGCATTGTACAATTCATTGTTCGTTTTATTCTTAAAAATATATTGATTTTTGTAAAATTAATTAAAAATAAATAAAATAACTGATAACTTAGTAATACAAGAAAATTAGGTACCGTATCGGATTCTGTTTATAATTTTGAGAATACCTTTTATGAAGTACGACGGTTACACCACTGACTGACGGTACTTATTATATAGATAGGTACCAGAATGCATCACATACAACGAGGTTAAAGGCTGTCAGGATGAGATGGGATTGTGTTCCAATCAATAATGGTAATAATATTATTTTTGCCTCACTTTGAATATCTCACGAAATAAAGATTTCGATTAATTATGTTTCAAATGCCATTCGAAACCGTCATGCTAATTTTCGAAGAAACCAAAATGAACAAAGGGGAACAATTTATAGTATACGTCTTAAATACCTAAGGCATCAAAACGGCACATCAGCTGTATTAATCATAACCTAATCGCATCCTTAGCGAATCTGAACCTCAATTAGGACTGTATAAAACACGCAAAATGCCAAAAAAAGTCCAAAGACATCGTTAAGTTGACGCAAAAAAACATTGAATCAGTCACGCCGGCATGCGAAAGGAGGACATAGCCGCCTAAATCCGTATTAGGTTTTATAATTCTAACGACATATTAATATGAAAGACAATTTGAATGTCATCGTGTCGTAAATTAATCAAAATTTGTATTCAAGTTATTTAGACGATGTAATTGGCTCAGTGGTGGAACTGCCGCTTACGGAGTCAATGGTCGCATGTACGATTTCCGCATTGAGATAAATATATCGATGCAAAAAAGCGAAAACACAGTATACCGCAAAATTAAAACTCACCTCCAGAGCCGAATCAAACTTAAGATTTCTGAAAAAAATTTCAACTGAAATTTCAATCAAAGTTTCAACGTTGTAAAAAATTTTCTTTAGGTCGTAGAGCTGTGAGACACGAATCATTCGACGCAGTATTTTTTTCTGATCCGAATATCCAATAAAAACATTTTCATAACTGTGTCATTTTCAGCGTTTTCGCTTTTTTGTGTCGATTTAAATAGTAAAAAGTATATTTGTTAAACAGTACTTCCTTGATACAAACAGTACTGCGTCGATACGTATGGCCTACAGGTATGTATTCCGAGTTTAAATACCCCGCCAATCCGCCTTGGAGAAACGTAGTGGGTTACTGTGCCCAGCCGAAGAACAATATTTTCAAACAGTGTTAATTTACAGATTATATAATATAATACATAGACAATGCAAAACTTCTTCTTATCTAGCCTCATTCTGTTTTTATCAGTGATGTTTGACCGACTCTTAATTCAGTTTTTAGCAATTAGATCCTTTTTCACTAAAAGTAAATAAAAATAACATGTTGTTCTTAGATTTTTAACTAAAAAGCAACACGAGATACGGCAAGGCATGTACATATATTGAAAGCTTTTTAACTTAAGTTTTAGTCGCGTCATGGCGTACATTAATTAATTCCTCAAAAACCTCACGAAGAGACCTGTTCGAGCCGGCCATAATTTTGACTTTATAGCAGAACGACGAAGCGACAGGTCTTAGCAAATGCTACAAACAAATGTATAATATTTTCAAATATAATCTCTATTACCGTGTACTAAAAGAGAAAAATCCATATCAATATTTTTTGTAATAAATTCAACATTTAGGTACGTTTTAAAGTTGCGTCGTTGTATTCAATCGAATAATTCAATATACATTGACAGGCGTTAATGACGTGCGTGTCTCCCGTCCGAACAAACAGAAGTAATCGATAACAATTTAAAATCTCGTTACTTGGCAGTGTCGGGTGTTTAGTCAATGCTATCGGAGTTACGGGCTCACGGGGCCCGACGTCGGATCGATACGCACGTATTTGTGCTTT
The DNA here is from genome assembly GCA_031353405.1 of Baronia brevicornis. Classification (NCBI taxonomy): domain Eukaryota; kingdom Metazoa; phylum Arthropoda; class Insecta; order Lepidoptera; family Papilionidae; genus Baronia; species Baronia brevicornis. Next base: position 125,053 of record JASFAT010001918.1, read on the forward strand.
GTGATGGTCCGTTTTGTTTTGTATTGGGGCTCTGTGTGGAAAAATGCAGTTCATAGTTATCAAAAGGAAAAAGGGTTAACACGAATTTATACCGAACCGTGTTGTTCACACCTGTGTGCGGGGGATTTAGAATTTGTATAAAAGGGAGCCAGTAATTAAGTTAAACGTGTTCGCTTTAAATTATAGAGAATATAATTAAAAACTTCAAATATGATTTATTTCATCACTAAACATGATATAAACAGTGTAAATGAAATGATGTATTGCAGAATCCTTATATAAAGATTCACATCAACTTATCGCTTTTAGCGACGTAAATGCAGACTCATGCTTGATTTTATATTCTCAAATTTGACTTTATAATCGGTATCTTTGCGTGTTGATCGTTGTATATATAATATAAGACTACTGTATTTAAGGTATATATGTCGTCAGAGACAATATGTGAACATATACACTATTATAATAAAACTGTATAATATTTCTATATCAGATTTCACCTTTTATTGGAGGTTTGCCATTTTTATTGTATCCGCACACTATAAGATTCGTGATCCGGAGTTGGGCATTTCTGCTACACACGTTAAGTCTCATTTATCTTCCATTATTATTTCAGCATAGACTGCATCTTAATATATTCGCCTTCTTTGTTGTCTTTGGGTCAAGACTCTTTGATAAGGCAAATTGATGAGGCAAATTAAAATGTATATATGTGGTTATGATTTATAGCTTACTTTGCTAAATATGTCACATCTTATTGGATATTAAACGTTTTAGGCAAGAGGTAAGCAAACCAACAAGAGGGCGGGTGGGTGACCCTGATATTGTTATAACTCTTCGAGTTAGTGCACTGAAGCGCAATGGATTGGTTGCTGTTGTCAAAAAACCGAAAACTGTTGGAGTAGACGAGTACCTACTGGAGAAGAGACTGCATCTTAGCTAAAGTAAAACAGGACACTCGCCGGTGTGGAATGACAATTTGCTCAGGAGGACTAGCAGGACCTGGATAAGAACTATGTTCAGCGGGAGACTACCGTAGACTATGATGACAATGATGATGATAAAGTATGTATATATCACCAAATTTGGAATTTTTAGTTTTAAACACAAATGGATCACCGTAATCTAATTTCTATAACTTCGTGACTGATCGAATCTGTCGAAAAAAAAAAATGTGAACGGTGCACACGTAACCTCGCTTTCGCCACGCTTTTTTCGCCAACGTTTCAATAGATACGTATACGATCTGAGAAAACGGTGTTTTTATAACAAATTCCTTCCATTTGTAGTCCGTAACGAGGTGTCCGAAACGTGGCAGGATATTCAATTTGTACTTGTTAAGGTGTCCACGTCTATTGTTCATGAAACGGGCGCAGGAAAATCCATTTTGTTCGCTCGGTCGACGCGCGTACGTGTGTACCTTGTCGATTAAAAAAGGAACTTGTCTCTGGTATCTCATTTGCCGTCACAGATAATTAAAATAAAATATTATATATATTTTTTAATGTGGTAATGTGAAATCATGGATATATCTGCAATTTAAAATTTAGAAAATTATGTTTATATCTTTATTGTATTAATCTTAAATTGCAATTTTACAACTGATAAACATATTTTTATTATATGTATCATCCTTTGCATATGCCGCTAAAAATGTAGATAGAAATAGATATATCATAATATCAATCATTTGTCAAGAATGGCATATTACTTGTCTGTAGCATGAATGTATGTATGGGGAAGTACCACGCTCCCGCAGAAAACCGGCGTCTGAGTCGTAACTTGTCTACCACGCTTCGTACGGTGAGCGGTCTGAGTTCCGAAGCCCAACTCCCTCCCCTTCCCACTCCCAATTCAATTCCCACTCCCACTCCCCCTCCGATTTGCACTCCCACTCCCATAATTTTCACTTTCCTTTAAGGTCGGCAACAAGCAACCAACGCCGCCCATAGACTTCCGCACTGCCTACAGCATTGCGGGTATCTATGGCGGCGTTGCTTGTTTTCCATCAGGTGAGACACGCCTGCTCTTTTGCCTTCCTATGCCATAAAAAAAAATCAATAGTAAAAATCAATAAAGATATCGCAACTTTGAAAAAAATTTTCTGCATACAATTTATTTTGCGTTCGAAGTTCTAATATTATACTATAACCTGTAATATACAAATTATTATCTTTGTTTTTAAATAGATTGATGTGTATAGATAAATTACACGGTTGACGTGATTACAGATTCAAACATTGCTCATTTGTAGTCATTGCAAGAACTAGTCATAATGACAGGGTGTCGGCTACCAAAATATTTAAATGAAAGAAAAAATGGTGCGATTCCAATTTGGTTGCTCGCATGAGAATCGAGTCGGAATACTAATGACTGTAATTCTTAAATTGTTATTTGATGAATCTGTTTCTATTACACCTTGTGTTACGTTTATTACATTACTATTATTATTGACATTTAAAGTGTATAAGTGTATACTAACCTATTAACAGATTATTATTTTTTAAAAAAAAATATATTCATAATCATTGCTATTAAAACACACATACAAGGACGAACACTTATAATATATAACTGTAGGCCATATAAGGAAGTATTTATCCTAGTGCACGATTTGCCAGTGTCAAGTAAAATACAATAATATCCAATCTCTTTAAATGTAACAAGTCAGTTTCTCACGTTAGGTCTTCATGAAATGGTGGCTATTTCACCAAAACCTTTTTCAGTCAACTTAAAAAGTCACGATACACGCATTTATTTCATATGACTTCACTTATACATCTTAATCGAACCATATTGCATAATACGCCATTACAATTAAAACAATATAATTGATAATAATATAAGATTATGAAAATGAAATAGAAACACAACGTCACTAATGTAAGTTGGCGCGAAAAGTCCATTCCGTTATCTATATATGAAGTAGTCCAATGTCACAGATTAAAAAATATGATAAACGCAACGAGGATGAAGCTTTTTTAAAAATAACGTAGCGGCGCTATCAAAACAAACTCTCACAGAAGTGAGTCTCGAGTGAACGGCTCGATTGCCACCACGGGCTATTTACCGTCGGCTTGTGCGTATTGACGGACAGACTGACAACGCACTTTGTGCCGCCGCCACATAATGGCCCGTGACAATGTTTCTGTTTCTGCTCCTTAATTAGGGACAAGTATCCGCTTTTGGTTTCTTTTATAATCATATCAGCGTGTCAGGCCTTAACGATATTGAGACATAAAAACATTAATTAAAAAAAAAAGGGTACTAAAATAATATATATATATATATATATATATATATATATATATATATATATATATATATATATATATATTTATATATATATATTTATATATATGTGTATGTGTGTGTGTGTATATATATATGGAACAAGAATTATTAATGACTATAAAATAATCGGGAATACACATAAACACACAACATAAGAATTTCGGGCTAGGTGGCGCGCCTTGGGTGAGGCCTATGTCCAGCAGTGGACTGCCGCGGGCTGATATTGGATATTGGATAAGAATTTCTAAAACAAACGTCATGTCACAAAAAGTACATCTCTTATTTTAGTTCAATACAATGAAGAGAGAAGACAGATACAAACAAAAAAAAACCTTATTTTAGTGTATTCACACATAAAATAAGGTTTGTTTTTTAGTTTTATCTGTTTGTGTGTGTATTTTTTTAGTTTTGTACTTCTTTAGCTCAAAGGAATTAATTAAACACGATTATTCCATTTGATCAAATCCAAATCAAATATTAGGTATACTTATTTTGCTGTGTAGCTGACATGGCAGCTTCTCGTTGTATACAAAATTTTATTGTTTGCTAGATAATTATAGATTTTAATGCATTGTCTACTAGATTCTTGAAAATTTGTTTTATGTGTTATAAAATCAATTACGGCGTATTTACACTACATCTCTGACTTCATAGATGCTATTGATTCTATATCTTTATATACTCTATGGTTAATTTTTAATACATTTGCTTTACTTGACGTTTTTTAGAATATTTATACTGATCATGGTTTTGAGACATTAAAACTAATTTCATGGAAGAATTTGGAAAAGAGCAAGCGGGTCACTTGATGGTAACAAATCACTGCCTTTCATGTACTTTTGTAACACCAAGGGCACTGCGGAAGCGGTTCTTAACTTAGGGTAAAATGTGAATAATGAGACCCTAAGGGAGAAGTAAAGAGAACTACCCTTTTGCTCTTCCATTGGGCTTCCAGAATCACTAAAAAACTGTACGGGAAAATGCTAAAAATTAACACCAATATTCTGTGAAGGTTATGGTACTTCCCTGGATAAGCCGATCCATTCGCTCTATCACCATATATATATTTATATGAAATATACGTATATGATAGATATGTGAAATAAAAAAGTTAAAAGTATCTTCATTTGGGCATGGTTTTACATATAAAAATTCCATTGATCAAACTGGAACTTGATACAAAACCATTGATTACGTTGGCGGGGGTCCCTGCCTACGTAATCAATGGTCGTGTGTTCGATCCCCGCATCGGAATAAATATCAATATATTTGATCTACAGGTATTTATTCTGAGTCGGTTAACCTTGCCAATCCACATTGGACAAACGTGGTGGGTTAACGTCCGTTTCTCCAGAAATGGGAAGGCCCTAGCAAAACAGTGCGATATATATGGGCTGTGAAAAAAAAGGCAGATGCACATGTGTTACAAAACAAGTCTTTCGATTAAACTTTGCTTGAGGCAGCCCTGATTATTTGTTTTTCTTAAATGTACATGTAACTGAAAATTTAACCACCAAATATAAATATAAACCTCAAAACACTTGCCGAGTGGAAAAACAAGTTGTCAATATAAAGCTATGGGAAAGTAACAGATAATAAAGTAAAAAGTTAGACTTCGACCACATTCTCACGGGTACCTACTAGTAATTCACACAGCTGAAATATTCGACCGTCGAATCTTGCACGTAGTCTCTGGTTTTACGCCCCGTTGACTCAAGCCAGACAAGATTGTTTTTTACGCGGAATTACTCCCTTGATTACGTCTTCATTTGAAGTTATTTTTCTTTTATAATCTGCGGCTGAGCTGAGAAGTTGCCTTTCCAATATTGTCGCCAACTCAAAGGGCGCAATGGCAAGGTACTCTTGCAGGGCGATAAGTATAATGCGTTTAGTTATTATCTGTATTGTTTCTTTTTCTTTGTTGATGGCAATTGGGTAAATTATTTTTTTTTGCAAAGGTCAAGTTTAATGTTTATAAATGTATTATTTAATAGATTTAAATTACAAATAACAAGAAAGTTTTTATATTAGGTAAATATGGTATAATACTATATATATGATAGATAACTGTCTAGCAAAACATAAATAGTTTAAATATAAAAAATTATATAATATATATTTAAATATAAAAAAAAAATGAAGAGTACCTCTTCATTTTTTTATTATTTAAACTGCCTGTCTTTGATTATTCTATTATACAATATATATTTCATCGTGACTACTGTTAAAAACAGACCTTGTTCAAGGTTCGCTACCAAGCTAAATATTCAGGTTCACATATTCAGTTTCACCAATCTTCCTGCGCAGCTCTATCGCTTTAGTTTAAGCATTTCTATCCTACGTTTATCAAAACGCAATCTAGCCTTTAGCAATTTTCTACGCGGATCTCTGACAGATACGACCAGCCGAACTACACTTTAAAACTAAAGAGTTATGCCGGTCACTCGATGCTCTGACGAATAGCTTTGTTTTTGACACCGAGCATTCTATGAATGACTTTTAAATAATGAAACAGACTGGCCTTTAGTGTTTAAGGTTCACGCTTAAAGTACAAGCAGCACTAAATCTTTCAAATTATTTTTTTTAAACAATTCATTTATTTTTACGAAATATGCAATTATTTTGCCATGTTTTCATATTTTCTTCCACATATGCGAAATTATTAATTGTTCTCTAATATAACAGCGCGAAAGTTTTAAGTTCGCTGCGTTGGAGCCACGCCAGCGAACACAATACCTCATTACGAGCAATTAGTGTGGAATTAGCCAACATTGTACTGAAATGCAGCGTTGGCGGTATTGTACGCTGGCTTTGTTTGTTGTTCATTAATTCTTATGTGTGATGGAGATAGATAAAACTTAATTGATCGTCTTAATAAAGACGTTTTAATGCTCTATTATATGTCTGTACAGCTGTATTAACATATTGTAGAATATTAAAAAATCCCATAATAACACTCCTCTGAGAATAGGTTTTAATAGCATTGCTGAAAAAAAAAAACACTACACACATGTAAATTAAACTAATTTTTTTTCCTATATATGTATATATATTATTGAGAAATATCTAATTTTTTTTTCACTGCCCTTATACATTTATGTACATATGTCCCACTGCTGAGCACGGGCCTCCCCATTTCTGGAGGAACCGACGTTAATCCATCACGCTTTTCTAATGCGGATTGACGGGGTTACTAGACTCGGAATAAATATCTGTAAGCGATAAATATATTTATTCCGATGCGGAGATCGAATTCACGACCATTGACTCCGTAGGCGGGAGACCTCACCACTGAGACAATTGGTCGTCTAATTATTAATTACATATAATTGGAGACACTGTATAGGTAGTGCATTCTATGACATTCTCTCGCAGACTAAATCCTATAGATGTATGTGTTTGTCTCTTTTTAGTGTCACTTTTCAGTTTCATTGAGTTTCAAATCATAAAGGTGGTAAAGAAGTTTTCACTCCAAGAAAAGAAGAATACATATAAATATATTTACGATGAACAATATTTCTATTATCTTAGTCTTAGTTCTTCAAAGATGTATGTATTCAGGCGCCGTTATTAGAATTTGAATAAAAACCAACAGTCCTTTAAAATATTCCGGCGCCAAAATACCAGAGCAACATATTTCACAACGCAAACATAAATTATTGGCGCCACTAGTAAACACATGTTTAATTTTGTAATTTAAAATTCAACCTTATGGTATGGATAAATTAAATTTTATCTCAGAAACTTTATGGTTTGAATTTTATTATATTATAATAATATCGTTATTATAATATAATAAACTTCTGTTTCTTAAATTATAAATTAAACACGATAAATCTCAATTAATGACACATTAACATATGTGCTTTCAAGGCAAATAAAGTATTATTATTTAATAAATTTTAATTGTTTAGGATTTTTTTTCGAATTAGCTAACTACGTCACTGTATTGTAGTGAATACTTATAACTTGATGTACGTACATATCAAAATATGTGTCTTATGGCTGATTTTTATTGTACAAATAATATGTATTATATTAACGTGCCTTTAATAATAATAAATAAAATTAAAATAAATAACTTAAACGTCATAATGTCATGGCCGACGATGTTACGAAGAATTAAAAAAACGTAGTTTTAAAAGGAGATTGTCGACTTTTCCCGCCAACTTACATCAGTGACGTTGTATTTTTATTTCATTTTCATAATCTTATGTTATTAACAATTCTATCGTTTAATCATGTATCGTATTAATAAGAAGTAGTTCGATTAAGGCGAGCGATATGAAATAAATACGTGTGTCGTGGCTTTTTAAATTGACTGCAAAAGTCCATAGAAGGTTTTGGTAGCATAACCATTATTTTATCAAAACGGAACGTGACAAATTTACTAGTGTAATTGATACTTGATATTATTACATTTTACTTGACACTGGTATAATAGATATAACTAATGGCCATCAAAGAAAAAGAAAGAAGACTGTCAATATGTTGATATTGGTAGAATTTTTGTTAATTATTCTATCTTATCTAATAATGTTTGTGCTAGGAAAATACAGTTCACATCAACGACTTTACATCGTACCTAAGCGAAATCCTAACCAAATTCGTTATTGTTGCTTACAACTTAACTTTTGTTCCTGTGTTAGTGTGTTGTCTCATAAGGTCGAATTTGTATTGAAAATTAACTTCCACAGTAAATGATTTGATATATCAAAGTATAGAACAAAAAGCACCGTTTTGGACAAAAAGGTTGCACGCGTGGAGTGATGCAGTTAGTGCAGCACCCGTGACAGTCTAACGACCGACGATGTTTATCGCTGAATTTCGTGCGCGGCGACGTCGGCGTTCTGGCCACATTTATAAACGAAATAAAAAAATAAATTCAAATGGTAACTGTAAAAATCCATGCACATGTTATTGCGCATTAAGTGAACGAGAAATTCTTAAAAAGGCTTATCTAATATAAAGTTAAACACTCGCACAATATACACGACAGGTGTTTCGCCTCAACACGACATCATCAGGTATAGTAGACTCTACGGAAGACAACCGTTAAGATTCAGTGAAACTTCTTTTTGTACTGTACCCTTTATAGGTGGGCTTGCATGAGGAGATTAATGAGTGTGGAGGAAGCAAGGAAAGTATGCCCAAATCGTAATAGATTGAGATCTGTAGTCTCTGCCTACCCCTACGGGAAACAGGCGTGACGATATGTATGTAAACTTCCTTTTTTGAAGTGAAACACACACTGTTTGGTGTTAGTGTTCTTGGTAATGGTTATGAGGTGGAGAGTTGCTGACGGGCGTTCTTTCGGTAAGATTAAGTTCCTCGTAAATCTAGTAAAAAAAGAACACATTTATTTTTCTATTTTTGTTTGCTTGTCACGGATCTTAGCTAAGTAATAATTCTGACTGTCCTCATAGTAATGAATTTTCACAAAGTAACGCCTGACTCCATTAATCAGCTTTGTAAAATCATTCGAAACATACATTAGCGTAATAAGCTGATATCTTAACCGTATACATAATTGAAATATCCTACTAAATATTTTAGTAACGATATGTGTAGTTTGCCATTTCAACATAAGTAAACATCGACGTACAAAGATTTTCAAACAGCGTTGAGTGGGAGTATCGGTCGGTATTAACTTTGAAGGTTACAGTTGACTGATAATTTTTTAATACCTCTTCAGTCCGAAGTAGTCAAAACAAACCATTTGAGGCCCTTTTAAGATGCCACTTGACTATGCCTCCCTTTATTTTACGCTTTATTTATTGTTTCTAAGATTAGTTGGATTAGGGCCGCTCGGTTTTTCAATGTGGTTAAATAGAAAGATGAGTTAGACGAGTGATATGACGGCAATGTAAGACATTTTTAATATTGACAGCAATGTATTGTTGGCCTTGATTTAAGAATGTTTATAGTCCTCTATACTGAAGTAGCAATGTACTGGTCACGTTTATCGGGGAACCAACAACCGCTAGACCATACGAGTATTACAGATGCCTATGGGCGGCTAACTAAAGTCACCGACATAGTCTTTCGAATTAGCAAACTAAAGTGGCAATGGGCTGGTCACGTTTGTCGGAGATCCGACAATCGTTGGAACAAACGAGTGCTGGAGTGGAGACCGCGTCTCGGTAAACGTAGTGTCGGACGCCTCCCGGCTAGATGGTGCGACGATCTGCGCAGGGCGTCTGGCAGAAACTGGATGCGTGTAGCCGAAGATCGGGCTAGGTGGCGCTCCATGGGGGAGGCCTAGCAGTGGACTGCCGCAGGCTGCTGATGAAATTAGATGTTACTGTATATTAGTAGGTATATTTTCTTTATAATGATCGTATTTTAGACATACAAGAACATATAAGAACATAAATTTAAAAAAATATACAGCTAATTAAAAAATTGTTTTAATACTTGTCACGATTAACATACTCTTAAGAAACGCGATTGTACAATTAGTTATTACATAGGATACCTATATACATGACAATTTTAGCAAACAGACGCAGTATATTCTTTTTTATTATTTTTATTATTTCAATGGTGTTAGATAAATATAAATATAGCTGACGTTAGACAACATATGTAATGGAATGTGAAAATTATTAATTCATAAGTATGTTAATAAACCAAACTCACGATGTTCGCGAACAGAGTTATCAATAAACTAATTGCACGTTTTTAACATAACGCTTACGCTCGTTTCAAAACAATTAGTTAATTGTCTTTTTTTATGGTTATTTCACGTTTTTATAATAAATCAAGTCACAACTAACTTATAAATATAACAATGAGTGTGAATAATGGCACATACTCGTACGTTTGTGGTAATAAAAAAGAAATAAAATTGCAATTATATTATACAATTAAACTACAGACATTTTAATAGGCAACCTATACACATATAGTGATTAATTTAGATTTTATTTACAAATCATTCGTCGATTCATCATCAATACAGCTATAACAGCCCACAGCTGGACTTTAGCCTCTCTCATATATGTTTAAGTGGAGTTGCAGATCCCAACTTAGCAAACAGATTGTGTATTAATCAATATTGAAATACATATATGATATTTAAACCAGGTTTAACTCATAAAAATGTTAAAAAATGCAATGTAATTTTGGAGAGTTTCTTTGATTAAAATTTTTTCATATTCAACCTCTTTGCTTTTACCCGCGTCTTGTACTTATCCCTGAATTTCATTAAATTAAAAAAATTCTCATGACTACACTTATGATTTTTTTTTGATTCGATGAAACATTTATAATTGACAATAACGTTAGGAGAAGCGAGCCTATCTACTAGGAGGGCCCTTTTTTGACGACTGATTTGACAAATTGAATGTGGCAAAGTATATTTTGAAAAATAAGAAACATGCTTTCTCTGTCAACGATAATTGTTTAAAATCCTGCATGGGTTTTTAAAGTTTTCCTCTTAAGGCTTTATGTTATACTTCTTTTATTAATTATTTTTAAATCGTCCCTGTTGTGTTCATAATATATTTAGGATGGTTTACGTTATTATTTACCTTTTGTACATATGTAGTTGAATTTATATAAGTAGTTTTTAGTTTAGTTTATTATAAGTTGCACCATCTCCAAACTAATTTTCTCAGTTTCATTCACAGGTTGATTGGTAGAGAATCCGCCTGTTTTGTACTTTGTGCTACAAAGTAAATAAATAACTAAAATAACGACGAACCTGCGAAATATTAGATGGGAGACGAAGAACCGGGTATAGAAACTAAGGAGAAAAGGGTTAAATACATGCATTCTAAATATGTCTCTTTTGTTAACACGTTGACTGCCAACTACGAGATAACTCGTAGATTGCGTTATTTCTAGGACGCCAACTACGAGTTATATCGTCCTGTGTTTACTTGCCATTTTTATGCAGCTACGATTATACCCGAAATATATGAGTGCTAATATCGATAGACGACTTTTGGGAAAAGAACAAAAAATCAATGCTGGCTTGCACGAATAGAAAATTTATTAAAACACAACAAATAGAATAAAAAATATAATTATAAAAATTAGTTCAAAACCAGAAAATAAAATATTATTTACCTTTTTAAAGAAAAAAAAACACATTTTTTTTGATGATAACTATACACTAGAATTAGTTTTTAATAAACTAATGTTATTAAATCAAATTGTCATTTAAGGCCAGATTTCTGAATATTGCCGTGGCAGTCAACGTGTTAAAGTAGATATAGCAAAAAAAGAAGATTTTCTAGCTCAGAGTGACAGTTAAAAACTACATGGTAGCCAACAAATTAACCATTAGTTGCTTCACAAAACCACCGTCTCCGTTTGTTGGCTACGTTCAGAAAGATTCAGCGGCACGTAGGACATAAATCGAGTTTAAAAACAATTTGTGAACGTAAGGCGGTCGCCGAGGCACCGCGGTCGCACGCCGTGCGGAGCTTTGCCAGCGGGCCCATTTGTTTTCGTGACTTGACGCTTCGAGTGCGATGGTTGTTAAATATGGAAGAAGAAAAACAAAGCCATTTACAGGAAAATAAATAATATAAAAAAATTAAATCAATTCCTACTTGGGTCAAAAAAGAAAATTTTTATTTTAGTTACTTTTTATGTGTATGGAAGGATCGGTAGAGGAAGACCACGAAAAACATATCCTGACCAAAATGCTGAAATTTTTAAGAAAGGCCAGGTCAAGAGTACCCTCAACCGGCGGGCTTGCATGAGGAGAATAATGAGTGTGGAGAAAGCAAGGAAAGTATGCCGAGATCGTAGCAGATGGAGGTCTGTGGTGATCTCCCCTACGGGAGACAGGCGTGACGATATGTATGTATGTGTGCAATTTTTATTAAACGATTACAATTAATATAAATATGCATATAGAATTTTTTTTGCCATATAAAAGTAAAATTATTTGGCATTGGTATTTGAATTTGAGTGGATGAATAATAAGGTAATTTATTAAGGACTGAAAATTTGAACAGAATATATGAATATATATATATATATATATATATATATATATATATATATTACAGTAAAGAAAAATGTTCTCAATGGGTCAAATATACATATGAATTAATTATCAATAAAACTGTCGTTTTATTTGCACAGTTAAGTACCTACCGTAAAAAAAAGAAAATTGAAGTAATAATTCTATACCATGTCTGCCAGTCAACTTTTGACAAAGATGTGAAATTATTTGTTTGGATGTAGGTATACGATATTACATTTTTATAAGCAGGCGTATGTATGTTTGTATGTAAATAAAAGGCTTTTTTTTTCATTTATATGTCTCCTTAATAGACACATTTCTGGAGGAAATACCCGCGAGTCGTTATTTTAAAGAATATAGACATTCTAGCTTTGTTGGCGCAGCGACCCAAAATGAATCTTGGCCTGCAAATAGATCTTACGCCACCGTTCTAATTAAGTAATATTTAAAAATAAAGTCAAAATACATAATATCTGAACAAGTAGAAGTAAAAAAAGTCCAAACAGCTTTACCAAGCGAACGAGCCACAATCGAACCGAAAACTGGTAGCAAAGCCGTGACTTATAAATCACTACGGAGCAATAATGAGGGCCGGCCTGCCCCAGGGGAGCGTTCTCAGCCCGCGCCCGCCAGAGAAATGTGTCCGACGAAAACACTTCCTTTTGTCACATAATTGCCTAAATTGTTATTGGACGGAATAAAGACATATTGACTGTGGGACGAGGGAAGACTTCTCTCGCTTTACTGGCTGCGAATGGGACGGATATTTATAGAGAGTTGAAAGATGATCTTTTAATAGTGTCATTTGTATTAACTGTTCGTGTGTTCGATTTTTGTGTGTCTTAATAAATTGACTAACTCATAATCATAACAGGTAGATAAGTTTGTTTCTATGCCTTAATATTCTTAATATAATCAATGCCAATCAGTATTTATAGGTATATAACTACTTAAAGTTGACAAGCCTCATCAAAATCACTAATATCGTTGACCTAATTATCTGAATAAGTAGGTCTGATTACTGAGTAAATTTTACAGAAACTTACTTTTTCGCTTTGAGATTATTTGTAAGACGACATTAAAGGTGAGAAGCGAGAAGAAATGTTTTTTTTTGAGCTACGAATTATGATAATTAGGCCCTCAATATATTTACTAATAATATACGTATTTAGTAAAGTTTCACAAAAGATATTATACTATATGTATACCATATAAAAAAGGAAAAATGAATAAATAATATTATAATAAAATAAAATGTTTTACAATAACAATCCCACACAATATAATTTATTGTGTGTTTATTATAGGTATTATTTACATACTATACCAATGCCATTATATACACATAAATGACAAAATAGAAATACTCAGTCTGCAGGTCATACATATATTTATCTTTATACGGTATTCGAATCCATATCCTTTGGTCCAGATAGCCCTTTCGGTGCTCAAATCTATTGAATAGCTAAAGTAGTACATCACTCTTTGTCATTCTATGACGTGCGAAGTAGTAACGTTTATTTTTTTTTTGCTCTAACCAGTAAATTAACAAGTGAGTTAACTAATATGTTATCTCCTATAACGTGCTAGGTTTATGAATGTATTGTTTTGTGTAATATATTATCTACTCATTACTAATATGTTATAAGTGAGTGAAAACTGGCGATAGGTAATGCAAATTCAAGGTTTAAAATATTTTTTCTCTAATGTCTTTATGATATCTGAAAATAGTGAAACGTTTAGGATGACTACAAATTTATCGTCGCCTAATAACAATATTAGAAAACGTTTGTGTGCGGTCGGTACAAATCACTGCACGTGTTGTCATTGGGGCCCGCAACAAAACGCCCCACTGACAGATATATTAGTGACATCTCATTCCCGCCAAAACAAAATGTCATGTGCGGCCATAAAGATCATAGACAAGACAATCTCAGACTTATATTCACGTGTTTAAGATAAGAGAAATAGTTTGGGAATAGACAAAACTTCGACTGTATTTATAACAGAGGGTCACAAAAGAAATTAATGTTGAATGTCAGTGCAAATTTCACTAACACTTTTCGTCGTGTATACTTGAGTGTCTTTTTTTTTGGAGGACACAATTCTTTTTTGTATGTCGTAAAATTGCAGAACACTTGAATTTCACCAAAATAGTGCGACATTTTAACAAATTGCCTACATTTTGTGATAGTCTGTGGCAGATGTGTGGCGCGAGAAGTACAGTTTGAATTTAGGGTGGCATTTATACGATACGTGTGGTCTTGCCATCATAAAAAATTATGTTTGTCACTTTAAGTTTTTTTTATCTATCATAGAAGTCATCATATATATATATATATATATATATATATATATATATATATATATATATATATATATATATATATGTATATATATATATATATATATATATATATATATATATATATATATATATATATATATATATATATATATATATAATCAACAGCTTGCAGCCCACTCCTTAACCTAAGCCTTCTTAAGACGTACCACTTAGGCCGACCTTCGGTTTCACGCATTCTGTTCTACCAGTCGCCTTGTGCAGATCGTCACTTTTTACTTACTCAAACACTAATTCTGCCACCGGACACCCTATAAAAAAGTAGTTAAGTGTTAATTCCCAATTTTAAAAACTGAACTTGTAGTGATAACTTACAATAAAAAAATTAATACCGTTTCGCCTACAGGGGATTTTTTTAAAGCGCCAACGTAAGCCGTTAGCTAATTCCGTCTCAGTCAGCCCATTTATTACCGCGCGTCACTAATTGAGACGTATGTGTTTCCCGCCACGTTAGTCCGCCATGATATGCCCTGCCGGCTAGATGACAACGATCCCTGGAATACTTTTTGTCCTAACCACGTGAGGTAATGATGATGTGCTCTCTGGACGCTCCGCTCGGGCGGGTTTTTGATGTCATTAAAGTGCTTGAGTGTACGAAACGAATCAGTGTTTAGAGAGCTCAACGATATTCTGGATAATAAGCGATATCTTGTATATCATCGTATGAGTTGCCATTTCTATAAACATTCAAATAAAATAATGTTTTAAGGATTTTTTAAGTTAGTTGATATTGTGGATCTATATTCTGGTATGGAAATGTCTAGAAAAAACCATCGCTATCAACGATAAGACCACTTTTTGTACAAAGAATATATATCAATTTATCTATATTTTTGCAAGTTTGTTCCCCAAAAATGTTGACTTGGATAGTTTTTAAAAAATGGCAATAGATATTACTATTATAATATAATTCCAGTGTAAGCCAGAGCTTGTGTTTACTTTCCTGATAGATACAATATCTCAGATCAGTTTATATTGTATTTGGAGACACCTAATGTGTTTCCTTAGAATTTTTCTGTTCAGTAATTGAAAACAAATCTCTATGGTACAAGCAATTCGGTACAAAAAATATTTTTTTGAATGTTGGATAATTATCTTATTGGATTATTACCCTATATAAGTAGTTAAACCAAAAAAATCCAAAATTCAAGATAACATTTTGTGGTATTTAGCAATGGTGTCTTTAAGTTCTAATAGAACAGAATTTTAATAGGACAGAGAGAAAAATGTTACGACATTCGAAAGTTACTCATTTCTTTTCTAGAAAATATATGACTGACAAACATAGACAGAAAGTAATGTTTATTAAATAGTAATTCATAAAAATCGATTAGAGAAATACTACGTGTATATTTGGATCAAGTATTATCACAAGCAGCTAATTTTCCAATATCAGAAGCGACATCTATCTACAACGAGAAACAATCGCTACAGCATTCGACTCTGTGCACGTCAACAACAATTTAGATTTATTTCGCTGAGATTTATTGCTTACACTCCCCCATTCGTATTTAACAGAGCACAAGATTAATCGAATATATTATTTCCTACGTGCTCTGTACATTTAAATCTATATCAGTGATCTTATAATATAAATAAAATAGAGCTAATTATACTAATTTTAATTATACTAATTATACTAACATCGATAATAAAATACAAATCGACATTTTAGATAATATGTTACATAATTATTAAACGTAGGCCTCCCATACTATGTTTATTTTCATCTTTTATAAAATAATTAAATATTTATGTTTAAAATATCATCATCTGTCCGAACTTTGTACAACTAAACTGCTATCGTACTCAATCATTTGTCCCACTCTTGCAATAAATTTCGCTACTAATTGTTAGTGTCAAACAATCGCCAGTAGTTCGTTGAAATCGATTTGTGTCACTGCGAATACTTTTGTTTATTGATAATCGATGCGATTGCTTGAACAAATAGATTAGTTGTTTTATTCAGTTCACGAGTATTTTTGCATTTACTTTTTGATGTTATTCAATAATTGCTGAAAAAAGACTTGTCAATCGCTAGCGACAACAGTTAATATTTAATGATTTCTGAAATACACTATGTTGACTAATTATTACCTTATAATAATGAGTCAACATATTACCTTATAATAAATAATAAACTATTTATTTCGCTCGAAATAAACTTTCTTTTCGATTTTACATTTATCAACAGCCTGCGGTAGTCCACTGCTGGACATACGCCTCCCCCAAGAAGCACCACCTAGCCCGATCTTCGGCTTTACGCATTCAGTTTCTGACAGTCGCCCTACACAGATCGTCGCACCATCTAATCGGGGGGCATACAACACTAGGTTTGTAGATTTTACATGAATGCGCTTATTTCCAAGCTTAAATATATAAATAGTCATAAAAGTTCTTTCGTTCTCTATTTTTTGTTTTTATACGTAGAAAATACGTGAATTTTAAATTAGCTAAGAAATTGTACGGAACTTATTGTAGCGTGGTTGAATTAAAAAATCTATCCAAGCGTGTTTACAATAACTCATCAAAGTTGCATCGCAAACAGAAGAATACTTTGTAATAGAATACTTTGTAAATGTATACGGGACAAACAAATAAACGAAACAATATTAAGATAAACAAAAAATAGACTAACTTAAATAATTAAATAGCGTTTCTGTTTTTAAAATATTTGCGTAATTTGTTTGACAACGCCAAATCTGTTTACTTTATTACATGAAAGTCACGTAGTGATGTCAGTGAAGCCCCGGGATCCCTTTAGCAAACAAATGGCCCCGATCCCGGATTAGGGCGACGATTTTAACGGATACCACCGGCATACTCGAGTCGGCGGCGTTTTCAATTTGTTACAATCACCGAGCTACTACTTTCAACTTGTCGCGCCGGATTTAGAAGTTTACGATCGATTTGCTTAGCCGTTAACTAATGCAGTTTCGTAAAATACGTGTCCCGGTTTCCAAATGTTATACATTTTTCTTTTTTCCTTTTCTTTGATGGCAATTACTTATAACTATTATGCCAGTGTCGAGTAAAATACAATAATATCAAATCTCTTGAAACGTAACTAGTCAGCTTGTCATGTTACGTCTTGATAAAATGGTGGCTACTCTATCAAAACCTATGGACTTTTTCAGTCAACTTAAAAAGTCACAATACACGCATTTATTTCATATCACTTTAGTTGTATGCCTTAATCGAAATATATTGTATAATACACCACCACAATTAAACAATGTAGCTAATAATAATATAAGATAATGAAAATGAAATAAAAACAAAACGAGACTAATGTAAATTGGCGGAAAAAGTCGTTATACATTTGTAGTTTTCTTTTTTTAAGAACACCAAATCCAGTTTTGAGAAAACTATTTGTTGTTTTGTAAAATACGCTGTTGGTGTTAGAGCTTTTACAATTTGATGGGAATGATTAGCGAGCTGGAAGAAGTTTCAGACCTGGATACGACCACCGCGATAACGACTCGGCCACAAAGACTTCTTTTACTTCTTTAAACCTCCATAAAATGACACGACGTATCACGATACGTGAAGAGGAGCTTGTAGATATTCTAAATGCCTACAGTTGACGTCAAGACTTCGATTTAGATCGTTATCTGAGAGGCGAAATAAAAAGATATTATAAAAAATGGAAAGGAGTGCATACCCTTAGAGCGTTGAAGTGGTTATTCTATTTACAATAGAATTTACTCACAAATAAATTAGTGAACTACTATATTACTGACTAGCATTATTTTAGACAAACAGCTAAGCATGTTTTGTTATCAATTAAAATGATAAGTACCTACCTCCTTCTATTAACAATACGCATTCATTCGTGCCGTTTTAAACTGGATTTTCCAATACCTTTAGCGGAACAAATGCCCACCATCATCATTCCTCGCTATCAAGCTTCGCCTATTTGAGCATATGAAGCGTGGATTTAATCGGATAAATTCGCTCAAGAAATTTTCGTTAGCACGTTAAGGGGTTTGGGGGGTTGGTTGGGGCTAAGGGTTGTCACTAGAGGGGCGTTTTCCATTTCACGCTCCGTTCGCCACTGATGACACCGCATTCCGGGGAGCAAATGGTTCGACAAATGAAGCGGGGCGCAGTCGCGGACACGCCCTGACACGTCATAACTGTCACTTGGATTGGAGCAACCTCACCCGGCTAAAAGCCTTTGTGCTGACAAATTGATTTGATATTACACCGTTGTCTTTCTGTTGTCTTAGTAATTGATTGCCATTTTCGATACACGTGCGAGTGGTATAATAAGTGGTTACTTCCGCGGATTATGGAAACAGGATTTGAGTCTAGTGTTATATTTGTGGTTTTGAAAACCAAACTAACTGACTGGTACCTGAATTGGCTCAGCGGCGAAGTTACTGCTTTAAGAGTCAATGTTCACGGGTTCGATTTCCGCGTCAGGGTAAATATTTATTTCGCCCATCCGCCTGAGACAAGTGGGGTGCGCATTAATGTCCATTCTACGAGAAATGGGAAGGTCCCGTTTACATAACTGGAACATATTATATGGGCTGTAAGAAATGGACTAACAAGAATGGTATAGTGACGTGAATAAACAAAGACCTACGAAGCGATTAAAATGGTAAATATAATAATAAAGTGTACATATTTTTTGTTTAGTTACTTATAAACATTTTATGAGCGTGACGAGTTCCGTCTATCACGTAAAATTTCGTAAGATATAAAAATAATTTAAGTTATATGGTTATGTATGTTTGTTGAATAATATCATTCAATTTTCAACGGTGTTACTATAATTATAGGGTTGAATTTCGCCTTGCAATCCGTACGGCACATTGTGATTTGTATGGTTACACTAAGTGCTTTGTTTAATTGCTAGCTGTGACTTTACGCGAGGACAAGTCTCTTACAATGTATATATTTAATTGCTGGAATTTTTTTATAGCTCATATATGTTCCACTGCTGGGTGTTGTGCCTTCCCATTTCTCGAGGTAAAGACATTGAACCCACTATGCTGGTCCAAGGCGGATTAGCGCGGCATCCGAACTAGAAATCAACATCAATAAACCAATTTGTAACCATTGACTTCGAAAGTGGTAACTCCACCAATTAGCCAATTAGGTCATCGATGATAATGACTAAGCCGATTTGAAGGATATTTTCCTTTGTCAAGTTTAGACCAAGTTGGCGATAATGCTCATCTGTGATTGCTGGATGCTTACAGGGAGGCGGTTAAGAGCCCAGAGAAAATTGGAGAGTGTTTAAGTGGTTTAGGAGGGCTGATTTTTATTTTAAAATTTAAATTAAAATAAAAATTTACTGACTGATATGGCATACTGTAATAATAATAAATTAAAATGATCATTACGACTGCAATTTTTAATATGTGGTTAAGTTTAATATTTTCGAGAGGCGCTAGAAAATAATTAAATCTTAAAGCGGGCGGTAGACGAATTAAGTTTGAGAATCTCTGGTATAGACAAACAGCTATAAAACAGTTTTCTCTTTTGGTATAATTTAAATTTATCAATACATATACTTTATATAATTACAATAGTCATAACAATCCGCTGTTGCACATCTATGCTATTCTGCTGGTCCATGCTCAACTGTGGAACAATATCCAACATATATCGGTTGCGAAAAATAACCATTGCTGCACTGTTGAAAATATTACTAGTCTTTCGTTTTTTAACAAAAGGAAGACTTTTGGTAATGCAAAAAAAAAGTGTCACTACTTTTAGCTCAATTTCATGGCACCACCAAACAAAATATCTTCTTTTTATATCTTATCTTATCGTCTTTTAATAAATAAAAAAAAAACTGTTGCTACTAAATTTCTTACATTTCGCTCGTAATAAGTATTGGACGCCAAGTGTTAAGACAAAAACCTAGTTGTAATACACTGGTTCGCTATTAATATCGCTCAGTGCGGACGCGTGCTTCTGTTTATAAGCTTCGAGGAACTAGTTCATTCGATAGTATGTAACTACATATCGATCATTCGATCCGCATTTTTTGTTAAGTTGCCGCCGCCGCGGTAAAGTTCTTAGAAGGATTAATCTTATATATATTTTCCTGCTGTAATTTGCAATCAGTTTTTTTTAAACAAGCTTATTTTAAAATTATTATTGTATAAAGTTTTTGGATTTTAAGTAAAATCTTGGTGATATTTACATTCCGTGTAAACTAGTAAGGGTTCATGTATCTCATATTGGGAAGTATTCAAGCATTTAATGGCCCACCAGTGACGTAGATAACTTGGACAGTTATCAGTAAGGTAGGATCAGTTAGGAGGTAAGTTAAAAATATTTCGACCAGTAACATTTTTAGATTATTAATTTTATAATCAACACATCCTGTCTTCCCAAAGGGAAACCTTTGGGCCGCGCTATCCAACTCGATCTTTGACTACATGCTTTCAGTTTCTGCTAGCCGTTTTACACAGATTGTCGCTCGATTTAGCGAAAGATTGTCACATAGTATATTTACCAAGCCGCAGTCTTTACTCCAGCACTAGTTTAGTCTGTTTGTCTGGTCATTGGTCATTTGCAGGTAAACCAACCATGGTTTACCTGCAAATGTGACCAGCATCATAGTTTTGAATTTTCTAACATTATTTCAAGTTAATCATACATATGCTGGGCTCAAAGGGTGGCCAATGACGAAGTTCTTCGACAAGTTATGCAAAAAACGTAAACTTTTGCAGACCGTCAAAAGTAGAAAAGTTGCTCACCTGACTCTTATCATGAGGCATGACAAGTTGCTGCAACTGAGCATGATGGGAAAAATCGCGGGTAAAGAACAAGTTAGTCGAAAAAGAAAGTCTTGGCTACGTAATATAAGAGACTGGACCGGGATAGCGAGTGCTTCAGAACTGCTGCACTTCGCGAAGGAGGAGGAAAGTTGGGCTGAATTGGCAGCTAACCTTTGCTAGCCGGAGAGCCACTCTTAAAAGAATATACATTATGCTACTACATATAACGTAAGTTAATAATTCCAATTTCTTGAGCAAAAGTGAATCGATTAAAATCCTGGCAGGGCGCAACCCGCGGTGATTCCCGTGACGGGCGCAATCCCACTGCAGGTGAACGTAGCTATGACAATTTAAAACATTTTATTGTTGTTTGTAAAAAAGGAACGCTGTAATCGCTTGTCATACTATGAGATTCGTAATGCTCCGATTTCGTTGCATTCCAATTTCGTAGCGACATTTGAAATCGTTTCTTTTTCATGCAATCTTACCTATTAGAAATATATCTTACGAGTTGTTCCCCTTTACCTTTTCTTTTTTTCTTTGATGGTAATTAGTTAAGACTATTATGCCAGTATCAAGTAAAATACAATAATATTAAATCACGTCCAGTATCAAGTAAAATAAAACAATATTAATCAGTCACGTTATGTGTTGATAAAATGGTGGTTATTCTATTTAAACCTTCTATGGACTTTTTCAGTCAACTTAAAAAGTCACGATACATGCATTTATTTCATATCAATTCACTAATACGCTTTAATCAATCTATATTGTATAATATTGTATAATATATATATAAAAGTTCCTGCCTTCACCTACGTTCATAACTTTTCAATTTTCCACAGACAAGCATTTCCTATAAATAGGTATAATACATAGTTTAAGTTTATAAAATATTTTAAAAAGTTCTGGACGAAATGAAAAAAATTGCTACATATATTGAGGTCTTGAAAAATTAAATAGTTACTAAACACAAAACAATAGCACAATATATAATGAAATTAAAAGGGAATCGAATTAATTAAAAAAGTGTATGATATATTTCAGGTGTATTTTACTAAACAATAACATTTAACGACCATGAAATTGATGTAGGTATGGAAAGTATATAATTTTTGCATAAATCTTGATGTAAAGTACGTATTGTAACTTATATACATGACCTCATGTCACGGTCTGATGCTTTAATGTAAATTAGTTCTTGTGATAACAATCTTTTAAGAAGAATAGGTAATGTTAAAATAAAAAAAAAATACGTTTAAGATCAGGGAGAACATAAAGTGTTGCTAGCATAAAAGTTTATTTCGTCAATATCATATTGTTTATCTGTGGTATTGTGGTTAAGGTTTTCACTGTAAAACTTGCCATTAGTCAAAACATTAAAAATTGAACGTAATCTTATCAATGAAATATTTATTTTGCATACATGAATAAACTATATTAATAGAAATGTATTTATTTATATTTAAAAGTAAAACTGCGACCCTTAAAAATAAATACTTTTTAAATGTGATACTATTAGGGAAATAACAGCAATCATATTAAGAAGTTTTTGTTCTTAATTTATTATTTAGATAGATATCTTAATTTTGTTGGTTCTAAATATAGTATTTATTTATTTTACTTAAATATGCATGTTTCAAATTGCAATATGTACAATAACTTATTATATAAATGAAAAATTAGAACTATACTTCCTTCTTAAAGGTCCTTTTTCATATATTTTTAGTTGTTTTCCGCGTCTTTCCTCCTATTTTAAGGTTTTTCAGTAGGTTCTAAGAAACATTTGTATTCCTTACAAAATATTTTTTTATTACGCTGCTATCTTTTTTTGGACAAATACTAAGATATACATATAAAAACATGAAAGCGGCGTTTTACCTGAGTTATTGCAATTCGTTCAGAAACATCAAATTTTTGACATAGCTCACATATATCCCACTGTTGGGTTCAGGCCTCCCTGCTTGTGAAGGTATCGACCTACTACGTTTGTTCAAGGTGAATTGGTGGGGCTCCGAGGCCGTAGGCCATATATATGTATATTTATCTCGATACGGGAATTGAACCCGTCACCACTGACTCCGATAAAGGTAGCTTCGCCGCTGAGTCAATTAGGTCATCGCTTCAACTTTATTTGTATGTAAATAACTTTTAAATGTAATGGAAGGTGTCAAAGTATTTTAAGAGGACGCCGTTTAAAAATGAGAATTGTTTATTCAAACATACACAATCGCGTTTACTTGGAGGCAACGAGCGTGAATTCAAAGAGTAGATAAAACACGGGTTGCAATGTGAAAAAAGCGCAAAATGATGCTAATTAAACGGAGACGCGAGATCGTGGAAATGTGCCAGAGATCCGGAGCGCGGTGGAGTTAAATCTGGTCGTTTAGATTCGACGTGCGATTGTCGGGTCGGCCGCTTGATAAATCCCCTTAATAGCGGCATATGAAATGTTACGCATAATATTTTCGTTCCTTTTTCATGCTAAATTTACCTGTATCTACAGTATACTGTTAATACATAGATCAAAAGCATGCGCACATTACGAAAGATTAAAAGAAAAAAGAATTAAATAGTTCGTCCACAATTTTACCAGCAATAGTTCAGTTGGTAAGGAGCTTACGATATGAGTTCGTAAGTATCATCTATTGGACTATATATGTGAACCATTTTCTAGCACAAGCATTATTAGTTGCAATGATAAACAAGAATTTTAGTAATACTTAAAGACATTACTAGGCTTCCTTTAAAATAATATAAATATATTATATACATATATTATATTTTTATCTAACTCGAAAAATCAAGTGAAATAGGAACATCAATATATAAAATAAATAAATAAAATTCACAATAAAATAATAAATATGATATTATAATAGTTTGTCTATGGTAGTCCACAGTTAGATATAGCATAGGCGCTCCACCTAGCCCATGCATCCAGCTACACGCATCCAGTTTCTACTAGTCATCCTGCACAGATCGTCACTTCATCCAGTTAGGGAGTGACCCACACTACGTTTGCGGATTAATACAACAAGGTATATCTACTCCGACAATTCCCTTTTATTCCATATCTAAGTTATGCAAATAAATATCTACTGCAGAAGAAATGAACTAAACATAGCTTTCATTTTACGCAACCTATAAAAATATGTATAGGTACCTATAGCAAAATCGAATAGTTTTATTGCAAATATAAACTTGGACCTCCATTAAATAAAATATTTGCGTTATTCCACTACCGTAAAAACTTTTTTGACAAAAATAGGTGTCACCCCATCTTGCATTTAGCCACGTGACCGCGCGCGCACAATCGATGCTTTGTCCTGGCAACACTTTGTTATTCTGTCATTTTCCGAGCCACTACGCGGACATATTGCTTCTTTTATTGCTGTTTACACATTTCTTTGGTTAGCCCTCGTAAAAGCAATGATTCTCTATAATGCCACGGATCCCCTTTATTGTGGAGATCCAAATAACTTTATTGTTTTTTTTTCAAACTTTTTAATGTGTTTATCACTTATTACGATGAGTTTTTGTTCTAATTACTACATAAAATTAGAGTATGGCTTTAGTTTTAAACTATGTTTATATATTAATATTACATAGGAATAGATTCATATTACATATTGAAAGTAAATTTAAAAAGTTCTTAATTATACTTGTTGCCCTAATATAACCTTCACATAACATTTTATCAAAATACATGTACCTAATAACCTTCCGTCAAATGTAAATATTCATTACCTACGTTTGATATTTAGGAAGTTTCATCATTTTATAAATCAGCAACACTGTCATTAGAGGACTCCATTATTCCAGCTGCAATACCAAATTAAATTTGACAAAGTACCTAATCCGCCGGCAGTGTAGCGAATCACCCCTTTGCTTGTGTGAACAATAAACCATTAGCTACAGATTACGAACTTTGTTTAACTCCATTAAATCCACAGATAACATTATTTTAGCTGGCTCAAATTAATGTAAACTGATTGTCTCATGGAATTATGTGTTTATATTTATTCCTTTGTTAAAAACATTGTTTTTTAGTTTAAAAATTAATTTTATAGTACACAGACTGTTACAGACAGGTCCCTCTCGGGAAAAAAACTTGTTGAACACGTTAGTAAAAATAACATTATTCATTATTGAATAATGTCATTTTCCTTTATTATTCATTATTAATGAATATGTAAATTTTACATCAACAAAGTTAATAATAATACTGTATGAAAAAAAAATATTTACAGCGCCGGAAATATTAATAGCCACTATTGCGTTTAGATATGGCCGCTAGTAACCCATAAAAAAGGTACATATTTTACCGAAGAAAAATATTTTTTACATTATAACCAGTGAATGGTCGGAACATCAGAGATATTTTTGGTATTTTCAAGTTAGGAAAGGTTGCAATTAACATAGAAATAGTGCAGCATTTAGGTAGGGACGAGAACTGGCGTGCGTCGCATCGGTATCACAGTAGAGATCGTAGGCGTGGACGATTGCTACGCTCGACAAATAACTAAAATTACGAAGCAGGCCTCATTAGTGGCAATATATAGACGGAAAACAACATAAGAAAGTACAAATGACCACTGAAGTTTTGATGACAAGAACTTTTTCACAGTTCTTTTCTTTTATTAATATTATATAAATTCGCATTACCACTGACTGACGTTATTTCGGAAACGGTAAAAAATGGAGGGTAAGTTAGTTCTAAGGAAATGTTCGGATAGATCTCGAGGCAGAGGAATTATATCCAAACCTTAAAATTCTAAACCTGGTCAAAACATGCTGGACGGCTTGCCCGAACCGTAATACCGGGGTCGCTCTCGAACAAAAAATGGTAAATACTAAAAAGTGCAAATATTTAAGTAGGAGGGAGAAAAAAATTAAAATGGTGCGAAACAACATGGCCGCCAAACAATGCTAAAATCGTTATTTGTGGGCCGATTTCGCTGAAATTTGGCAGAAGCTCGAAACGCTCGCGTAGCTTTAAGAAGCTCTTCTTTATACCTATATAAGTGCAAAACTTTAGGTGAAAAATGTTTTGAGTCTAACCGTGCGTTATATATAATATTGTACTTTGTATTAATGATAAATATAATAATTATAAATTTATAATATTCCGAAAATATCGCAAAATACACAGAGTTATTAATAGAAAATAAAGGCGATCTTAGTTAAGTAAAGTATATCATACATAAATAATAGATTATTTCTCACGCAACTAGTAGATAGATACAAATTCCTGCATTCACAAAGTTACGAAATAGAGACGACAAAATGTCCAGAGGTGATTTAATACAGCTGAAGCTTCTGTCTATTTATTTATTATCTTAACAGCAAAAAGCAACTCGGCAAATAAAGTAGACTTAAATGCAATTATCAGCCGCATTGTGAGTTGGTAATCAAGCATTAAATAGGAGATAATACTATTCACTTTTGTGGTTGAGTGCCTACTGCGCTCAAGGTGTTGGGTAAGACTAAAATAACTGTTCAAAGCAAGTGTTATTTATAAAAAAAATTATATTGTATTGTTATTAAATAGATAAGTAAATGAGCAGGCGGGTAATCTATAAATAACCACAAAACAAATTGTGGACATCTGAAATAGGTACTAGAGGCATTGCAAATGCGTCGCCTACAAATCAGAGTCAGGATGTGAATAATAGGAGAGGAAGAAAGATTTAAGAGGGGGGGGGGGGCAAAGTTAAGAAGAAGAAAGAAGAACGAAATAAAGACAGAAGATCGGGATTGGACCACTGGCTCCCTGCTCAACGTACGTAACCCTATTATATACATACATATATGTGATTATCTCACAATACCTACGTTTGCCGAGACGCAGTCTCCATACCAGAAGTCGTCTAAAGGTTGTCGGCACTCCATCAAACATTTCTAGTTCGTAGCGTCGAAGAAATTTGTTGGTGATTTTGGTTCTCCGGCATATCTAGGTATTTTTACGTAAATACAAATATACGTAATACTTTATTAAAACGTGGGAGCATGTTTATCAAGTTTTTGGATGTAATTTAAGTTTAAAGTAAGCACTATTAAATATAATATACAACAGATCTAAATAAACAAAAATATATTTTGAAAGTATTTAGCTCTATGGTATATAATCTATACTTTTTTACTTCAAGCTGTGTTTATTATTTAACGAGATAAGGCCTGTTATTGCATACACTTGTATTTAACTACGTCCTACTCAAATATTAGGCTGGACACAACATAAAAAACAGATAACGAGTCGCGTCGCTACTACCTACCGGTCAAAGCAGCCGCCCGTGCCGCGAAACAACTGTGGGCGTGGCGCGTCACGCACAAAACAAACTCAAGCGACATGAAAGCGACAGGGACGCACATACATAAAGCTCGCACGCCGCCGGAGACAAAAGTAGCCCGGTGTTGCACGCGGCTAATTTAAAACTGGATAATAATTGATGGTGAGTCAAAAACAAACAGATATGGCCGACAAAAAAGGACGGGTGCATACGAAATCTTCATTAGCGACAGAGACCGAGGCGCCGGCGAACTTTCTTAATTTAAAAAATTGAAAGCAATCGACGGTGAGTCGACATTAATAAGACGAACGTTTGTTTTACCCACGTTCAAAAGGTGATTAGGAAAAAACCTCATTTCCAATTTATTCACGGAGATGATCTTTTAGAAAACAAAACAATGACAGAGCGAAATTAGGTAGCCCGTAATGAATGGGGGACGGTTATTAGCAAATTGCGACCGTTAAAATTAAATTAGCTTGCGGTAGCCTCAGCTCGCTATTAATTAGTTGAGCAATAAATCTGGAGAAATCAAGTGAAGAATTAAATGGGCTCCAGTGGCGAGCTGTAATTGAAGAAACAGTACCTATACAGCCCTGCCCCGGACGGTAATTTAAGCGATTGCCAAATTCATATGGATGTAAAAATGATATTTTTTTAAGCGTCTATTATTCAGGGTGTATTGTACCTACTATCAATTGTTAATTTGATTTTGTAACGCAATTTAAGATGATTTTTGAACGCAATCTAAGTTGGGTTTCGAACTATTATGCATGAAACGTCTAGTCTTTTTATTAAAAAAAATTGAATACAAATAAAAGAATGGGTCTGAGTTGATATGATTAACACAATTTAATGAAAGATTAAACACTGTTTAAATACACTAGAAAACTCTTGGAAATAGAATAGAATTATCCATTCTATTCTATTTCCAAGAGTTTTCTAGTGTATTTGCGCAACCGTGAGCTCGGATCAACTGGCTATACCAATCAAATGAGGCTCTCAGTCTTAAGTGCTGACACAGCAATCCTCAGCTCTATAGACTTTAGTGAATAGGTATAACAGAACGCTCGCTTTGTGTACATAATACATATCTATAATCCCAAGGTACTATAGAAATTTAAAACAATTTTGCTGGAGGGAAAAAGCATCAATATCAAATTTTTCTCCCGGTTCTAAAAAATCTTAGTATAATTATTGTATCTATAATTATTGTATATAAATATAATTATGGATGTACAATTTTTTTGGTCTACGATTTGTCTCTATAGATATGTAAGTACTAGGTATGTATTACATTAATAGGTTGGTAGGTACTAATTCAGCTATTTAACCAAAATTCAAACTTTCTGAAAGAAATCGCTATCAGGACTATGACACCCAATACCAATCCTGGTGTAATATTATAGCAGGACTATAGTATATTTATATTTGTATTTGGGCTGCAATAAATTAGTATATAAGATAAGACGACTCAATTGGCTCAGTGGCGAAGCTACCTAGTCTTTAGTCAATGGCTGCGGTTTTAATTCCCGCATCGGGGTAAATTTCGAGTCTGGGTGCACCGCCAATTTGCTTTACGAAGGGAGATAAAGGATTTAACGGTAGAGGAAAAAGGAAGTTATAGAAAATAAATTAGGCCTTCGTATACCAGCACTCATCGTAAACCGTTAACATCTCACGCCGATATTCTGTAAGGTTTTGACATACACCTATCATAATCGATTAACAGTTATCTAGTACCGTAGAACTCTGCCTAAAAGAAAGAAACGCGGCCTTATTTTTGTGTAAATAACGCCGACTGTGGACTTTTCCCGCTAACTTACATCAGTAACGTTGTGTTTTTGTTTCATTCTTATAATCTTATATTATTAAAAGTTATATTGTTTAATTGTGGTGGCGTATTATTACAATATAGTTCGATTAAGGCGTATGAGTGAAGTGATATGAAATAAATGGGTGTTTCGAGCTTTTTAAAGTTGAGAAGGTCCATAGAAGGTTTTAATAGAATAGCTATCACTTTATCAAGATGTAACGTGACAAACTGACTAGTCACATTTCAAGAGATTTGGTATGATTGTATTTTACTTGATACTGGCATAATAGTTATAACTAATTGCCATAAAAAACAAAGAAAAAAACATAAGGCCGACTTCTGGCGCCAATATTTTGACAAGCCGCCATTGCCGGAAACACTGAACAGACTCGCAACATGTTTCAATATTATGACATGTTGCTAAGTGGGCATACAGATAAGAACCTTTTGAGGTAAGTGTGCCTCCGCGTATATTTGATTGATCCTTAATGGATTATTATTGATTTACTGCCGAATAAATTGTAATTTGCATTTAAATCTAGATCAGTTTAATGCAAGAGTACTTAGGAATATAAGTTTCAATGTAACACTTTAACTGTAGGTCGATTTGAATATATAAAATTGTTATCTTTGTATTACCTAATATCGAAAAAATAGCTTACCGACCAGTTCATTAAACGAACGGGACAACTAAACTATAGAATTTTGACAGAATTAACGCACAAATATAGATGAATTAATGAAAAAAATAAACTAGAACCTAAAGATTTTTTAATAAAAAATATGAAGGTTTTGGAACGAAGAGGAAGGAATTAGGCTATCATATCGATTCACTCACCGTAATTATAATGAAATTTAAGTCCAATTCATTGTCCAGAGATACGTTGACGAATAATGGGGATGGATAGGGCATACTCTCCGGCGCTATGCCATTCATTTCCCCAGATAAGCCTTCAAATCGAATCCACAAAGAAAAAGAAAACGTATGCTCTTGGATAATGATCTTGGCGGCGTACTGTGACGTCCGAAGCACACAAGATGGGCTTATCCTGGAGCGAAGTCAAGCAAGCAAGCAAGCCTACAACAGAACGAGATGGAGAAGCGTCGTATCTGCCCTATGCCAGGAGGGACTTAGGATCCAGAGAAGAAGATATATAGTCCAAGTTATACCCATCATTAAAGTAGGGATCGGGCATAGACAATTTAAATCTAAGAGTAGAAATTATAGGAGTTTGTAACTCCTATTTTTTCATCAATAAGTTACAAAAAGGTACAGCGGATGTAATATTTTAGAACGCAATTGGGCACAATGGCTACTTTATTGCGTTGTTTGTTTTAAGTTTAAACAGTCGCGTCCACAAAAGACGACCACACAGATTGCGCAAGCTCAGGGTCGGCAACAACACCCCAATTTTTTTTGTTGTTAACGTATCTTCTTACACGTGAATAGTGTTGTATAAACATGTCTTATTTATGACTTGGCAAGGATGTTCTCGTATTTTGGACTATCTATCTATATTAGGCAGTGTTTTAATTGACGAATCTTAATATACCTAATTTGTTAAAAAATGACGGCGACGTCACGCATGACAAATCGCGACCCGTCACGTCCTGATTCCCACGAGGGCGAGAAGCGACGAATCGAGAGCCGTTTCGCTATGATGAATGTGAGAGGAAAGATGGATGAGTGTGGAGGAAGCAAGGAAGGTGTATCGGTATCGTAGCGGATGGAGATCTGTGGTCTCTGCCTTACTCTATGGGAGACAGGCGTGAAAATATGTATGTATGTTTTAATTGTTGTGTTGTATTATTGATAGAATATTCAATATTTGCGGAGAGTTCCCATAAACGCTACATTTTGTTTTATTTTTGTTAAAAGTGGACATTTCAAATCAAGCCGAGCAAATTTCGTTCCATATTAGTGTATATATATTTAATAAATAAGATATATAATACTATGTAATGAAATATTAAATTGATAGCTATCTTTTTATAAAATAATAATGATGGTTGGAATACACTGATATAAAGTTCATTGTTGTAATCCCAACACTAAAATGATTGTTTATTAATTTTTACATAATAAATAGGAAGTGTGAAGTAATATAGGTAGGGATGGATAAAAAGATCAAATAATCCCTTTTTTTTTCAAAGCACATTAGGCAATTGAACTACCATGAAAGACATGAAGATGGCAAAGACAATCAAGACTAAGAATAAATAGATGTATGTCATACAAATATTTGTCCTTATGCGATTATCCAACCCAAGACTCTTGAGTCACAAAGAGGACAATTGGCCGTTTGCGTCTTTAACTATTTTTTTTTCATTGGATTTGTCGTTGGTGATGTCAAGCATGTGAAAATTCACCAAGCACAAATTTTAAAAATATGTTTCATATTTCTAATTATATTAATAAAACATGTTTAATCCATGATACTCGATTAAATAAATGCATATCAAAATTTGAATAGGAATTAAAATACCAATACAATTATTTATAGCATTGTTATTTTTGCATGGAAATATTTGAGCAAAGCCGGTACGGAGTGATAGTATATGAACAGAAAATATTATGGAATCTTAATAATCGTATAAAATAAGATATATTCCCGCATGCCCTCGCCGTTTGTAAACTCAGTTTAATGATTTGAGAATCGAGGAGCCGGTGTGTTCTCGTTACCGCAAATTGGTAATATGACCGCCTCATGTGGGGATAGGGCATAGACAATTTAAATTTAAATTCCGAATATTGTCTTGCCAGAAAAGGTTAAGGCAACTCTTGATATGGGGTTAATGTTCATTTGTAAAGGTATTAATAATTTGATATATTAATAATTTAATGTAATTTTAATTATGTGTTATATTTTTCTAAGCTTTTCGAAGTATTCTAATATAGTGTGAAATTATTACTACAAAACTTAAAAATTAAAGGAAAATAACACTGTGAATTATTTTGTGACGTTGCTAAAAATTTAAAATTACGACTTTTGCCTTGCTGTTTTCTGGTTGGGTTACAACTAGAAAACAGCAAAGCAAAAGTGTGACCGTAACTACCTGTAAATATGAAAGCGCATAAATCTGCGCAGAAAATCAATAAGTAACTTTTGGATTATTGAGAATATTGTGTTATTAAGAGTATAAATAACATAAAGTATAATATAAATAAGAAATAACATAAAAAAATAATAAATAAAATATAAATAAGAATAAAGAATAGCAAAATATTTTACTTAAGTAAAATATTTCAGAGTGTAATGTAATGGTTTAGCCATTCTCTAGACAGGACTGGAGATGGAGTACAGTCTTCGAAAATGTAGGTAACAAAATCACTTGTGGCCTTGTTCTGTGTTTCAGTATCTTTATATTACTTTACGCAGTGCGAAATTACAATCACACATACAATTCTGAATCTATTATTATTCAGTTCACATGCGGTTTCCCAAAACATCCATTTTAGTTGATTTCCATCGACTTTCAAAAACTTTAATCTAAGTAGGTATCGCTTAAAACAATTAGATGTTTAGTTAGTTAACTAAACGCCAGTTTTTGAACTAATTAAGTCATTTATTTCGGTTTGCATTACCGTTCTTACAATTAAATATTTTTATTGCTGGAATGGGTTACTTTGAGTTCTCTAAACTCCACAAGATATGGAAGGAGAAAAGAGAGGAATAATTAGTGAGAATTATAATGAAGGTTCTCTTGGTAAAATAATGGGATATGATACACGATCCCCTTGTATCCATCCTTCTGCCGAAAATTTGATTCTACAGTAGAAATCGGTTAAACTCATTTACCTCTATTAAGTATTAGGAAATATGGATAACGATATTAAATGTGTATTTTACACATGCTGCCTTTTGTGGCTTGGCTTCTGTTCATAATATTTAAAAAATTGAGAACAACAGTTTTTTAAAGATAAAATATACATATGTAAACCATCATTTCATTAGAAAAGCTCGAATTTTATGATTTTTTTTCATGAAATTTGCATCAAAATCGGCTAGGCCGCTTAGCAGTTTCTTAAAAAAAGGGTAAAAATAAAATAGTATTTTGAGAATTGTTATTGAACATTTTACTTAATTTGGTCCCATTTTAGATTTTTGAACGATTAGCACGCACCGGAACCTTGATTCTAAACCCTATAAATGAAATCTTTTTAAAAAGAAGCACACATTTTAGTATTGACGCGTATTTCGAAAACACTTTACGTTTAATACACAACTAACTCACTCGTTTTGGCCTCGCTCAATATAATGCCACCAATAATGTAGTGAATTTTACAACGTTTAATACACAACTCATTCACTCGTTTTGGCCTTGCTAAATATAATGCCACCAATAATGTAGTGAATTTCACCACGTTTAATACACAACTCACTCACTCGTTTTGGCCTCGCTAAATATAATGCCACCAATAATGTAGTGAATTTACTCGCTACTGGGTTTTTAAACCCCACGCACACTGCGACAAGATTAAGATATGAATTAATAAATTACTTTTAAACGTTCATAAAGGTTGGTTTACACCTAACGAACGGGCGAATAAATTTTGTTATACAATGCAAAATATAAGTAGAAACGCTTCCGACGAGTGCTCGCTACTTATAATAGTATAGTAGTGGTAGAGCAATGGTAGTTAACACCTATGAAACTATTTTAATAATCTTCTATTGTTATAATTATAATATTATAATAAATAGTTCCATAAATTTGCATGATATAACCGTAGAATTGTAGATGAAGTATAGATCTGGGCCTGGCTGACAGAAACGCAACAAAAGTTAAGGTAAACTTTCGTAAATTGATGATGACATATTCAGAGTGATAATTTGTGACTCAATCTTGTAATAACTGAATTTAACTTAATAATAATAATATGTCTTGAATGATCGCAATTATAATATGATTTTCTTATTTCGATTCGCTTTAAAATAATTACAAAATTAACAATCAAAACTAAGATTTCACAAAAAAAAAAGAACGACGACAAATATTAAACATTTCAATTGATTGGTTTGTGTGAAATTAATATATATACATCTATGAACGAATTATATCAAAAGATAATCGCAGATTGGGACGAGCGTCCTGTCATTCGTCCGATGAAAACGCCACTATGGACATTATAAAAGAAATATGGTTGAAAAACACGCGACAGCTAAATTACCAGCTGCAATTATACGTCACAGAGCAGTTACGTGTTAAGAGGTAAATGTTTTTTACATGACTAATCAGTCGATTACTCATGTAAAAAGCATTTACACAATGTTATGGAAAAAAAGGAGCAAGGATAATTTATTCTTAATTACATTCAATGTAATATTAATTAAAGGTTAATATGATGTTATGTAAAATACATACAATGTAAATAAAAAAATATATATGTCGTTTAAATACCTGAAAAACTTTATATCATATTTTTTTTTGTAGTTTAAAAAGAAAAATATTATAAATTGTAGTAAATGATTTTTACAAAGTGCTTATATATTTAATTAACTGCAAATGGAGTAAAAGAGATGAAAAGTAAGTGAATATTATTAAAAGATAGATTATTAAAAGAATTTCTAAAATATAAATAGTGACAAATCTGTAAAAAATCTAATTTATAACAAATGTGCAATCTCTTATTATGAGCCATTCATAAATTACGTCACATGAATTTCATGGATTTGTATTCCCCCGTCTTTGTCACACGTTGAGTTGAAGTTAAGAGTTTTAGCAACTTATACATATGGTGCCACAAAGGTTAACACACATATCCCTCTCCTCTTGTCACTCGATGTCACACTTGTTAACTTCCTTCTCCCTTAGTGTTACGTAGTTTATGGATGACCCCTATATATTACATATGATATATTATAGCGGAAGTAACAATTGTTGGAGAAATTAAGTATACTATAAGGTTTCCTCCCACACCCACAGTCTTTTTAACTCCCCAAATTCATGTTACAAACAATAGTGATCATAAACTAAGTAACTTTAATTAGCACAATCAAAACAGTCTCTGAGGGAAATCTACACTGCGTAACTTTGTAAACTAAATTATATTTTGGTCTCATTAATTTGCATAATTAATTTTTTATTCGACACTTCTTTACGATATCTTGGCACGGAAGCCTCAGTATAGCATTTTAAATACATATATTAGATTTAAAACGCGACCGATGAGATTGTGATGGACGTTTGAAGAACTTTTTATGTTGTCGTTAATTACTTCCGCGCAATGAATAGACCAGCACTCACTCACTCTCAGTTGAGACTAAGACTGCGAATTTACATAATTATATAAAAAAGGAGTTTACGTCTCGTTAGGTAGAGCGTGCAAATAACTAGTTTAAGAATAAATGTACTTACTATGAAAATTATCGGTACAAACGCCCGTTGACTTCGTTCACATGGAATTAGCTCTTTTTTATGGTGTATGGAGGCAAATGAGCGGGTCGCCTGATGGAAAGCAATCAACACCACCCATAGACATCTGTAACACCATAGGCATTACAGATGCATTGCCAACCTCTGAGTAGGTTTGTTTTTTGATAATTTCAATGTCCTTTCGGTTTAGAATAACCGCTGGTTCCATAGAGTGGTTGTACATCGCAACGCACCGTACATATACATATACATACATCGATATTCATCCAGATGATGGGAATGAAATTTTTTTAATAGGACTCAAATTAGCTAAACTAGTGCCACCCAGACGTAGAAATTTGACTGTAATTGATTTAATTCTTAAGTTTGATTAACGTTATACCTAAATAATTTTTATCTTTCTGTAATCGTTCTCCATACGAACTTTAAGTATGCGGAATCTGACATTCCTAAGCTCATGCAATTTGCGAAGTTGCAAAGTTTTTCTTCACGTATATATAAATAAATAAATAACTACGCAAGGAGGTGAGGACGGAAGCATTCTATTAACTGTCCGACCCATCCTTCCCCGCACCATATACCCATTTCTCTTGCACCAACCAATGTTATAAAACTCGACGATTTGATAAATGTAGTTTGCAAACAACATGAAAGTTAGAATTCCACTCTTTAAATCTAATCATTCTTAGTGTATATATACTACTCCTAAACTGACATATAATATCTTATTAAAATCATCTCACTCTCCATGGGTGGAAATAGCAAACTTGTTTCGTACTATTACGGGTACTTATTGAATGAGTAAACCAAGTATATTTCACTATCGCATATAAAACAATATTTTACAAACAGAACCTTATTTCGTTCATAATACGACGGAAATGATACTGAAGTGAATGAACATCTTGATTGACAAATTTATCAACTGAACGGTTTCAATCAAATTTAGTTTCTATACTTATCGAAATACGAGTCAAAATAGCAGCAATAAGGTAATGCAGAAACGAACTAGTAACACGAGATCAAGATCCGCGGCCCGAAGCACTCATTACAACGAACTAACGATGTAATTGGCAGGAGTCTTGCCCGTGTCATGGTTAGTGTGTGGAGTTGATAAATTCACCAGGTGTCTAGTTATATTGCAAATGACCTGTTGGTATTCCTGTTTATATGAGGAAAACATATATTTACAAGCGCTTTAAATAGTTAATTACTAGTTGTCTACAAAATAAAATTACGACATATTACTACTAATCTAGCGCTAATAGCTTTTATGGTACTAATTTTCTTTGATCTTATAAGGATTATGAAAATATAGGAACGGGTAAATATCTATAATTAACTCTTGTAATTTATTTTTAAGAAAATTATATAAAAAAAAATTATTATTATACTTATTGTTAGGTTCAGTATATTTAATTTTTAATTGTGAAAAATGATTAAATTTTTTAATAGGTACTAGGTTACAGTTTTTTATAAATACTCTAATTCAAATATTTATTGATTAAAATTATTACACCATCACATTGGTATTAGACCAAACTAGGTGATATGTTATATCTTCGAGCGATGTATTCAAACATTCATCATTATCATCAATAATAGACTATCACAATCCAAAGCTGGACCTAAACCTCACGTGTAGAATTACCTAGTCGCTACACCAGGCAGGCGGTTTGGTGACCGCAGAGGTAAATTTTTCGTTTGAAGGCAAACGAGCAAGCATATCACCTGATGAAAAACAATCAATGCAGTCCATAGACATCTGCAAACCATAGGAATCACAAATGCGTTGACGGCCTTTAAGATATGAGTGGCTTTGTTTTCAGAAATATCACCAAAGGCAGCTAGTTCCATAGAGTGGGAGTGGTGGCTATCACTGAATTGTTAATATTTATTCTGGTTTTAACTAGGATGCTTATATAAGTATATAACATTTGTATATAAATGTTACAATCAATAATTGTATGACTTTGATTTAGACGTTTATTATTTTATTAATAAAGAATATCGAAGTATCCTCAAGTAATCGACGCTCTCGTTCGTATATCGGAAGATGCATTTAACTTAGAGATCTTAAGATTTATTTTCATTTATTCCCATTTGGCGCTTATGCCTTGCGATTCAAATCGAAACTTATTAAACAAGTAAGAGCTACAGTATTGTTAAAAATTAAAAAGTCAATTCATCCTTTAACCGATATAGAATTTTAACTGCGACAATAATGATAATGATCTTATTAGACTTGATAACATTGACTCGTGTTGAACGTTTCGCCTACGCCGGCAAATTAGCAGTGGGAGACGTAATAAGCATTAGGTACACAACGCTTTCGGCTCAAGATTGCGACTTGTAATGCTTAAATACTACCTAGTCGATATTATAAATACAGTACATATTTTATGAATACATTACTTCATATAATGTGTTAAAAGTAATGTCACATGATGCTCCTGCTTGATGTTGTAGTCAAATTTAAAATTTTAACATTTTAAAATAGAGCCAGCTATGTGAGCGTTTGATAATATATATATTATATATATGCCTTTTATTTTTTATTTGCCATTTGTTAGTATAATAATATTTAAATACTAGTAAAAAGATAATATATAAACTTAAATAGCAGGTTTTGAAACAGATATAACAAATATTATATATAAACTTTGACGAGACATGTCTTTATTTCCGATTTATATTGGTATATAATAAATGGTAAAAAATAATGAAATTCGTTGAGTGTACGTTTAACGTAGATCACTAACTTTAAAACGTAATTTGTATGTTATAGATTAATTTCCTTATTTTTATAACAATTTGGGCCAGCCAGTTAGTGTGGTGTTTATATCACATGAGAAAGTGTTATACATTCCAATTAACTGACCGAACTTTAGATATTGAAGTTTAGATACTTCAAAATGCCGTAGTTACCAACGGACTTTATGGAATCCCGACGAACACACAAACACATGTACTACTTTCTATATTAACAAGTTATTAACCACACCGTTAATTAACCACGAACCGGCGTGACGAGATTACGTCCGGGTTAAATGAAATCGGTTTTTAACAAACAATAATTACCACTCAGTCGGTCATTTAAGCCGTAGTTTATTGCGATTCTGTTTAAAAATGTAAAATTGAAGATTTAACCTGTTCTTGGGAAAAAACCGGTTCAGATCACGCAAGGGTTTTGTAGATTGTAACAGACTTATTAGATTTTCCAAAAAAACGTCTAAAAAATCCTAATTTCTTCACATTTTTATATGTTTTAAAAAATACACGATTTCTCCGGTATTTATCATATGAGTGAAAGAATATAAAACTTAAATTAATTAAATTTAATCAATCAATTAATATTTTAAAAAAAACTGTATTAACATCAAGTGTCATCATCCACTACAAGTAAAAAAAATGTATAACATTATATTTGAACTTGAGTGTATGAATAAAAAATATTTTATTAACAATTGAAAATTTGAACAAGAAATATAAATACAATACAAATATAGAGAATGTGTGAAGAAATAGTAGGAAATGAAAAATATTATTTTTTCGCACGGCAAGGGATTTTCAACTTTACCCAAATCTTCTTCAAAACAAATAATATTCTTTTACTGTTATTATTAATAAACGTAGATTATATTACGTTATTTATGTGTATGTGTATATGAGTATGAGTAGTTATATATATGGATGTATTTGTATGTATGAGTGTGTCAGTATGAATGTCGTCACTGTGATCCGCGATCTGACCAACGTGGTCAGGTTGTGGCTGAAAACCAGCGCCGGGTGCTCCAATAGTGCGCCCAGCATATGCTGAGCAAGAACCATTTTATGACACTCGTTAGATTAAAATTATTTTCTTTTTGTTTTTTGTTCTTATTTGTATATAGAATATTATTAAGCATTTAATTTTTGTAATTGTAAAAAAATGGTGTCATAAATAAAGTTTTTCTATTTCTATATAGATGTCGCCGTTCAAACTACATTTGGTAGTGTTACCACGACAAGCCCGAGGCTAAAATCAAAATTACACTTCACTACTCTAATCGCGTTGTAACAGTTGCATTTTAAATATGGTAAGGTTTATTACGGCCGTCCCTTTGATGTGCCGCCGTAGGTACGCGCGACTCCATGCCGCTCAGTTCCCAGTGTTGGAGTTTGTTTAAATTTTATTTACTTATATTATTCTTTTATTGAAAGAACAATTTGTAACATTTACAACGAAAAGATATCATAGAAAATAATGTGAAAGTTTTCATTATAATTTTTCTTTATTTATAATTTTTTTTTTGCAAATCATAGTAGGATTTGATAAATATTCGTAATTTGAGAAATATGTTTTTTAAAATAGTAAGATTTATTTATTAGAGATATACAAAGTAATGTAACTAAAATAAAATACAATATTAGTGCAGAATAAATATAAAATAATTTAAAAACTACGCTTCCTATGCACTAATTAAGTACTTATTATATTAATGTTAAAAACATAAAGTGAATTGCAAGGTTTGTGTTTCAAGGTCATGGTAAAATTTTATAAAAGAGAAGATGGACAAGCAAACGGGTAAGCCGGTAGTAAAAAATTATCGCAATATTAAAATCACTGCAGATGCATTGCCTACCTTAGGATAAGGATATGAATAATAACAGGGTAGAAGAAATAAATGGGAGAAAAAGAAGAAAGTAAGGGCAGGTGAAAGAAGTGGGGTCTCAAAATAACACAGAAAAATTTTATCACGCTTATAGTTTGGTTCTTTTGGTACTTCCTCATCAGATGCTCATTCATGCTGTAGCATGACTTTACCAAGACTTTCTTTTCTACTGATAATGAGTCTAGTGATCCTTCAATCAATATTGTTTGATGTAGGAGTTACATTACCCACTGACGATCTAAGTCAAGAATCTCCGGTGTTGAATTAGGATTTCAACTTTAACTAGTACATTCAAATAAGGATTATTCGACCTATAATCATATAAATATGGTCAAATAATCCTTTAGTTCTTCTTCTTTTCTTTGATGGTAACCAGTTATAACTATTATGCCAGTGTCAAATATGTTAACATCAAATCTCTCGAAATAAAACTAGTCAACCTATCATGTTACGTCTTGATGAAATGGTGGCCATTTTGCCGAAACCTTCTATGGACTTCAATAGTTAACTTAAAAAGTCACGATAGACGCATTTATTTCATATTACTTCACTTATACGCCTTAATCGAACTATATTGTTTATTATACGTACAGCACCAGAATTAAACAATATATTTGATAATAATATAAGATGATAAAAATTAAATTAAAACACAACGTCACTGGTGTAAGTTGACAGGAAAAGTCCGACACCGTTAGTTACTTATAACGTCAATACAAATATGAATGGAAAAACTGTCAACATGAACTCACGTGTCAACGCCCCCAAGTTCACTGCCACTTAGCGAATTGTCTGAAATTTGTATGCGGCTGGCAACACTTGCCGACGACATTACTCGTCAATACAATTACTCGCAAGGCCAATACGGCAACCGGCGCTATGAACACCACAATTGATACAACGATTTCATTTCAAAGACAATTGATTTAGGGCTATTTATTTGTTTTTTATTCCTTTTTCTTTTCTTTGCTGATAGTTAGTTATAACTATTATGCCAGTGTCAAGTAACTACTCACATTGTCATATTACGTATTGTTAAACTTTGTAAAAAAAAGCGTAGTGATATGAAATAAATACGTATATCGTGACTTTTTAAGTTGAATGAATAAATCCATAGAAGATTTTAGTAGAATAACCATTACATTCTACTAAAATCTTCTATGGAGTTTTTCATTCAACTTAAAAAGTCACGGTACATCTATTTATTTCATATCACTACACTTATACGCCTTAATCGAACTATGGTATAATAATATAAGTATGGGATAATAATATAAGTTGATGAAAATAAAATAAAAACAACGTTACTCAAATAAGTTGGCGGGAAAAGTCTTATTTATTCTCTATTTGAATTCAATGTCAGCAACATGGCGGACAGCTTTATGTTTATATTCTGCAAGTTTATAATTACAAGTTTATATAAGCAGAGGCAAGAACTTTTCCCGCCAACTTACATCAATGACGTGTTTTTATTTCATTTTTATAATCAATCATTATTTCATTTTCATATTCGAAAACAAAGTTATATTGTTTAATTGTGGTGGCATATTATACAATATAGTTCGATTAAGGCGTACCTATAAGTGAAGTGATATGAAATAAATGCGTGTAATAACTTTTTAAGTTGACTGAAAAAGTCCATAGAAGTTTTTGGTAGAATAGCCACCATTTTATCAAAACGTAACGTGATAAGCTTACTAGTTACATTTCAAGAGATTGGGTATTAATGTATTTAACTTGTCACTGGCATAAAAGTTATAATTAATGCCATCCAATAAAAGAAAAATAAACTAGGTTTCATTTCATACCCGTATTATTAAATTATCAATTTTTTATAACCTTACCCCCTTGTTTTCTCGATTCGTTGGCGCCATATTTAGATAACATAGCCTATGTTACTCCCGCAAACAAAACAAATATAACGATTTCTCATTAAAAAACATTAAGCCGTTTAGGCTACAAAGTGTACCAAAGAAATAGATATACATACTTATGTACATACATACATCGAAAATAGTTACCGTCTTTTTTGATGAAAATATAATTATAGTCGGGTAAAAAATGGATTATAGGTAGTTTTCTTGAAAATGTCGGTAAACGAGCATATGGGTCACCTCAAGGTGAGTCGCCACCCACAGGCACCATGGATATGTATTGCCTATTTTGGGGTGAGAATGTAAAAATTGGGAGGGGAAGAAGAAAAAAATGGGAGATACCTCAATTTTCTTTATACATGAACTCAGTTATGCAATTGGAATTGCTTTAAGTTTCTTAATAATAACCGGATGTCACATAAACAAAAACATAAATTAAGATGAAACGTATAAACATCCATGCTATTGGAATTATGAAAATCAATAGCGTATTAGGAGTTAGGTAATCGTCTTCTATTAGCGAGTTGAACAGCTTATTACTATAAATCATTTGTTTATTGGCTACTCGTTAATTATTGAGAACTCGTATATATATACTCGTATATGTAGATATGCCGCATCGAAAGGGTTCAACGCTACTGGTTTACGTTGAACATTATTTTGCATAGAAAAAGTTGTGTTTACAGTAGAAGCGGAATTCATACGTCTTTATTTAGACGTCTTTATTTATCTACACGGAATACATTTCTCGTCGCGTCGAAGCAAGTTACCCAAAAACTCTAACATTTGAGAAAATCGTATGATTCCTTTTGCCAATGGGTGAACAGATCAGGTATATGACTAGACTTGGTTTTTAACTGGTTGGTTTAAAGGTATGAAATGTTGCACACGTGTTTCTTGTATAACGTATATGAGCGATAAGAAAGGATTTATATATTGTGATTAAAAGTCTCAAATCCCTGCCTCCATAGTTCGTTTCCTTCTCCGTCATATTTTTTTTCCACAAACACAAAGGTTGACTGTCAGAGAATGCCTTTCGGAATCAAGTCCGCTTTTTACCAAGATGTACATTAAGAATATATTAAATAAATAACAAAAATTAACAGAAAAATAATCAACCTCGCTCGAAATGACGCTCAGACTTTATGTGTTCTAGTTTGATTCCGCTATAAATTAAACTGACTATATTGTATCAAGGGACGTGATATAGCAACGCGTATATATGCTAATTTCGATATTGAGGAAATGGAATAGATGGTTTAAATTTTCTTTCGATGGATTTATATATGATATTAATATTTATATCGGAAATGTGACAGTGTGATAATACGATTGTAGATCATTATTAACAATCAAGTCGGTGTTGCTAATAACACCGACTTGATTTAATGATCTGACTTGATTGAATGACTTTCTCATTGGACGTCACCTTTAAAGAACTTTACTTTTTTAGTCACGGTTTCTTCTTCACACGCTAGCTCGTTAGACATTAACATATACTTGTTATCATATATAAGAAACATAAACAGAGAAAAGGTGGAAGCTGGAAATTGCTCAAAATATCAGAGACAGAGGCACATAGATCGATTCCGTTGCTTAGAGAGGGTGAGAGTATACCACGCTGCTTGGGCCTACTCGAGACTACCTTTCCTGATCACCCGGATATCGTTGGAGCAATATGGTGATCGCGGATCCGAAAGAGTTTCAAGCTAATAAATAGCTATAGAGACCTACTATATTGATTTAGGGTCAATGATCTCAAATGTATATGTCAATATGGACATGATTCCAGAATTCCAAATAAA
This sequence comes from Baronia brevicornis, assembly GCA_031353405.1. Classification (NCBI taxonomy): domain Eukaryota; kingdom Metazoa; phylum Arthropoda; class Insecta; order Lepidoptera; family Papilionidae; genus Baronia; species Baronia brevicornis. Next base: position 169,262 of record JASFAT010001918.1, read on the forward strand.
TCACGGAAAATCGTAAATCTTAAACATTTTTAACTATAACGTTCAACTCAATTTAAATTAACAAGACTTTAAAGAAAAATAATTTTTATATTATATTTTTCAATATCAAATGAAGTAAAAACCTAAATTGTAAACAGAATAGAATAGAATGATTTATTTGCAATTATGACAATTTTAATTATACTTATATAATTCCCGGAAACACCGAAACTTCCGGTACTGATTTTTGAAAAAGGCATGTCCACGTTATGGCAGTATGTTTTAAGTTTGTTAAATTAACATTTAGGTCACTTCTAATGACTGACAACTGAATAAACGCACGAGACTGTGACCAGCGGCTGAGGCCAAGACACTAGGTCGACAAGCCGAAATATTACGTTATTAGTTCAAAGATTTCAAACGTAACCTCTAACCATTTAAGCTTTTACCGATTTAAATTTGGTATAAGTGCATTCAAATACTTATAATCTAGTTGTAACTATTAATCTAATAATAATAAATTACTCTATCGCGTGATATTAGCGTTTTACTTACACAACATTCGGGACTTGGAGATGTCATGACGAGGCTGATGTCAACCTCTTGCTCACATTACCTATATTAAAAAGAGATAGTAGAAGTCTATGTGAACGATACAGAATAGGGAGGCGGGTTCGATTTTAGACAGTTGTAAAATCGAAAGTGGGAGCCAGATCGTCTCGGCGGCTGGCTTAATCGCAGTTTAATAGCTGCGGCGTTTCACAAAGGCGATGCGCATCTCCAATGCCTTGCGTTGTGTCGGAATGTCGGAAGTTACTTATTTATTAGCACGGGATAGAACTAAAATATTTTAAATAGCATGACGTCGCCTTTATGTTCTCTAGCGTAGTAATAGCCTATATTATAGAAGAAGAAGACTGATTTATTAAAACCTTACACTTTTATACTGCATACAATTCATGTGATACACATGTAAAAGATTCTCATTAGCAATATCAGCTTAATGACAATATGGTATAATTTAGTAAATTAAGAAATAATTCTTTTTTTTAGCAGACTTCATAAAATTATCTTCTTTTGAATTTTTTATTCTTTTTATCTAGTAACGGCCCCTGAATATATATATATATACATATATATATATATATATATATATATATATATATATATATATATATATATATATATATTTTTTTTTTTTTGTTTTTTCTTGTCTATTGATCTAACTGTATGTGATCAAAGGTTGTAGCGATTTAAAATTTCCAAGATATGAAATTTAGTTGCGTTGTACATTTAAATGTATGTATTAACTGAAATTAATATAAATCATCGTGTTACCATTGGACCCCAAACCAGACGATTGTGTGTGTTTTGCGTACCGGAAATTGGAGTCCCAAGATGAAAATTGAAACTTTAAAAGTTATATAGACGTAGGTATATTTAGAAAAAAAAAAACTTAAATATCGTTTTATTTTATATTAAATATATAACGTGTGTCATTTTTTAATATAATAGAGTCACTTAGTAATCATTAAAAGTTCTTTAACCACCATTTTGTATTTTATTGTTTATTAACAAACTTTTTTACAAGAACAGCGACATATGTTGTCGCATACGAGAATATGTTACGACAGAAATGTTATTTAAAACCCCCGAATGTATAAATATTTACTGTTCCATATTACAAAAAAAAAATAATCTATTTCTTCACATACAAGGTTGTTAATTTTTTTTCGAGAAACAATCAGTGAATCGGTTCCACATTCCCGTGTCGTCAATAGACAATATCTTCCATAGTGGGTCGTAAATGATTGCTGCTGAGCGCTGTAGGGTAACCAAACATTGTAAGGCATTTCCATTTAAAACGTTAAACTAAACCTAGAAATTATTATTCTCTTATTAATCTACCACCATCCGCTTAGTAAAGCTATTTGGAGTATCCTTTCAAGAAGCCAATATGTTTTTTTTTTTAAAATATTTTCTACAACTTAAGCTAGCTTAACACACATTCTGACAGTAATATTTTAGATCTTAAAAAATTCATGCCAATATTATTATATTAAATATATTATTAGAAAAAAAGATTTTATTAGTAAATACTATTTTCAAGACAATACAATGAAGAAAGGCTTAACATTTTATAGCTTTTCACCATTAAATAATTAAAGTATAATATATAGATCTTTTGCACTAAAATAGGATTAAGTTAATTTAAGGCTTTGACTAGTTCAAGTCTTACTTTTAGTATAATAGAATTTTATTTTATTTATTAGGCACAAAAACAAGTTACAGTCTTAAAGAATATGATATTATATAAACTTAACCATGACCGGACTATAACTTAAATTTGTGCACAGCATGGCTACATTTTGACAATAGGGTTACTTATTTAATTATAAAATATTATAAAATTGAACAGATAAAATTAAATTTAAAAAAAAAAGAAATATAAAAAAAAGAAGAATAACAATAATAGTGATCTATCGGCTGCCATAGAAGAAAAAAGAATTACGAATTATTAGTAGTTCATTATTAGTATCGTCACCGATTTCGCTTTCGTCCATGTTTTACATTTAGCAATGGTCACTATAGCGTTCAGGCACTCAGTAACTCCAGTGAATAGCCGCTCGTGCTCTAATCACGGTGCGGAATGTCTCTCTCAATGGCATTTTTATATATTCATTCAGTAGTTTAGAGCGATATTTGTGGGCATAAAACGTTTCACACATAGATCTGGGCGTTCAAAATGGTAAAATTCAACACAAAATGATTGTGGTTGCATTTTTTTCGTAAATATTATGTGTTTTAATTATCTATTTTGTATATGTTAGTTATGCTTTTTATAGAAAATTAATATAAAATTATTTTTATTTGGTCAACATTTTCCATTTAGCAATTTGCTCGGTATAGGTAGGAAATAAATTTCGATTAATTTCAAAACTTAGATATAAATCACCAACGGATTGTTCACAGTAATTAGTAAACTACTTGCAAAATGATTCCTAAAAACTTAATAGCTTTTAAATTGGCAAATTCATTCGGCTCTTGAATCGTCAAATTCAAATATAGAATCGTATTCGATATTCAAATCTCATCTAGTATTTTTTCCCCGCGAAGTCGGCTCAAACTCCCGCTGTCATAACTTTGTACGTGACCGCGGCTGCTCTTTGAAGCCCAATCTTTTTTTCTTTTACCATTTACATGTTTTTTTTTCTTTAATTTATTTTCGTTGCCGGTTACAATATTATCTGGCGGCTACCGGGCGATGCAAAGGGCTGTTATAATTTAGTTTTATTCAATGCAAAATAAAAGTGATAGCGTTGTAAAGATTTATTGTGAGGTCGAGCAAGGGTGGGCTTCCATCGAGCATTCTCATTTTCAATCTTTGGAAACATGTCCCAACCTTATTAATATCGATACTTACGCATATTATCTCAATCTGTAAGCACGTGTTTAAGATCAGCCATAATTTAAATTTAAATTTATTGTTAGCCTTTCGTAAAATGTTTTATTCGCGGTCCTTTTTTATTTTTCCCATTATTTATAATATCGAGTTTAATATACATGTTTTAGAATGAATCAAACATGTTCAGGAAAAAATAAGAAAAATCGATGCTTTTTATCCAATGTCAAATTATTTTGATTTTAGTTTTTATTGTATAATGTAATTTATTAAAAAATATGGCCCGAAAAGATTTCTAAAATAAATTTACGAAAACATATTATATAGCTGAAAAATTATATTGTTATATAATTGATATGTAATAAGTGAATTAACAGAAATGACTTAAAAAAATGGTTAGTTAGTATTGTGTTGGTTTCTTTCTTTGCACGCACTTTATGCTTCTGAATATCATCTCAAGTTATTAATTATGATATATAGTTAGATATATTTCAAGATTATGTCTTATTATATAATATGTAATGACCATATAGGTTTGAGCATGTCTGTCATATATCAGCATATTTTAATGTATAAAAATGAGGATAGATTTCTTTTTAAACATTCCAACTAAGCTAATAATGCTTGTGCTAGGATATAGTTTATATCAATAGTTTACTGGAAGATACGAACTCACGACGTTCAGATCGTAAGGCCGAGGTTTATCGACTGAGCTATTGCTGTTTTATTTATTTGGTGTGTTGCTGGCTAATCGGTAAATAATTTGTTAAGATTTTTGTTATATCTTTGAGTGTATTCAGAAAAAAACCTACAGATTCTATTATATTTTTTAAAACTGTGTAATACCTTCAGAAAAAAAATAACTAAAGAATCACGACTAAGCAGATATTAAGCCGAACTAATTCCCACACACGTTACTAATTCGTCGTGGAGGCGGGCAAAACTAAAAGGAAGCAAGGTTGCGCACCATTCATGTAACTAACGATAGCTCCCCGCGCAAATTGGATTGGGAAGGCTTTAATTTGGATTATGTTTATGTCGGAATTTTAAGATCTCGTTTACAAGATACGATTTTAGGCGATTTATTGTACGAACCTAAAGGTAGGGTTGCCATTGTGTAGGAATATCACCGCAAAACCTTTTGTACATCTCTGTGACTTCAGTTTTCTTTTTTTTATGGTATATCAACGCCGCTCAAAGTCATCCGCGACACCATAGGAATCACGGAAGCGTTATTTGCCTTTAAGGGATGTTTAGGCTTGTTTTACACTTAATATAACAATCTCTTTAATGATATTCAGCTAGATAGATGGATAGCGGTTTTGTTTAATAGCCCACATATGTATGTTCTGTATCTGGCCTCCACAATAATGGAGATTACCCATTATGCTTATTTAAAGTGGACTAGCGGGACATCCAAAAGCGTAATAAATATATATAGATTATCTTGATGAGGGAATTGTATTGGCAATCACTGATTTTGAAAACGGTAGTTTCGCCACTGAATCAATTAGATCGTTGATAATAAAGAAATATTATCCCGAAATGGAGAGACCCCGTGCCTATCAGTAGGACATACATATAGGATTGAGTTATCTGTGGACGGCAATTAGTAAAGAATGTATGAATATATGAACGTTTGATATTTTGGAGGGTGTGAAGTTGGTGGCAAGTGACATTTGAAAGGTAAAAAAAGACAGACGGAGTGAAACGAAGTAGGTACTACGTTATGATTTTAAATTAGGGTGTTTTCCATAAGATGACCAAATATAAAACCCTACAAATAATCCACAATATGTCTTAAATTTAATCCCTCATATATGAGCTGTAAGAAGAACTTCCCATTTGGGTGAGACTTATATCCAGCAATGAATCTCCATAAGCTTTCAATGATGAGGAAATTATTAAAAATAAACATCAGTAACACTCTTAATTAAATATCTTAAATCTTTTAAATATACCATCGGTCTTTTATATTTTTAACAATGGACATGTAAGCTCAAAACCTGCCATAAAAGCAACATACTATCGTACAACTATAAAACTTGACTGTGGTTGTTTAACTTTAACGACTATATAGGTATAATGGTCAAAGTTTATCGATTTGATTTAACAATTGGAAAGTGAATATAAAAAATGTTTTTCAATTCTTATACAGCCTTGATATGACTGATTCCCTATATATAATCAAACGAAGGAATACATTCAATGTTAAAAAAATAAAAACTTTTATCATATCTAAAATATTATTGATTGATTGATGCTTGTATATATAAAAATATGCTATAACAAAGACACTTATTCGCATCGTGTAAACTTTTTGTTAGATTTTTCTTTTATGGGATAGGAAGGCAAACGTGTTACCTGATGAAAAGCAATCAACGCCGCCCATAGACATCCGCAGCGCCATAGGCAGCGCGGAGGCATTGCCGACTTTTAAGGAAAATATCATTATGGGAATGGGAGAGGGAGGGGGAGGGTGTTGGGTCTCTGGAACTCAGCTGCTCACCGTACGAAGCGCTTTACCTAAGCTACGACTCGGATGCCGGTCTTCTGCGGGAGGGTGGTACTTCCCCGGGCGAGCCGGTCTATTCATGCTACAGACAAATAATATGCCATTCTAGACAAAGTATTCGTCCGCAGCGTGGATTACCAATATCAAAATTGTTAGAATTTAGAATATATTAATTTATCTTCATATATTTTACATAAATATTTTCAATAAGTTATTATGAGCAACAATAGCTTAATTGAATACAGATGCGCTTACGATATAAGAACGTAGGTTCGATTCTTCTGTTAAACTAATGACGTGAACTATATTTTTCTAGCGCACGAAATGTTAATTTATTCGGCATAGTAAACATGAGTTCTAGCAAAATGAAAAAAATGCTCATCTTTTTTAAAAACAATTTCGATTAGGCCTTATACAGATTATTCTTTTAAATAAAACGACATTAGCTCTACACCTTGATATGGCGTTTAATTATTCGCTTTACTCAGCGAAAAAGCTTACAGAGCAACGTAAGCGCGAATGGCATCCGTTAAGGCTCAGGGCGTGAGAGTGAGACGGGGGTGCATGCAAGCGAGAGCGACGCAAGCGGTCAGAACAAAGCGGAGTGAGGACGCCGAAGGCGGCGGCGCGCGCGCTAATTGGAGAGCGCGGCGACTTCAAAGCTCGCCGCCACTACAACGTTTATATTAGGCAGGTACAGTCGCGGCCGATTGATTAATTTCACCGCGAGATCCGCGCTAGGCAATTAGTATGGCTTTGTTGCCCAAGATCACTTAGTGTTGCGGTTGATACGCATTCGAGTCCGGATTATCAGCGCATTGTGTCGTGTTCTATTGTAACTTGATTCTTATTGGAAGCTTATTGGACCCCACATGGATTTGGGGCTTCTCTCTTTCTGGGTCCTAAATCCCAGACACATGTTTCTCCATCTCGTTCTGTCGGAGCCTATACGCTTTATTTCGCTCCAGAATGGAGCCATTTTCTGTGCTTCGAACGTCATAGAATACCACCAAATTTGTTTAAGGCGCCCACGTTTTTTCTGCCTTTAAATTCAATTGTAGGGCTGGTTTGGGCATATGACTGGCGTAACGCCGGAGAGTATGCCATGTCCATCTCAGTTTTCATCGACGTATTTGGACATCTATTGGGTCCTCTTTTCTGGCTCTCCACAGATTTTCGTTGCCATGTTACCCAGCCAATATATTTTAAGATTCAGCATAGGCAATGGTTGACGAATACCTGGAGTTCGTGTAGTAGTTCTTTCGTTTTTTTCCATGCCCCACTCCCGTATAGTAAACCCGACTTTATGGAGCTTTTACTGTCTGGAAACACCCTATACCTTGCGGAAAATTTTCCTCAAATTAGGCTCAATCGTTATATAATTTCTTTCCACTGTCCATATCTATAATAAGACAATGTTGTTTAAATAAAAATGCTTAAAATGATGACTTTTCTTCGAAGTTAAATGTCGTCAAAAAGAGTGTGAGGTCATTTTAAACCACAAAGGCCCACCGCCGCATCGTGGACTATCCTCATTTACGACGATCGTCCGTGAAGTGTTGACACTAAGTCCGATTTCGTACGCATTAGACTCGCCCTCTCACATCTGACTTACAATACATTATTCATTGCATATCAACCTTAAGTTATGCACATTAGGTCACAAACTAGCACGGCTGGGCCGCAAATTAACGTTGCAAATCTCTCATTCCTTTAGTTAAAGTCGCCGCGGTTTAACTTTAAAAACTTCGTAAATGAAACCGATTGGATTAATGTAAGCATTTTGAATTGATAATTAACAAAAGGTATTCGTGACGTCATACGATAAGTTTAACATTTCCTTTTTACTACGCTGTTAAGCCAATCATGTCGTCAGCACGAATGGCTATACTCAATCGGGGAAGTACCATATGTACAGAGAAAATCGTCATTAAGTGGTAGCATTGCTCTTTATAATGTTTCATGTGGTGATTGATGAATTCGGAGGTCCAACTGTTTTCTCCTTTACTTTACTGTTCTTTTCTAATTACCTTTTTCTCCTTTTTACTTATGCTCTGTGGCAAGCGACGCATCTGCAATGTCGTTAGTGCTGCAGATCTCCATGAGTGGCGATGATTACTTACCGATCCCTTTGCCTACCGCTTCCATAAGCCTCTTGTTTGTCCATTGTTGCACACGGCTCAAATTAATGTCATAGTATTGCGTCCCGTGTTAACATTGCAATTCTAGTCACCTCTCCCCTCGGTTTCTTGTTTAGATATTTCAGGAAAAAATTATCAATGACGATCATGAAGTGTCATCTATGCTGGATTGGATATCAAGTCTTAAAAAATGTAGTTTTGTTTTCCCCTGACTGATTATCACGACATAATGAATTACGTAAATGGAAGTATTTGGAATGATAGTAATAAAGGCCTGCAATGCTTCTACACATATGGTACTGCGGATGTCTATGGACGGGGATGATTGTTTTCCATCGGGTAACACGCCTGCTCGTTTGCCTTTCTATTCCAAAAAAAAAAAAATAAGTAAAATTATTAATTATAAAGTACCTAGTATAATTGCTTTTTGTTCACAATATATTTTGCATAGTGTATTTAACGATCCAAATGGCATAGTGGTGGTGTATGCGTTTTCTGAAACCATGGTCGTGGGTTTGAACTCAATCATCAAGATAAATATTTATATAGCCTACAGTCTAAGTAACTGTCTGTATACTTTTATGATATACATAGGCTTGCCTAAACTTACAGTCAACTTATAAAGTCACGATACACGCATTTATTTTATTTCACTCCACTTATATCGAACTAAATTATACAATATATATACCACCAGAGGTAAATATTGTTTAATTTAATTGATAAAAATATAAGATTATGAGGATAAAATAAAAACACAACGTCACGAGAGGTGAAATCCTTAATTAAGTTAAAAAATAAGAATGTGGTAAGTTAATAAAAAAAATAACGTTTTTTTAATAAGATATTTTGCCTCATTTCCATTGTTAGATTTAAAATGAGCGTATTTTTTAATTTGGATTATTGCCTAACAAAATTTTTGTGAAATGACACTGGCAATATTGTATAATTACACCACAATATTAAAAACCAAAAATTGAACTGATCTTACAAAGATGGTTGACTTACGTATACATTATGCGCAATAGATTGCTACATAAAGTCATTGAATAAAAAAAGTTATAATGAAAAAATATAGGTTTTGTAAATTTTCCACGATTATTCTCAGTCTAGAACTAACTTCTCAAATTACACTATCGCTCTCCACAGGAGGTAATGACACCTCTGCTATTGACTTAGGAATTGTAATCAAAATTGCAGACGAATTACTCATTTAGGTGTAACGAAATGCGAAGAATTGCTCTCGAAATATTTTTTATCTATATTTGTAGCTACAAAAAATTATAACTTATTTTATTTTTAAAGTATTTTTTTTTTGTGTAAACATTCTTAATTTAACAACCTACTGAATACGGTACAATTAAAATCGTACTGAAAATAGCTGGCAGCTATGAATATAAAAATACTTAACAACCACAAAAAAAAACAAACATTTTCTAATTCGGAGTGGCGAAGTTACCGGTTTATTTTATTGTTGTATAAAAATAAATATTACAATTATTTTTGTGGTATTGGAATTCATTTTCATTCTGCTATGGGGGGGGGGGGGCTAACCGAAGACCGATGCAACGGAAGACCAAATCACTGACATACAGAAAGTTGTTTAAGGGACGAATGAGATTGAGCAGGACGATTCATGGGAATTTATTTATATCAAGATAGTGCACTTTAACATTTCTTATAGCGATGTCTAGGTTTAAAAAAAAGAGAAGAAGTTCTGTAAAGTTAAATACAGATGTTTCTTCAATATTGCATTAGTACAGTTAAACCTCCGATTAAAGATAATAGTGTATCTCCAACCATTGTGCTTCTTCTAAGAGTGCCTCTCCGACTTGCGAAGGTTGGCAGCCAATTCAGCATAACTTTCCTTCTTCTTCGCGAGATGCAGCAGTTCTGAAGCACTCGCTATACCAGTCCACTCCCTGATACTACGTAGCCAAAACTTTCTTTTTCGACCAACTTGTCTTTTGCCCGCGATTTTTCCCATCATGATCAGTTGCAGCAATTTGTACCTGTCATGTCTCATGATTTGACCCAGGTAAGCCACTTTCCTCCCTTTGCAGGTATGCAAAAGGTCACGTTTATGCTTGACTTGTCGGAGAACCTCGTCATTGGCCACCATTATGCTATTTCTGTTTTATTTAATTTCAACTTTATACTAACGATACTGGCAAGACAAAATTTTTTTTTCGAACCTTTTCCTTTACTGCGTTTTCTGTATAGTAAAATAGGAATATCAGAATTTTACACGTCAATCTACCCGTTGTTCGTTTAAGTGCCGTTTAACCGGAGCAAGGCGCTTCTAATTCATAATGAGAGGTTGTGGGATCTCAAAATAAGAGTGAACGCGTACAAAAAGAACAAGAGCGTTGTAGATAGCATCGATCCGCGGCGTCGATGAAATGGCTCAATCTTCTTTTAGGGTGGCCATAAACAGAGTGTTCTAGAAAGTATAATGTAAAAATATTATTCGTTTATATAACAACGGTTTCAGAATATTGTTGGGGCTGCCCCATTTCTGCAGTGCATTAGGTATGTTCGTTAAAGCCCGCACCGAAGGCTTTTGGGCCATTTTGCGAAAACGAACAGCCTCGTTGCTTCACAGAATGCGGGATAGCTCCAACTCGATAGTGAAATCCGTGGTTGCAAGATTCAACTCGCGCCTTATGAAACAGCTAATTCGGCTTTAATGTAAATGATTTTAAGGTGTACATAATTACTAACACACATTTAGAAATGTAAAATGTATGGACAAAAAACAAATTGTCTGAAATAAAGATTATAATTATTAAAGTCTATGATTCCTGTATTTGCTTTGTGAAGCAAATACTGGAACTGGAAGGCAGCGGTGAAGCACTGTGGTCTCTGCCAACCCCTGCGGGGGATAGGCGTGAATATATAATAATAATAATTTGTTTTGTTAAAATTTTTATTTTTATTGTATTATTGTATTGTAATACTAATGTATTAAAAATGTTTTACACACAATTTGATGAAACTCTATTTTTGAAAAACTTAAATTATGACTTTATTTATAAGAAATCTAACTTATGGGTAGGAAAATTTTCCAATGGTATAATATAAATCTATGAAATTAATTATACGTGGGCACTCAATATTTTAATTACCACTTCTAATCTATTACCAGTATTGTAGACTAATTAACCCTTCAATAATATTAAAATATTTTTTTATTAAAATATAGCATAACTTTAAACGAAGATATTAAGTTCAATTAGTAAAAAATAGGAGATTTCTATCCGCACCTTGTTTAGGCAGATGATGTAATTTAATAATTATATGGATTTGCATAATTGTCAAACGATTAGAACGATTATGTTACAAATTCATCGTCATAATCGAATTATAACACTTATCCTTGAATTTAAAACGGCATGGCCATCCAATTAGCAAACTATGGAGAATATTTCGTGATTTTAATTAAGTTGTGAACACACGATCGCGTGGCGAAATGCTAATTGAATGTACCCAAGAGAATCGACAAGTCAATAATTCTGTTCATGCTAAAAAATTTGACTCCTGTTTTGTTTATACCATTCATTGTGTTAATGTGATTGGCTTTAAAATATTATTAATTATTAGTGGTGGATATAATGTATAACTGAGGCAGATGGAAATTGCCAAATTTCAACATAAACTCAATGAAGACCGTTTTAAAGCCGTTTTTCTGATATATATATATTTTTTTAATTTGAATATAAAGTACAAAAAGTCGGGAGTTTAATTAGTGGCTAGCAACATTTATATTAAGAACTCACACGAGGCACAGATGATTAATTTAGGAATTATGATTTGTACCCTTTCTTCCTGCTCGCAAAGCACAAAAGCCTTTACCAACGCCGCCTTTTCAGATACTTTTTGTACTAACCAGATTCTCTTCAGCCGTAACCGGTTCCAATGTTTCCCTCACAAAGAGCATATGTTATTCGCCGCCGGTGGTCGATGTCGGAACTAATTGTGAGGCATTAACCTGATTATTGCTCGCCGTTCTCTTATATATGAGAATTTAATTTTTTTATTATTTTATAGATGATTTCGAAGCAAGGCATAAGTAAATATCCACACATCGTATATCTTTGAGATTGTTATTTCCTTAGCTGTATCTAGGTCATTTGTGTAGGACAAATATTCCATGGCAGGATATGAGGGCAAACGAGCAAGCGTGTCGCCTAAGTGAAAGCAATCAACGCCGCCCATTGACATCCGCGACAACATAATATCACGGAAGCGCTACCGGTCTTTAAGATATGTGTAGGCTTGTTTTTTGAAGGTGCCAATGTCGTATTGGAATCTCCATTTTCTAAAATTCCGAGCTTAGCTGCTTTAACTCTCTATATCTCTCTAACCTTAAACTTTAATTTAATTGGTCTGCAAATTTTTTTCTCCGTCGTCCTCTTTTCTTCTTCCTTTAATTTTTCCTTTCATGAGATTTAAAATAAAATTTACATGACAAACAAAATGCCTAATTACCTTTAGTAATTTCTTCGTTATAAATGTAAATAAAAGTGGATCCTAGAGATAGCCTTATGGCTCTCTTTTGACAAGGCGTTTTGAGTTTTGGTACAAAGGGATGATGACCGTAGAATTAAAAAACCATTTCGCCGATGCAGTCAGAAATTAGTTTTTATTTATAGGTGTATTGATCAGTAGAACTATTATTAGACAGCTAATAACCAATTACATTTTACAATAAACGTGGAATTAAGTAGGTTATATTATATTTGTATGTGGTTGTATTATATTGTGTTACTTGTTTCGGCGCTACTGACATTGTGGGCTTTATCCTTCTCTGAAATTCTCCTACATTTCATTATGTCTCTGTCCTCCCTTTGCCAATGTTATCTTTTTTATACTCCGAAGATCTTCTTCAAGGTCTTTCTAGAGCTTTCTCTGGGACTCCTCTGTTGCGGAGTCCGCTTTTAAATAGTGTTTACAATTTTACCAAGCTATGGTGGATATAAAAATTTAATTAAATATGATTTAAAAGTGAAACATAAGACAGTTTTTTATAACAACCTATATATGTCCCACAGCTGAGCACGGGCCTCTCCATTTCTGGAGGAACGGTCGTTAAAACTACAATGTTTGTCCAATGTGGATTGGCAGGGTTACCAGACTTGGAATAAATATTTGTGATCCATACATATATTTATTCCAATGCTTGGATCGAACCCGCGATCATTGAATCCGCGGGCGGAGGGCCTCACCACTGAGCCGAGTGGTCGTCATGATGATCATGAAGATAGTTAAATACCAATAATTTATAGATGCCACAATTTGGACAGTAAAATGGCGCACTGGAAATTTTCAATCGCAGAGAGCCACTGGAATTGTGTTTAATTAAGCAGAGCTATTATTACCACTGATTACCCGTAAGCTCGGCTTAAGTGCCAACCAAAGCGATTAGTCGACTGGTATTAGTACAACAATGGACTATTTAAAGCTGGTTTCAGTAGGGTTGTCAAAACTTTGGAACCCGGATAAAATATAACAATAAAACCTTTATTAAAAATAAATATACGATACATAAAATGCTCTAGTTTCCACGCTAGATTTCCTGAAAAACTAAGCTCTCCTCTCAGTATCCTATTATATTAAATGAAGAATAAAAATTAACTGAAAGACGAATGAGAGCCTAGCCTGCAAATATTATGTATTAAACAAATATAAATTTTTTTACCTACACAATGTCTTTCGCACTATCTGTCTCATGTTCCATTTTTAATATACGAAGTCGAACCTTCTTTCCAAGCCGTTCTTTTACCAAATTGAAAAAAGTTTATCTAACTGTGAATTGTATGAAGCTGTTATAAGGTAGTCATAGTCAATTTCAGTATATAATCTTATACAGAGCATTAGAAACTTTTATAAATAATATACAGTGGCCTGCAGTAGATGAGTATCTATCTTCTAAATCCTTTTTAATATTTACCAAACATTATAGTTGTTATATTAATTAATATAGTTGTTAATAGTGCGCATCTCTCAAAAATTCTATTGTAATATTTAGAAGCCGGATATTTTTAGTTGAAAACCCTAGTGAAAAAGCCACTGTTCTTGTGTGGAGCAAATCGAAGCTTTATTGTGCTTCTGTATTGACGTATCGTTTATTGTGTACCTACAATCTAAATGGGGGAACGGAAAACTTTTATGAAAATCAGCTTTAAGCTAATTAATGTAAACTATTTCAAAGGAAAGATTTTTATAAAGTTAAGGAAAAAATAAGCTGAATGCGATAGTGTATGATGGTGATAAGAGGCAATCGTAGTTACTCTTAGTTAAATGAGTTAGATACTTTATTATCCAATATATTTTGCTATTTGTCTACAAATATATTTATAGATCTTTTTACCCGGATATTTAGAAAATTTAATAAAATCATTATTATGAAAAAAGCGTAAATAAAATAAAAAAAAATTATTTATAAATAATTATAACGAATATTTCATGAAAATTACAAAGTTTCTTCATTTAGACAAACTGTCTATGTGACTGCCAGATATATTTAGAGCGTCTTGCTCTGGGTGCCAAGATTTTATTTTGAAGAAAACATGAAAGTTTACAAAATATAATTATATTAAATTACTGATATAATTTTATTGAAAAAAAAAAACACTACGAGATAACTCGTAGCTGGCGTCACTAAATAAAATTCCTGTGCTGGTTGCCACTACGAGATATCTCGTAGCTGGCAGTTTTGATACACAGGCTTAATACGAGATATCTCGTAGCTGGCAGTCAATGGGTTAAGTGACAGTTTGTCAAGATGAACTTGTGAAATTTTGTAGTTTTAATGAAATATTCGTTATATTTTTTTTTTATGGGATAGGATAAACGAGAAAGCGTGTCGCCTGATGCAAAGCAATCAACGCCACCCATAGACAACCGCGACACTGCAGTAAACGGTTAGCGGTCTTTTATTATAATACTGGTAAGAAACAATATGAAACAGATAAATTATTAGATTTTGAACGTAGAATTCTTGAGGACATGTTCCTGTTCAAGATATCAATCTTGCTTGATGACATACAACTCAGATAGAAACATTTATTACACTCGAATTCGAACCACCATACAGTTTAACTTACCTACTCCATAATTTCACTAATCTCTAATATCTATAAATACAAAGCATAATACACATATAGTGCCTGTATTACCAGAACAAACTTCCAGAGGTACTCAACGATTTACGATTGACGTAAATAGCTCATCGATTTGATTCATGGGCTCGTTTAGATCGCGATGATGTATTGTGTCTTCATATGTAGATTGATTGCTTCAAGTTATTTTATATTAAACAGCAGCTATATATCTGTTCATTGCAAGTATCAATATATACTAAGATTTAAATTGTTTTACATACTATTACAATAAATACCTATTAGTATGTAACGGGTGTGGTAGACCAGCCGTTGCTAGCCTTTTTGTTTCTTACATACATATCGTCACGCTTCTGTAGTGGTAGGCAGAGACCACATATCCCTATCCGCTACGATCCCGGCACACCTTCTTTCCTCACTCATCCATCTTTTCATCTATCATTCCTCTCACATTCATCGTAGCGAAACTGCTCTCCGTCAATCGTTTCTCGGGTGGCGAACCACGTTGCTGTTATTTTTTAACAAATTACGTTTATTAAAATTCGTCATAGTGAATTCCACGAGCTGTAAGGGAGGATGGAGGTCAGCCCCAGCAGAGCCCTGCATGCTGAGGTAAGGCACTATAGTACCCGGGGAACCCGATCCCGAGACGGTCGGCGCGCTGGCGACTAAGCTCGCCCCTAGCCTATTCTTTAAATCATTGTTATCAATATTGATAATTTTAGAAACAAACAAAAACCTGCAGCAGTTCAAGGCGCGCCAACTAGCCCAATTCTCTTCACGCATCCAGTTTCTGTCGCCTACCCTGCACACGTTGTCCAAGAAGTTAAATTAGGCTAACAGAAAAAGAAACTGGCGGATTATACGGCGGGTAGTACCGTCTTTTGTGTTTGAGCATAGAGTATTTTGATATCATATATATTTTGCTCCATTTTTTTTACAAAAATGCATGAAATTCTACATAATAATTACTAGAAATACTTAAAAATAAGCACAATAATGAATAACATCACGTAAAACTTATCTTTCTTATAATTCACTTCCTCGTCGTTATTCTTTCATGATGAATGAAACTCTTGACCGTTTGATTCGAAAGCGATCTACTCAGCTATTACACCGTCGAGTCGTCAAATGTAACCTCCGTACGGTATACAATGTAACATTCTAACATAACCTGTCAAATATTTAAATTGCGCGCGGCTTCTTCCTCCAAGATTGCATGTGGTCAGTTTTAATGCAATAGTAAGGAGCTTGCGTTTGTTTTCCAAACGGACGGCAGCGTTCGTCGTTTAGTTGCTTTGTATACTGCTATTTTGTACTAGAATATAATTACGACCTAATAATATTTGTTCCGACTTTGTGTATCATGTAGATTCACGCCCTCTACACGAATAGTTAATGTCAATTCCCTCAGAAATCGAGAGGATTGCGCCCGGCAGTGGGACTTTGGAACATACACATACATATATGGACTATCAAGTGTCTTTACTATTCCAAAATTTACAGTTATTGTATTATATTTATAAACTCTTAATGAAAATTTTAACTGTCACAAAGCTAATTAAAATAATCTTAAATATCTCTAATTCAACTTCAACACGTTAAATACGTGCTTTCATTTAATATTTCAAATTTACATGTATTATTCACACGTGGTCAACTCTTGCTTGTTTATCTACATGTCAACGGTCCGCCATTGTTCTCAATTCAAATCAACCAATCAGAACCTTTCACTGCTGCCGCGCCATGGTTAATATGAATTGTAAACATAATTCAATTAAGTAGCTTGCACCGTTTCTAGGGGCTTATCTTGCATTATAGAGTGTGAGAAATTGCGGGTAATAGAATATTTTATCAGTTTCTAAACAAAGTATAGAAAACGATCGTGTTTCATTTATGCTATATGCAGCGTGAATTGTGATGATTTTTTGATTTTTAAATCAAAATTAATAAGTTGCATATTTCTTCTAATGATGACTATGCCTTTTTTTACATAAAGTTTTGTTAAAAAGGCTATTAAATTTAGTAATTGTTACTTAGATCAATATAAAAAATGTTGTAATAATGAACAAATCTTAAGATTTTTCATATTGTTATACTTATTAATTTTCTTATTTTAACTTTTTGCGTTTATTTATGAATCTTTTATCCTACCCTAATGGTAGAACTTGACCGACATTCTATTCGACTATTCATTATCATCATCATAGGTTTAGGATAGTCCACTGCTGGACAGAGGTTCTTCCAAGGCGAGACACCTACTCTGTACTTCTAAAATATTAAGAACAAAATTGTAATAGATTTAAATAAATTGTGCATTACTCGATGAATCCTTCAGTAAAGACATAATGTAAGCTATAAAATGAATATTTTTTATTTCCGAAGTAAAAAAAGTATATGTATATTTTATTTTGTTCATCAAATCAATCAATGTTTTTATAATATTTTAGTTATGACGTTTCTCTAAGTGGAGAGTAAACCGTAGAGAAAAAAATCTCCTACAAATATCATTTTTGCTAAAAACTTCTTATATGTCTCTCATTCAGGTAGCGTTCTTCATTACACCCGTGTTTCTGCGTCTGAATACCAGTTTTTAAACACTAACTTGTGTAATACAGTGCCATTAAAATGTAATGAAATAATTACACAGTCGTGATCGCAATCGTAACGTACAAAGTTGCAGCCTATACATCGCTGTCGGTAGTGAGAACTCACCCTTATAGTCTATATTCAATTTAATTGGAACATCCTTTGTCGAGGAATCTTCTCCTTAAATGGACGAGAATTTTCTCACCGTATTAATAAAGGATAAATTAAAGGGAATTTTATCGGGTCATTATTCATATTCTTTAATAATGGAATCGTGACGAAAAATAATATTATTTGTAATTTTTGGACAATCCAGTCTCATTTTATGTTCAATTAAGCCTGAGGATGCCACGACCTTATGCTTTATATGAATTCTTTTTTAATTTAAAAGAAATTACTGTACGCAATATGTTAAAAACGTGTTGTGAATACATCTTGATAACTTTCGGTATAAAGAAGAGCAATCTTCCACCATCTGCTTTTAGATTCCAAAGTTATTTCGCATAACGGCATTTAACTATCACATATATACCTTATCCATATGTTATGGTAATGCCCTCAAAATGAAAAAAAGTTACACAAAGTGAAATAATATACTTTTAGCTAATATCATAAAGAAGAGGATAATATATTAATGGTATGTTTGTTTACTACACTACAATTACCTATTGTTTTGATTTATCCTACGTCTTATTTTATGCGTAAAATTTCGGAATAAAAAAAATCAAGTATAGAAAATTATAGGCTTTGAATTCAAGTTGTCATTTTTTTATAGCCCATAAGTCCCACTGTCTCATCGCATTTGTTTTGGCGGGAGATTCACACTCCAAATAAATAGCTATTTTATACATATATTTTTTATTTTATACATATATTTTTTTCGATGTGACAATTGAAGCACCGACTATTGACTGAAAGAGCTAACTTCGCCATTGAGTAATTTATGATATTAAATAAATCTATATCTGCGGTAAGAAAGTTATATATTTTAATTATATATATTATATCATTCATTACGACGTTACAAAATCGATTTTGTAATTGAAATTAATTATATACAAAATATCTTACATTAAATATCTATATACAGATGTTAGAATAGATAGGGTGGAAGAATAACCGCCCCAATTCGATCCTGACCCACCAATTACGGAGTAGTCCAACACACCTGTCTCCAAAAACACACTCCCACTAGCAAGAACTTAGTAATTATTTCAAATGAGCGATTTCGATCGGAAAAAAAAGGTTAAATCGATTGGATAGGAATCGATTGAATTATCTAAATCTATATCAATAGTAAAACAATCGTTAAAGGTGTGTGTTTTAATGGATTTAAGTTTAAGTTTTTGTTTTAGTAATATATTCAATTATGCATATTCAACCGATGACAGCTGCCTTTGTAAAAATAAACACTTAAGTTAATTCTGGTCTTAACATAAATTTTGGAAAAGCAAGAGAGAAAAGGAAAAAAATCAGTTGACAGCAACAGCTTTTTTACACTGTTGGGCAAGAGGCCTTCGTATTTCTGGAAAACACAGGTATTTATTCCGTATGTGGATATACGGAAATATATTCAGTATATTATTTTTCCATCCTATCTATTGTAACAGTAAGTTTAGAGCATTATAAGTTACTTCATGTAAGATATTTTATAAATTATTAATTTCACTTGAAAAAACAATTTTAGGCACATTCCGTCTTCTAAAGATAAATAATTAAAACATAACTTTATTACCGGAGATATATATTTATTTAATGTCCTTCCCCCAGAAATTGGGAGGTCTTGAACTCATCTATGGCAATATGGACTGTAAAACGAATAAACTTTAGTGCCTTCAAAGCTCCTACTAATACTTTTATTATTATAACAGACTTTTTCATCTTGTAAAATTTTCGTAATAAAAGTATATTCCTTACTGGATAAACGTGGTAGGTGGAAATTGGTCCATTCCACCAGAAATGGGGAGATCCGTGAACAATTGTTATATGGGCTATGCAAAAGGAATGTGGTCATACGCAGATTGCTTTTATAGGGTCATTAAGCTAGCTAGTTCATTAGGTTTTTATGGTAGCAATTTTAAGCTGGTATGGAAATATCTGCGAGCACGTCTGTAACCGGTCTAATTGATTGGCGCATATTTACAGAAACCATGAGTGGGCATGCCTAATATACCAAACATTTATCTTCAATTAAATACCAACAAGTTTTGCTAATTTTAAATAAAAAATATTCTTTTGTACAACTATCGCTTTTGTATAATTTTAAACTTTGTCGGCTCTAAGGCCCTTTATATTTTTTAATTTTATTTGAAGAAGCCCCCTAAAGATCCCGGGTGTCGCCGTAAGCAGAACGGTAGGCACGCTATAGTACCTGCTTCAACTGTCGAGTCAAACAGCCGAATTAAATACGTTGTCATATTATTTAAACGAAAGAATAGAATTTTTGTGTCAATTTTTTGTTTCGATCTATGCACAGAAAAAGCGACCGGCGTCGATAAAAAAGTAATAACTCGTTTAGTGCGATGTAACGCGAAAAATTTGTCACTTTTTTGTGATTACACACTTTTTATTTCACATTGTTCGCCTTTTTTATTGGTCTGTTTATTTTAGGTACGCTTTCACTGTAGCGAATGCAAAGTCAACTATTATGTCTATCAATCAATAGAACCGTAAAAGTCCATTACTGGATGTTAGCCTCTTTCAAAATTACCTTACCCTATTACCATAATAAGACTAGGTTCTCTGATAATTCAAGCAAAAACATGAATTTTTCTACATTGTCAAAGGTAGAAAAGTTGCTTAAGTAGAGCACAGAACAGGTACAAATTGTTGCAACTGATCATGAAGGGAAAAATCGCAGTAAGAGACATGTTGTTCGGAGAAGCAAGGCTTGGATAAGTAATATCAGGGAGTCGCTCGGGATAGCGAGTGCTTTAGAACCGCTTCTCCTCGTGAAAGACGAAGAGAGTTGTGCTGGATTGGCTGCCAACCTTCGCTAGTCGGAGAGGCACTCTCAGAAGAAAAAGACCATAATTCAAACGATTGCAGAGTGGATAAGGGATAGCAAATTGATTTATCGTTCTCAGATATATGGTGCTGTCCATCTACTTATTTACTTCTATGCTCATCTTGTACGACACTCATGGGAAAAAATAGGGTGGCTCTATTCTATAGCGCATAGTAAAACTTTTGTACCTATGCCAAAGAACATGACGATAATTTTTAAAACTGACTCGATGAGCAACGAAAAACTTCTGTAATGTTTATGTTGTCATTGACATCAATAAATATAGGTTGTCGATCATTGTTCCTGTAGGTAGGTGGCATATATTCATAACCCATAGGTCATACATGTTGTTGGACAGGTAAATTTGTGATCGTAAAAACGAATAGAAACGTTGGATTCAATTGGAGGCAGAGTTGGGTTCAATGTGGTTTTTCCCTGGAAGGAAATTAATTATAATATAAACCTACAGACCAAAATTTGTAATGATTTTTGACAGAAATTGGCCTGTAGCCACAAAAATCCATTTCAGCCTATAAAAATATATGTGTCAATTTAAAACAAGGTCTCAAGTGCAGTATAAGATCAATACATTGCTCAGAGTAAAGCCCAATAATACTTTAACATTTGTTTTTGCAAGCTACCTCTTTGCAACATCAATTTATTCCGAAATAACAGTTCTCACAAAAGACCCGGCGGTTTATTTACAAAAACAGGATTATAATTCCTCTCTTGGGGTGTCCGGCCAAATTTGGGGTTATTAAATAATGGGTCACTGCCGACGTCGGCGTTACACAACATTCGCTAGAACACGGTGCGTACTTTAAAATTTAGATAATATTTTACATAAATATATGTACATATTATATATTTAACAAGTTTTTGCAGCTTACGTTTGTCCTATTGCTGAGTACCAAACCTCCAAACTTTTAGAGCAATCGACACTAATCCACCATACTTATTTAAGATCAATGGTACCATTGAACGTGAACATTCCAAAAAAGGTGATAACACAAGTGTGTCATCACCTTTTTTGGAATGATTAACAACAATTCTAGTGAGTGCTATTAGTCTTACTTTACAAAAATATCTTCACTTTAGTAGTCTTAGGAAAGTATAAAGGAACATAAAAGTTATATAAAAATAAAACTATAGAAAAATATAATTAAAAAAGTAGAACATACATATATATTTGACTGTTCTAATTGTACTGTTTCTTTTATATTAACAAAATAAAAAATTATTATAATATTATATATCTATTTGTTACAGCTAAAATGTTCTATATCATATAGTATGCGCACCGCTTTAAGTCGAGCGTATAATAAACTCATCTCCGACCTTTATCACACAGGTACGAGAGATAGGACGCGACGATGGTGTACCCGGATAATATTGTAATTAAATTAACACACAACGCCATCACCTGGCTCGCTTTGTTTACCTATATTAAAAAGGAAAAGGATAGAAATACGTTTGTACAATCCCTTTTAGGAATAACTTTGTAGAATTAGAATAATTTTAATATACCTTAACGTACGTTTACGTTTCATCAGAGCGCCTCAGGGTTTTCTTTGTACACATCAAGCGAATGAGGTGTTTTGAGGACTACAGAACCAGTCATTGTATAATACTGCTTGTCTCTAGGCTTACAGTTAACTCCACATTTAGAATGGTTATATAACTATCATTATCAGACTGATGGTTGAAATTATAAGAAGTAACGCTCGTTTACCTTCCTAGATTGTTTATATTTTAAACAAACATGGACTATGAACTGGAGCAGATGAGTGCTAGAGAGGAGACCGCGCCATGGCAAACGTAGTGTGGGACTCCCTCCGGCTAGATGGTGCGATGATGTGCGCAGGGTGGCTCGCAGAGACTGGATGTATGAATCCGAAAATAGGGCTAGGTGGTGATTCTTGGGGGAAGCTGTCCAGCAGTGAACTGCTGATGGTGATGATAGACTATAGTAGTAGAGCTAAGCCTGAATGAGCCGCTTCTATTGGTGACGTCACATTTTCACAGAACATCGGCGCTCGGTGGTAGTATTTTTGTGTTACCGCGTTTTCTACAGCAATTTCAGAGGTTCAGAGGCTCAACTCCTTTTTTATTCTTTTTTTCCTTCTTCCTTTTCAATTCTTACTCTAAGGTAAATGATGCATCTGCATCCCATGTAGATGTCCATGGACGACAGTGATTACTTACATTCGGGTATATTCGTTGTAATTACATTTTTTCTTTTGATTTTGAAGCGTGACTCTTAAAAAAAAAAACTAAATATGTAAATAATCTAATGTGTATTAGTATACGACCGATTGGCTCAGTGGCGGGGCCCTCCGTCCGCGGAGTCAATGGTCGCGGGTTCGATTCCCGCATCGGATTAAATATTTATATGGATTTATAAATGTTTATTCCGAGTCTGGTAACCCCCCCAATCCGCATTTCCTTTCCTGCCCCTTCCTTTCTTCTCTATCCTTTCCCTTCCTCTCCGCCAATCCACGGTCTGCCGTGCCAAATGGATGCGTGGCTAGGGGCGAGCCTAATCGTAAAACATGCCGATCGTCCCGGGGTCGGGCTCCCCCGGGGACTATGGTTCCTTACCTCAGCATGCAGGGCTCTGCTGGGGCTGACCTCCATCCTCCCTTGCGGCTCGTGGGATTCACTAAGACGAATTTAATATACCTAATTTGTCGAAAATGACGGCGACGTGGTTCGCCACCCGTCACGTCCTGATACTCACGAGGGCGAAAAGCGACCAATGACGAGCCGTTTCGCTGCGGTGAATGGCAGCGGATGGAGCTCTGTGGTCTCTGCCAACCCCTGCGGGGGATAGGCGTGAATATATAAAAAAAGTATTAGTATATATTTAAAATTACTGGCACAATATGAAATAATTATTGTAATAAGTTATCATCGGAAACATAACAGTTTTTGTTCTAAAAATTATATTTCTTTTTTTTTCGCAAATTAAATTACTAATAACCAATGAAGAGGCACACCCCATAGCTTTCCAATTAAATAAAGAACCCCATTCACAATCAATTAGTCAGCGAATTCACTCTGAAACTCACTTTATACGTGTAAAAGCCCAGTGTGTATGCACCGCATAATGGCGGCGCAGGCTTTTTGCCGCCGTTTTTTTATTCGTTTTTTTCTTCATAATAGGGGTAATATAAACGCGTCGGGACTGACACCTTTGCAGACCCCACAGGAGGTTGTATGGGAATAATTTGTGGGGTAATAAAATATAATAATTCCAAATGGGGATTGAGCGATGACGCGGAACAGAATAATCATTTAACATTTATAATGAACTATGCTACTGAAAATTTTCCATTAAAGTTTAGTTGTTCGAAATGTTTATTGAATACATATTAAAGTAGTATGTATATATTTAAATTATATACATAGGTATCGGTATAATTATTATATATGTATGTATTCCGAGTCTGGTTACCCCGCTAATCCGCATTAAAAAGTTCGTGCCCAGAAGTGGGACATATATAGGCTGCGAAAAAAAAAATTTTTGGAATGTAAGAAAAAAAGCGTTTCTCTACTATGGTTTTTTTGAAGAAATTTAACAATATTTTTAATATAATATTACTTTAATAGAATTCTTGTTAACCAGTCCACCTAAGCTAATAAGTGCCAGGATGTGGTTTACATCAATTGTCTGAATGAATGGAAGATACTCAAGATGTTCAGATCGTAAGGTTGAGGCTCACCGAATTGAGTTATTGTTGCTTTATTTATTTTGTGTGTTGCTGGCTAAATAATCTGTTAAGATTTTTGTTATAACATAATTATAAACATGAAGTATTGTATATATAATTTCTCCATCCTTCAGTAAAATAATTTACATTTTATCAGATAGGTATAGATGAGTTGGAAATTATGACATTATGGTATCATTACACAGATATCATCACTCGTAGCTACGGTTAATGTCATATTCATGCAGAGATCATTGTGATGTATGTATTTTTATGTAACTTCAACCTTGGCTTTGGTATTTGACTAACTATACATTAGGAGAGCCTCTCGTGTGATTATTTTAAACGCAACTGACGATCTAATGGGCTAAAATCGCTAGTATGAATCCCATATCCGGATAAATACATGTATGTATAGCCTACACATATTTATTCCGAGTTTTCGTTCCCCGCCGATTCACCTTGGACAAATGGCAGTTTGACCATCCATCTATAAATGGGGAAGCTCGTGCTTAGCAGTAAGGCTTATATAGGTTATAATAAAAAACTGTATTTTCACAGTTAATATCGACGCAAAAATGGAAACTCACAACGAGAGAAAAATTTGAAGAAAGTTAAAAGGAATTCTCAAAAACAGTCTATTGGTCGTAGAACTGTGAGACTTGAACTATTCGACGCAGTACTTTTTTCTAATCGGAATATGCAATATTTTTTTTTTGATATCTATGTCATTTACAAAGTTTTCGCTTTGTTACTTTGACATGTATTTTTAATAAATATTGATCCTATATGTCTTTTTTTTTACCTTTATACCTGCAATTCATTGTAATTCAATATTGAAATATTGTAGAAATAGTTCCGTTAATAAGGATTGCGGTTATAATTAAAGTAATGGGTTCAAATCTGCTATTGGACTTTTGACGTAAACCACATTCTCCTAGCACAAGGATTATTATCTTAATAGGAAAGGTTAATAATATTCTATTATACTTATATTGAGACATTGCTGGTTCTCTTTTGAAAGTATTAAGTACTTAATTCAGATTATTTTAGCAATTTTTGTGCGTGGCA
Source organism: Baronia brevicornis (assembly GCA_031353405.1). Lineage (NCBI taxonomy): Eukaryota > Metazoa > Arthropoda > Insecta > Lepidoptera > Papilionidae > Baronia > Baronia brevicornis. Next base: position 194,804 of record JASFAT010001918.1, read on the forward strand.
TATATAGTGAACTAGCTCTTTGTGAGAAATATCTATTTTTTGCAGATTACTTGTTCCTACTTAGTGTTTTTGCTACTAGTGGCTAAGGAAAGTAATGGCTTAACTTGCCAAATCATTTGTTTCTCTTCTTATACATATTATACTCTAAGGTAAACAACGCATCTGTAGTGATATCATATGAGGTGACACGCTTGCTCACTTCTTCTATAAAAAATATATCTACACAAAAGTATTGATGTGGACACGATAGATATATATTGTTGATTTAAATATTTATAAAAAAAGTTTATTTTATTTTAATTATATAAATATAAGAATTTATAAAAATATCATATTGAAACAATTATAATTATATAATATTTTGATTACCTATTTATTATAGGTATTATAATAATAAAAATATTCGTTCACTTAACATAGATACATCCGAACGCCTAAACATATTAAAATGTATAAATATCTTCTTTACATAAAAACCTTAATTTCTCAAGATGGAAATGACGTTTCGATGTATCCGCGTTACAGGTGTATAAGTGTTCACACTCATTTGTCTAATGTTACGTGAAATAATGATATAGATATTCCACCCAACAATAATCTCTAATGCCCCGCGGTGCGTACAGGGGGAAGTTAAAAAAATGTATTATTTCCGTTCAGAAATACAAGAAATGACTTCCTCAATCAAGCAGTGTATAACGTGCGCGCAGCCAATGACGGATGACTATTTTGCCCGTTTAATATTTATATCTCGTAGCATATGGAGCATGAATTCCCGCCTTTCTTTGACGTCGACTCGAATTTGGAATCCCTGTTGTTAACAGCTTTGATGTCTTCTTTTTCTTTTGTGCCAGCAACAATAGGGTTTTTTGCAACGCCCGTGTAAATTACACTTATAGTGGTTTTTAAAAGGCCATTTTAATGACTGTAGCTTTTAAGGCGTTTAAGAGCTCATTATGTTTTAACTTAAAGTGAGGAAATTTTGATATTTCTCAATTTTATGTCTAGATTAGTATCATGAAAAAGTGTAGTTATTATGAATCTAATCTGATCGCGTTTTATTCTATTGGCAGTCGAATGATTCGAACTTATGGCGGTATAAACGTCTGAATTTAGATCAAAATGAAGTACTCAAAGGGTTGTGTACTCAAAGCGGCGTAGCGATTAGCGCAAACTCTCCCAAATTCGGTAAGGTTAGAATACTATAGTATTTAAATGAATAATGAGGTTGAGGCTGATATTGAGTGAACATACACATTTTTAAACGTGTGTCGTTGGTTGGGAAAAATAAAGATAGTATGTTATATATAATATAATAGTATTTATTATAAAATTCTTCTTAAATTTAAATGTCAAACTTATGCAAAAAGCGAATCTGTATTAAGGGTTGCCATTGCACCTTTCATTATCTCTACCATAAAATAAAAACAAACTTTTTTAACTTGAATTACAATAATATGCTATTTTTAAAAATATATTGTCGCTATCATATTATGTAAATCTGATAGATTAAGGTAGGGATAGATTGAAATTAAATTAATGCATATATATGTATGTACATATATGGGGTTTTGTCTCTTTCAAATATTCACGCAAGTTTTGGTAAAATAAATAACATTTTATCGCGATTGGATTGTAGGTATCTATGTTTATGTAAGTAATTACATACATTTCAAGTTACTTGTAAACCGAAATGTTATTTTTTTAATTGTCATTATCGAAAAAATAAATCTTTACTAATAATTATTGTCAAGGTATTTTGCCGCCAATTTATATTAGTTTATTTCTTTTTATTTAACAACTATATTGTGTTATTGTTTTTATTTAAACTAGTTTAGGTAAGGCGTGAAACTGATGTGATATGAAATTAATACGTTTAGTTGTCAGCATGTCTTTTTAAATTAATTGCAAAAATCTAAGTAAAATTTGTCATAAGATGATAATTTCAATAGATTATAAATTTAAAGATACTTTTTTATTTTTTTAGACACTGGCATAATAGTTAAGTAACCTTATAAGTTAACCTTTTTTTAGTGATGAAGGAAAATGAAAATGAATTTGTCGCCAAAAATGTAGATGTATCGTCGAAAATAATAATGGCGGACATAAATTTAATGACAGACCGCACATTGGCGCGCCGCAGATGCACCGTTTGGAAATCTTTCAATTATGCTCGGAGCCGCTCTGTAATCATAACATAATCACCTATTCCGAAGTAACATGGCCCGATATTACAAACGTACGTTAACATAATCTATAGCTTTGTCTGTTATCTTTTATCTTTATCGTACCGATTGAATGGTGACATCACGACTTAGCGTCGGCCATTTTAAATATTTATTACAAGCTATGCAATTTCAAAAACTAGTCTTTTACACCTCCAATTTAAAACGGGTTCTTGTATGTATGCAGCATACTATACCGTAAAGCATCAATTTGAAATGCCACAAATGATTTTCAAAAATCTTTTTAAAGGGTTTTGACAATTGAAAAACCCAAGAAGAAACCAAAAACCCAAGACACATTGGTTATGCAAAAAAGATGTTCGTTTTTTGACTCTCCTATAAAATATCTCGTGTTAACACTTGATTTTAAAATTACACAGCCGAAGTGTCATTATCGTAGTAGTGTTGTTATGTTTTACTTTTGGGGATAATTTACAATAGCGACGAGCTTTTGTTTTATATTCGTTGATTCTCACTGGTATTCTTAGTGACTTTCTGTTAAAAATAATTATTTCAAAGAGGAGAGGTGAAATGAAATGAAATTCATGCGTGTAGTCGACTTTTTAAATCGCTCTCAAAGCTCCATCGCCATATTTGGAACAGCGGTATATATCAATACACTTGCAATAGTTCACAAAATTAGCCTCCCTCAAAATAAATTAATAAAAATAATCTTCACTTTATTTTTTAATAGGCAATAAAGGTGGTCCGTTTTCAAAACGTCAGGTTGTGGGTATGAACCCAAAAAACATGTAAGACCTGCTTTCTTTTCTTAAGTTTATCTATTTATATAATGTTTGGAGCCCACAATAGGAGAAATTTTATAAAGCTAGCGGGGTCATACGTTCATTTAAATAATCTATATAGTATGAAGTGAATAGTAATTCGTAAAACACATATAATTTTTTAAGCTCAAAGTCGCTTAGAGGGCTATGGAGAGAGCTATGCTTAGGGTTTCTCTGGTAGATATGATTCGGAATGAACAAATCCGCCAGAGAACTAAAGTCACCGACATAGCTGTTCAAGTTAGCAGACTGAAGTGGCAATGGGTTGGACACTTTTTTCGGAGAACCGACAATCGTTGGAGTAGACGAGTGCTGGAGTGGACTCGGCAAACGTAATGTCGGACACCCTCCTGCTAGATGGAGCCACGATCTGTGCAAGGCGGCTGGCAGAGACTGGATGCGTGTAGCCGAAGATCGGGCTAGGTGGCGTGCCTTGGATGAGGCCTATGTCCAGCAGGGGACTGTCGCGGGCTGATATTGATATAATTTTTTGTATATGCTTATATTTGTATATGTGTGTAATAGAATGTTTTCTATTTTCTATGTCAATAGTATATCACCAGCCCACAACAAGTATTATATATGTCATAACACTGCTATTAGCAATAACACCGCTCTTATATATAATAAATATTATATAATCAACTGCTGTATATTTTTGTTTTTAGTGTATAATAAAGAATATGTCTATTTATCTACATTTTTATTAATAACCATTACCTAATTATTAAAAAAAAAATAATTCCATCAGCGTCCAGTTTACCCGTGCATGCTGTATATATTTTAAAGTGGCAATTAAATTCGTATTACATACGACCCACGAGCGGTATTCTTCTCCCAGTACAGAATTAGTTTCTATTTACCACTAATGACATCCCAAATACAAATAATTGAACTTCATTTGATCATTATACTGATGAATCATTCATTACTCACGTAGCTTACTGGTATCTTATTTAATAACGTGAATTTTTTTTAATGTAAACATTTGCAAATAACACAGGAATAAGTTGGTATTTAACGGCGATGCCAATTCTGTGTACCATAATCGTTGTCTGTTTTTTTTTTGATGGCAACAACTTAAAAAGTTACGATACACGCATTTATATCATATCACTTCACTTATACACCTTGATCGAACTATATTGTATAATACGCCATCACAATTAAACAATATAACTGATAATAATATAAGATTATGAAAATGAAATAAAAACACAACGTCACTTATGTAATGATAGATCAAAGGATATTAGCGGGCTCTTGTAAACACGTCATGGCTCCAAGTACTTGATCCATGTAAGTATTGAAAAAAGAAAACAATAATAGTTCGTTATTCGTTAAATCTGAAGCAATATAATAAAATAATATAGTCATGTTTTGTAACGTACTTAATATCGAGTACGATAAAAGAAATCGCCACGACACCTACACTCACACGCACCCCGGCACTAGCCGAGCATATAGAGTAGGTAACAACACTACTACGCCTGCCGCGTATACGAGATTCGCTCACGTACCCGGTCGGTTCTCACCCCCTAGACCTTAGGGCCTAGGGGACTACCAGGGACCACAGTGTTACGTCAAATCCTCCCTACGCGTTTAACGTAGCATCACGACACGTTTAAAGTAAATATACACACACATGTGCGCTCGAACGACAAATTGTCAAATTGGAACCTGCGACTAGCGCAGTTGCTGGACACCAAATCATCATTTGTGCCCGCAGGCCCCCGAGCTCGCGGGCCCCGAATTCAATAAAGCTGTAAAAGCTAAACAGGCTACCAGCATAAACATCTTCGAATCAAATAAAAGAAACCAGTTATATTATTTAGCTTTTTTAAAACTTTATAGATATATAAATATATATGTACAGATATATTTAATATAGTTGTACATATATATCGACTTATTTTATAATGGATGATAATATCTTAGTATTGGTTCGATGATATCATAGGGCAAAGGGCCTTGTCGCAGATTACTCGAGAAATGTGTTATTAACGAGGCATACTTTTTGTATGTAGGATGTATTGACATATTTTCCTCATTATATATCTAAATATATATATATTTAACTTGCAGATACAGGTATACAATATTATATTCAATAGCCTATACCTAAAAACTCTTTTGCTAAAAAAACGGGCACCTTACAGTCATTGGATTTTCCATGGCTAATAATAATATTTTAAGTATGTCATTGGCTTAGATGACTAAAAATTTATTTTTTCTTATTTTTTTTAAAACTTAATCCTAGAGTCGTTGTGTAAGTCAATGTAAACACTCAGCCAAGATCACACGTTTAATCCTTGACTCCTCCTTCACTTCCACAAAACTTGATGTTTTGTGAAAGTGATTGGACAGATCGTACTCGCCGTTTTAGGAGGTTCCAGACGTGTTCAACGCGATTAAGGTCGGGGCTCCGCGCTGGCCAGTCCAAACAACGAATACCGACCTCTTGCATATAAGCATCTACGTCGTCAGAACGGTGGGAGCATACCCAGACTCTTTATTAAGTGCCAATAACAACATATTTTGCTATTAAAACCTCTTTAGAACTAAATTATTACCAATAATGTAGGACAATCAAAACCTCCCGTTTTTTTTTTGCAAAGATATGTATAAGTGAACTGTTGTAATAAATAGTTCGATGCGTTATAATTATTTAAATTAAAATTTAAAATGTATATTTTATAATTGATTATTATGTATTAAAATATCGATATAAGTTTTTTTATGGGATGGGGAGGCTAACGAGGAAGTGTATCACCTGATGGAAAGTAATCAAAGCCGCCTATAGGCATCTGGAACAGCATAGGTATTGCAAACACATTGCTGGCCCTTAAACTATGTGTAGGCTTGTTACTATTGTATTATGCTAGTGGGTAAAAAATTAAGATAGATATGTTATGGTAACTCTATTGACTGCTGTTAAAGACTTATCAAAATTGTAAACAAAGAATATAAAAACAACGAATACACTTACCTCCATTGTCAGAACTATTCGCTTCGAAGGTTTTGCTCGTCATGTGGAACAGAGCGTCGAGGGGAGTGTGGGGGGCGTTGGAGCTTTGCGGAGCCCGACGCGGTTCCGAACAGCAGTCGGATGCCGATGATGACCTCTCCGAGGCGGAATCACAGCATTCCGCTGGTGTCATATCCCTCGGCCTCAGTAGACCCAACGCTGCTAACCTCCAACGTTCACCGTCCAACAACGCAGCGCCCGCTAAACGCTGCAACCGCTGCAATCTTTCAAACCCTGACGCATCCCACGGCCGCACTATGCGCGGTGGGGTTCGCGGACTGTGCGATAAAATGTCCAGTATAGAGAAACTTTTCACGCCTTCACCTCGCCTCTCCTCAACGGGCTCGGAGGCCATCTTCAGGCGCTTCAAAGGTCTGAAGTAATCTTGAGGCGACGGCGACCGCGACGGTGCCGGTGACGGCCGCCCCACACTGATATCGTCCTCAGAACAGCTGTGTCCGGACATCGACTCCTCCTCCATCGTCCAGTTCACAGATCCATTACACAACAACAGTCACAAGGATCGAAGGCTCAACCGCGGGAGGGATAACGCGAGATACAGCTGACGGTTCGACGCGTCTCGGTCAACTGACGACGTTTGTGACAGCCCTGGCACGGGCGGTGCGGCGGGGCGTTTCATCTTCAACACCGACCAATAGAACGCAGGCATTTTATTGCTACTCGTTCGTGATTGGTTAATGGGCACACGAGAGGCGCGTCGACATGTCACACTCGGCGCTCCAATAAAACTTTTTAATCCGGCCCTGGATTGGGGGGCGAGATTCGTGGTGTGATTAATTTAGCTCGCCCGGTGAACGCAGGGGGAGGTAACGGGGGGAAAAGGGAAGGGGCCCAGTTAATTACCGAGATGAAGACGCGAGTCTAACTACTCGGCCGCACCATTATTTATCGCCGATAAGAGCGACGTTTGTCACCGAGGTATCGCCACTTTCTTCATTTATAGTTCATCGGTTAATTATCGACACGACGCCGGTGGGTGTCATTGGGGCGTGTAGACGATTATTTTGCTGGAATAATCAATAAAATAGATTGTCTCATTTTATGACTTCAGCAATTAGTCTTGTTGATATTTCTTTTTTTGCTAGAAACGTCTTACTGCTGGGTACGGGTTACCCGACTTCTGAGGAAATGAACATTGGCCCTCCACGCGTGTCCAAAACGGATTTGTTGGGCAACTAGAAATTTTACGATGCGGGTATCGAATCCGCCACCATTGACTCCGAAAGTGGTACCTTCGCCATTATGCCAATGAGATCGTCATTTGTTGACTTAGTGGCCATTAATATAAATTGTTAATAGTTATATTAATTTGACGACTACTTAGTTATTTTAATTTAAGACTTTTATAAATGAGTCGCTTAGAACTTTTTACTAAAGTAAATAATTTCGAAAGATATGCCTACCTAACCTATACTTTTCAAAATCTGTTATAAATATGAAGTAGGTACCTATATAAAAATAAACCTATTGGTAACACATTTTTCATTATTACAAAATACGATGTTATATGTAGATATATTATATTCTTTTATCCGCATATCTATGTGTAATAAACAAGAATTCTCGTGCCCAAATTCTAAAAAGCACATTTTATACTATTACAAGTATGATGAGCAGCATTAGCTCTTTTAGCATGGCTCGAGCTTATGATCTGTGCGATATGACTTCGTATACTCCGTTGGTCTATTATATGTGAACCATTTTCCAACACAAGCATTATAAGCTTAGTTGGAATGGTGATTAAGAATTTAACAAAGAATGCTATAATAGTTTTAAACATCGCTGAAACTTCTTATTAAAAACAAATACAATAAAAAAAAATTATATTTTTGCTGTGGACTGAGAATCTACACCGACCGAAAATAAAAGTCAGTGCCTCAGAACGGAAAAAAAAAACAAAACGTGTCAAATTAGATTACTTTTTCTTTATCGGTCACCCTAAAAACCACAGAGCGTGAAGTTGCACCGAATGTAAACAGTCCAATATGGCCGCTATAACGGTAGGCGTAACGTCGGTTCGAATGTGATATGAAAAAAAATCGGAAATTATTATAGATAGGTAAATACATGTCTAGAATAAATTATGAAAACATAATAGGTGCTGTATGGTTACCAATGATTTTGATAATAAAATTTTGATTTTTAGGGCTGAGGTACAGGTCAACGAGTAAATAGGTCATATGAACTTAGGTACTTAATCACTGCCGCCCAAGAACTGCTAGTCCGTTGCTTACCTTAGGGTTAGATGTGAATAAATGAAAGAGAATAGGAAAATAAAGGACGAAAAATAAAAACTTACGCCTCCAGGTTTAAAGGAAGTACTTTTAGAAGATCTATTAATCGCCATCATGAGGAGTCAAAATCATACAATTGCTTGATGTAGGATTCTACCATTTGTCCATTATCGTCGCGCTGCAGAGACGGATTAACTGCAAAATCTTCCATTGGGATCGCTGCTGCTAGTTTATGTTTAGCTTTGATTTAAGGTATTGAGTATACGTTTAGTTTGGCATCAGAACATTCAGTGACCTTGGTCATTAATAAACTGATAGCGGAATGATATAGTGATTAAAGCGCAAAGATGTGGCTAATCCTTCTCGCAAACTCTATGGTACACTAATATTTTTCACTACACGCCTTCCATTATTGATTTGTTTATGCATTATTTCCATATTGAGTTGAAAAAAACAATTACAAAAACATTACCTTTGTTATTTTAATAAAAGCAATTAAAGTAAATGAATAACCAAAATTTGAATCGTGAGCGGCCGTTAGCAATCCGATATTCTATTATTAGTGCCGGTGCTTTACCATCGAACATTACGACCGGAACTGGCGCCATTTTGCTCGCTTTCCCGCGCCATGATTGGCCAATCATCGGCGATATCCGGTGTGTTTTGCCCGCCGATTATTGTCAATTGTATTTTTAATATACCCATACCCACATTATAATAGTTTTTAATAGTGTTTTGGGGTATGATACCTTTAAATGAATGGTGTTTGGTAATTTGCTTATTTCTATGTACATATATACCTAATCGTATGTTCATAAATAGTCTATTAGATCGTGAAATTTCTGAATTTATTGACCAGTTGATTCAGACGTGTATTTATCAAAACCGTGACCTATTATATTGTCTTTGGGGGAAAAGTGGTTCCTGGGTGTAATAACTTAACATAAGGTATATGCCTCTTTTTTTAAATCAAACCAATTTATCGAACAAAAAGCTGTTAAAACTGTAATAGACAGCAAAATGTATGTTTTAACACTGTCAAATTACTCATTATTCAAAAAAATTAGATTTAAGATCTACTTCGTGCCTACTCAATTATATGATAGTCTTCTAAGTTAGCAAACTGATGTGGCAATGGAACACCCCACGGCTAGATGGTGAAGCGATCTGCACAAGGCGGTTGCATGCATGAAGCCGACGATCAGACTTGGTGACGCGTCTCGTCTATTGATGATGATGGTAACGAATCAGTATGTATGACAAGAAGTTACTGGATAGCTTTAGAAACATTTATTTAAATTAAGGTTATTTATTATAATGTCATAAATACAAATTCACTTAAATTTTAATTAAAATGATTAACAAATGTATGTATTAAAATGGTTGGCTAAGGCATTTTAGTGGGGGAGGGTTGAAACCCAAAGCCAATCGAGTCGATGTAGCAATTTCTATTTTTTTTTTACCTTGAGGCTACTTCCTTTAATTTTCTATACATGTCCACTCTTGTCCAATCTTTTCTATGGTCTACAAACTGTCTTTGTACTTTTCTCTTCTCCTTCTCACTCCAACTTGATAGGTATTTAAAATAGACTCATGACGAACCAAATGTACAATCATACAAATAATTGAACAAAATAACATAGGCCACAAATAAAAAAAAATAATCACCGACTTTGCGTCAAATAATGGCGTCATTACCGGCCACACATCGCGTTAACACAAATAGAGACGTGTGTTAATGACCAGCTAGGAAATTAGAGTGATCCTGCGACGGCCATATCACGTAATCCGCCCACGGGATGTTAGTTTCCGCCCTTAAAATTATATTAAAAAACATTCAGTAGCATTATTGCAAACAAAATAGAGACGATACCATTATATCTCTATATTTTTTCTTAACAATACAATCTTCTTCCTTTATCCTGAGGATCGTGACCAGAAATTGTATGCTACGCTGTTCTGATGTAATTTGTTTGATGTCAATCCAACGCCAATCAAGCAGCAATATCTTAATCGGCACGGCCCGGGTTGACGATCTGTAGGTGCGTCGTGAGTTCGTATACTTCTATTGATGTAAATAATTTCGTAGCTCAAGCATTATAAGCTTATTTGGTATGATTAACAAGAATTCTAGTAATATTTAAAAACATTCATCATCATCAATTATCAAGGCATTACAGCCGCGGGTGGGCCTTAGCCCGATTCAGTAAATTTTTGCAATCGGATCTTCGTTTAGCTTTTTTTCTCCTTTAAAAACCTCGCTAGACTAAATAATATAAAAAATCTCTCTCACGCATGGCTCGCTCTGTTTCCAGCACGGAAATTTGTAGTTTCTATGTGGTTTTTCCATCGTTTTGATCTTTGGTCTCGCGATCTCGTGCCATCCAGCCATCTTAGAAGCTTGGGTGCCATCTCTAGAAGGATATTGAGTTCTAGGTTGCTGGGCACTTTCCTTCTAATCTAAAATTACATTTCTTATCTATGTCAAATACGCGATATCACTCGTAATTTTTAAAACGATTTTTGTGTGGAACGGCGTTGACTGCCTTGAGGTTAATAAAACTTCGACGCGAGGGTACATGGGTAGAAAACCCCTAAGTAACATAAACCATTAATTAATGCGGGTTGAAATCTCGTTAAAATTTGTACGGAGTTCTGCTTACAGTGTACTGCACAACTTAATATTTTTAACATTTCCATTAAGTAACTATATGAGAGAGGATTAGTAACAGCAAGAGTCCATAAAACAGACGCTTTAAATGCCATTTCCATATTTTTTCATAACACTCAGTGCCTTATCTCCACACTCATAGGATAAACTATAAGAAATAAATTAAAACCAGCATCAATGATACCAACCGCTAATTTATAAAAAAAATACAGTATCAACAATCTTGGATCTACATCAACAGGTAATTCAATCCAAGTGAAGGTTGCTAAAGCTGCAAAAATTGTATTGAAATTATATAAAAGAAAAGGCAGAAGCGAAATCAATGCTAAATTGCAATCATAACTATATATAATCTCAAAAGGAAGCCACTGCAACAGACAATTTTATTTGTTTCAAAACACAGTTTTTGGTTTACCACCTTAGACGTTACCCACCCTAATATGATGGAAGTCCCGCTGGCCACACGCACCCGAACCATGTCTACTTATTACAATTTATGTGTTAAAAACTAAATTGAGATGTGTTATAATAACCGCACCCGAAATTATGAATATCGTCCATAGTATATTCCCGATAATGTCAACACATTTGAACCCTATTCAAAATAATATATTTCAAGCTCTTCGAGGATAAATTTCAATTATATTCTTAAGTTTCAATTACGGATAAAAATTCATACACAAACACACACACACACACACACACACACACACACACACACACACACACATGCACTCACACACACAGATAGTTAAAGTTTTATATTTATTTCTCTACAAATATAGTCAACAGTAAGAGGTATCAATTAGAAATAAGTAGTAAAAGGCTAGTGATACCCGAGAGGCTAGTGATACTCTAATTTAGGCACTTACCCCCGATATAGGAAGTATTTTCATATTTTAACCCATACTTACATGTAACATGTTGCAACTTATGGTATCAAAATAAATTATTATTATAATTACGTTTAAATATGTTTAAGTATATTGAATATGAATGTTGTCTTACTGTCTTGTTTAGTAGTTATGTAATAACAAATGACACTATCCGTAAATCAGGGGGACCCCCCCCCCTCGCTCGTTTGCCTGTTTTCCTACAAAAAGAAATGTTATTTTCAAGTAGACGCCGCTGTGAATCTACTGATATATGCTCTCATCATAGCCTCGTATGACACCCATCAAACGAAATGGGGTGGCCCAATGATATACCTGAAACCACAGAAAATTCGAGATCTTATTATGGAGAATTATGGCAACGCCCTCAATTTTTAGGAAGGCCGGCAGGAATGTCTAGCAGAGGACTGATACGGCTGTATTGATATTGATGACGATGATTGGTTAAATATTTTTATTTTTTAATAGAACGAAAATTTGAATTATTTTTAAACAATGTAAAAATATAATTTTTTAAATGTGAGTAGTATCAAATGCAGAATGTGTAACGCATCTATAGCTATTCCGTGCATTCGGGTGCTAGAGATCCCTAATGACCGAAAGCGCAGACATGCATCATAATGCGGTAGTGGGGTACACTTCCGTTAATGGTTTTGACCAAATAGATCGCAACTTAAGTATAGGGTCCGAAACCAACGTGTTCCAGGGCAAATATGTCAGATGTTTTGTTAAATTCGAGTTAGGTGGCATTTTTAAATGAAGTCAGTCAATTGAATACATTTACGAATCCTTTTATGTTGTAAGTCTATGTAGGGTTATTAAAATTAATATCATTATTTATTTATTTAATTCAATAGACAAAACTTAATTTTATATGATTTGTGGCTCATTTGTGGTCATCTCTTGCCAGACGATGTAAGAATAACGTTGGTTTATATAAAATAATTATACATACATACATACATATCGTCACGCCTGTCTCCCGTAGGGGTAGGCAGAGACCACAGATCTCCATCTGCTACGATCTCGGCATACTTCCCTTGCTTTCTCCACACTCATTATTCTCCTCATGCAAGCCCGCCCGTTGAGGATACTCTTGACCTGACCTTTCTTAAAAAGTTCAGCAATTTGGTCAAGATACGTTTTTCGTGGTCTTCCTCTTCCGGCTCTTCCATCTACATTGGCAAGGTAAATTTCTTTTGCCAGTCGCCTTTCATCCATCCTCTCTATATGCCCAAACCATCTAAGTATCCCTTTTTCTACTTTTGTTACAACACTTTCTTTTACTCCACATTGGTCTCTTATATCTTCATTTCTTATAAAAAAAATAATTATCATATATTAATTGTAATTTGTGTAAAATAAATTATGTAAAATTCATATAAATATGTATTTTGAATATTAATCTGTATTTTTTGCAGTAATTTCATTTGTTATAAACGATATTGTTGCTATGTTGGAGCAAATCTATTTTAATATTTATCGCCAGTCTTTGTTCGTTATTCACTGTCTTATGTTGTGTTTATCCGCTTTCTCGATTCTGTATTATTCTGTATATTAAAGCCGAAATTCAGTCGGGACAACATACATTCTAATTACAACCTTTACACCGAAATTTATTACCAAGGTTTGTTACTTAAAACAATATGTTATGTATCTGATTATATGGGTATGGGGATATGGGGATTGATTGCATTATTGCTTTTAGTAGCTTCGTACAACGAACATTACTAAATTTACTTTCGTCATAAGTTAAAATACAAAATAGTTTCAGTTTATTCGCAACATTTCTTATTGTTAATACGATCTCGGAATTGAAATGGACTGAATACCTACGCTTGTCCAATGCGGTTCAGTAGCAATGATGAGGCTATTCAGCTACTCGGCAACACGGACTTAGTAAGAAAAGTCGAGAGAACTAAACCCTTTGAGTTACTTTAGTCAAATCCTAGTGTAGTGAAAAGAAATGATTATTTTACTAAGTGTAAAGAACACAAGAACATAGTGTCTTCCTCTTAATAGACACTATAAGAAGTTTTAATGGACAAATTGTAGGTTACACACTACTTAGCAAAAGTTTAAAACAAATTACTCATTGGCGTATGGCTAGATTGTAATTATAATAAGAAAATCTACAATAGCATAGTAATTATTACGAAAAAAAGTGGCAATCTAGATTCTGAATAAATATCTGTAGGCCATACATATATTTATTCCGATGCGTCAATTAAACTCCCTATCATTGACTCTGAAAGCTGTAACTACCCCATTGTGCCGATTAGGTCTTCTATATATTATAATAATACAGTGAGCGTTAATGAAGTCTATTAAACACGCGTTGTGATTATGGTAAACCATCTTCATGATATAAATTTGTGATGATAGCGTTAAATTCATTTACAAAGATTATATATTTTTTATCCCATATTTGGTTGTTTGACTGTCCGACTTTAAATTTTAGAATTCAATCCTAATTGAGTCACAGAACATTATTTGTATCGATTTTTTGGAGTAGCAAAACATATTTTCGTTTTTAATGATCTTTATTGGTTTCTCGGGGATCTGTCGCCAAGTCATCAGGCTCCATTTCTCCAGCACCGTCGAAACTGTCGACAGACGTTGTGAGTGACATTGTATGATACGGGACAAGGGACAATACGGACATATCGGACATGGCTAATCATTTGTATTGTGGTGCCGCAGATGTTTCGACCGTGTGTGGTGTCCATGAGTCGAATGATTATAAAGATAAATATATTTCGTAAATAATCCTTTATTATCGTAAATATTATTGTGTGGGTGGACTTTACCCAATTACCGTTTGATTATTACGGTTATAAGATTCGTTCATAATCTTAGGATCATTAAATATATTTTATTTCCTAGTATACTTAAGTAGTCAAAAAATATCGTATTTTAAATCTTAATAAAGTATTATTCATAAAATGTATATATTTGTTGTTTAAGCTTATATTATTGATAGTTAATCCGAATCCGCTCGTTTAATCGATAAAATTATCGATTTTAGGTATTTAGTTCGTAATATTTAGCATCTAACGGACTAAATACCTACAATCGATAATTGTATCAAAAGATGTTTATTAGTATAAATGGGTGGTGCCGACAGCGTAAGTTTATCATGATAGGGTTTCATTCCTACTAAAATGTATAGTAACCAACAGATTTCCAAATAAATTTCAATCGATTTGAAAAAGTACGAGTTTTATTTAAAATCCAGACACTGTCAATGAATGAATCGTTTTGTACCATCATCAATATACCTATAGCAGTGCACAGTTGATATACAGATAACACAGATTGATCTTAGGCTTCATGAAAGTAGTTGCGTAGATCGTTACTATAACTAACCAACAGCGTCCTGACTAGTTACTTTAATTTATCCTTTGAAACTAATGCAACAGTAATAAAACTGGTATATATCAAAATTATATCTAAATATGTATAAATTAATTTTTTTATTAAAAATATTCAACTCTTCATTTTGCCTGGCGTATATATACAAATTGGAAGGTATTTTAATTATACAAGTTTTTTATGGAATAGGAGGGCAAACGAGCAAGCATGTCACCTGATGGAAAGCAATCAACAAAAGATAACAAAAAAAAAACTTGTAAATCAAACAGCGAACTTAATTTAACAAGGAATTAAACAAAAGAAAATTTTAAGTTTTTCAAGCAGGAGTTCACAACACAACATGTTTTATATTTTTTCTTTCATCGCTATCTTGCCCATTTTATAATAAGATACTTATGCTGATGATGAAACTGATAGATTATCCTTTTATATTTCTGTTTTAAATTTGTTATTATATTACTTCCAAATTATTATTATTTTCTTTGGGATCTGTCTGTCCTGTTTATTAGACATGTTAATAGAGTCACCTTATTAACGACACTATGGGTCCATGTAATTAAGTGTGACCGATGTACTTGGGATTATTTAGTGTCAGCATTCAGGCCTCGGGAGTGATGGATAGATGATAAACTCGCCGACGGATGTGGCTCAATTGGGACGAATGCCTAATAGAGTGGTTTCAATATAAATGTGTGAATATAACGATATCAAATGATGAGAAAGTTTGGATAGGAAAGTTATTCGATGGGATTGTCGAACTTTACTGACATAAGCTCATATGTGAGTAAATTACCCTTTTTTAGTGTTTCTTGGTTGTGTAACCGGTGGAACGGAAAATAGTTATGTTTTTAGTTTAATATGAAGCATATTAAACTCAAAACATACCTAGTTTTATTCAAAGTGATTTTAATTATTAAAATTTGTCAGAAATTATGAAAATTAAAAAAAATACGAGACACGGATTGTTGGCAACCGCAGTAGCCAGAAATCCAAAGTTTTCATCCTTCATTTCCATTTTTTTAATCAAGCGAGTTGTCGGGTAGTTAATTTACATAACTTTTGAGCTAAATCATTACAGTGAATTAAATTATTTGATTTAAGTATCGATGCTAATCACCCCAAGTTTTTTAGAAAGTAGTTTGGCTTTAACCTCCAGATTTTTATCTGGAGGCAAAAGCCAAACTAGCTTTTTTTATGGGATAGGAAGGCAACGAGTTGATTGCTTTCCATCAGGTGCGTCACCTGATGAAAAGCAATCAACGCCGCCCATACACATCTACCCGCAGTGCCATAAGCAATGCAGAAGCGTTATCGGCCTTTAAGAAAAGTGTCATCATGGGAGGGGAGAAGGGGGAGGGTATTGAGCCTCCGGAACTCAACCGCTCACCGGACGAAGCGCGGTAGCTAAGCTACCACTCAGATGCTGGTTTTCTGCGGGAGTGTGGTACTTACCCGGGCGAGCGGGCCCATTCTTGTTACAGACAGATAATATGCTATTTTCGACATAGTATTCGTGGGCACCGTGGCTCTACCACTACTAAAGTTTTACTTTACCACTACTAAGCTTTTAATAAACTTGGGGTGCTAAGCAAATCGAGACAGTATTTTTTACAAGATAGGAAGGCAAAGGAATACGCGTCTCGCCTGATGGATTGCAATCAATGCTACAAATACATCGGCAACACCAGAGGCATTACAGAACACTGCCGTCCTTACGGTTTCTGAAAAAGCGCACTGTTCTATATCGTTATTTAACCAGATTTTTTATTAATAATTTGTGAGAGCATATCCCGTGGTAAAAGCTCTAATATGCAACAATTAAACCATATTATTAATGACTTATAAGAACAATAGATGACGATTTATTGAAAACGAATAAAAACACAACATCACTGATGTATGTAGGTGGGAAAAGTCCAACAAGAATTAGGGCTTCACAGCTTTCAAAGAAATTATCATGAGCTAGCTAGCAAGATAAATCGATAATTTATTAAGAACATCTTAATAAATTATCGATTTATCTTGTCGATCTTCAGTATTTTTTTTTTCAATTAAATGAATGGATTAATCACTGTTTATAAATAATATATGTTGTTTTGCCTAAATTTAAACGTAACTCTCGGCATTTATATGCTAATTTTCACAGCGCAACTCAAGAATAAGACAAAAAAATTCACGATCACATCTTTATCGTAAAGTCAACATTTGGACCGAGTCGTTTAAGTAAATATACGTGTTTATTGTATCTTTTAGCGCCTCCGTATTTAACCTGCCTATCAACCCTTCTGAACTCAAATATTTTACGGCGTTTTGCAAATGAATAAGGTTCATTATAGCGCAAAATGTTTCACATGACTCCACAAACAGTCATCTGTCATCAACGCATGTCACATTATGAGTTAGGAGGCACAAAAGGTTCTTATTTCTTTTGTAATATTTGTTGCGATCAAATTTAAAATGAGTTTACCATTGACAATCATATAAGCATAAATTGGATTAAGTTGCTTCAGAAAGTTCAATGGTTAGTGAAGATTTCAATGTTGCCAAATATATCGATGCGTGGTTTATGTTGTTACTTTTAAAATAGGTAATCAATAACATTTGGAAGCTTTTGTGTGACTTGCACGAGGTGCAAATGGACATCGAAATTGATTCCAATTGTTAAATGTTTCCTAAAAGAGATCGTATTCGGTGACAGCTTTTTGTATTCCACATTAATTTCCTGCAATGAAACTACTTTTACGGATTATTTTACGTCTTAATGTCTTGTAAAATATAATATCATTATTCTTATCGTGAAGCATCAGTTACTTTGTAGTTTTGCGTCTCGAAAAAATTAGGTTATTGAAAATTTATTTAAAGATTAAAAATAGTAATTTTTAAATTAAGTTAAGCAGTTATTATAATTAATTAGCGGTTGAACTTAGATCTAACGTCGTGGGTTCGATTTTATTTACCATTGGACTATTAACGTGAACTATTTTTTATATCACAAGCAATTTGTTAGTTACAAATTGCTGGTGTGGTTAGATGAATCTTCATTATCATGATTATCTGAGGATCTACATGTGTAGATGGTATGGCTCACCTTGTCACCTGATCAAGTGATCGTTTCGATCGGTGTGGTTTTTGGTCTTTTCTCTCAAACTCGTCGATCCTAATGTTTTTAGGTTGTTGTTCAACGCCGCCCGACCATGAGTTTGGGCCTGCCTCGATTTATTTGGCTTTCAGGTATTCAGTAGGTTAGATTAGTTACTAAAAATTGTAGTAATCACAATAAGATAGACTTTTTGAAAAATTTGTGGTTTCATGTTTTTTCTAATCTAATTATAGTTTTCGATATATTAGGTATGGCGAGAAAAGGCTATATATATATATATATATATATATATATATATATATATATATATATATATATATATATATATATATATATATACTTTAACACTGAAGAAAAGTTTACCATCCTAAGACACTAATTTATCCTTTGCAATTCGATTAAAGACGTAATATATAATATAATTGTAATCCACCTGAGAAAGAATAACGTAAGAGCTCTTTAAGTACAACCCGATTGTGAGTACGGATCAAATCCGCTAATGCTCAAGTCATTTCAGGGTTAAACGCTGGGTATGCGGCAGCGCTAAAATGATGCTCTTTTTAAATGGTATAATAACCAAATTATTATAAATATTAAGTTTTAAAATTAAATTATTAAGTTTTGTAAGATTGATCAATGCAGTTCATTTATGGTTGAAAATGATTTTACATCAAAATAAAAGTTATGAGAGAAAAAATGTAATAAAACGAATTTTTATTAAAGCTTTCTTTGAAAATAATTTCGACGTTGCCTTTTCTATGTAAGTTGTTTAAATGCTTTTTTCAATGTATTAAGAACTTCAAATATTTACTGCTATTACTATTTTTCAATATTAATAATTAATAACAAAGATTTCCCGTGTTACTCCAATATACTGTACATGTGTTTCTACTATCAATTTTAATTATTTCTTAGCCTTTTCGTTTTCACGTGGACCGTTAAAGCGTCATTTTAGGTCACGCAGCGGGTGATTAGCGGTTGCTGTGTCGCTTCTCTCATTACAGCGACCCCTAATTGCACCGCAATACGCGTCTCAAACATACCGCCTTGCTTTCATCTCGCCGGTTGCTGCAGCCCGCGGACAGAGTGTAAGAGCGGAAGCAGTTACGAAAATGAACAATGCTGACAACGATGTTTTATCACTCATTTACAAATAAGTTCTTAAAACATTTAAACATTTTTTTCCATCCGAAAGTAAGAACCTTGTAAAAAATTGTGTAGCATTATATAATATAAATAAATTACCGTGGATTAACGTGGATAAGCATTTCTCAGTATTATGGACACAATATCCCGATTTATATTGCATGTAATTTATTTTATATAAATTGATGAAGCAAATAGCCTACCTATGTTAATTCGGTATAATCGCGAAATCAGAGTTGTGTTATTGTACCTATAATAATGCACGCATCGGTGGTTTATATTTTAATTGTAATACAAATTATAAATTGTAATAAGGTATAGAATGCTAGTGTCTCCTATAAATAAATCAATGAATAATAAATATTTAAATTGTTTACATCATTTTTAATGGTGTTAGAAATATCCTATTTCAGGTTATTCAGACAGTTTGCTCAGTGTGTTCATTCTCGCAATTTCCCATAATTTAGATAAAAATAATTTAATTGACATATTAAATTTACAGTTTGATATCATAAAATAATATATTTTTTAAAAAAAATATAGAGTTTATTTGATAAATTACTTTTAAATTGTAATAAATAAAGAAAATAAAACCGCGTAAGTAATCGTTAAAATTTTCCCTCTTTAACAACGCTAACTCTTCGTTACTATAGCTTTCATCTTAAATATTCATTTATATCGTTTAGAAAATGTCGATACTCCAATTGTATTCAAATGTGTACTGTAACGTGATAAGTTTACGGTGTTATTCGTATTATATGTCGGTCGGTTTCAGGCGCAAACCAACCTTTGTGGTACCATAATTGTTTTTATTCATTTATTGCTCCCATACAGGTTGAAAGGTGGTCTTAATGGTCTTTCTATTAGCAGGCCAGGACTTATCATCGTGTTATTGTGGATTGTAATTTTACTGCCATAAGTCGGTTTTTAACTTTATTGGGTCGACGGCAATTTCATTGGCTATTGATGTATTAATGAAATTAAGGGAACTTTTTGTAAGAATAAGAAATTAAGAAGAAATAAAACAAAGTAGATTGAGCTACCTGACATATTTATCCTGAAGTGTCTGATGAAACATTTTATCATTTAGACGTTCGAGAATCAATTATTCTCCAATTCAAAAGTACTGGCATCCTCATTGTAGCGTCGCGACATTAAATATATCTGTTCTGTTTTGTAAGCTAAACTAGTATGTTGGGTAGGTTTCTTGTTGTAGTGTTGCCAGATGTAAAGCAATCAACGCCCCTAATAGACATCCACAACACAAAGTATGGCAAAGCTTTTGCAATACTTCTATATATAATATTGCAAATGCTTTGCCAGCCATTGAAAAAACAAATTTTTTTTCAATGGCTAATTCCACATCATATTAGAAGTCTATATGAAATTTTATATTCAGACATATAAAGTCCGAATTTGAAACTTTTACTATATTATATTAACTGATTTCTGAACCTTTTGAGTGTTTTATCGTGAAATCCAGACTGATGAATTTAAATCTGTATATTAAATCAATATCATTTATCAGATTCCTATATTTGATATGGATATATTTGTATCTAAGGCACAAGCAAGGCACTTAACCTTGCACAGATGAGTCTTCTAGAATTTTACGGATAATTTCACCGAAATTGTAACGATTACGTAAATTGTTTATACAAAAAGCAGACATAGCTGAGTTGGTAAGGATCGGACTTACGGTCTGAGGCCAAGAATTCTAGTAATATTATAGACATAGCTAGTCTTTAAAAGAAAATATTCTACGAGCCTGCGATAATTTCCGAAACTGTTCGCCGTAAATGAGAACAGCTAATCATATAATTATTCATCCACTGATTGATCAATCTTACGGAATGATGTTAAAATAGATGATTGCTTAGATTTCATTGCGCATCAAATAATAAACTTAGATACATATATGTATTAATACGCACACTATAATCAATCGGGAATGAAACTGTGTACATTCCAAGTTTTAGCTTCTCACTGTTATTCATTATTTCAGCACTCATTGACTCTGGTACAACGTTGGACCACCTCGAAGCGAGCTTTCGAAATCGTGAACCCATACACACATTAACTTGAATGGCTGCACGGCGCGTTTTGCTATCCAACCTAACGCAGCCATGGCGTTGCACCTTTATTACGATAATGGTGTATCGATTCAATCCCTTAATTGTGATGCAAGCTACATTGTGTGAACAGATATTTTTGTTTGTTGATGTGCTTGCAGCTTAATTGATGATTTGGTGATGTTAATAATCATCGAAACAGCATACCATGGACCACGATCTGTTTGGACTTACCGTTTACAGTGGTATTGTCTGCGAAATACTTAAAAAAGCCGTAGCAAGATTTGGAACAAATAAACAAACAAACCCCTTGATGTATTTGTTACTTTTCAATATAAATAAAATCATTTAATAAGGATGCAATTTTGTCTCCTCCTTGTATTTAGTAATAAATGGGTTTGCGGTTGTTACATTATGGTATACAGTCAGTATAAGCATATTTACGTTTTTATGTTGCGTTTAGTTACGGAAATGAGGTTTTATTTAGGACGAACAGTGAGATTTGAACATGGAACCAGTTGCTTGGTAACGAACATGAAAAGAATTAATTAATTAAAAATTGCTCACGTCAAGTGAATTGTGTCTACAACCGCTTACAATAAAATATAAATACTTTTAAATATAATATAATAATATGACTAAATTCATTATTAATAAGGGATTAATCTGTCATAATGCTCATATAGGTATCTTACTTCTGTTCATGGGTTTAGGAATGAGCAAAAAATTCAAACATGGCCATTTGGTATCGTCTATTTCCCTTATCTATTTATTTTGCTTCAAGAATTAAAAGATTAACTCTTAATCGTATAAGTACTTCTTTAAGTTGTTTTTGTAAGTAGGAAAAATTTACTTGCTCGACGCTGTTAAGTTTAACAAATTGACAACAATGAAAAAATTAAATATATGTCTTTTCTTTTTTCTTGAGAAGTGATATGAAATAAATGCATGTATCGTGACTCTTTAAGTTGACTGAAAAAGTCCATAGAAGGTTTTGGTAAAATAGCCACCATTGTATCAAGACGTAACGTGACAAGCTGACTAGTTACATTTCAAAAGATTTGATATTATTGTATTTTACTTGACACTGGCATAATAGTTTTAACTAATTGCCATGAAAGAAAAGAAAAACCTAAAACATTGACATGAATAATCTTGTTTTCTTTCAAAACTTCTCGATATTTAATTCATTTCAGAAGAAATGAGAAATGAAAACGGCGTCCTATTTCTCGATTTATATTTATAGTTGGTGTAATTACCGCTTTCAGGATAAGCACTAACTGGAAGCGATGTAGATAACGATGAAGAACGACCCATCCAACTGTGCCAACTACCGCACAATGTAGGGAATCATTTGAAGCTACAATTAATTCGTTGTAATGGCGTCTCTTTGCCAACTAGCTAATGCTCGCAACGAATCATTAAATAACTCATTAATATAGAAACTATATTTTGGAATTATAATCTATCTAAACCATTGCTGAATTTTCAGTAAATATTACATTTTCCCTAATTAGTAAAATTCCAGATCTATACCCCAGCAAACTTCTAAAAAAAAGAAATAACAAAGCGTTGCCTAACAACCTTTAATTTTTTTTTGTATCTGTTTTTAATTTTAGTATTAACTTATAAAAGACATATTTTACCTCATGATTGTTTTGTTGGGGATGGTAGTGTATTTATTTTTGTAAATTGAGTTTTTACATGTCGTTTGTGTACTTACTATTTAAAAGAAATGTAATAAATGTTATCAATATGGATAATTTTAAAGCCAATGTATCTTACGAGTATTTTATGCGTAACGTTGTTAGTGTAGATCACCAAATTTGGTCATACATACACTGACTATAAACAAACAGTTAGATCAACAAATTAAAATCAACAAAAATTTAAAGTGCAAAATTTAAAAATCTAATTATCAGAAAAGGTTTATAATGCAGGTAAATATTAAGGTACATTTTGAAAAAAGAAAGGAATTCTATGACTATTAAATACGGTAACATCTCTAACCCGTATAGTAACTAGATTTGCTCATTCACCGGTTCAAATCAGAACGAACGACATTTATTTCAGAGCTACCTAATTAGTAAAGCGCAGCGCAGTCAATCGTGACGAAGAATTTAAACTCGTTAGGTTGGCAGACATGCGAGGGAAAATGTGTTAAAGATTTATACAATATATATTAAAACAGCTGTTGGTTCTTTTACTTATTTTCTATTTAATAATTTTAATATTTATATTTATACTTTTATTGTCGTTTATATTGTATTACCTTTTATTACTTGCTATCTCTATATACTATTGTTAAAATAGATAATATTGTTTAAAATTTAAACAACTTCTATGACTTGTGGGTGACCTGAAGATATGCTACGAGTTGTTTAAGGCAATAAAAATATATAAACTATAATTTAAACGTAAAATACGTTATCGAAAGATGTCACTGCATATATGAGTAGGTAAAGAAATTAAACTTCGTCCATTTCTTTTTACTTTCAAGGTTTTTTTACCTTACCCTTAAATCTTAAAATCTCAGTCTGAAAGTCTCTATCAAGTAAATAATACGTACGCTTAAACGTTTACATATAATATATTGATGTTATCAAAAAAATTTATATGTTTTAGTAATATATGCTTAATTAATTCAGTCAATTTTCATAATACGACACATTCATAGTCATTTTATATAATTTAATATGTATTGAATAAACTCTCAGATGCCAAATTAATTTACGATTTTTAATACCGTTCGCTGCGTAGGCGCAGCCCGGCTCTAAATCAATTAGCTACGACACGAAGACATGTGTCCTTATTTATCTAAATTACAACAACAAACGAGATATTATTAGATGTCGGTTTCTCCGTTGCGCCACATTTCCCGCCAAACGATTATGGATCGTTTAAAACTGCGGCCAAACTAAAACAGTTAATCGCGCGAGTCTTATAATGAGGGTTTTAAAATGTTTGTTTTAGGACGGCTACACACGGGGCAGATAGCCAGTGATCAACATACATGGACCGCTCTTGCAGTCAATAGTTTGAAACTTCCATTGATAACTACTCAACAAGTCACAATTTCAATTTCATTGAAATCAGTAGCAACATGGATTTTGAGGAAGAAACACTACTACTGGTACTTTTTCTCAGACAACGACGGCGGCGGCGTCGAAGTAAAAATTGCGGGTTCATCCATTACGAATTCATTATTATCATGATAATCTCGCAATTCATTGGAATTCCAATATGTATTGATATATTGGAATTACGAGATTATCATGAACAATTTATTCATTTGTTTTTGGAACCAAAAAGTGATGAATAAAAAAATGTTTTTTAAATATTTTAGGATATTAGCATCCTAAAATAATTTTTCATCTTTTGGTGAATTGTGTAATATACTCAAGGTAAGTGCGCGAAAACAGTCGACAAGGCGGTCGAGCAGTCAGTATACCTGGCGACTGCATGACCGCATGATATAATTTCACCGCGTTGCCCAAAGACTGTAGTTTGCTATGCGGTCGCATCCTAAAGCAGTCGATACTGGCTGCTTCAAGCTGCCCGTGTATGGCCGGCCTTAACAACGCGTATATTAACGACCTAATTGGCTCAGTGGTGAAGCTACTATTTTCAGAGTCAATGGTGGCAGGATCGATTTCAGCATCGAGCTTTTTATGGAAATATGATAGAAAGCATGCACAGAATATCTACAGTACCTATTTAGAGCACTGCAGGTGCGTTGCCCACCTTAGAGAATGGATGTGAGTAATTGGAGGAGGAAGTACTGGGGCGGGAAGAAGAAAAAAAAGAAGGGGAAAGGAAATGAGCCTTCGGATCCATGCATTTACAGGTATTTAAATACATTAAAGTTACAAAAACCTTTTATTTAAATACATTAAACTGTTTTTTTCTTAACGTTCGTTATTTAATGATTGGAAAAGTATTTATATGCGATGACCAATTGGCTTAGGGGGGGGTCCTCTGTCCGCAGAATCAATGGTCGCGGGTTCGATCCCCGCATCGGAATAAATATATGTATGGATTAAAAATATTTATTCCAAGTCTGGTAACCCCGCCAATCCGCATTGGATAAGCGTTGTGGGTTGACGTCTGTTCCTCCACAAATGGAGAGCTCGTGCTCAGCAGTGAGACATATATGGGCTGTTAAAAAAAATATATACGAGTATATTCATTCCTCTTGAAATGGCTGGAGCACCCCGATACCGATGGTCCGATGAATTTATAATATATTTATAATATGGAATTCAGTGATAGAAATTTATAATAATTCCTATCACTGAATTCCACTACCGCACGACTCACCGAAAAATAAGTCTCATCCCCACCTGGCTGGATACATGTCGACCTAATATAGTGGAACTTCATTCCACGCAACACCACTTTTAGGGTACAGCTGTATAACCGATACGACATTGGAACTTTCAAAACACAAGCCTACTCTTATCTCAAAGGCCGGCAACGCAAATGCAATGTCTAGATGTTGGAGATATCTATTGGAAGTGTTGATTGCTTTCCATCAGGTGACACGCTTGCTTGTTTGCCTCCCTATTAAAAAAAGGGGCCGCATACCATGCAATGAGGCACATATGGGCTGTAAAAAACGACGTAAGCTTACATTGAAAGTTCAATGATAGAAAGACATGGTAATCTTTAAAGCAGGCTTGTATTTCCCCAAAAATGCTAAACATTAAACAATATATGTATTTTAAGAATATATTTAATTTTTTTTGCAATTGGAAATTTTATTCGCATTTTCATACACTTTTTGAGTGGGTTCGTATATTTATCAAGAAAGAACACCTACTTGAGATACATTTTATAAATTCATCAAATAACGTTCTACTGTATTTAAAAAAAAAATACACATTCTACTATAAAAATGTAAGTATTTCTTTAATTGTTAATAGGATGTTGTATTATAGTATATATGATTAACATGAATTACCTACTCAATGGTTACTTATGTACCTGGGCATTTGCCAAAAGCCAATTAATGCGGTGAAGCCTGTTACTTCATTACCGAAGCCATGCGAAACTGACGACGTACGAGTTTATAACTAGACAAATTATTTATTTCTGTATGCATTCGTTTCCGGGATACATTTTAAAAGAATGTCTTACAAAGGAACATAATAAATGTATGATTGAAGCGAAAGCCTCACCATTCCAGTTGAAGATGAACGCTAGAACGTTTTAAATATTTTTGTATTGTTATTTTAAGATATTTGAATGTGATATAATATTATTATTTTTAATTTAGTTAAATATTTAAAATATCGTATTATTTTAATAATACCTTATTATGGGATGAGGTTGTCTTAAAATAGTTTATTGTAGAATATGTGCAATTTTAAAATTGAATAAATAACACGTTCACTGCCCGACCGTTGTTTAAAGATTTTCCATCAAGGCCGCGTGTTTGGTATTTCAAAAAAATACATATATTTTATATGTGCTGTAAAAAAAATCAAGTTTCCTCGCGATTTATACTTCAGCGCACGTGAAAAATTCCTGTAATTGTAACCGGATTTGAAGTAAATTTGTTTGCATTTTATAAAACTTACATTTTCAAATCTTAAAAAAAATTACGCCACCTGTTATCACAGAAGGTAAGCTTGTTTAATTATACTTTTGGTAACAGCACCATCTAACATTTATATACAAAACTACTACAACGAGTAGTAAACTAAAATTGATATTGTAGAAATATAATACAACAAAATGTTATAGTATGGAGTATTTTTTTTTATTTCGAACAATCACTCAATGTTGTGAGCTATAAAGTCTAGAAATTTAAATGTCTCGTCAAACTCTTACTATTTAAAATAGTCGGTTTATAATATTATATTGACATTTGGCATTTTGTTTTAGGTTTTCGTTTAGTCGAAGTTTGCTAGTGTCAACGCGGGAATGTAGAATACTCGTTTGTTGATTCAAAGTGATTGTACTTGAGTGATACCGCGGCCTTATAAATTAATTTCTCCCAACACTATGCCGCCGAGTAGCCTTCGAGTCGTGTACGCGTTCGCTAGAGAAATGCATCCAAAAACGAGCGAGGTTTTCATACAATACGGAACAGCCGGATTCCGCACCAAGTAAGTTATATCATTTGAATTATTTAGTATTTTTTGTTTTCTTTATATGAGCGTTTGAAATAGTATATAAATTGCGATATTAGTGGGCAAAAACGGTCTATTTCATTTATGCAAAAGTGTCACGTCGGCAAAATACTAAGTATAGTATGAAAACTATTTGCATAGTATTGCATAGTATTATAAAATGAGTCAATTATAAGATAGTTTGTAACGGGAAGCAACTCATCACGACATCCGTATTATGGTCAACGACTTCATATATTATATATTAAATAACAAATGTATACATACATACACAATATATGAAATTGATTAGTTAAATGAATGACCTTACTGATACTTTCCAACAAGTAGAGCAACATTGATATAAATTACTATTTATATGTCGTGTTACCTTTTATGTTCTTTCTAACAGCCTTATATGCATGTCTGCCTTACCATATTTATTTAGTCTTCGATTTATATGACATTAATAAAAAATGTTAAATTTTTATTAATATGTATAAATAAAATTTAAGTATATATAGGATTTGAAATAAATTTATGGGTCTGCCCATAATTACCTTGCTAGGTAATTGGAATAGTGACTACAGAGTAGGACATCTCGCACCCGTAAACCCCATCACGTACTTCTCCCACACCATAACTAAAAGCATTAACCTCCTACTGCTTTCTTTTACATCTTTTCCACACAATGTAGTATTTATAGACAATACATTTGCAGTATTGTAGATGTCTATAAATGGTTGTGATTACTATAAAAATATATTTAAGTGTATAACTAATTGATGAATTTGGAGAAGCCTATATATTTCTCAAGGCTGATAATACTTCTGCAATGCCTCTGATATTGCAGATTTTGTTGTGTGGTATTGGTTTTTCTTTGTATCAAGTGACACACTGACACATTTGCATTCCTATAATATCCACCGAACACTGACACTTTCAATCTTTGATGCTATATTTGTAAAAAAGAAAATCCTAAAACTGTATTGCTCACTTGGTTTTATTTTTACCTAATGATGTTTCCTTTTTATCTTGTCTGCTTTAACATGCAACATTCTTTTGCAAACATAAATCAGGGATATAAAACAAGCATTTTATCCTCCTGCATGATGTATTTTTACTGAAAAAATAAACTAAACAGTACATTAATACTCCAATCTAAAGCTTAAGTAAACTGAAGATATATATTTATATAAAGTGTATATTCACCACTTTGATCTTGAAAGTGCTTCTAAGATATTTTTGGCACCGTTCCATACATTGAAGTATTGCAGACTCATATTACAAATTGAGTTGAAATCAATGGGAAGTAGTCCATTATAGTTTTATATACATTTACCTCCTTTCAATTTTATATTTAATTAATATAATGCAATTGTTTAAAAATATTTAAAAATAAACATCGTCTTTATTAAATTCTCAACAAATTTATATAATCAAAACATTGTGATTTTTTTTTATGGGATAAGAAGGCAAATGTGTAGGCGTGACACCTGATCGAAAGCAATCAACGCCGCCCATAGACGTTGTCAGTATTCAAGATTTGTGTAGGTTTGTGTTGAATCAATGAAAAATTTAAATGTAAGAAACCGATAATAAAATTGCGCACTTTTATTTCTTTAATTAGAGTCGTCCATAAGCCACATAGTGATTTTAGTATAATTTTAAGGGTAATATAATTTTAATTGGAAAAACTACGAGAAATAA
Source organism: Baronia brevicornis (assembly GCA_031353405.1). NCBI lineage: Eukaryota > Metazoa > Arthropoda > Insecta > Lepidoptera > Papilionidae > Baronia > Baronia brevicornis. The sequence continues at coordinate 224,177 of JASFAT010001918.1, forward strand.
CGCTACGTAATAATTGGATGATCCTTAAAGACAGAGGCTTACATACAATCAGAATAAAGATCTGCCTATAAACAGTGAGACTACAATTCATAGAACTTTACACAATCACTTGCCGTAATTGGTATCATTTATCATAATATTTATAGTTTTTGTTCCTGTTTGGTTGCAGTGAAACCTTGAAAATATAGATAATGAGTACATATTGTAGGTCGAAGTCTTAGTCTTGGTGATTTGAAATCACCTTTATGTTCCATAAGGTCTCAATAATATGATATATAATGGTAGTTGTTAGTAAAGACTTGTCAAAATAGCAATGAGCAGCATACTTGATATTTTGTATTTGCTTCTGTTCTTTTTTTATTGAGAGAAAATCATTAGAGATATCTTATTATTATACTATACCTTGCTGCTTTGAGGTGGAAACTGCTGAATTGTGTCAGTCTTTGGCCTTCGACGGTCTCCTGACCAAAACTTCTACGCTGGTAAGAGATCTTTCAAAACGCAACCTGGAACTGGTTTGCCCGCCCCTAGGTGGTGCGTACATCCGCTACTTAAGACACCCTCGCGTTGTTGTCAAGACAACCATAAACCACCTCAACTCAACAGCAATTGAGCGACCCTAGAGAGGATAAAAGAGTTGGTGTTAGGTTTAAGGCCCCATGCAACTTGTACACACAATTAGATGAATATATTACCTTCTATATTCCTCGTGTTGGGGCGAAACGTGTCGTTTACAAGGTAGAAAAGTGGTAGTGTGTGTTTGGTGTTGTGTATAGTGGTTGGTGGGTAGAGAGTTGCTAGCCGATTTTCGGTAAGTTTTTGGTTTAAGTTCCAAATAAATCCACTTCATCCAGCAGGAAAACACACATTTTTAATTTTCTGTTATTGTTTTGCTTGTCGCGGATCTTAGCTAAGTAAAACTTTTGACTGTCCACTTATATATCGAACTAATTATAACGAAGGTTCTAATTAATTATTCAATCGTCTACTAGCTGCACACTTCAACCATCGGACTATCTACCGCAAAAATAAATTACATCCCTATGATCTAGACTAAATGATGGACCGTCTACCAACGTAAGATTCAGTCGCAATTTTCTGCCGCAAGAAATGCAAATATGAAAAAATTTACCACCTGCCGTGTTCACGAACAAGTAAAACATTGGGGTATACGAGAGACGTGCGTATGTGTTTACGAAAGACCGGCGATGCATTTGTGAGATCCGGCGTTGAAGATATCTTACGGTCTTACAAGTGATGTGCAAAACACTAAGCTCTCTTTAGGTTTACAAGTGGGCCGTCTTTTAAGCAACTTTCTAGATATTTAAGTATGTATATCATTTCGTTCGTCAACATTTATATATTGAACTTATCTTTTGCTTCAGAGCCAATCTGCTTGAGCATGTCGTCTACCGCATGGGTTTATTGGCCGTTATCCGTTCCCGTGTCAAGAATGGTGAGTAGATACGCATCATTATATATCTCTGACGCATGTGGTTACGATAGAAAAGTTGGGTGTACTTTATTGGGGCTAGCCAAGTTTAGTTATCGTACAATGCTTGGCAAACACGTGATAACATTACATTGGGTTTGTGAATCATTTACGCAAGTAATTAATCGTGTACAGTCAACGACAAAAAATAATATAATAAATAAATTACTTCACCTTATTTATTTACTTTACCTATTTTCTTTAAACGATACCTTTAGAGCAATTTAACAATTACCAATTTGATGAGAATAAATTTCTAAAAGTAAATAAAATTAAAATTTTAAAATTATTTAAATTTAAATTAATCGAAGTTGATTATCATCAATACAGGACACCTTCAACAATCTTGCTTGCGCATATTAGCTTCCTCCGGAAATATGGGTTGTTGTTCAAATTCCTATGTTTGGCACGAGAGGTTTGGAGTTTATGTTATGAACATAGACATATAATTCTTTTGTTAGTCATGATATATATTTTCTTCTTAAACTAATTTTTAACCCAACTTAGGTATATAAAACTGTTCACATATGAAACTTTTACACAATTTTTCATATCTCCTGAACATGTGAATTTATTTACGTCTTATACTTAAATTTGTATCGCAGTTATTATATTTTCGTGCATAAGTAAGGTGACCAAGTTTTCTTATATCGTAGAGTCTAAATAATCAATAGTTTGATCTCAGAATATTCCTTTTACATATGCACCTGTCTTACTATATAGGCAGTTCAATTTAAAAAAGAATTTACTAATCATTTCTGTTCATTATTTTTATAAAATTATTAATTTGTTTGCGTTAATTACTCTCTATATATCAATATAAATAAATAAGGTGAACGTTTGTCGGTCAGGTACATGTAGTGGAAGAGCCATCTTCATCATCATTATCAGCCCGCGGCAATCCACTGCCGAGCTAGAGCTTTAGAGCTTTAAGAGTACTTTACAATTTGTCCCGCTTTATATCTAAGTTTACCAAAAGTGGTTATTCGCCGGAGGAGCACTTGTATGTACAATATATTATTATTTAGGTTTTAGTTTTAGCATTAACACATTGAAGACAGTTTACGGGAATTCCCGTCTTATTTTTCAACTGTTGGCGACGGATGACCGAAATTCACGTTTTTTGGAATGTGATGCAATATTGTGTAATTGCAAGTAAAGACAACATAAAGACAGGAAAAATTGTAGTGATAATAATAAAAAATGTGCGGGAACTGAGGCTAGACACTTTTCAGCGCATACCGTCTTCAATGTTAAGTTTCTATAAAGTGTCACGAATAAACTTTTCTATTTATGCTATAGACCAAAAATTGCTGGTAAATTTTGTTTTTTTTTAATAATATTTGGCCACACATGGCAAATCAGTTTTATTATATCGATTTCAAATCACTTATCCTAATTGCTACAACGTATGTCTGCTGTAATATGACGCTACAACTAAGATGTATCTAAATATGTACTGGACAATAGTACTGACCTACTGGATACCTATATAATAACGAGAGCCACGAATCGCTGGCTATTTTGGTTTCGTAACGCCGGTTACTTCTTAGAATAGAGACGTTGCGAACAGCGGTCACGTTTCGCAGGTAACCAACCGGCTGTTGATGAAAAAAGGCGGGGAAATTTATGATATTCCACTGTGAGATAATATAATTTATTCAATAAATAACTTTCAAAGTGTGTTTTGATGTTTCCGATCCAATCACGCCGGAACAGCTCAATCCGTTACGTATGTTTTCATTTCAATATTTGAAACGAGTGCGAGATTAAATATATTTTAAACTTTGTATAAAATTCCAAATTTTAAAATTACTGCTTAAAAAATTGAGAGGTACTAAATGAGAGAATAAGACACAATTCTCTTTTTTTTTTCAAAAGGCAGTCTAGCGATTTTTTAATATTACAAGAATTCTTGTTTACAATTTTATCACAATAACCCCCATGGTTCAACGCCTCTCGCTCGTCTTTAAAGCTGATAATCGCAGATTATATTCCCGCATAAAAACACATTTTTATAGCATCTTATATTGAGGTTTGACGAATCAGCCTCGAATAATCAATACCGAGTACTTATTTGGTATCGGGCGATACTTGGATGTAAAAGTATCGATTTCTGGTATCGATGCGTGCGTTTATTTGATAACAATGTTCAATTAAGTATCGTATCTGTCCAATGTTATCGGTCGTAGCCAGAAAGATATGATTTTTAATGGGATAGGAAGGCAAACGAGCAGGCGTGTCACCTACTGGAAAGCAAACAACGCCGCCCATAGCCATCTGCAGCGCCACAGGCAGGGCAAGAGCGTTGCCGGCTTTTAAGGAAAGTGTCATTATGGGAGGGTGGAGGGTGCTGGGCCTCCGAAACTTAACCGCTCACCAGATGAAGCGGCCCATTCATGGTACAGACAAATAATATGCTATTCTTGACAAAGTATTCGTCTGCAGCGTGGCTCTACCACTAGAAACGGTGGCGTTACCGATTCGGTTCCAGCGACTTATTTAAGAAAATCTCAGAAATGTTAAATGCGCAAATCATATTTAAGTGCCTTAAGTGTGAGTGCAAGTAGAATAGACACTCTCGTATTGTAATCCCCGCGCACTAACACGACGGGGATAGCCTTGTTTGCGAGAGACTATGCGTGATATTGTTGCTTTCTAAAAATGTGCCTTTTTTCTGTACGCCTGCGTTTAAGTAATGTCTACTCGTATCTTATAAGGAAAGTTAATAAATAATATTCTGTATTTGTATTACATATTTCGTAGAAGAACCGCAGCCAAGGAGTCAAAGAGCCGCGGTTTGCCGCTCACTGTTATAGGAGAATTTCATAAAAAAGAAGATTTGCGTAGTTTCTTGTTGTGCAGTTGTCATAGAATTAATTGCTGGCGGACTGACGTATGACAAATGAAAAATAAAAAAGGAATAAACGAATTTGAAAACAACGGGCAGGTTGCGTATTAAAGCTAAGTAGGTCTTTTTGGCAGGTCGCCAGCATTACTGGGTTCATGACCTGTGTTCCCTTGAGGATAATATTATGGTGGTAATTTAACTATAATTTAAATTCTCACGCAATAAATATGTTACAATCTTTTATTTTTATTTCATTTCGTCATGAACAGTAATTAACACTCCCAAGACCTGTGTACATTGTGTGCAATCTCAAAATTCTAAGATATCACATAATTATAAATATAACTTATTTTTTTTAACGAAATAAGCAGGTAATTAAATGACTTTTTAAGCAATCTACTGTTAAGAAGGGTTATTCAAATATTGAAACTTATTGTGTAATGAAATGGTATCCTTGATTTTTCCCGTACTCAACTTTTTTGGTTTTCACGGCATGTTTCACATTTATGCTGCGTAAAAAGTATTCTAAATTTATATATATTTTAAATTTAGTAGTGGTAGCGCCATGCTGCAGACGAATACTTTATCAAGAATGTCATATTATCTGTCTGTAGCATGAATGGGCCGGCTCGCCCGGGGAAGTACCACATCCCCGCAGAAAACCGGCGTCTGAGTGGTAGCTTAGCTACCGCGCTTCGTCTGGTGAGTGGTTGAATTCCGGAGGTACAACCCCTCTCTCTCCTTCTCTCCCCTCCCATAAACACACTTTCCATAAAATCCGGCAACGCTTCTGCACTGCCTATGGCACTGCGGATATTTATGGGCGGCGTTGATTGCTTTCCATCAGGTGACACGCCTGCTCGTATGCCTTCCATAAAATAAATCATTTCTACAAAGTTTGGTCTCTACTTGAAAGTCCAATTGAATTCGGTGTAACTGGTTTCAAGATTAATCTCGATAAAAACTGGCCAAACATAATAAAGCCGATATTGTAAGTAAGTTATTGCGCGCATATGAGCGGAGATAGGCAGATATAGCCACCAATTTTATATATGTATTGATTAACGTAGATCGGAACGTATTTGAAATGCCTGTGTTTCGGGTGTCTATTGGCGGTGTGGATTGCTCTCCATCAGCCGACAGGCTTGCTTGTTAGCCTCATGTACCATATCCCATAGAAAAAGAGTCGACAATCGATAACATTTTTAGTTTTGTGGTACACGTGGCAATTTTATGAATATCCCATGAAAAAAAGACATGACAATAAACAATATTTTTTAGCTTTGTGGTACATGTGGCTATTTTATGAGTATCCTTTGAAAAAAGACGACAATAAACAATATTTTTTAACCTTGTGGTACACGTGGAATTTTTTTATTTTACGCAATGTATCACAGACACATATTTTATATGAAGAAACTAATAAATATGGATTGTGTTGCCCAAAAGTGTTTCTCTTGGAAATGCATGATTAATGAATTTCGTATTGCACGGACGCCGGTGTGCCGTGTGCGAGGAGCCTTAGTCATACCGTCCTAATTCGCTTTGGTACGCTGCGATTCCTAATTTACTTGCATATAGGTTTACCTTCCGCCCTCCGACGGCGTCATTTCCGTTTAATGTTCAGAACGTCGTTAGTAGTCGGCTATTTAATGGTTTGTTTATTCTTACCAATATTTATATTAAACGTATTTTATAAATGTTTAATATATTACTAGTTTTTTATTTTGCCAATAGCTGGGAGGAGATCGGTTGTGTAGAGAAGACAAAATATCATAAAGGCGGTATCAAATGTTTTGTTTTTTTCGCATTGATAAAGTTATTGGAACTTTTTTTTAGAAATGCTTCGTAAAATTAAGGACATAAATAATACTTACTAACCATTTACACTCCAAATTTTTCCATTGATAATTTTTATATATCAATAACACATTAATTTGTTAAAAGTAAGCGATAGAGAGTTAAATTAATATAAATTAAGATGCTAAGTAAAATTCATCTTCGGAGTTGATGCAGGGAATAGCGTGGTGAGTGAGACTCAGCGGTCGCGTGCAAAGGGTTAAGACACAAATTCTAAGAAGCTACCGTTCATCAATGAAAGCACTAATGTGTGAAAGGGAGAGAATTATGTCTTATTGTTTCGAATACAATTTTCTTAATGACGTAATTATTAAAAAGATGCGTAGTGAACAATACAAAATTTTAGGAATATATAAATGGTAAATCATTGAAATAAACTTTTGAAAAAAAAATTATGACGAAAAATCATCCGTAAAAGAGAACTTCTTCCTTCTTCTTCCCTTTTATGGATGATTTTTCGTCATCAATTTTTTTTTCAGAGTCGTATTTGGCAACGGACGTCAATAAGGCTACTTTTATGGTAATGAATAATAGTGGCAAATAATAATATGCAATTTTCTTTTTCTGCAGGCCGAACCATAGGAATTATGATAACAGCCTCCCACAACCTGGAACCGGACAATGGAGTAAAGCTGATCGACCCTGACGGCGAGATGCTAGAACAGAGCTGGGAGGAGATCGCCACCAGGCTCGCCAACGTCAGGTGATTCATCCTCTGTTTTGTGATTTGAATTTCTTCTATGACTTCAACACACAGGTCGTCTCGCGGTCCCCGACTATAGTCGCCACATGTAATGAAGGGGTTAAATATAATTGTTACTTTTGCGTGAATTTTCGTATTTCGTATATATATTATTACTAGCTTTTGCCCGCGACTTCGCTCGTCATAGTGGCTTTCACATAAAAGGTTCACAATCCTACGGTACATCATCTTTGTGTTACTCCATGGGTTTAGGCAGCGTACGCCAAGATATCTCTCAGAGGCCAGATTTTTTTCCGACTTAATTGACATGTATCGTTATAAAATTACATAAAATCATTACAAATTGTAGCCTATATGTTATTCCGATATATAACATATATTACTGTAAAGTTTCATCCAAATCCGTCCAGTAGCTTTTTCGTGAAAGAGAAACATACATCCATACTCACAAACCTTCGCATTTATAATCTTCGCATTTATATAATATTAAGTAGGTTTTATATAGTAAGTATTGTTATGTATATTATTATTATATTTTGTTGCTGTACACTTATTTCTATCCTCACAGCTTATCTTATCTCTCTTTCACTCATGGGTTTGCTGGAAGAAAACTCAATTTCGAGTTAAGCACGCCCTTGTACATCTTCTTTCCTTTCAATTCTTGTATGTCGTGTTTTGTGTACAATAAAGTATAAAATAAAATAGGAAGTAGGATAGTAGGATTGTGTTATGTGTTAATTATATATGTAGAGATTTAAAACTAAAATTCACATAAAACTTGCGTTTCAGTGACAATGACTTAGAATCAACAACGGGACAAGTGATAAAGGAAGTCAACGCGGACATGTCGCTCAAGGCGTCCGTCTACATCGGCATGGACACTAGGTAACAGACACGAGTTAGATTGCCAATTGTCCTATTTTCGTACGGGCCTTATTGCCAAAGGGGTTAACGACTTGCAATATTTTACAAGTTTTATTATTATATGGGCAAAATGTTACATGTAGTCATAAAGTTAACTTGCGTATAACTTTATGTATAATAAGTTTAACTTGCTCTTTTATTTATATTATTATAATATCGACACAAAGAGCGAAAACGCAGTAAACTGCATAATGAAAGCTTAGCACCAGAGCAAAAAAACAAGATTTCTGAAAAATTGTATCTGATCATTTAAAACTTTTCACTTTTTTACGTTGATATAATAATAATGTTATGATTAATATTATGATTTCATCATCGATATATATCGTTATAAAAGTCAACTGCTGGACTTTATGCTCCCGAAAAATACGGGTGCTATCGTAATCCCCACTGTTGGCGGTCGGATCGGGGATTGTAGGTTAATTTTATTACTCAAGTAGACTGCTGTATATCTCCTAGTATTTGTTTAACCCTATTTCTTCGTATGGGCTTGCGTATTTTGCTTGGAAGCACATAGCGACACATTATATCCCATCGTGTACAGATGGTACATGACGAGATATAATGTGTAGCAGATGAAGATCTGTGGTCTCTTCCTACTCCTACGGGAGGAAACAGGCGTGATGATATTTATGTATGTTTTTTTTATGGGATAGGAGGGAAAACGAGCAAGCGTGCCGCCTGATGGAAAGCAATCAACGCTACCCATAGACAACTGCGACACCATAGGAGTCACGGAACCGTTGCCGACCTTTTAGCTATGTGTAGGCTTGGTTTTTGAAGGTGCCAATGTAGTATCGGTTCGGAAAGACCGCCGAAGGTAGATGGTTCCACAGAGTGGTGATGCGTGGAAAGAAGTTTCGTGAGAAGCGTACCATATTAGATCGCCACTCATCCAGATGGTGGCGGAAATTATTCCAAACAATTCCTCTGAGCACTCCCCATGTATGTATGTATATGTACGTAACATATTTATATTTGACACTTAAATATTTATGGTCGAATATTCCTTGTTTGAAAATAGTAGTTATAATTGGATCACCCATCACGTCCTGATTCTCACGAGGGCGAAAAGCGACTAATGGAGAGCCGTTTCGCTGCGAAGATTGGTAGCGGACGGAGCTCTATGGTCTCTGCCAATCCCTGCGGGGATTGGCGTGAAATTATAAAAAAATAAATAATTGGAATCCTAATTCCGCCACCTGGACACCCATTATTTACTACGCGTTTAATAACGTCACAGATATGGACAGTCAAAAGTTTTGCTTATCTAAGATCCGCGACAAGCAAAACAATAACAAAAAATTAACAATGTGTGTTTTTCCGTTGGGTTTATTGGATTTATTTGGAACTTAAACCAAAAACTTACCGAAAATCGGAAGACAACCGAAAAGTTTCTTTTCAACTTTTCGGTTGTCTTCCGTAGAGTCTACTATACCTGAAGATGCCTCGTGTTGGGGCGAAACACGTGTCGTTTACAAGATGGAAATGGTAATGGTTGGTGGGTGGAGAGTTAATGGCCGATTTTCGGTAAGTTTTTGGTTTAAGTTCCAAATAAATCCACTAAACACAACGGAAAAACACACATTATTAATTTTCTGTTATTGTTTTGCTTGTCGCGTATCTTAGGTAAGTAAAACTTTTGACTGTCCATATAGTGATGGATTTCCGCAAAGTAACGCCTGACTCCATTAATAACGTCACAGATACACAAGCCCACGTTTAGCAGCGGCGGCGGTCCACGGAGTGATAGCGCTAAAGGGGACCCCGAAAGAATTTGGTATCGTCACCACTCCCATGCTGCATTACTGCGTCAAGTGTCGCAACGACAACACCTATGGGACACCCACTGAAGAAGGTAATCAACACTATCAGCACAGCCACATCAATCCTATTTTAAATCGCCACTGCTAGTTATTTCATAAGAGTTGATAAAGGGGAATAATCATCATCATCAAGGCATTACAGCCGCGATATAATTTACTAGACCTTAGCCTGGTCCAGTAAATTATTCCAGTCGGATCTTCATTTAGCTTTTTCCCTCACACCGATTGTCCTTAAGTCGTCCTCAATTCCATCTAGCATAATTAGCATAACATTGTTTCTGCTCGACTTTTTTTGGCCTATTTTGAAACTTAAATACCTATTTTTCAGGATATTACGAGAAGATTGTTGGAGCTTTTAAGAATATTCGTCAGAAGTTACCTGTTACCGGAGAATACAATACAACTTTGTATGTGGATGGTGCTAATGGAGTAGGAGGGAAGAAACTCAATATTATCAAAAAGAGTTTAGACGAAGAATTGGACCTTGTGTTGTACAATTTGGGTGGAAACGGTGGAAAATTGAATTTGAATGTAAGTTATAAAATAAAATAAGTTTTCAAATTTCTTATGTAATGTTAAAATATGTTTTTATAGAAAACCATCAATGTTTTAATTAGGACTAGCTATTCCAGTTCTTATTTCCTACTGAGTATATATAGTGATGCACATATTAATCGATTAGAATATATTTGGACCGGCAGCAACGCCAAGTAAGCCAAGTTGCCAAGACCAAGCTATATAGGTTGGCCAAGTCATCATCCGAACAGCCTGTTTGGTCGGCTTAGGACTAACTATGTATTCTTTATCCAATAAACGAGATTTCCTCGGCAGTGCGGTGCGGACTTCGTAAAAGTCTCTCAGACAACTCCAGTCGGCGTGGAACACGTTCCGTTCCAGCGCGTGGCTTCTTTGGATGGCGATGGAGACCGCATAGTTTACTATTATGTAGATGACAAGTGAGTGTGTTTATCAATTTTTTTTTAAAGTGATTAAGGCAAACTTAACGATCGACTAGTTGTAGTAGTTGAGTACGCCGTCCACGGAATCAATGATCGCGGGTTCGTTCCCCATATAGATATTTATTCCGAGTCTGGTAATCTGCCAATGCGCATTGGATAAGCGTGCCTGGTAAACGTCCGTTCTTCTAGAAATGGAAAGGCCTGTGCTCAACAGTGGGACATATATGGGCTGTGGAAAAAAACTTAGCAATGATCAAATGGCGCTTAGAACCAGAGGTCTATATCCAGTAGTGAATTGCCGCAAGCTACTGATGATTTATTGAAGATAATAATTGTAGTATGGTTACCGACACCTATAGTAATAAATGCAAAGAATTACAGGACTGTTAGCGAAAATACCAGTATACTAAAAGATATGCGGTGCATTTATATTACGCTTAGAATTTTTGTATGTAAAAATAATTCTAAGTGTGGGGATTACGGCGAAATCCGTCATTTCTGAAGCAGACCAATGTCCTGTAGTGAACTATTTGCGAGCATCCACACAGTTGTCAACTGTGTGGATGACTGGTTACTTTGTGATGGATTTCCATCTTTGTGATGGATTTTCGCCAACTAACGCTTGACTCCAATTGTTTTGTGTTTATTCAGCAACAAGATGAACCTTCTGGACGGAGATCGCATCGCTACACTGCTAGCCAGTTACGTCACCGAGTTGTTGACGGCGTGTAACTCTGACGAGCTACGCTTGGGTTTGGTTCAAACCGCGTACGCAAACGGAGCCTCCACGCGATACATCACGGAACAGTTGGTTAGTAAATTATTAAATTATTATTATGCCAACTCCATCATCTTGATGGTTCGGAGTATCACAGTATGTGGTCTGCAATAGTCTACCTCTAGGGCGTGCATACAGTCCGCGTCCTTCGCGCTGCTGGCAGCAGCGTCCAAAATCACACGAAATACACTGTCTTATTAGGCATAAGCCCACCTTTTTTTACAGTCCATATCCCACTATTCCACACGGCTTTCCCATTTTTAGAGTTCTTCGTCATTGAGCCAATTATTAAAAATTGCCAATTATATAGCCAATTAATAATGAAAAAATTGCATTTGATCACTAAAAAACAGTCAATATCAACGCTTCACAAAATGTGTCTATTCGTCGTAGAGCTGTGAGGGTCAGACCAATCGACGCAATATTTCAATGCAAATGTTAATTAACACAAATAATATTTCAGAAAGTGCCGGTGACATGTGTGAAAACGGGCGTGAAGCATTTGCACCACGCGGCGCTGTCGTATGACGTGGGTGTCTACTTCGAGGCCAACGGTCACGGCACTGTGGTTTACAGTGAAAAGGCCAAGAAGGTTATTAGGAAGATAGCTGAAGAGGGGTGAGGAGAATAATTTTATTTCAGATAATGCTATAAGAGCACTAAAAGGGCACAACTGGAAAGGACAGGTCGATGTAGCCTTCACCGGCGAGCTTGCATGAATGATGAGTGTGGAGGAAGCAAAGAAAGTGTGCCAAGATCGTAGAAGATAGAGTTCTGTGGTCTCTACGGGAAATACGCGTGACGATATGTATGTATATATTTTTTTTATAATTATTCAGAGATCCTGAAAAGCGTAAGGCAGCCTCTCTCCTGTTGAACTTCATCGATATGACGAACGAGACGGTGGGTGATGCCATATCGGACCTGTTTCTTGTGGAGACTGTGTTGTGTGCTCGCGGACAGAACGTGAGGCAGTGGATGGCCGCATACACAGATCTTCCTTGTCGACAGCTTAAAGTCACTGTCCAGGTAAATAGGCAAAAATCAAAACTTATTGACGGATATTTCTATTTTTTTTATTAGGAAAGAGAGGCAAACGAGCAAGCGTATCACCTGATGGAAAGCCATTAACGCCGCCCAAAGACATAGGCATTACAGTTGCGTTGCCGGCCTTCAAGATATGAGTGGGCTTATTTTTGAAAAACAACTTTCAAACCTATTCATATCTTATTTTTGGACACGTTTTCTCCTCCAGATTCCCAGGAGAATGGAAATTAACCGCTAAGCCATTTCGGTTAGAAATTTGAATCTGCGTAATTATTTCTTTTTCGATTGTTGGTCCATTATTCAATATTTTCTTACTTAGGACTTAAAATTACAAACTAGTTGTAACCACCAGTTTGTGGAATCAGTTACCCTCGGCGGTCTTTCCGAACCGTTACGACATTGGAACCTTCAAAAAACAAGCCTATACATACCTAAAAGGCCGGCAACGCTTCCGCGACTCCTGCGGTGTCGCGGTTGTCCATGGGCGGCGTTGATTGCTTTCCATCAGGCGACACGCTTGCTCGTTTGCCTTCCTATCCCATAAAAAAATATAATAATTAAGTACTCATACTCAAGCTAAAATATATGAAATACCTATATTCCTTTCCATATATTACTCATTTCGATTAGAGACAAGGTGTTTCTCTAGTGTATCCCCAAGGCTTACTTTTACAATAGACACCTATTTCAAAAAATAATCAAGAACAATTTTTGGCAAGTCTGCCAGTTTCTTAAAAGTCATGCCTTCATATATTGAGCAAAAGAACTATACCTTTTTCTTATTGTTTGCCTTATAGACAATAACATTCATTTTATTTAATTTTAATAAGTCTGCTATACATTCTAACAGGAATTAATCGATTGCCTATTTGTGTTACATTACATTTCACTAGTCCATATATATTCTATTGTTAAGCACGGAAGAAAGAAATGGGGAGGCCATTTCTGGAGGGACGGACGTTACCCCACCACGCTTTTCCATTGCGGATTGGCGGGGTTACCAGATTCGGAATAAATATCTGTAGGCCTTACATATATTTATTCCGATGTGGGGATCGAACCCGCTACCAACTCCGTAGGCGGGGGGCCTCGCCACAGCCAATCGGTCGTCGCATCACAATATATGATGTACCATTCAGCGTACTACTAAGTTTTAGTTATACTTAAACTAAAAGATAGAAAAGGCATGCTTATTTGTTGGTTTTAACTTGTAAATATTTATTAATGGAGTCAAGCGTTACTTTGCGGAAATCCATTACTATATGAACAGTCAAAAGTTTTACTTAGCTAAGATCCGCGACAAGCAAAACAATAACAGAAAATTAATAATGTGTGTTTTCCTGCCGGATGAAGTGTATTTGTTTGAAACTTAAACCAAAAACTTACAAGGTAAGTTTTTGGTTTAAATTCGCGAATCTTAGCTAAATAAAACTTTTGACTGTCCATATTGTAAATATTTTTTTATTATTAAATTTCCAGGACCGCAACGCGATATCGACAACGGACGCAGAACGTCAATGCACGTCCCCGGAAGGATTGCAGACGAGGATAAACGAACTAGTGTCCGGATATACGCACGGCCGGTCGTTCGTACGTCCGTCTGGGACGGAGGACGTCGTTCGCGTTTACGCGGAGGCTGATACGCAAAAAGTAGACTTTATTTTTTTTTATCTTTGCCAGTATCAAGTAAAATACAATAATATCAAGTATCTTAAATATTTCCTTCGTTTCTTCTCCCTTCTAAGTGACATTGGCGAAGTCATCCGTGCTATTTTGGCACTATTGAAAGCCATTAATTCAGATGAATGAATGAATGAATATCAAGTATCTTGAAATGTATTACTCAGTTGTCACGTTATGTTTTGAAAAAATGGCGGCTATACTACCAAAACACACAGATGTCAAAATTTTTTATTGCCTATTTAGATTAGAAATACTCAAAAGGTCTGAGTCTAAAAGCTCTATGACCAATAGAATATTTTGTACGGCATTGAAACTGACTGTTTTTGAGTGATCAGATACAATATTTTTCAGAAATCTTAAAAGTTTTTTTTGCTCTGGTGTTAAGCTTTCATTTCGCGGTTTACTACGTATTCGCTTTTTTGCGTCGATATACAGGAATTACTTACCTATTATGAACTATTTGTTTCAGACCGCAGACAAATTGGCGGCAGAAGTTGCTCAAGCGGTGTTTGACTTAGCCGGTGGGGTCGGAGAAAGACCTACATTACCCGAATAGACAATATCCAGAACCAAATAGAAGAATGCAGATATTAACATTTAAGAATGTGATTGTAACAAAAGCTGACATAGATATATAAATAATCAAACACACTAACTAATGGTACATTCATTTGTACTTGTCAAAAAAAAAATGTTTTTAAGTGCACTTCTTGATATCGAAGTGTGAGACAGATACAATCTACGTCACTTTATTTTGCACGGAGATACAATTTGAATAAATATGTCTAAAATACCAAATGATTATAAAATTCAGCTTTTTAAAAAATAAAAGATGTTTACAAAATATAAAATCCAATACCGCCCAATTGTTAGTGTAGTTGATGAAAAATACTATCAAACACTTGTGTTTTTTGTGTAGAAAATTAAATACACCCATGTGATTCATTACTTATAATAGGCTACACGTTAGTTGAGGAATCTTTAAAATTACATTCTTTGATCTTCATAAGTCAGAGAGAATTAAAATTAAAAACTTAGCTAAATTAGAGAATTGATAAGCCATAATTGGCACAGTGGAATAGCAGTCGCTTTCTAAACTAATAGTCTAGGGTTCAGTAACGGGATCAGTATAAATATGTATACTGCCTACAGGTATTTATTCTGACTCTGGATCTGTCGTTTGTGTGTTTATAATGATACAAATGATACAGGAAATCCTAGTGCGGCTATAAGTCCAAAGCGTTTATTATTATTAACTAGCAAATCCATTCAGGAAACAATGGAGAAGGTGTTGCTTCACATTGATTCGCTGAAAGACGTACATTTGTTAAAATTAAGAATATTTTCTTGTTTATTTTTATTATATACAGTCTTCAAGCTCAACTCACGTGCGTGTTACATAAGTTTATTATTATACGGCTTTGTAGTTCTAGTCCACAGGAGTTAATTAATCACAAAAACAAACATTATCAACTTAGTTATAAGATTGTAATTAATTGCAACAATTTTAAACGGCACCGAGCTCAAATTCACTGACTGATAAATTAATCAGAGATTTCTTTATTTACTAAGTATTTTGATTGCTTTTGAAACTCTCTTGCTCATTCATATCTTAAAGTTTATAGTTGGATTTAGTTGCAATATTAAAAAATTATAATTATTCATGATAATAAAAAAGTTTATTTTGATACTTGTAGTATGATACCTTTATAGTGTATACAAGTGTACAAAAAGCATGTATAAAATACATGCCACTGTGAATACTACATCTCTAATTTTCACGTAACAAATTTTTATCTGTAAAAAGAATTTTAAACGTTTTTCTAGTTATAAATACCTTTATATATATTTCTGTAGATGGAGACTATTTTAAATGATGATTAAATATTAATAATATAAAAAAAAAACTAAACAAATAACAGTATTTCTTAAATAAAATATATGTACACACAATATTACAATAAGTTGCATTTGTACAAGAACAAAGTAAATGTGTTCATGTACAAATTACATTTTGACGAAAAGATCTGCTCATGTACTTAGGTCATATAAATTGGTCATAGTTATCATCACATCTCAGTCATGTCATTAGTATGTTGTATAGCAAAAGCTATATACATTTTGTGAGATACACAATTTATATAACTTTTGCTACTTACCATTCATTTAAGGGGAGTTAAACTTTATAATGTGCATATATTATTAATTTTTTTTTGTAAAAAATAATTTTTGTTTTATTATTATAGTCTAAGACATTTTTGTTATTAACTTTTAATGAAAAATTTAGATCAAAATTCGTTGAAATAAAAAATCAGAACAGAAATACACAAACAAAGGATTTTATGTTAAATAAAATAATTTCTTTCGGAAAATCTCAAACTTCCATAGTAACACTTCAGTTTAAACATTATTTCAAGTATCATATATAATAGGTATACATAATTAAACGAATTTTGTATATCTATATGATACCTTAATAAATAATTCACATAGGGCGACTATTACATTTATTTTTGAGTTTGTTATATTTTATGTGACATTTATTCACTTGATTTTAATACTTTGTTTATCTCAGGTTGTGTACGACGGTTGATTTGCATTATATATGAATGCTTAACATACTTTTTTTAAATTTGTGCTATCATATATTTCCAATTTTATTTGATTTGAATATTTTTCCATTCATTAAGTTTTTCACTTCATATAACGTACATATAGAAAATTTATTGCATAGAGTCAAAATAATTTTAAATTTAAGGCTCATTATAATGTAGAAATAAGTCTTTGAGTATAATTAAGACGTTGTTCAAGTAATTAATAATAATAATGTGATATTAATAAACATGAATTTTCATATTATTTTCAATCGCAGAGTTGTTTCAAAAGGGCTTAGCTGTTTATAACGAAACGAGTCTTTATGAAATGACACAGGTTATTAATAGTGAGCGAAAATGATAAAATACTACAAACCAAATTGTGTGACTGGTAATAATGGTGGACTGTGAGTTACACACACTTTCACTACAATGTCTTATTATTATACTATTATTTTTATTCAAGTAATTGCCACAAGTAGTAATAACTCTGTTGGGAAGGATAGGGATTACGATTCGAGATTGTGAAATCGTATCCTCCATTGGACTATTGATGTGAAACATTTTCTAAAACCAACATGTTTAGCTTAGTTGGCAATAATTTTAATAATATTGGAATATTGCTAGTCTTATTAAAAATCTTCAATAAGGATCAAATTGTTTAAGGAAATCTATTAAACTTACATATAGCATCTATTTAAACTTATCTCGATCTACTGACTATTCAGTTGTGTGAAAATTACAGTAGCAATTTTTGTATTTAGCATATATCGATTCCATAACGCATTTGTATTTGTTACGAAATTATTTAGCATTTATTATATGTGGCAACGGGAACAATAACAAATGGAAATAAAATTGGACAAAAGTTGCCGCAAACTGAGGAAGGTAGAAGATAAAGAGAGGCTTTTACGCTCAGGGGACCATTAAGAAGAAAAATAAAAACGATAGTAGTAAATTTATTTTCCACGTGTATGTTTACATGTGGAAAATAAATTTAAATATATGGCAACACTGCTCATTTTTTTGAAGGAAGCCAATGTCCAGCGGTATGGTTGATGATAGGATATGGCTAATAATAAAATATATATTTTTGAGTGTATCTCTAAAAATGCTCAAAATTCTCAATCTTATCACAAGATACTATCATATTTCATCGATATCAATGTTAAATGTATAAACAAGTCAGATAAAAAATATTTTCAATGTATAAATAAATATGTTCGAGGAAAATTCTTTGGAAAGATTAGATTACATTTTCAACAATCGATTTTATCTTTTTAAAATAATGACTATATTTTACCAGTTGTCTGACAAATATAAAATAAATTACTTTTTCTTAAAGGGCCAGCGGTAGATAAATTTGTCATACAATCAATACAAAAATCATTTACAATTCCATATTTGTTTAATATTAGGTGCAGGCCCCTTAAGTTTATTATATATTTCTATAATTATATATATCTATAATTACATATGTATAGTTTAGGTGCTGATCATAATGCCTTAATACCATATGTGAATATAATCATTTATTTACAAAATACATTATCTTTTGCATATATTATTTGTATTGAGTGGCTATTGTTTATATATGAATATTTGTGTTATTTTATGCTGTACTGTTGTATGTAATGTCAATAAAGAATTACTTATCTAAGAATTTGTAATGATTTAAAAACAAAATCTTTTAGCAAATTATCTACTCCCATATCTCTTCTCTATCTTTCTTAAGTAAGGCATTTGCCGTACCCGTGTATCCCTGAAAAGTGATATATGCAATTTCAAGTGGATTATGCTAGCTCATTACATCTATTCCAATTAAAATTTTCTAAATATATTGTTATAGGATTTGGCGTCACGAGGCAAACTCTATGTTTGTTCAATGTGAGCTTTGGATGGTCAACATAGCTTCTGGTAGATTCAAATTATATAGACGGTACTGAAATTTTAAATCGACAGTGAAATTAAAAACATACAGGTCAACATAAAATTTTAAGACTGATCCCATTTGTTGATTTTCCTTGATTTATCTATTAGGAAAAGATCTTGTTTCAATCAGATTGGTTTTACAAGAAAGAAATGTCATGAAACAAAACTTAGAAAAATTCATTAATTATAAAAATGTGTGATAATCTACCATATTTTTATAGTATGTTACTTATAAAACAAGCCTTTAGATCTATAAATACAGTTACATATAGTTCTCAGTTTTTTGAATAAATAAATATTCAGTTGATAAATTCAAAATTGATAAAGAATTAGATTACTAATAGTTCAACTGGTAAATACCGTGCTTCTGACCTCAGATCGTGGATTAAATACTATCTTTTATATATTAGGGCTAATGATGTAACCTATATTTTTCAAGCACAAGCACTATAAACTTAAGACTGGTTGACAATAATTCTAGTAATATCAAAACATTATTGCTTTTTTTCAAAAGATGTATGTGTAATTTATTTATCAAAATGTCTCTGGCAATCTACTGGATACAGACATGGGCATAGACTTCCCTCAAGATGCACCACTTAGTCCGCTCTTTGGCTTCACGCATCTAGTTTCTGCCAGCCGCTCTTCATAGACTGTTGCTACACAGCGTAGGGGAGCGTTCCATGCTACGTTTAAGATGCGTGGAACTTATTATTACCAAT
This sequence comes from Baronia brevicornis, assembly GCA_031353405.1. NCBI lineage: Eukaryota > Metazoa > Arthropoda > Insecta > Lepidoptera > Papilionidae > Baronia > Baronia brevicornis. The sequence goes on from JASFAT010001918.1 coordinate 243,548, forward strand.
TCTATAATAAAAACTTGTATTAAGGAAAAATCATAGTAACAGGATGCATCCGATGTGCTAAAATGAAAAAGGAAATAATTTAAAAAAAGAAATTGTTCAACAAATTTAAGTTTTTATTTAACAAAAACATGAATACCATGTCGCGAAAACGAAACTTATCACTAACAGTTCCTTACAAATACTTTCAAAATTACCAAAAAGAACAAAAAGGTTGTGAATATCATGTAATATAATTGTAACATTTTTTAGAGATCACACATTTCAACATTAAATTCATTTTTACCGTCTCTAGCACACTGATAAATTAAGACTTCAATAAATTACATATTAGTAAATATTTGGTAATTACTTAAATGTAAATCATTATAGATATTTAATATCAAATGGTTTTTAAGAGCATAACATTTTTTAAGGAATGTACATTTTTTAATTAAATTAAATTAGAAATGCATTCGATGTGAAATCAATAGCAAATATTTTATACATTTTTTTCCAAATATAAATTTTATTTAACCTTCCTATACCCGCGCGTTTGTCTGAGAGACCGACAGAATGATTTTTCGATTTTAAATAAAGAACGAATAATGCTAGTTTAATGAACTTGGTCACACGTCACGTCAATTTCAAGGTCGTATCAAATTAGGCAAGTACTAGAAAGTTCATTTAACTAGCATTATTCGTTCTTTATTTAAAATCGAAAAATCATTCTGTCGGTCTCTCAGACAAACGCGCGGGTATAGGAAGGTTAAAAATAAGTTTGAAAAACGGTGGTTGGAAGTTTAACTATTATAGGCAAAGTATCTGAGTAATTACATAAATGAGTTACTTATATAACTTGAAAGTATCAATTAAAATGAATAATAATTATAATGCCTTAAGGTCACTTTCTTACAAATGTTCAATACAAAAACGTGCAAATTTTCAAAGATTTAAATTGTTAAATATACCCAGACACCAACAATTTGAAGCATTATATTTTACTGTGTGCATTAATAAATATAATTAATTGCGATAGTTTTAGTAGTAATTGCAAATATTACTCTCTTCCATTCACTTGCCACCGTTGCCATGAGAGGGCCCATGTATTAGACGTGACAACGCTTGGGTATGTTAATTATTATTATATGGGCATATCTAATGATTTAAGTATTTGATAAACGCGGAATAATTTATTTAATGTTCAAATTTTTAACGGAATACAATTTTATTGTAGAAACACTAGTTTGAATAATTTGCAATTTAGCTATTAAAGACAGCCTGAGTTATTACCTAATTGAGTAACGGATAATTTGAAACTATTAATTAAAATTAATATTAAAAATTATAATGCTTTTAAGTCACTTTTAATTTTTACAAAATTTTAATACTATTATAATTACAAAATTTATGTACACTTTTATAGCTGCCTATTTGTCATTTATTCTCAATATTTTATTATATTTATCAATATTTAAATCAAGCTGAATCAAATTCAGCGAAATAAGTTCATTACATTAGATATAGGTATAAACTTAGGATTAATACTGGACATGGAAACTTGTAATACTTCCAATTTTAAAATGTTTAAAACCATAACTTATGCCACCTTTTTGTTTGTGCCATACAATACATAAAATAATGCAAAAATCATAATAATTGAAAAAACATGCAATAAATTTATTATTTTAGAAATTAATTTAACAAAAATGGGCCCTGAACGTAAAATCTTTAAAATAACGATGTGGCACGGAACACGTTAAGAATAGGTATATCAAAATTCATACTTGTTAGCAAAAAAAAGCTTGCTTTTGAAAGTACCTTTTATATTTAAAAAGCGTTTATAATTTTCAGAGGTATTCTTCGGAATTGCTCAGCCCATAAAAAATACAAGGTGGTAAGAAAATGCGAATTTCAGGTTTTGGTCAGATCTGAGGAACAAAAACCTTTGTGATGATAATTGACCTATACAAAAATTGAATGATCCTATTATGTTCCCTACAATGCTCAATAATTAGAACTGAGGGCATTTAGGGACTAAATGGTAACTTGAAGAAGTGTAAGACGATGACATATGCATAACATAAATTAAAAAAATATAATAGTTTGAAACAAGTTAATTGCTACTTAAATTATTCAATTAGTTACAAATTTTGTAAAATGAGCAAATAAATGTGATGTTTTAATTATAAAATAAATTAAAGCGGCATTAAATAAGTATGTTCTATCTATTTAAGGCGCTACAGTCATAGGTTGTAGACCTTAGTCCAGTCGAGGATTTATTTCATGGCCCTAACAGCCAGTCTCGAACAAAGATTTTTTTATAGGGGCAATAACTTTATATTTGCGCTCTTTTTCTACAACAATTGAGATTTATGATTAAAAAAAATTTTTTTGACCGGGAAAATAAAAACCATAAATTAAAAATGATGTCTTTAAACTGAGGAACTTTAAACAATCAAATCAATCATCCTAGAAATATGTAATTTTTTTTATAAAATTGGAAGAGTCTACTTAAATAATTGTAAATTACAAAAATATTGAACATTTTCAATTAGCCAAATTTTCATTACCAAATCAAGAATGTATATTTTTTATGTATAAAAACATATACATGTCAAGGATACCTAAACATTCTATAGCATATTTGAAACAAATATTTTACTTTTTATAGTTTGTAGACTGTAACTCTAGTAATGGACTTGATGGTATTTCAATTATAACAAAATTTACCAAATATAATCTTATTCTAGTGGTTTCCAATTGGTGGGTATGCATTCCCTTATTGCAGCTATAATGGTACAATTTTTAGTGATGTTGGTACTGGTTATAAAAACAATGGTAAGCAATAAGAAAAGGTGAGACTTAAATCTTTGATGGTGATGAAGATGGTGACAATAAATATGGTGTTTGTTTTCAGAATTGATTAAAAATATATATTGGCTGACTTATTGGAAAAAATATGTAAATATTGTTTAAATTATAACAATAGATATTTGAATCTGTATTTGTTAGAATAGAAATTTATTATTTAATTAACATTGAAAAACCTTTGTGTATTTGTTTTACCGCATAATTTCAAGCGTAATGTAATATCTAAATTGTGATGAAAATTTATATATATATATATATATAAATATATATATATATATATATATATATATACATATATATATACACATATATATATATATATATACATATATATATTCCTAATTTATTGAAAAATGACGGCGACGTGGTTCGCCACCCATCACGTCCTGATTCTCACGAGGGCGAAAAGCGACTAATAAAGTGCCGTTTCGCTCCATGAATGGTAGCGGATGGAGCTCTGTGGTCTCTGCCAACCCCTGAGGGAGATAGGCGTGAATATATATAAAAATAAATATATACATACATATATATATATGTATGTATATATATATATATATATATATATATATATATATATATATATATATATATATATATATATATATATATATATATCACATTTAATACAATCAATAAATATAATTTACTGTTGTTGTTGTTGTTTTTTGTAGTTATAAGCTGTTGCTCTTATTTGCTTAAACATTTACCATATCTTATGGCGTATAAGACAACTTGACATTCACTGAACTTTTAGTCTAAATATAATTTGGGATATACTCACCATATAAAACTACTATCTTCCAAAACACTGAAACATTAGATTTAACTTCAAAATGGTAATTTAAATTATATCCTTATGAAATACAGATATTGTCTTATATTCCGGAAGGTATGGAAGTCGTGATTTCTTACATATTTAAACATTTTACATTGTATGGTAATTTTAAATTACTGATTATATTTTAATATCTTGAAAACAATAGTAAATTAAGATCTTAAACATTTTACTAGCTATGTAAATATGTGTACAGTAAGTGTTACATTGTTGTCAGATTTAATTGCAAAAATTGCATTATCTGATATTGCGAATTTCAGTAAAGACATTTAAAACAGGTCCCAATATAGAAATCTATAAAGAGAAGTCAGGTAACACAATAAGTACATTACTTTATACAAAATATTATAATTCACATATTAGTTATTATTACTGTAATGTAAGAGAACTTAAAAATAAGAGCCAGCTTACGGACTATGCATCATAAGTGGTATTCACACTTTCAATTTGCTTCTATTGCCTATATATATAGATTTCTGTGTATCTAACATTTATATAACATGCACTTATAGTAACTTGTGATGATTTCAATAAATAACTTTACAACCAAATACTATTTTGGTCTCAACAATATTATACAAGTTGGTTGATTATTGTTTAAAATGAAGGCACAAATGAATTTGCACTATATTGATTCAGTACTATCCGTTAAGAGATCATTTGAAATATATCTCATGGTAACTTGGAAATCATATTTGGATAATTAATATATTTCAATCTTAACATTTCGTTGTATACTTATTTATTTTAGATACATTTCATTTGATAGTTAAAGAACATTTCCAAATGTATAATACATGATTTATATTTACCCAAGATGAGGTCCTAGATATGGTACTTGATCACAATAAAAACATGATGGCACTGATATTTCCTGTAGTTCTACTAGATTTGTGCTTATTTCGTTAGCTACATAATAGTAGCGACATCTTCTCGGACCTATCTCTTCTATTAGAGTATCATATGGTGGTGCCAATATATCGAAAAATGCAGCAGGGACACTCAAAGCCTCTATTTCATGATAGTTAGAAGTAGTAGGTGTTAGCAAACAAGTCTCAGAGTTCTCGCTACACACATTGTTTTGAGTCACTTTCGCGAACAACCTCCTACGTTTGTGTAGACCTTGTGCTAAACGTGTGGCTTCGAACTTGGCGCGAACGGCGAAATCAAAAGTACTTATTGCTTCCTTTAAAGGATATTCTGTAAAACTTCTGATATTAACTGCTCCCGAAATAACTTTTAACAGACCATGCATGTGAGGATGGTCGTGTAGGGGCATTTTAAAACCTGGCTTCAACACAAAAATACTCATGTTTACTTGACTATTTTGGAACACTTCTATATAAGTGCAAGGTGCTTTATTTGGTCTTGTCCATGTGGCTGGGTCGCTTAAACTCTTATCGTAACCCAAGTCTTCTGCTCTTAAGTTATCCATCATTGTTTTTAATTTGTTTAAGTTAATGTGCAAGTCGTTCTTGAACTTGTCATCGAACGTGTGTAGTGCATGTCGGTATGTGGACACAATCGGTGGAATATTAACAATTTCCATTGTGGACTTCGCTTCATCTTTTATATCCATATGAAATCTGCCTGCACTAATACACAAAAATTTGATTCTCCTGTATAAAATAGTCGAAAATAATCTGCTTGATAACAAAGCAAAACTGTCAACAAACGTCATTTTGTATTGATCTCTCGTTCGGAAGTCAGATAGGTTACTCAGCTTTCAAACTATTTTTGTTAATCAATATTATTCGTTTCCGAACTAAATATTTTGTAATACATTTATATTACGCATATACCATATGTTACATTTATGTAATTTTATAAGCTAAATCAATCATAAAAAAATATTTAATTACATTATTTTTTATATACAGCAAAAATTTTAAACTTGACATATAAAACAAATGTATTATTTTTGATTGGGTACTTGTATTATACTCGCATACGTCTATCTGAATACATTTTATATATCCAGTGTGTAAAAAGATCATCATCGATTTCGATACAAAAATAAAAATTCAAACTTTAAGTGAACATTGCAAGGACTGAAACAGTGCTTTTAGGTATTGTATTTTATTGTTTCCGTTACTTCGTTAATGTTAAAAACATATCGAAAAATCGAATGTATATCGATGATGTACACAAAATGTCAAAAACATAATACTTGTATTTGTTACAGATGACATATTAAAAATGTATGTATTGAATGAGATAATAATGATTCTTATTGGAAAACCTTAAAGTTGAAATTTTTGTATTGATTGCAAAATTAGTGGTACGTCAAAACTAAATAGCTATTAGAGTCTTTAGCTAAGGTAATACCTATGCGATTACTAAATTCCTTGTGAGCTACATAAACAAATTCCTAGAAACAAGTTTAGAGAATTTAACTATTGTAATCCACGGTACATAATTTTAATACCCAACTTTCTCAATAACATTTATGTAGGTACGTACAACATAAACAAGACAATATATACTCAGTTAGGCAACATCTAATAAAACAAACGACGATGTTTATAAATATGTAGTATTGATAAATTTATTTGTGTTCAGAGCTTCCAGTTAATAGATTAAACAGTTTAAATCCAACTCTCGATAAAACGCAGGCAGAGCTATTGGAAGTCCAATAAAACGCAATGGCGTCGGTACTGGGCAGTGATCGACTTATTTATTTGAGTGCCACCGACCGCTAAGCCACCCGCGTAAACTATTTCTAGAGACCACACATAAAATTTGACCTCCACACAATTTTATTACCTTTTAACACTTATAATTGATTTTATTGGATTACAATTGTTTTAGAGACTGGTACATCTGTTTCTTCATGCCTCAATCTATGTGTGCATGAAAATACAATACGAATCATTATTAGAAGGATTTTTAAGTTCATAGTTTCGATTTTATGAAATGCTACTTGGCACATGTTGTATACTCGTAAAAAAAGGTAAAAACAACCCAATTTGTAAGTACGTGACATGCACCAAGAAATTCTTCAAACAAATTTGGAAAAAGTACTTGTAGTCCATATATATCCCGAGATACGAATTGAAACCGTAACCATTGACTCCGAAAACGATGGCTTCGAGACTGAGCTCATCGTCATCATCAAAAACGATAGCCTGCGGCAATCTATTGTGAAACATTCTTGTGCGAAAAGCCTGTTGCTGTGAGCTACCCTGCTTAGATCGTTTTCCTTAATCAGAAGACTTCTGAGACAACGTTTGCCAAAAAGCGCTCTCCACTTCAGCACTCGTTAACTCCAGCGGGTGTCGGTTCTCCGCCAATACCTACTCTGATGCACGCTGTAAGTTTTTTTTATTGGATAGGAAGGCAAACGAGCAGGCGTGTCACCTGTTGAAAAACAATCAACGCCGCCCATAGACATCCGCAGCACCATAGGCAGTGCGGAAACGTTGCCGACCTTTACGGAAAGGGTTATTATAGGAGTAGGAGGGGAATGTGGGAGGGGGACGGTGTTGGGCCTCTGGAACTCGGCCGCTCACCGTACGATGCGCGGCAGCTAAGCAACCACTCAGACGCTGGTTTTCTGCGGGAGTGTGGTACTTACCCGGACGAGCTGGCCTACTCAAGCTACAGACAAATATTATGCCATTATTAACAAAGTATTTGTTTGCAGTGTGGCTCTACCACTGCTAAAAGTTTAAAGTACACAAATCATTAGGTGTAGACATTGAGAATTAAGTTTAATAAGCTTAAATTCCGATTATTTTTTGAAGACATGGAACGTTAAATGCAAGGAGGCAATATTCAAGGTATACACGGATCTGCTACCGTCTGGTCGACATCAAGTTGTTTGTCAGGTGTATCAACGTGGGTGGTCTTCTGAGAACTCTCGGTTCTTAGTGTTGGTAACTGGTAACTGCGAGGCGGGTACAATAAGTTCTATTCGTATGTTGATTATAATATCGGTTTATGATTTTCCTTCTGTTCAATTAATATTTCCGATTCATTACTTTTTAAATAGGTCTACCTACAACTTACATATTATTTGTGGTAAATAATTTTTAATATTTTTTACCTTTTATATATTTTACATTTTTAGTAAAATAAAAGTATTTAGATCAAATAAAAGTATTTATTAACTTAATGATAGAAAACGAATATATTATATATATATCAATATAGTTATTATTTTTTGTATGCTATTTATTGCGGAAATCATTCATACCCGACTGGCTTGTAACTGGGCGGGCAGCACCATGGGCGGCAACTGCAAATCTTCTCGTGGTATTGAGCATCCCAAAGGATGTTACATGTGGAGTGAGGCCAATCCGTGCAGATGGACGTGCGGCCCGTCGACTAAATAGAACATTTTCTGGACCAGATAAACTATTACGTCTTGGATTCCATTCTGAGGTCGGGAGCGATGACGTCATTTCATCTTCTGATGTTGCTGTTGCGTAGCAGACGTCAAGGCGTACCACGCACCACCAGCAAATGGTAGTGTTTTAGCTTTATTAGTTTATATCGACGCAAAAATGCAAAAATGTTGTAAATGACACAGATGTCAAAAACTTTTTATTGCATATTCAAATCAAAAAAAAAATACTGCATCGAATGATCTGAGTTTCACAGCTCTACGAGCAATAGATGTTGTATAGCGTTAAAACTAACCGTTTTTGTGTGATTAGATACGATTTTTTTAGAAATCTTAAAAAATGTTTGCGGTTTACTACATTATAGTAGTTTTTTATGGCATAGGGGGGCAAACGAGCAAGCGTACCGCCTGATGGAAAGCAATCAATGCTGCCCATAGACAATCGCGATACCGCAGAAGTCACAGAAGCGAATAATTTTATAATTAATACACCGTAGTAATTTTCGTTTCGTTTACGTATTACTTTTACATTTGAGTAGTAATTTTCTTTGATTAGTTTTCTCTAAAAATTAGCTAGGAGAACATCCTCTTTATTAACGTATATACTTTGTATAGACGTATCTGGAGACCTAATTTTTTGGGCGTTAGTGACTTGTAAATCCGCCGTTGTTTAGACAGTTTTCAGATCTAATTCGCCTCAATCTGTTCTCCTAATTAACGTTTTACGGCGTGTTAACAAGACAGAGTAATTAATTAACTAACGTCGAATATCTAGAGCGCTACATCCGCGGCGTCGGCATTTTGGACAGAGTTGAACGTGGGTGAAGACATTTTTATACGAATGTTCACTTGTCATAAAAACTTCACTGTACATCAAACTTATAAAACGAGGTTAGCGATGGTGTAAGAATAGTTTAAATAAAAGTCATCATTTCAATGTGTAAACATATTATTTAAAAGCCAAAATTATGATTTAAAAGCAGAAGATAATTTAATTAAGAATATAATGCTTTACTAGTTCAAATATGTAGGACTAGCCTCCAACAAGAAAATGGCCAGCTGTGTCTAGTTAAACCAAAAATTAATCTATCTAAAGATGCCCAATCCGCCTGGCAAGCTTAGCGATTACGAGGACAATTCTACTCATTTACGATTGAGGCCAATGGCTAATAGTAGACTTTTAGGACTGTTTTAATTGAATATATATATATATATATATATATATATATATATATATATATATATATATATATATATATATATATATATATATATATATATATATATATATATATATATATATATATATACATATACTATATATATATATATATATAAGCTGATAATGCTTGTGCTAGGACATGGTTCACATCAATAGTCCAGTGGAAGATACGAACTCACGACGTTCAGATCGTAAGGTCGAGGGCCCGAGGCTTACCGACTGAGCTACTGCTGCTATTCAATTAATCAGTCATGGCTGCCAATGTTGTTACTACCTATTTTCTTTTTATTTCAGTTACTATATTTCCAATTTTCAGGGCGAATAATTATAAATGAATTTTAAACGTTTTATATTCTAAATGAAATTATCATTATAAAAATACCCTAAATTCATTTACTTCTATTGTTTAATCCTTACTGAGAATTTGCCCAACTATCTTCTAATCTATTTCATGCCGTAACGAAAAGTCTGACGTAACACGTGGGCACATTAGCTGTAAAAGCGTATCATTACGCCAATCTCGAGTATATTTATTTAAAATAATTTATTTTAGTTCGACTCAACATCTGCAATTAGACGCGTCGTAGCTCAGATTACGCGAGAACTTGGAGAATGCGTTCAACAAATATAAAGAAATAGATCTTTTATTTTTTATTCTCGCATCATGTTAGTGGTGACCATTGCAGGATCTACCAATGTCGTGGTGATGGTAAAAGAAGCTAGTTTTTGATAGGTACTCAAAGTCACCATGCACCTATTTTGCATGGCGGTTGAGGTATAGCTTTTACTCAAACCACTCTTTACTCTAAATTAGTTTTAGATACGTAAGACTTTTTTTAATGGGATTGGAAAGCAAACGAGCAGGCGTGTCACCTGATAGAAAGCAATCCACGCCGCCCACAGACTTCCGCACTGCCTATGGCGTTGCGGATGTCTACGGGCGGCGTTTATTGCTTTCCGTCGGGTGTGACACGCCTGCTCGTTTGCCTTCCTATCCCATAAAAGAAATATCTTTAAATAGATAATTTATAGATGATAGAACACTTCTGTAAGAAACGCATATGTAGATGTGTGTCATAAAAACAGATTGGCAACCTTACTTTTCAATGTTGGTCTAAACTTTATCAAAAATTTCGTTTTGATTAACAAAACATAAACAATTAACAGGAACAGATGACAAAGCAGACTCAATTTACTCATAGTTTCTTAAATTGATGTAGGCACTAACTTTCCTTTGAATCTCAGGTCCAAGTACATCAATCGGATATATCCTACGGTTCGTGTTTATACTAAAACAATAAAGAGCAATGTTTATTGTGTTAACACGGAAACAGTGGCACAAATTACCTACATATTTAGTGCAAATAATATGTTCTCGGTCTATAGTGAAGGAAATCACATAAAATTAAAATAAACGTACCGAATTCATTGAGATTCGGTATCCGGTATTCGTTCGGAAGTAAAATATAAGGTATATTAATCCACTATTTTTTTTATATTAACCACACCGATTTTTTTAAAAGAATGGTAGAATTTTATGAATGTCATTTATGCTCTGTTTCTCTTCTCCTCTGAAATTTCATAATCATTTTCAGTCTCTTTCTCACTGGACATAAACCCCTTACCGAGCCAGAGACTCTTTAGTAACCCAACAGACAATATTTAATGATAATTTCTACTTCACATTGTTTTGAGAACATTGGATTATCAGTTTTTTATTATCGTAGTAGGCTTAAGTATCAAATAATGTAGTATTTTTCCTTATTTTCGATCTCCAATTAAATAAATGTTGAATGACCTATAGTAGTAATCTTTGTTACAGAAACAAGTATTTCATAGAATAATTGATATTTAAATATGAACAGTAACTATTAATAATTAATTCGTGCCGTACCGATTTATCAATACGTTTTTACGGTAATTCTAGAAGTTCTGGGTTGTAGCATAAAACGTCACTAGTGAGGCTATTACTGGGACTACAAAGCGCGAATGATACGAAAATTCTGTATGACTTTAAATAAACATAAACAGAACTAGCGGAGCGGTGTTCGAATTATATGTTTGTAATCTCTCTGGAAAAAAGTTGTCGAAGTTACGCGTTATTTTTTGTATTGTATTTAGTTATTATTGTAGACCAAATACTATATTTTTACTGTTTTATGTAAGCATGTTATTAATGTTTTAGTTTTATTATTGACATTTTGTCACCGCTGAAACATTATAAAACTATTGGTATTCATTTATTATATTCTTATCATGAAAAAGATGTCGAACAATTCAATTGACTAAACGTTTTGAACTTAAGTACCAGACAAAATTAAAAAAAAAACAAAATTATTATTCATAAAATATTTGCTGTTTAGCTGTACTTTTTGGAAGCAGTTATCCGTTTAAATTAATATTTTAAATCGTAATTTATTCATTAAAATAAAATAAATATTTTATTTTCAATATTCCTTTTCAAGTTATTTTTTGTGAACCAATTAGTTATTTATTCTGTTGATTTTTGTAAAGTTTTAGTTAGATTAAGTCGGGACAGGGAAGAGTGGATGAAACTAAGGGAGGCCTATGTCAAAAGACAACCTGACAAAAACTGCTTGCTGATGGCACTATTAATTTTATAAATTTATAGTGTGGTAATGTTGTTATTTGTAAATACTCTGTTCAGCGAATATGAGCGATGGTACACACTTTACAACCACGAGCTATGTGAGTAGTACAATGAGCCGAACGTCATCAAAACCATTTAGATTGGACGCCTTCGTTGGGCTGGGCACGTGGTACGGATGGACGAGGCTAGAGCAACCAAACGCCTACTCGACGGCAAACCAGATAGTCGTAAAATCCGTGGAAGGCCTAAGCGCAGATGGCTAGATGGAGTCAAGGACGACTTAAAGGCAATCGGTGTGAGGGGCTGGAGGAAAAAGCTAAATGATGATCCGACTGGAAAATTTATTGGACCAGTCTAAGGCTCACCCGCGGCTGTAATGCCTTGATGATGATGATCATGATGCTTTTGAATTCGTCCCATCTCCTTAATTTTCAGTCACATTATTGTCAATTGTTCTAATAAACATATGGCAAAGAAGTTAATATTATGTCATGAATGATGAAGTACCCACACTAATAGATAAGAAACAAACAATTGAATGCTAGTGTTCCCTTTGGAGGATTAAAAGTATTACACTAAACACATCAGTGCTGATGTATACGGTAGTGTAACAGTTGAGCAGCAGTGGCAACTTCGCGCCGTTACGCGGCCGTGACAGACGGACAGACAGACGGGCCGGAGACGACCACAAAGGATCAGGACGTTTCCGCCGCTCGTTTGCCGGCCGCCTAGCTTGTTTGTGTTAACAGAACGCATTTACTTCGCCTTGTATTCCACGCACTACTAAGAACACTATATTACGCGTTCGAACGCATAGAGCAGAATTGGGCAGAGCTTTCGTTATTATTTATTTTTCAAGAATATTGTTCAAGATGAAGCTGGCAGTTATGAACGCCAATGTTTCCCTTTTTTTTTGTTTTTTTCTTTTTTATGTTTGTCAGCTGTCAAAAATAAATTACTTAATTAACTAACCGACGTAAAGAATTTTTTTTTCACTTAAAAAATAAAATTAAAGATTAGATTTAAAACCCGTAGGATATAACGCAACGCCCCTTTAATTATTTTTTTTTTATATGTGATTGGGAACCAAACGAGCGAGCGTGTCTCCTGAAGGAAAGCAATCAATGCCGCTCATGGACAAATGAAAAATCAAAGACTGGAAATGTGTTGACACTCACTAATATAGGCACAAATACAATCAAAAAGGTAGAAAAGACCGCAGAAGGTAGACACAATATTAACCTAATATATTATTTATATCAAATTTTAAAACCTTTATTCATTTTGATAACGGCTTTGGCTAACATCAAACATTTCTGCTGATGATTTTTTTAAATCATCAGCAGAAATGTTCAATCATATGACTTGAATTTTAACGGATAACTTTTTTCACTATTTATGTAGTTTTAATTTAAAAAAATTGTAAATTATTTATATAATTTTTCAAAATTATGTAATTTTTAAACTAGGTATAGATTAAAATTTAAATTTGATATCTTTTATTTTTGTATTCATTAGAATGTTGTAATATTATTGTACATAATTAATAGATAAGAATATTTGTAACAAATGTCTCTGAATTATTTGTTTACTCTACTTTCTTAAGAATCAAAGCTCTGGCGTGCTTCCAGGCGTGGTCCAAGATAACTAAATCTACCGTTTAGTTAAACGTCCTCCATCTAACGAATATCATTTTAATAACTTTAAACAAGTTATTATAAAATATTTCGATTTCACAAATAACGGTGAAAAAGAACAGATAAGAATAAAAACGGAATAGGTTTAAGTTATAAGTTAGCAATTTTGACAAAATTTCTTTATGGATTACAGTTATGTTTTCTTGATATTTACATTAATTAGTACTAAAACAAATGCAAAACAATCTTTAATTACTTTAATACATATATATTTTTTACTGTTAATTACAAACTAATTAAAAAAATGAAAAAAATTTCTTACTCTTTTACTTGGCAACTAATTTATTGGCAATTTAACCAAAACAAACTTGACAAGAAATAATAATTCCACAATAAAATACACCTAATATCGTTTCTTATTATAAATTATGTATGATATATCAAATTTTTTTAGCCTCCATGTAATGCCTGGTTAGGTGTAAGAAAAGACAAAGATTTTAAAAATTGCTGGTTTGGTTTCTATTGTAATAATTATGTTCTACAAGTAATATAAATATATAAATATTATAATAGTAATATAAATATATACAATAGTTTACAAAAAAGGTCTAGAAACACTCTTGTTAGTTTTTTTAAATTACAAATAAATAATTATCCTAATTATATATCATTGATTAAAAAAAACTACTACAAAATTTGAGAAAAGGGGTGCTTAGATGGTTTGGGCACATAGAGAGGGTGGATAAAAGACGACGAATGTGGATGAAAAGATTGGCAGGGGAAACCAAGGAGAACATACCTTGACCAAATCGCCGAAGATCTTAAGAAAAGCCAGATCAAAAGGACCCTTAACCGGCGAGCTTGTATGAGAAGAGTGATGAAAGATAAAGCTAATAAAGTGTGACGAGAGCAGATGGAGATTTGTTGGCTCTACCTACCCCTAAAGGAAATAGGCATGATGATATGCATTTATGTAAATAAACTTCAAATAAATTATTATATAAAAAAAATATTACATTATTTTTAAAAATCAGAAAACGTTAGAGATCATTTTGAGTCCTCTGAAAAGGTAACGGGACTTAGTTAATGCGGTGAGCGCTTAAAGAATAATCTAGCTTATTTAAAATATTAAATATTATAAATAAATGTTCCTCAACACGAAATTTAACGACGTTTAAAAACAAAAAAGACACCACTCGAGCCTTAAAAAAAAACTTAAACACCTATTAAACCCAACCCGACTCTTTTCAGCCAGAGGCGTGTAATGTAAACATTGTCTTAGTTTGAGCGACAAAAAGTTTTAAAATAAAATTAATAGTGGGCGTCACGTGTGCTCGTTCTAGGAAACTTGTTAATTATGCGCTGTAAACTAATAAAAAGTAATATTACATGTTAAAGCATGTTTAAATGTTATGAACGTGTACAGAAGCGGGCCGGGTATCTGTTGCTGAATTCTTGTTATTTTAATTATATCTGGCCACAAGTTAATCAAAGATATTTTTTTTATGAGATGATAAGGCACACGAGCAAGAGCGATAGAGCCATGGTAGCACGAACCGGCCGCCTTTATCCGGGAAGTATAACACCTTCACAAAATATCATCGTCAAGAATTTTACCACGTTTTGTACGGTGAGTCACTACACTCACCGTAGATTGGAGACCTTATTTCTTTCACCTTTGTTGTCTTCCTTTTTTTCTTTAATTAACTTTCTTCTTCCCTTCTTTCATCCCTTTTTTTATGGGATAGGAAGGCAAACGAACAGGCGTGTCACCTGATGGAAAGCAATCAACATCGCCCATAGACTTCTGCAGTGCCAATAGGCAGTGCGTAAACGTCGCCGACCTTGGAAAGTGTCATCATGGGAGTGGGAATGGGGAGTAGAGGGAGGGGGGAGGGTGTTGGGCCTCTGGAACTCGGCCGCTCACCGTACGAAACGCGATAGGTAAGCTACCACTCAGACGCCGGTTTTCTGCGGGAGTGAGGTACTTCCCCGGGCGAGCCAGCCCATTCACGCTATTCTTGACAAAGTATTCGTCTGCAGAGTGACTGACTACCACTTACATCTCTACTCTAAGGTAGATAATGCATACGCAGTGTCTTTAGTACTTACTGCAGGTGTTCACGAATGTTGTTGGTTGTTCGCTTCTATTAAAAGAGCAGTCCACAGATATTTGCAACACCATAGACATTGCACAAGGATTGCCGAGCTTTAAAAAACATATGCCGTAGAAGGTAGCTAGTTCTACAAGTGCGTGGAAAGAGTTCCAATGAAAATGTACTATAAACTAAATTTACACTCATCCAGATGGTATGGTTGAAATTTTTCCTTGTGGATAATAATTCCTCAGAGTTCCCCGTTAACACTTCTACACCGGCCGCTTACACGAGATTCTCTCACGTACCCGGTCGGTTTTCACCCCCTAGACCTTAGGGTCTATGGGACTAATAGGGACTATAGTTACTAAAGTTCAACCTCCCCTACATGTTTAACGTAGAATCATGACGAGTTTAAAATCAGCACACACTCATATGTGTACCTCCGACACGGCATCAGGCCGATGGAGTCTGCGATTTGCGCAGATTCCCAATTATATTTTACTAGCCCGCGGGCTTTCAGCCCGCGGGCCCTGAATACGATAAAGCTGTTAAAGCCAATAGGCTACCAGCATTAACATCTTCGAATCAATCAGAGTTCCCCGTAATAAGAGCGATCTCTTCTCCAAAATTCATTTATCATTTTAACAAGTTGGCATAAAATCACTTGTCATTGTGACATTTAATGAATTTTTCTTCTTTTTAATTGACTTCCTCTCCAATAAAGACGTTCGATTTTTTACAAATACATATGATTTTTATATTTTTAACTAAAAATATTTTTTTCTTCTTTCGTAGTTAAAAATTTTATGCAGTTTGTATTTCGTATTTATCTCAATATGAATCTTATATGAATATAAAAATAGTTTTTGATAATAATAGATTTTATAAATTTTGTACAAACACCTGCATAAAGGTGACGTGTGATTTATTTTTTTTTCAAATTCAAACCAATAATTTTTCTACGCTTTTTTACTTAATTACGCATCCAGTAATCCGGTGTGGTTTTCCTTACACTACGTCCATTTTTATTTCTAATTTTTCCATCTGAATGCTGAATGACAAGTAAAAAATCAAATAGATAATACCATAAACAAAGAAGGTTTATAAAGTCAATGAGCGATCCATTCATTCGTTTGTAAGCCACATCAACATTTCAGTAGCATAAACTTCTAATATGTTTCCCCTACCTGTTTACTGGGTTCGGAAGTACAGAAGGCGCGTTTACTTCTTTGTCTTACTTGCGCGAGTCAGGAATTAGACACAGATATTTATTCCTATAGTCACCTCGCACGACACACACGATATAATGGGTTGGCCCTATTCTATTTAGGACAAGTAATTCTACTTACTTGTTATATAAAAAAGAAAGTACCTAGCAGTGAAATGACAATTTAGTAACTTATTAAGAAAGATCACGCAAAACACTGGCCTTTCTTACGACAATATTACGAGTATAGTCTCTCTCTCTATATATTACGAGTCTAGTAACTCTTCCTTTTTTTCATGTGCAATAAAGGGAAAGGAAAAGTGCATAAGAGTCATATCAATGGGTTATTTAATTTAAGAAGCAAATATTTATTATTTATTACGTATTTTAAATAAAGAATCTAATCATAATCAGACTACGGTAGTCCTCTACTGGATATAAGCGTCCTCCAAAATACGCCATTGATGGTGCGGTTTGGAGCTGAATTTATATTTGTATTTTGTATATATTAAAGTAAAATTAAGAACATAGGATAAGCATTTTGTATTACTAACATTTAGTGAGACTTAAGACCTACATAAAACATATAAAGAACTAAAAAGCGCCCTTAAAAGTTTTTAAATAAATTTTAAGGACCTCTCTGTAGACCATTGATTAATGTATAAAAACTTTTCCTTTGAATATAATAAACCTTTTTTAATATTATTTATGACTTTTAACATTTGTAATTTCATTTTAATTTTATATTTTTTGTTCATTTCAGATGATAGACTTTTCCATTGCCATAGAAGTTAAGAACAACGTAGTACATCTCGCTCTTCCGTGCACAAGTGAATTATATGTAAAGTTGTGATATATGTACATGGGTTACCAAGAAATAAATTAATAATATTGAAAGGGGTTTATTTGAAGAACAAGCTACTTATAGATTCCGGGTTTCCGTATTAGTACGGGCGACGCCTATATTACCTAGTGCTAGTACTTTTATCGGTATAGTAGGTGTAAACGGTTCTCATTTGAACAGACAAGCGAGTTGTCTGTTGGCCGTTTTATTTTTGTTCGAACGCGCATGTGTGGTGCGGATCGGATTGTTTTAGATGAGGTTAAATCGGTCTGCAACGATGCTTTGTGGTCCACGCTAATTGATTTCTAAACGGTTTATAAAATGAACATATAGTCTCTGATTGCCATTCCCCGTTGCATGCGTTTCGTTGATTGAGTCATTCTTCACTTGAAATCTCGGATGGTTTTGGATTCTTGATTGATGGGCGACTCTGAATTTAGTGGAATTTTAATCTTTGTACTAATTGAGTATTAATTCATATATTACTTTTTTACTTCGTTACTTTATTATTCATTAATTTTATTCATTCTTAACAATATCGGAGTCCCTTAAAGCATTTTAAGTGTTAATAAATAAATATTATTATTTAAAATTTTAATCAAGTTTTTTTTCAAGAAGATTATAGATTTTCAGTTATCCTCAAATAAGGTTATTTACTTGTATCTAAGTACAATATATCATTAACATCAAAGTACTTCTTTTTTTACTTTTTTTTTTCACTGCTTTTCATTGGGTCAGTTATAAGAGGTGTGACAGTATCCAATCTTTTGCGGGCGGATTAGAGGTTGCAGATTTTTTTTTATTCTCATATAGACGCTGATGCTTATGTACTGGTATATTGTTCTATAATTTTTTCTCCTCACCTCGCACGACATTTGTGTGGAGGTGTTCACCATAATGTACGCTGGGAATCCATAATATATATAATATACCTATATATATGTATATAAAAACTCCTTTGCAAAAAACGGGCCTTACAGTAATTGGCTTTTCTATGATAATATTAATATTTTTGTTATTTACAATTTTTTTTAACACCTTAACACTAGAATTGATGTTTTAGTCAATGTAAACAGAAAGCCGTTTGAAAGTAGACATTTTTATGGGTATAACGAAATTAAGGCTACGATTATTTTTATGATACTTTAATAAAAAAAGACATCAAAAAAATAAAAAGTAATAACGAGTATACCTTAATAATCTCCCCTTGCAGCAATTACGGCATGTTACCGTTTTGGCATGCTTCCCACCATGCTTTTTATGGTGTCCTGTGCAATGTGTTCCCACACAGCCGAGATCACAAGTTTAAGCTGATATTTTGTGGAGGTGGTTGGACGGATTGTACTCGCCTTTTTAGGAGGTTCCAGACGTGCTCAATGGGGTTAAGGTTGGGGCTTCACGCTGGCCAGTCCAAACGACGAATATAGGCACCTACGTCACCAGAGTGGAGGGCTGTCGGTGTGGGTTACGCATGTTGACAAAGGATTTTTGTTAAGTACCTTTGCGCATTTAGTGAGTCATTTTTAATGAATACTATCTCGATACGATAGCTGGAAGTTACATCCGCCCAAAACATAACAGATCCTCCATCATAAGGGGGATTTCTTCAAAACACACGTTAGCATGGCGTTCCCCTGGTCTTCGTTACACTCGCCGTCGTTGGTCCTTAACATGCAGACCAATTCGAGCTTCATAGGAGCAGGGTACGCTACTCAGGTTACCTAGTGTCCAAGATAGGCAATTTCTTGCGAACCTCAGGCGAGCAATTCTGTGCTCACATAGTAATTTGGGGGCCCGTGCTGGTCGACGACTACATATATCAGCTGCTAAAAGCCTCCTCCTTACAGTTCATAGCTAAGTTTTGCTCGTCGTACCTCTTCAAGGTTTCTTTTGACGTCTATGTAACTGCATTAGTAGTTTCTCAGCGCCTGAGTCACTAAAAAGCGGCCGTCTCGTGGTTGTGTGCAATGTTTACTTCAGAAACCCGGCTTCTGTGAACAGAAGATGTCCAGGATTTTTAGACAGATGAACAACTTACGTTTAACCGCTGTGAGACGTAACATTAGCACCACCCCTCTTCCAGCAGCTCTATAATTTTACTAGCTTTTATTGCTGTTTCTTCCATTACAATAGATACAAAGATATTTGTTTTAAATCACCATAATGATGCGACAAACATAAATTATTCTACTAAAAATAACAAGAAGTTAGTTTTAGTTGTCTGATAACCTTCTAACTAGAAACCCGTGAAAATTAAGTAAAAAGTCCTAAACTGAAAAACTTATTTTTTAAAAGACACAAGCTTTGAATTTGGAATTAATTTTTTTTCTAACCCAGTCTGGGTTAAAAAAAATCTAACTTATAAAGTGCCAGTTATATGTTCTAAGGAGATTTTCATAGTTTGGCTATATATATAGAACTAAATTATTACCAAAACGTTCTTTTTATAAAAGAGTATATATAAAGAAAATTCGAAAGAGAGAGTGCTTTCTGTTATATTATAGTTACAATATTTTAATATCATATATACAATAATTTGCACAATTGGCACTTGTAGGATTCATTCAACCATTCATAGATGATTAAAATCATTAAAAATAAAAGGTGTTAGGAAAAATAGAATTATTTTAATTGTTCGCAACCGTGGTTGCCCAAAAGAGAGGCATTTACGCAGCCATAAACTCCGGAAGCAGTACCTTTGCAATTAATCCAATTTGACCGTCAATTAACTAGATTTTAATAAAGCACAATTTCCGCGGTACCCGGATTTGAATTCAGGTGGCACATGTTCATACACACACTGACACGAATACTCGCAGCTCCACATAATTCATACAGCGTGCTAATTACCAAAAGCGCATTACGCAATATACCACACCCAACAACTCATGCGGTTAGATGCGCGCAATCGTTCCGAGGTTTTTATAAAAATGACTCGAGCATAAAGTTTATAATCATCGCTATTTCTCGACGTTTTGAGTTTTTATCGCGTAATCAAGGGCTGTCGCGGCGCCTATTATAATTAAATTGTGAAATGGACAGACAATTAGATTGGCTAGGATCAGCGAAGATTTTTCGTTATATCTTAACAAGGTTATTAATGGAGTCAGGCGTTACTTTGCTGAAATCCATCACTATGTAGACAGTCAAAAGTCTTACTTAGCTAAGATCCGTGACAAACAAAACAATAACAAAAAAATTAATAATGTGTGTTTTTTGTGCTGGTTGGTGGGTGGAGAGTTGATGGCCGATTTTCGGTAAGTTTTTAGTTTAAGTTCCAAATAAGTCCACTTCATCCAGCACAAAAAACACACATTATTAATTTTCTGTTATTGTTTTGCTTGACGGGGATCTTACCTAAGTAAGACTTTTGACTGTCCACATCTTAATAAGGTAGTTACGGTCTCTCCATCTGAATTATAGATTTCCACAATATAATGCCTGACTGCATTAATGAAATTCTTCTTCTTTGATCGGTTCCTCATTATTGAGGAATGTGGTCACTAGAACCCCGCAAACGAACAATCTGTCTCCGTGGGTTTCGTTCCAAAGTAGCCCTCACCATCTGCTGAAATTTGGAAGCAGATATATGTGGCTTCCTTCACTTGGTCGAACCATTTTGTTGCCAACCGTCCTCGCGTTCTCTTACCTTCAGTATTACGTACAATGACCAGTTAGAATTAAATAGTGTTTTTTGCTTTCTCCACCTCCTTGCAATGTGACAAAAGTATTACTGCACTGTGTAGAGGTAAATACTTGATAGTCTCGATAGTCTTAGTATTAGATTATTAGTGCTTTGTGACTATCTTTTTACAAGACAGAGGCAACCCTGTAGATGGCGTGTGAGAAGGAAGACAATGTTTACTTGTTTCACTCGTTCAGTTAGTTCTGTAATTTGCTGTGCCCGCTGAAATATTACCAAACGAACGATGTCCAAACAAAAAGTTTTTTATCGGTCGTATTTATTATTTATTCCATAAACTGTAAATTAGTGTGCAGTAAAACTGACATCTAACACACTTTTGATATGCGCTTTCCTTTGAAAAACATTATGTCGTTTAAGCCCTTTCACTGTAGAATTTTATCAGATTATGTACCAATTACGTAAGCTTTGAATTAATTTTACTTTTTTCTCCACAAACTTAACGTAATTATTGCAAAACATATCAATTAAATACTCTACTGCTTTATATACATGTATTGGAATTTGTATTTAGGTTTAATTAAAAAATATATCTATAATATTATAATAAGTAATAAATATTAACTCTAAAATAAAAAAAAAATTGAGACAATTTTACAATGGCTAATTTTATATTTTTATTATCATCAACAGCCTGCGACAAACCACCGTTAACCACACACTCGCAGAAAACCGGCGTCTGAATGGTAGAGTACCGGAAGCCCAACCCCGCTCCCCCGTCTACCCTTCAATAATTTTATTAAAAGTCGGCAATGCTTCTGCACTGCCTATCGTACTGCGGATGTCTATGGGTGGCGTTGATTGCTTTCCATCGGGTGACACACCTGTTTGCCTTCTTATCCCATAAAAAAAAATTATATTATATAGCTTATAGTTTGATTATTTACAAAAAGTGACCTACGTATAAATAGATAAGTAGGTACTAAATTAAAATGCTTTACTACATACGTCGATGAACGAAAAAAACTGACGTTGTTTTACACGTGCAATGGTATTTGTTTTTTCAGCGACGTGTGTGTGTGTGTGTCACTAAACATGTTTTTATTGTTTTACGGCTACAATAAACGTACGGGCTGGCATTCGGTTCTCGCAAGCGTTGCGGCCGCACATAATTGCCGGTAATTAAAAATGTTTTTACCTACGTAGTTTTGTAAGTCGTACGGAATGGAGTCTGCTTCTCGATCTGAATCTAATGCTCAAATAAAATAGAAATAGAAAAGCATTTATTTGTGATAGAAACAATGAAATAATTTACTTACAGTTATAAAAAGCTGCCTGTTCATGTGTATACGTATCTACAACAATACACCTACCTCATGAGTTAAAATCTTGTGTTTACAAGATTATTTAAAAAAAGACTATATAGGCTAATAGATAATAAGGCTCATGTGTGGCAATATTAACAACACTAAGGACTTGTTTGCTTTCAAAGATCGATCGAATGTATGCTATAGATAAATCAATTATAATTTTAATGACAATATAATAGTTTAGTTATGTATTTAGATCTCTATGAATATAATAATTAATGAAATTTGTACGCTATGGAGCTTTTATACGTCTTTTTTCATCTTGTTATACCTCATATTATACAAATAAAGAATTATTATCGATTATTAAAAAAAAGAAAAGCTAAAAATATATAAATCAACTTATAATCAAAACTATACAATAAGTATGAGTTTATGACACAAATTTTTGATTAAAAATTAAAACTTGGTATGAGCCAGGCACTAGTTTTCAATAAGAACTAAACCACGTATACTTGTTACAAGCAACAGTGTGGACAAAAAGGTACGAACTATTGGATTCAGATTAGCCAATCCTAACCAACCGCGCTATTGCTGTTCAATTTCATGTCAATATTTTAATTTTTTATAAAAGTGATAATAATTAAAAAATTAAAATTATGATATGTCTTTGCCTACCTCTACGGGAAACAGGCGTGAACGTATATATGTATACATGTATCTACGCCGTAGTCGTCGTCGTAGAATCTGCCACGTCGGTACCTATACATACAGTCTATATACAATATGTACTGTCTTAATTTTTTAACTGTCAAAAGACTTTGAGGAGAATGAAACATTACAAAACAAAGTAACGCAAATAATAGTTGAAATGGTGAAGGAAGCGTACTCAGTCTTCATTTATAACTCCGTGTTTACAGACGCACAGTTTTTAAACGGTAAAATATTATTTGTTTTGCTTTCCTCTCATTTTACTGCGTGCCTTCCGACCCGCTACTGCGCTCATTTCATTTAAACTGCAATTCCATGGGACGAACATATGAAAATTTTCATTTAGGTTCGTTTGTGTTCGCCCTATCTGCGCAGAATGTGCGATGTTCAATCTGTCATAATGTCGAGGTAAACGTCACTACTTCAGCGAGTAGCACAGAATACTGTGGCTAGATTCTACGAGTGTGCTCGACGAGCTGATGTGGATTTTGTTCCAGCGTCTGAACAAGTCTTCGTTAGTTATTTTTTCGTGCCAGTGAATGCCGATAATGCTGAGGAGGCATCGGTTTACAACCAAAAATATATATAATTGTTACATTCTTAAAAATTATTATAAAAGTTCTCGCAACATTACACGTATTTCTTTATTTAACTCGTTACCGAACTTGTAAAAATATTTGTCTCTGGTGAATTTGTCTTCACTTCTGAAAGTGTGTGAAAAAGAAATATTTTATTATATCTCACCAAAACTAACAAGGTTGTCCAAATTATTTATTGATTGAAAATTGCTGATATTTTGGTCCGAATAAATATACTTCAAGTTGCAGATAGTTATTGCTTGATCGTAAATGTATAAGTTGATCATAATATGAATTAAAGTTTACTTTCTTTTTAGTTTCATATTATTCACGAATGATATGCATGTAGACCTACACACTTTTATCAACATAGACACAGATCGTTTGGTATAATAACATTTAATTTTTACTTAACAAATTAATTAAGAACATTAAAAAAAAAACTTTTGTAATGAAATGTAAGATAATTAAGTATATTTATTTTGTAGTAAGTCCAATAAAGAGCGGTATTGATATTTGGAACACATAAATATTCTTCTCGTAAAATAATGTACCTAGTTAATTAGTGAAACTGTTCTTTAATAGCCGACTCTAGCAATTAAATATCATTCCTCGGTCGACACGTATAAACTTTTAGACGTTGATTAGTAACTGTGGCTAGATATTGTTTCGGTCCAACAATACTTGGTGGTCAAGCGCGAAATTTTTTTTAAATTTGACATTTATTTTACATTTGGACTGTTGTTGATAGTAAAATATTATTAAAAATAAAATGATACTAAAATATGCTTTTACATGTATTAATGAAATAGAAATGGAAATAGAAAAACCTTTATTATAATATACAAATAAACGAAACAAAAAGAAAATAATTTTAATCTAACAAGGTTCATAAAATGATTCTTGCTCAGCATATGCCAGGCGTTCTATTAAAGCACCTGACGCTGATTTTCAGCGAGAATCAACATAGTCGGATCGCGGACCACAGTGACGACATTAATATGAACACACACATACATAATATAAATAACCTTGTGATTTAAGCATCATTATAAATAATATGTTGAAGCCATAATACTAAAGATAATATCAGAATGACGCATGGGCAATTTACTGAGCATATCAGCGTCTTTCAGATGTTAAGTATTTTAAATTATTATAGTATCTTTTATGTATGGATGATATATAAATCTGAGTCCGGTTACGGGTTCAACTTCCAAAAGGAGGAAAATATTTGTATAGTCTACATTTTTTATTTCAAATCTCGGTGTTTTTAGGCGCTTAACCGTTTGCGGGCGAGAACTTTTTCGGCTGAGTGAGGTAGCAGTTAGTGGGAAACTGAATAGTTGGAATAAAAGAGAAATTATAAACAGCTAAGGAACCTTTTTGAAAACCAATTATGCGTTACGTTATGTGACGTAACAGAATGAAACGCCGTGGCAATCGGGAGTTGCCTTTCGTCCGCAAAGGTTGAACCACAAGCTTAATACCTACGAAAACTTAATGTGAGGCGTGAAGAGTTTAACATATTCCATAACCACGTGGGGTGAAAAATATAATACTCAAAGAAAGGATGTTTGATTAAATTTAATCAATTAATTTTAATTTAATATGAGAGAATAAAAAATCTGTTATATAAGATATTAGCATGCGCGCAATCTGTTATATAAGAATGCGAACTGTTTGTAGTTATTAAATAAAAAATAAAAATTTTCTTTGTTCACGTAAGTAGAAATTGGCTTATTTATTTTTTTAAATTATTTGTTTGTTTATTTAGGAATACAATTTTATAAAAGTTTTTATAAAAAAGATTTTATAAAGAATATTATAAGTTTCAGGTTGCTTGACCTACTTTTTTACATAACTTCTAATCATATCAAAACACCGTATTCATTTTAAATAGCATCCGCATGTGTGATGTTATGAAACAAGTCAACGATCAATCATGCAATCACTAAAACAAACAATTTAAAATGGCTAATGCGCGATGATCCCTTCACATGGTTAATAAACAAATATTTTGACCTGCCCACGCGTAACCATATCACTATTTTGACGTACCAACGTTTTAAAAGCTAAACTATGTAATAACAGATTTAATTCGGGTTCATTGATTGAAAAATATGAATGAAGCGATTTGTTCATGACGTGCGCGTGCCGACTTTTCTTCTCTTTTCTCGAATATTCCTTTATGAATTTCTAATTCCATAACTTTTCTACATACCTATATACCTACGTCACCAGCTGTAATGTCTTATAGGTAACGAAGTGGCTACTTTCCCTCTCCCACAAAGAAACTGAGTGCAAACTCACATAAAAGCACATAAAAGCAGTATAAGCAGCGCACACACATACACGCGTGTGTGTGTGTGTAATATACACTTTCACGCACGCACAAACACCATTCCTTTTCTTCTACTTTATTTTTTTTTTATAATTATGTTAAATAGTTATTAAGTAGTAGTCTTTGTATTAGAAAATTGCTTCACTTTCTTTATATAGAGGCACTACGTAGAGTATGTATATATATATATATATATATATATATATATATATATATATATATATATATATATATATATATAGACAGCGCACAGCGTAGAGCATATATACCTTCTACAATATAATACGTAAAGTTCGTAGCGTAGATTCGTTCAGTCTTGCGGTCACGTCAGTCGAGTGCTCGTGGCTGGAGCACCAACAAATAAAAAGCTGAGCTAGTGACGTCTAATAACGTTTCGGCACTCGTCCTTATATACAGCGTGTCCTGATATGAGTATTATTTTTATTCTATAAAATACAAAGTAAAAAAAACTTTTTAAAATTATATATCTTTAAGGAAAAAAAACTCTTACTACTACTACTTTTTTGTCTTCGCCAAAGACGGATATAGTTAAATGGCTGCCAATCTTCATTGATCAGAGAAGAACTGTAAGAAAAACAAAAAGGAGGATATCCTACATGAAGCTAGATACATAAACAAATGTAACATTGTTCTGTTTTTTACTGTGATAAATAATCACTACCGCCCATGAACTTCTGCAATATTAAAGTTACTGCAAATATTACTTTCCTTTTAGTTAAGAATATAAATAATAAGACAGAAAGAAACAGACCAAAGTGGGTTTTACACGCCCTGCGTAACGTGTTTTTGAGGAGTAGGTACGTCATCGAGCTTCGGGGATAAAGAGAGAAAGAAGTAAGTAAGATAGGGGAAGGGAGGAGGGAGACAAAATATAGGAAAATCTGGATCCTTCTAATTACCATATAAAATGCGAAAACTACTACTACCTTTTTACACCGATACTCTGGGATTTATATTAAAGAAATTTTCAATGGTGGTCATGGTTTATTTAATTAAAACTACAGGGGGAAATGTAATATGAACAAGCAGTGGATTACAGTGATAAAGACTGGACAATAATGGCTATTTCATTTTTGCCATTTAAACTTTAGAAAATAAGAAATACTGTAGAAATCAAGATTACTTTAGAAAGGATTGAAATAAATAGATAAAAATGTTTCAAAAGGCAAGAAAATCGACGATACACAAATAGTTGAAATTGGCAAAAAACACAAATTATTTGACCTACATATAACCTCAAATAAATATGGTCGAATTATTTTTAGATAAGGTTAAAAACCCAATTCTGATATTGGATACATTTATCTTACCATTAAAATCCACAATTTTTATTAGGATAAGTCTTCGTGTATTAATAAATAAGAACTCGCTGTAGATAAAAAGTGCCTCGCCAATGGCCAATGACAAATCGTCCGGTCAGGTGTGACGGTGTCCTTTGAACTGGTAACGGGGTGCTCAGCGGAGGAGGGGGCGTGGAGGGCAGATCGGCGCTAGGGAGGGGACGACAATCGTCTCCTAATGAGTCGCGCTCTAATAATAATTATCTACCTACACTTTCTGTTCAACGACTTTGTGACTATTCTAATGCTAGGGTTGACACGTACAGCATAAGTAAAATATATATTTTTATATAATTATACCGCAGTATATACAGTTCAATAGGTAAGGATAGCACTTATAATCTAAGGTCTAAATGGGCTAATCATAAATGGAGTTACTTTACGGAAAACCATTATCCTAATGGAAGGTCAATACTTTCATTTTTATCAGATAAAAAGACAAACGAGCAAGCGTGTCACCAGATGGAAAAATATACAAAAAAGAGCATAGCTACCTCCGTTCAGAGTAACCTCATTGCGAAATTGTGATAAAAGCTTTATTCTTAATGGATGATGTCATTCGATAAATTAAATATAATTTATTATGTCGAAATAAATAATTTGAACTCAATCAGCGCCGCGCATAGACATTGAGTATCTACAACACCATAGGCATTGAGTATGTAGGTATATCAAAATATGAAATCTCATTTTTTTATCACATCATTTATTTTTAATATCTTATTTTTTTCATATAAGTGTTAGTTAACATCCATTTGTTCAACCCTATCTGGAAATAATAGGAAATTTGTTTTCCGGTTCGGTAGCGGGCTCCAATTACGGGATTAACGAATTATTTCCACTTTTTTTCATCTGCGCGCCCAACCCACAGTTCCCCATCCCTCCTTCACCCCTGCTCACTCCTACGTAATTCCTTCGGGCGGTTTCCGCCTATTGAACTTGTTCTTTTGATTAGCCTTCTTTCCCGTTTGAGACAAAATTGATTCGACTCCATCACGTTCTGAGGGTAATCGAGGTTTATTGAGCGGCGCTACTTTTTAAAAGTGTCGGTTCCTTTATGTCGAACCCAATCGTTTCACACGAGGTTATGCGACAATTTTTAGAAGTTCATTCGATATTATTTGTTTGTTTTGCTGTGAAGGTGCTGCTATATTTAGTATTTACATGATTAATACGCCAAGACAAAACTTTATACCTACCCCTTTTTAAATACATAGTAAGGATTACACACGGAGGATTGTGAGATTTAACATAGTTCAAATAC
Organism: Baronia brevicornis; assembly: GCA_031353405.1. Lineage (NCBI taxonomy): Eukaryota > Metazoa > Arthropoda > Insecta > Lepidoptera > Papilionidae > Baronia > Baronia brevicornis. The sequence goes on from JASFAT010001918.1 coordinate 272,412, forward strand.
ATACGGAGGAGTGCCAATAATAAAATGAAAGAATAAAAATTAAATTAATTACGGTCGGATTTTGACCGCATCGAATGCGGTCATAATCCGACCGTGATTAATTTAATTTTACCGTTTTATATTATTATACCGTTAGTTTAATTCATAAAAAAATAATAAATTTTATGAATAAAAAGCTCGTATACGATATACGTACATGTCTATATATGATTTTGATAGGTTATATTGGTGTAATAAGCCAAGGTAATAACCTGGAAATACTATGTCACTTTTCTATATTTTCTGTATATACGTAAACACACGATCACCGGATATTCATTCAGCTTCAGAATTTTAAAATAGCTTTAAACTTAGTTACATAATTGATTATTGTATCATACAATCAAATAACATAAAATTCAAACTTACATAGTTAGGGTGTCACTTTAAAAGTAATAATTTATAAAATTGCTGTAGTAGTATATAAAAATAAATAAATAACGTAGAATGACATTCCCCTCCCCCCCCATACCGATGAGATGGTGCGTTTTGAGGATGACTTATACGATCGTGACAAAATAAATAAATATTTTTAAACTATTAGCAAATTTATTTTCCAATAACATCTCTACTTATATAAAAAAACTTTCTTTACCATCATCTGGATGAGTGCCGATTCATTACGGTGCGTTTTACCCGAAACTTTGTTTCACTTACCACCACTTGGTAAAACCAGCTATCTTGAATCAAAAAGCAAGTCTACACAAATCTCAAAGGTCGCCAACGTTTCTAAAAGCCTATGGTGTTGCAGATGTCTGTGGACGGCGTTGATTGCTTTCCATCAGAGTACACGCTTATTCTTTTACTATACTAACCCATAAAAATATTTTTCCATAAAAAATAACAACGTCCAAATCTGCAAATTATAATTAACCAAGGATGCTCTGCAAATTTGCAATCTATATTATTATTAAAACATATTACGTACCTATATGACGTTGAGGTACACACAACCATTAACCCAAAATGCACGATGTGGTCTAAATGTGGCTCTAATAGACCACTTGAGTTTTGCTTGCCCAATACAACAGCACTTCTTTGATGTACTATCGCATGCTAAAGTGTTCAATGAGTATTTTATTATAAATTTTACACCTATCTGTATGGACCCACTTTTATAGCAGTTTAAAGGGAAGCGGATAGTACTCGCTTTCCTTTATATTTCTTCAAGGAAGACAATAATCTTATCTATAATACTAATATATTATAATAAATTTTTTCAGATGTGACAGTATTTTTCTTTGTTTTTTTTAACATATTCACGCTTATCCCCCTCAGGGGTTGGCAGAGACCGTTGCTGGGATCGTAGTGGATCGAGCTCTGTCCATCCACTACGATCCCGGCACACTCTCCCCGCCTCCTCCATACTCATCCATCCTTTCATCCATTTTTTCTCTTACATTCATCGCAGCGACAAGGCTCTCCATTAGTCGCTTCTCGCCCTCGTGGGAATCAGGACGTATGTTTATTTTAAATTATGTCATAATTATTAAAGAGACTAATATTGATTTCTTTTGAACCTATGTTAACCTAATATTACCTTATATATAATATAAAAAATTTAATGTAATTTATTATATAATCATCAAAAGTTTATAATATACTAATGTTATTGTGTATCGATTCACTTTCGTGAGTAATGGTACTTTGCTGATTCTTTTGGCAACTGGAGTGTTCCGATGTGTACTTATGAGTTTTCCAATGTACTTACAATGTCGTTATCATAAATCATTTATACCGCGGAGGCCGGCCGTACTCAAACGGCCCCGGGCCGAATCGAACCACTTGTTTCCAGCAATAAAATCTGAAGAGGCTACCGCTAAGTTAATTGAACGTAACGTGGTTTTTCCATCTTGGCTTGCGGTGTTTTATTCCACCATACTCTCATGTTTTATTATCGAAGTGTATTTTGATAGTTCCATATGTCTAAAACGGTATAGATAAATAGTAAATATAAATATATTAATAAATAGTAAATTTTTAATGTGTTTTATAGCCCTTAAGTCTTTACAACTTCATGGGAATAACTCATAAACTGAAAATCTAGCATAATTTTTTTATGGAATAGGAGGGCAAATGAGTAAGCGTGGAAAGAAAACGCCTTATGGAACGCGATCAACGTTGCCCATAGACAAACGCGACACTGTAGGAGCCATGGAAACGTTGCCGGCCTTATATAATATTATTTTAGGACAACTAACCTAATTTATAATTATAACAATGTATTTATTTATTTTAAGCTCTTTATTGGACAACACGTTATGAAATCATTTAATATAAAAAATATTTAAAAATGCCGATTTATTTGCGTTGGCGATTTCTTCCAGCAATATACATACATAAAAAATGACATGAATGGGTCGGAGACCGCGAAGAACATGTAAGATTGCGTATTTTTTTTTTCTTGATTGATATATTATTTTGTTAAGTTTACCTAAGTTTATATATTTATATCTCCTCTTTATTATTAGCTCTATATTTTTAACACATGTTATATAGCCTTAAAAGCTGAGAATTAACTGCCTACTTTTACATTGTTTCTATTAAAAAATTAAAAAAAATTATTAAAAAAATAATACACCGGTCATCGGTGTTTATAAATAAATAATTTTAGTAATAATCTAGGATGCGTTATTAAATTTGTTCACAGTCAGAACTGAAAAGGCAAATGTTATCGATAAGCTCTGGAGTATCTATTTCGCCACCACAGTTTCTGTATAGCATCACACAGATAAAAACATGAAACATAAATAACAGGTGAAGTGCTCTTACGCGACTTGTAAGAAAAGTGTGTCGCCCTATTGATGTGCCATAGTTAAATTTATCGATATTATTTAATTAAACATTTCATGCCCTATATTTTGAACGAGTCGATTCACATGTTATTTAAAATACCGTGCTAGATTAGTTTTTATATTTAGTTTCATAATTAAATTTTAATATAGATAGATATATTTTCGTATGTGTTGAATTTCAATATATAGACAATCTAATTTTTCAGTGACTGAGCTACCTTAGCTGCCTTTCGACGTCAATGTTCGCGGTTACAATTCCGTATCAGGATAAATATATATTTATCATGACTCGGTACCCAGACTCGGAGTAAATCCTGCAAGCTATATATATAGCTTGCAGTCTGGATGACCCGCCGATCCGTTTTAGACAAGCCTGGTTGATTAATCAAATGCAGACGTCCTTGCCATGCAGTGAGATATAGATAGTCATGTGGGCTGTAAAATAAATAAAGAAATGAAATACTCGTATATAATGGATACGATTTATAACAAAGAAATGTATTTTAAAATAAAACGCATGGACGCATTTCTCTGAAAAACACAAAAGATGTCAACAATATGGGGTCTAATATTGACCACAATACTTAAATGTTTGTACTGCTCAAAGACTAACTTAAAAATTTTTATTTTGTTAAACTTCTAGGTTTTAACAATGCTTAAAAATGTTATTGAAAAAAGCTCTGAAAGTAAAGTTCTTAAAGCTAGAAAATCAAAGAAAATATAAACACATATTTGTTTTTCCTTAGATTTACGAAACATTTAATCGATTACAGTTTAATCGACTGATAGATAATAACAAAATAAAGGCTCTTGGTTGGAGTTAAATTAATTTAATAAAATATGGTAGCGAATTCATATTATTTTTTTAATTATACGCATTGTTATAAAATAAGAAACTTGCCCGGGGCGTCTGGATAACCAGCCCTGTCATCTATCAAAAACACTTGTAGGTTATATACTACTGAAGCAATTCGACCTAATTGACTCAGAAGCCACAAGTGTTATTCTCATATTTTGAATCAAAAAGTTATCGATAATAAATGAAAAACATAACCATCACTAGCTACCTTAACCATCGTAACCCTTAAGTGTCTCTAACCCATTGCCGGTTATCTGCTACTACTTGTTCGTTACCAGTTTACATCTTGAGAGCGCTTCTTGGCTTTTTCGAAGTAAACGTTGGCAGGTCCTTCTGCAAGGACAAAAACAATACTCTTTGTGACATTTAACAGGTGTGTAGTGTTGATATATAAGTTCAAATACTAGGAAATAATAAAGATTTCCAATTGTTTCGAGTGCTTAAATAAAAGAGGCAAATTTTGTATCTACAGACCTAGATTTTTTTAATATCACTTAAGAAACCTTAATAATAAAAGCACTAGTAGTAATGAAAAGTAGTAGTAGTCAAAAAAGAAATGAAGATATAAGAGAGCAATATGGAGTAAAAGTGTCCTGATAAAAGTTGAAAAAGGGATGCTTAGATGATTTGGGAACATAGAGAGGATGTATGAAAGACGACTGGCAATAAAAATTTACGTTACGAATGTTGATGGAAGGGGAAGACCACGGGAAATATACCTTGACCAAATTGCTGAAGTTTTTGAGAAAGGCTAAGTCAAAAGTACTATTAACTGGCGGGCTTGCATGAGGAGAGTAATGAGTGTGAAAGCATCAAGGACGGGATGTCGAGATAGTAGCAGATGGAGATCTGTGGTCTCTGCCTATCCCTACGGGAAACAAGCGTGACGGTATGTATGTATGTATGTATGTTTGTATTAATATAAGTATTCTGATATTCTCAATGATAATGATCAAAGAATATAAATGAATCTTTTCTTACAGACATACAACACACACAAGTGGGTGCACTTATACAAACATTACATATAGACTATAACTTATTAAAATGTAGTTGACAATCAGTCGCTTCTTCCCATAAACTACAAGTTATAATAATATAAATCCATTTAAAATTTTATTGTATATGTTAGTTTCAAAATCAAAGTATTTAACAAAAATATTATATAATACAATTATATGATATTTTTAATGAATAAGATGTACGGTGGATTAAGGAGTGGATGGATTTTTATTCATTTCAAACCAACACCAACCATGGTTCTTCGTAAAGCTCAGAAATCTTATTTTTATTTATGTATAAGTAAGATAGTAAGCAAAAAGTACACGGCTATTAATTATAACAAAATTATTTACGTATTAAGTGTTTTATTATAATTTAACCATCCATAGATCTAACGCTTCGATTAATTTTCAATTTCCATGATCATGGAAACACTTTGGTGTTGGTTGGTCTTAATAATAAAATTATAAAGATATGGTATGCTAGACGATTATGAAATAATCGATATATCGATAAAAATATAATACTTACAAAATAATGTAATCCACAATTAAAATTATATTCTAATCGGTGGAACTATTTAAGTCTAGACCCGGAGCGAACACTTCATCCATCTCGAACGTGTACAATTCAACATTACTTGCGTAAGCGATACAAATAGATAAAGAGCTATAAAATCGAACTGCACTCCAGCAGCAATGAGCCGCCTTTGAAACACTTGTACAGGAGCTATCAAATCGATTCTAATATGATCGATGTGTATAACGAAGTCTGAGTGATTTCTCGATTACAAAGCTTTTATCTGCGTAAATATTTCATACTAGTTATTGCCCCCTATTACCTACGTCCAACGTTCCAAATACAAACGTTTTAGAATCTCTTTACAAGAATATCTTAAATAATTTTGTTTTAAGAACTAGTTAATATATGTGCTTTGTATTAATTTTTTTGTCAAGTATTAAAATAAAACATTGCAATCAAGACACTCCCTCTATAATATTAGGAAAATAAAAAGGAACACATCTTATTTATATTTATTAAAATTAACAACTAAAATGTGTCACAAATTGGTTCTTGCCCAGCGTAAGCCAGGCGCACTATTGGAGCACCTGGTGCTGGTTTGCAGCAAGAACCAATGTCGTCAGATCGCGGACCCCAGTGGTGAAGTTGATTACTATATATACACCTATACACATAAAATCACCTAGATACATACACATACGCATATCAATAACAATAAAAACTAACTTTACACAAAACATAGTTATTTCTCGCACACATATTATACTAATTTGTATATATTTTTACTGTAACTTAAGATAATAAAATGTAAGTCCGTTATTGACTCCTTAAGTATTCAATTATTAATATAAGTTAAGGAAAAAATATATGTTATGGATATTGTTATAAATAAATAAATATATAAAATAGTAAGTAAAAAACAGTTTTACAATTGCCGCGTTTAGATTAGGTAGAGCTTGCGGCCCATCTACTGTGTTGCCATAGTCGCCTCATACGACATTCACGAGAAGAAATGGCCGGTCGGCGGTCCTATTTTAAATAAAATAATATATCATAAACATCTTTTGCTTCATAACACTTAATAATTCTAATTCAAAGCATTTCGGTTAACCGTTACTATTCTAAGTCATCGACTGCTCTAAGATGTCCGTTACAAATTTTCAAATCAATGGCTCCTGTTCATCATAACCCGGGTTAATTGCCGTTAAAAAAATAATAAAGATAAAAGTTATGTCGATAAGTATCTTGTGGGGGTCATCATATGCATCCTTAAGACGCATTAATACTTCCAAATGAGAAACAAAGCGTTGTAAATATATCAGAAGTGGCAAAATAAAATATAAGTATTAATTTTTTTTGTTTCTTACGTGAATACATTTTATTTCATTCTACATAAGGAATAAAGATTATTAAAATGAAAACTTCTCTAGCACCTTTATAACTTGAAACTCGATAAAACGAAAAAATGTCACAAAAAAGATAAACATCTATAATATTTGGCGTCCTTCTACCAACACTACTACACTAAACTGCAAACATGTTTATTTATTTTTTATATTATTTATTAGCAAAATCCACAGCACTCAGACAACATTACAAAACCATAAAAGAAAAGTTGAACATTAACCTAAAGTACAAATTTACGTATTTTACATAAGTAAAATTCTTATTGAAGTATATTAAACAGTGTTTATATTAAGAGATATGCTTTATTTTTATATGAAGTACATCAATCCAATGGAAGAAACAAAAAACGGCATAATAGGGAAGTGTTTCTTTTATGATACAAAAGTTGTGGGTTTAATTTCCGTATTAGATAAATATGTATGTAGGCCCATTCATCACTTCATACATTCATTCAGAACTATATTCTGAGTCTGAGTGTTTATGTGTTTATAATGCCACCCACAATACGCCATATTAAGAAATCAAGAAAGAAGCGATGTCATTTTATATGACATAGTATTGTAAGTTCAAATCTATCTATAACTAACTGTTTCTAATTTTTTACTGTCGGTATATTTATATTATTATACTTACATAGACCAGGGGTAGCCAACTTGATTACACCCAAGATCTATTGTTTACTAACTAAATTCTGTACAATCTTCCAATAGCATAAACAGTAATAATAAACAGTAAAAAAAAATAAACATTAAAAAATGATAGTCCAGTCTAAAAGTTTCATCAATCTTCACATATCAAAAATCATCGTGGGAGCCTGACCATCTCAATGTGGCCTTGTGAGTCCAACTCCTTGACTAAAAAATAAAAATCTTATAAGTAACACTTCATTTCTGTCCTTAAAGTATCCTAGTAAAGTCCACTTTTGTATGATTTCAAAATCTTCAAATTGTAGGACATAAACATTACTTAGACCTTTACATTTTAGACATAAGGTTTAATTCTATTTGAAAAAAATGTTAGTCAATTGACAATGTTCAAGAAAACGTTTTAAGCATCGAGTGGCATGAAATCTTGACGTGACTTAAGATTGTCTGAGTGGCGTGTTAAATTTGTTTAAGCCTCTGTAACAGTAAGCATTACACGTCTTCCAAAAATCTTAAGCGGTTATGTATCTTTTACGACTTAGAATCTTCTTGTTTTTCTTTTCTTTTCTTTGATGGCAATTAATTATAACTATTATGCCAGTGTCAAGTAAAATACGATAACATTAAATCTCTTGAAATATAGAACTAGTAACGTTACGTCTTGATAAAATGGTGGCTATTCTACCAAAACCTTCTAAGGACTTTTTCAGTCAACTTAAAAAGTCACGATACACGCATTTATTTCGTATCGTTTCACTTATACGTCTTAATCTAACTATATTGTATAATACACCGCCATAATTAAACAATATAACTGATAATAACATAAGATTATGTAAATGAAATGAAAACGCAACGTCACTGATCTAAGATGGCGGGAAAAGTCCCGATCTGCTTGTTGTTAAAATAAATACTGTGCCATTACCATTCAGCTGCCAGGCAAAGGCTTTCCAACTCTTCTTCCACTTATTCTGGCTGAATGTTCTTTTACTGCCATTTCTCTCGGTATAACAATTATTCAGGCAATCACTCTATCACGCAAGAGCATTTATCTACATTTATAATTGATAATCATTAGCCTACGACAGTCCACGACTTAACATAGGTTTTCGTCATGGCGCGTTACTTATCACAATCTTTGGCTGGTATGAGTGATAGAGCCACGCTGCAGGCGAATACTTTGTCATTAAGGGCATAATATCGCTTGGGGAAGTACCACACTCCCGCAGAAAGTCGTCTTTGTCTAAGTGGTAGCTTAGGTACCGTGATTCGTACGGTGAGCGAGAGTTCCGGAGGCCTTTAAACCTCTCCCTCTCTTCCCCCTCCCCTCTCCTCTCACGCCCATAATGACACTGTCCTTAAAGGTAGGCAACGCTTCCGCACTGCTTACGGCGCTGCGGATGTCTATGGGCGGCGTTGATTGTTTACCATCAGGTGACACGCCTCCTCGTTTGCCTTCCATTCCCGTAAAAAAATAGCAATTCAGTCGTTTAGATGATTATTGGCATAGTGCTGATGCTGCCGCTTTTGCACCAATGGTCGCGGTAAATATGTGTGTGACCTGCAGGTATTTATGCGCGAGTCTGGATGCACCGCTAATCACTTTGGACCAGCGATAATGTTATGTCTATTCCTTCATAAATAGGAGGGCCATGTCTAGCAGCGAAACATAGTTTTATACATAGGCCATACAGTTATTACTTCTACAAAGTGACACGCTTACGCACTTGTCTACGTGTTCTTCAAATCCTTTAGTAATAATCAGAAGTTTTATGCCAAAGTATTTGTTCACATACACTTTAGAGGCATCTCGATAAGTATATTGATATAATATTTCTCCCGTGACACATAAAACGAAACCTACACTGAGTAAATTGACAAAATTTAACGGTTCGTATAACGTGGACCCCTCTTAAAAGCTAAAATGGAGTGAAGTGATTGTTTGTCGTGGATCACAGGCAAATCTGTGTACACAGTGTAATCCATCAAAGAATTGGCTTAGTTTAGGAGCTTTGTGTGATTTTTCTACCTTTTCATACTACAAGCATTATTTTTGTCGATAAAAACTTGTTATTAGGAAGTATAACGTCTCAACTACACATTGACGACTTAACTACACATTGTCGACTTAACTACACATTGAAGTCACAACTACACATTGACGTCTCAATTACACATTGACTTCTCAACTACACATTGACGTCTCAACTACACATTGACGTCTCAACTACAAATTGACGTCTCAACTACACGTTGAAGTCACAACTACACATTGACGTCTCAACTACATATTGACGTCTCATCTACACATTGACGTCTCAACTACACATTTACGTCTCAACTACACATTGGGGTCTGAACTACACATTGATGTCTCAACTACACCTTAGCGCCTCAACTACACCTTGGCACCTCAATTAAATTTTGGTCTTTCAACGATAGCTTAGTATCTCAGCTACACGTGGCGCCTGAAATGCAACTTTAACGTCAAAACTACATCTTATCACTTTAATGACAATTTAACGTCTTAACTAGGTATGACTTAGCGCTAAAACTACAACTTGACGTTTCGGTTGTATTTTGACACCTGATTTAAACATTGGTATCACAACTACACATTAGCGCCTCAACTACATCTTGACTCATCAATTAACCTCGGCGCTTTAATTACAACTTGGCATCTCAACTACATCTTCGCGTTCCAACTACACCTTGACATCTCTTGGCACTTTCGCGTTTAAGCTCTTTTTAAATTTTTTTCTTCTTTTTTTTAACCTTGGAGCCCAACTATACATTAGCGTCTGTATTTAACCTGAATTAATTGTGATCCTTGTTATTTTCAGATGAAGCTTTATTCGGATACCTGAAGAGGCCGATATCCGTGTAAATGTCCTATACTCGTAACTAAACCCAAATTGCCCCGGCATATTTCTATATATGAGTAGTTTTATAAAAGGATGGTAATACCGTCACTATCCGGCCTTAGCATCATTTATGTTATAGCATAATGCACCATGCGAAGGTGAAGATGATCCAGGGGACAAGACGTAATTACGTCTGATTACTCTTGAACACTGATCTGATTGACTGTGTTATGACTTTACGATATCATCATTGTATACTCTTATTTGCACGTAATATATTATATAATAAATAAAAAATAATACTAGAGTATTACAATACAATACATAACTCCTAGAGTATTACAATACATAACGTTGGAGATATCACAAACTCCCCTTATCGAAGAAATGGAACATAACACTTTAATGTGTTGTACCCAAATATCCTACACCTCTATTAAAATAGACTTTTAAATGACATTATTGGCTAAAAATATGTTTTTAAGTTCGCATTATGTTTTGATATAATAGTTTTAGTTAAAAGAATACAAATGAAAACGTCATGAAGACCTTATTATCTAAAGAGTACGTTATGCATATAGACAGTTTCGAAAACTAGTAGTAATTTTAAAAAGTTCGTAGGAAATTTTTTATATCAAATGTTGAACCTTGATTGGCATGTCTTGCAAGCTCTTTTAATATACATATTTATAAAATTCAAACATTATGATGTTGAAATTATACAGATATTTTGTCAGTAAAGTTTACTTCTGGTTTTTAGTATTATATTATTTATCTGATATTTTAATTATATCATATCATAAACAGATAATCAAAGTCAGAAACATTTTATAGGCAGCAATTTCACTTTAAAGGTGGGATATATTTTATCTGAGATGTAGGCAAAGAGTGTTCCTGATAGTAACTAATCACCATATCTACAATACCAAGGATACTGCAGATGGTATATATGAATTAGGGAAAGGATGCATAAAGTGGGAGAAGAAGAAGAATTTGATGCGAAAAGAAGATTATCCTTCGGAATGTAATCACTCACTAATTTTTATTACAATACAAACTTCAATTCGTAATGAGTCAATTTTGCTGTCGATAAATAAGGTTTCCTCTTTTATAACATTTTCTACTTGAAATAATTTATTATTATCGTTTTGCTAAGCCTGTAACACGTAACTGCTACAAAACTGGTTATAAAATTAAATAGTTATATTATAATTACAAGTAACCAAGTAAGATGAGTTTTGTAGCCAATTCACATCAGTGACTTTGTGTTTCTATTTCATTATCTCATGTTATTATCACTTATATTGTTTAATTTTATTGGCGTATTTTACAATATATTTCGACTAAGGCGTGTCAGTGGAGTGATATGAAATAAATACGTAATATCCGATTATTATAAGATTTTATTTAAGTTGACTGTAAACTTTCATAGAAGATTTTGGTAGGATGTGACAGCCTGATTAGTAAGTACATTTCAAGATACTGGTTATCTTTTTCTTGACATTAGAAACGGAAAATGTGTATAACTATTAAAGTTATACCCATTTGCCATCATGAATAAGAAATATTGTAAGTTCTATGCCGACTTTATAATATATAGTATAATTTTTTTGATAAAATAAATATGGAACATTTATAGTTATGTAATATGAAAATCCTTTCGATCAATTAAGCCACAGAGCCGTTTGTTTGTTTTTATTCAATTTTAGTGTCACGTTACGGGCCTTTAGTAAAAAATCCGCGCTGCATCACAACTCTACAGCGGCTGTCAAACTTTGCATTTAAAAAGTAATTTTGCAATCAGAACATTTTAAAAATTTTAAGATTGTTTCCATAAATGAACTTTCATTTTAAATCAATCAATCTTCACAGGAGCGGGAATTGTGGTAATATTTTATATTATAAGCAATAGTTAATAAAAATATATATATCCTCAGTCTTTCGGCAATACAAATCTATATAAATATTTTATAGATAGATATTAATAGATCTATATGACCCAAATGACCATATGACCCAAAATGACTGAGACAGTAACGTTACCGCTTGTTTGAGACCCAAAGTGAAGTTAGCGCTTTGAGTTTCAATGATCATGAAATCGATTCTCACGTCGGGATAAATATTTCTATGTATGCTCTACAGGTATTTATTCCAAGTTTAAGTTCCTTGGACAAGCGTGGTGGATTAGTGTCCATTTCTCCAAACATCGGAGGGTCGAAGTCTATCAGTGAGACATATATAGGCTATAAAATATTACAATTGCACATATTGTGAGAAAAAACATTTAAAAATTCTTTTAACAAAGACCCTTAATTGTTAATCCGAGTAAGAACTCGCAAATCGGTCATTTGATAAAACGACTATCAATCAAGTTTGAGAATGTATTGCAGAGCATTAGTGCGGTGCGAAGCGAGCGGCTATTAAGTAATAGTTGTGCGCCGGATGCGCCTTGTAAATATCACAGCGCGTCCACAAATGAATATAAGAAGTTATGGAGTCGATATTACACTAACCTTTTTTTTTTAAATATGTTGCATGATAATAAACTCGAATAGAAAATTTAACATCATTTTAACAAATACAGCTAAAATTTAACAAAAACATCTATTATGAAAAGAAATACGAAATTAATTTTTTTAATATAAGATATATATATATATATATATATATATATATATATATATATATATATATATATATATATATATATATATATACATATATATATATATATATATATATATGTATATATATACATATATACATATATCTTCTATAGAAAAGATAGAAGATAAAGACTTTAGTTTGATATTATTTTAGACGCAAGCGACTCTATTTCTATCCACTTCCGTTTTACAAGCGCCAATAAATTAATTAGAGCTTCGTTAAAGACGTCAATCGCTTGTATTGAATATCGCTTACTCGCATAACATCCTAACAGATGACCCTTCCTCAGTTACGGCATTATCGCCTTTATTTCCAATCAAGATGGCCTTAAGATTAGAAAATTCGTAACGCAGTTTACGCTGTACACTAAAAAATTAATGTAAACAAAATGTGTTATTTTCGAAGTTTTTAAAATATAAATGAGGCTCATTGAGGACGGTGCGTTCAATGAAAATGTAAAAAAAAAAGAGTAAAAATAGTGTTAATGGACTTACGGAACCATTTTATGGGGGATTAGACGAAGGAAGTGCCTTCACGACCTTTTTATCTGGGAGTTTTACGACGAAAGAGGTTTTATATTCATAATTATGTGTTTTTATGTGCGTAAAGGGGAACGGATAATTTGTTGCAGTAATGAGAAGTGCACACGTGTAATGTATGGGGTTAATGTGATGTAAGTACATACGTGCTGCTGAACTGTTCTATGGTTTCATTAAAAATATTGAGTAGTCTGTTGTTGCTTAATCGTTTATTGCGGCAATAGCTTTTATGCCCTCAGCCAAATTAGAAATACATGAAAAAACATTTTCATAGTTTTTTAACTACACGCTATATTTCAATTAAAGAGAATAGATTTCTCTCGTTACTCTTTTAACTTTTGTATTAGGTATATTGTGGTGGTGTATTAGGCATATAATATATTTCGTTTAAGGTGTATAAATTGAGTGATATGAAATATGCGTGTTTCGTGACTTTTTAACTTGACTGCAAAAGTATAGAAGGTTTGGTAGAATAGCTACCATTTTATCAAGACGAAGCTTAACAAGGTGAGTAGTAGGTACATTTCAGGATAGGTGATATTATGAATACAATAATATTAAGTACTTCACACTAGCATAAGAGTTATAGCTAATTGCCGTCAAAGAAAGAAAGAAGAATATCTACAAAATGTTTTGTCACTGTTTTGAGTCTATGCAAGTTTATAAATTATAATTTTAATTTTAGTGTTTGAAGTGATTTTGTGCAAAATAGACTGAAAGCTAGTGAATCTTATCATTAGAAGATGATATTCATGATTTTTTCAGTTTCTATAGCATACGTTTTATGGGATAATTTTATATGGGATAAGTTTATATAAAGTATAGGATTTGTATGTAAATTTATTTAAAAAATAACTTTGACTTGTCAAAGTATAAAATTATATATTGTATAACAATTTCTTCCATAAATGATTGCTGATATTTGATATCTCGAAGCATGTTCTCATAAGTCAAAAAAGCATATTGCATTTTCATGATGAAGCCCACCAACGGTGCTTGGGACAGGGTACGAACTTTAAAACAAGTGCAAGTGGAGACAACGCTCTGTGAAGTGACCGTGCGGCGGGGTGGTCGACGCCTAGTGTCTAGACCAGTAAATACCATGTGTTCTCGACAAATATCAGTGAGATTGTTTCGAAGAAGAAACAAATTTTTTTTTTATTTAAAAATCCCACATAGACAACATTAGAAAAAAAATATTTACATATCTCCAATACAATAAAGGATTAACATAATTAATACAAATATGCAATATTTTAATTTAATTAAAATAAAAGTTGGACATTTACCTAAAGCACACGTTATACGCTACTTTCACATTTGCGTTCCTATATGTATAAATAAATGAATGATGTAGTGTATGTGCGTATGTATATATGTGTGTATGTGCGTATGTATATGTGTGTATGTGTGATTGAATGAGTATATGTACTTGTTATGAACTATATAATATCATTTTCTGTTTTCTATTATTTTTTAACGTTTTAAAAGTCGATTGAAATATGTATATATATAATATATATATATATATATATATATATATATATATATATATATATATATATATATATATATATATATATATATATATATATATATATATATATATATATATATATATATATATATATATATATATATATATATATATATATATATATATATATATATATATATATATATATATATATATTTCATTCGATTTTTAAAATATAAATAGTAACCGATCGTTTGAGATTTCGATCTTAAACAAAGTATATTCCGTTAACTCATTGTAAATAAATGTTTTTTGGTAATAAAACATATTATTCTAATTTTACACATTTGCTAATAAGTATTGCAATAAAAATAATATTTAACAATTTAGGGTTACTTAAAAATAATAGGTTCAAGCAATATTTTAATAATAGTCGTGATTATAATCAAATCAGTTATTCCTTTTTGACTTTTAAGTCAACATTTATCAAATAGATATTATAATATATTAAATACATTAATATCAAAAAATCTAAAAGTACTCAATGTCAAAATCAACTTAACAGAAAACAAAAATATCTATATTAGATTTGCAAATCTCTCAATGCATCCAATAGTAGGGGTCGAAAATTGCACAAAGAATGGTGTAATTTTTTCGACGTCGCGACTCCTTTTAAATTGTTTTGCCTGTCAGTTAAGTAGCGTGGCAAATTTTGTACTAATTTGTTTTTTTTTAAACTTTTTTGTTAAAAGGGTAAAGGTTTAAAAGCTTTGCTAAAGTACAAGTTTCCTCATGTTTCCGTCTCATAGAAAAAATATCTGATTATAAAATTAGTTATGAAGATGTGTGTGTATGTAAAGATTAAATGCAGATTTGACAAATCGTATTTTAGTATAATATTTTATGATTTTATTCACGCCTTTTATTTAAAAGGTTTTTCAACTTTCACGCGCTTGAACCCCAAGTTTTTCAAGCAAAAAAAAAACAATGTCACTGATGTAAGTTGGCGGAAAAATCCCTACCTACCTAATTACTTTAAACAATTAAATAAAAAAAAACTTATGTTAATTACTTAAAATGATAATTCGAAGAAGATTAAATTTTACTTTTTATTTAAATATTAGTTTATATATACATTGTTAGCCACTGATCTTTGACGCGGCTTAAACGGAAAGTTTTGAGACAGCCACCAATAATTGAGGTGAACTCGACGGGTTTATATACATATATAATAATAATCACTCTCTCAAGGAACTACCTTAACGTGGTGGGGGGCTTAAGGGAAGCTGAGTACCAGTATCATATAAGTTAAGTCTCAATACCTAGGCATTTAACCCCTAGAGTTAGAGGTACATTTTGAAGATTTTAACATCTAGACAATGACCTTTCCCAAACTAAAAGTTCCAATTTTCCAAAAGTCCATCCTCCCATAACGTTTTCCCTTAATAATAACCTTTATTCAGACAGATTTCATTCACGTACACACATATTATATATCAATATCAATATCAGTCCGCGGCAGTCCACTGCTGGACATAGGCCTCACCCAAGGCGCGTCACCTAGCCCGATCTTCGGCTACACGCATCCAGTCTCTGCCAGCCGCCTTGCGCAGATCGTCGCTCCATCTAGCAGGAGGGCGTCCCACACTACGTATTATATATAAATTTACTTAATATATTATTTACTACTACATATTATATATAAATTTACTTAATTAATAACACCTGTCTGTGTGCCTCTATTAATAAAGGCCTCCTTCAACTTGAAGAATGAAGTACCAGACACAATACCTGCAGAAGTAAATATACATAAGTACATAGGTATATATAATTCTAAGTTTACTTATATTCTACTTATCAAAAAAGAGTCGTACTCGCTTACAAATTTCCGCTCATAGATCGGATGGATATCATTATATTATGATCATAAATAGACACTCAAATCATATCCGATGAGAACCGCTAGACGTCGCGATTCGTACCAAATGTGCGTCGTAAACAGTGCGATGGGAAGGCGAGCAATTAATCCGACAATAATGCTGTGATCATTTAGGTACACGTGACTGCTTTGCATGGTATAAACAACACATTACTGTGACGAGACGGCTGCTTGCCGTACAGTATCTAGGTTCAAATCCTGGTTCAAGTAAATTTTTGTTTGACATATAAGTCAGGTTATGCGATTGGGTCTCCACCTAAAATAACTTCAAGAAAGACGAGGATTCAGATGAGCTGGGTAGCTTTTGAGAGAGTTCTCCAAGTCTTCGTGTCGCCATACCTCATAGCCTGAAGTCGAAAGTCTTCGACCAGTGCATCCTGCCCATACTCTCTTATGATACCGAAACGTGGATACTGACGCTCTGTATGCTTCATAAACTCAAAGTCACCCAGAGAGTTATGGTAAGGGTAATGCTTGGAGTTTCCTTAGTGGTTATGATTCGGATCAAAGAAATCCACCGGAGAACCAGTTCATTTTTGGGTTAGCAAAATTAAGTATCAATGATCTAGACACATTTGTAGTGAAAGAAAAACTGTTGGAGGAGATGAGTGATGAAGGGGAGACCGCGGAGACAAATGTAGTATGGTACGCCTTTCGGCTTGATGGAATGACGATCTGCGCAAGCCGCCTAGCAAAGATTGAATGCAAATAGGGAAAAATCGGCCTTAGTGGCTCGCTTTTAGGAATAATCGGATACTAAAATCTCTCACATAGCTCATCCATTAAGCACTCCAGTTAACATAATAACAGGACACTCTTTAGTGAATGCTAGTACTGGAAAAGAGATCGCATCTCAGTGAACCTGATGCTTCATTTAATTTAAAAAATAACAAAAGCTAATACTTATAAGCATTTATTCACTCAAAGTAAAAAATACCTTAACACTCGTTGGAAATATTTTTAATAATAAGGATTTAAAACAAGGATTTCGTGTATCACAAATGCCATTACAAAATTATTGTGAATGCCTGTACGAGAAAACCGAATTGACGAATCTACATTCTACAAGCAAACAACTCTACATTGAACCAATTGCGATATGTATAAATTCTCTTTAATTTTACGATAAGCGCTTCATAAAGAATTTGTGATGGAAAAGACAGATAAATGAGAAAATGGATCACCTAATTAATAATTACCGTCCTCTGTTTAACATGAAACGTACACAATGGGCAAGAGGGAAGTAAAAGAAGGATAAAGGAGTTAGGCCTGCTTGTATTTTCTGGACGAAATGAGGAGAAAAAAATGCTATCACCTAAGGCCGTATTTTGTCTATTCTGTGAGAATATTTCCCTAGTTGAGCACGCGCATTCTTTCCGCACCATGAATTTATCAGTATTAAACAGAACAAATGATGTCGCATGAAATTTATTTAAGTCCTTTCATTTCCTTTAACATAGTCTAAGATGCAAAGAGTCAGCAATTAAAGGTTGTCGATATACTAGTGTAGTAAACATGGCATTACCGCTCGCTAGTGAGGATGCGTAGTTTCATCGACATAAATAACCTATACAGGATATAGGTATGAAGAAGCATTCGATAGAGTTTATTACGATATCTTATTACAAAAATGACTTTCAACGGTATTAGAAGAAATTTGTTAAGATGGTTTTGTTCTTATATTGACAACAGATCTAAGAGTTGTTATCAACGGGTTTCATTCTAAGTTTTACTCTGTTACTTCAGGTGTATCACAATTTTCGATTCTCAGACAGTTGCTGTTTGTACTATATATAAGTGATATAAACAAATGTTTTCTTCACTTCAATTTCTTGTTTTATACTGATGATTTAATAATCTATTCACCGGTTAGAATTATTAATGACTGTGAGATCCTGCAAAATAATTTGAACAGACTTAGTATGTCCTGCTTAAATAATAAATTAGAGCTAAGTATATCCAAATTTCATTCAATTACATTAACAATAAAAAGAAGGGTTTAACATTGTTTAACTTTTATTATTTCGATATCGATAAGTCCTTTCTGACACAGTATTATGCCTATATGTGCTTAGAGTCTGACAGAGTTGTAAAAGCCATAAAGGCTACCAGCACTATAATGGAATCACTATAATATCGATAAGTAGATGTTTGAGACATCTCTATTAACATTTAGTGCTCGACGCGAACGGCACTAGAGCGGTTCATGTTTCAAGCAGCACGTGCGCCGGAAATGTCATCAGGTAAACAAATACGCCTCGCGTCTAACACCCAACACTAATTACCGAATGGGTTGGCTGTAAACATTGGTGAACTGCATTCACAATAATAAAATCCTTTAACCTTTTAAAGCTTATTAGGGGTTACGGTATTTTACTCTTCGCTGTCCTTTTTATGTTCATTGTATATAGTAGACGGTTATTTTGGTTGAGGTTCCTCTATTCCTCGCGTCGTTTATCTATTGCTGAGCATTGTGACGTTACTGAACATTTTGTACATGAGACAAATCTGCTTCCATCTTTGACGGTCCTCAGCCTGTTCCATCGCATCAGAGATTTTCATACTTAGCATTTTTATCAATTGGTCGATCTATTTTATTACAATACGCCTCCTAGGTCTATTTCCTTTTACTTTTCAGGTTTATAAGCGCTTCGCTATGGTGTTGTAACACCGCCACGCACTGTATGTAGGTAGCCTACTACCTGCGTATGTAGGTAGCCTACTTATGTTGTGCTGGCAACGCATGCTACGCATTACGCAACTAAGTCAAAAATACAAAGAGACTGTCGAGTATTTTCTTCTACAGAGTACCTACATTACCTTGTATTTTTAACTTAGTCGCGTAATGCGTAGCATGCGTTGTCAGAACAACATTTACAAACCTAGTTCCACATTTTGGTTGAGGGTAGAACAAATTATTTAATCAAGAGACCTCCTTCAAAGTTCGATATCGAAGTTCCTCTGAAAGTAGAAGAAATGGTAAGAAAAGCTATACAAATATTATCTCTTTTTCAATTCCTACTATTAGTTCACACTCTCTCTATATATAATATATTTATGTATCTTATTTAAATTTTCAATCGTCAACTAAATACTTCATCCATTCAAGTTCAAATACATTTTTTTAAAGTGATGAAAGAAAGTGATGACTCTTGATGTTTATGCAGTTTTTTTTAAATATTATTATATTTTTTTAAATAAATTAAATAATTAATATTAGTTTTATATGGGAATAAAGTTTTTAAGAAAGGCCAGGTCAAGAGTACCCTTAACCAACGAGCTTGCATGAAGAGAGTGATGAGTGCGGAGGAAGCAGGGAAAGCTTCGAAGTATGCCGAGATCGTAGCAGATGGAGATCTGTGGTCTCGTTTACCCCTTCGGGAAACAGACGTGACTATATGTATGTATGTATGTATGGGAGAAAATAATTTATCTCATATAAGATATTTAGCAGGATATAAAGGTAGAAATTGACTTTAAATTTACTTTATTTAGTAACTACTAGTTAAAATTTGCCACTACTTCATAAAATTTTCCAAGATAGTCTTCCGAGATCTAATGTACTCATTATCTCAAGCACTGTCTGAGAGTTTTTTGAAAATAGAAATTCATTGATCGTGTTAACCAACATACAGGCTCAGTTCCCATCCCTGAAAAAGTAAGGACTGTTACATAAATGCAAGCAGCCAACATTTTGAACACATAAATATAATATTGTATAATAATAGTAGAAAGTCTTCGTAAGAAAGCGACGTAAATTGTAAGACGTTCATACAAGGCGTTGGAAGCCGGCTGAGCGTGCCGACCGTCACTTACGGTAGCAAGTCTTAGAAAATTCCACGCCCGGAAGTCAAAGCTTGGAATTTTCATAATGTTGCTGCGCCCCGTACCCCTCTGCTCTCTATTCATATGATAATTTTATTGGAGAACAAGCTAAAAAATAAGGAAAGGGTTTTTTTCCAATTAAACTAACATTATCTTCTTCATATGAAACTAACGACGACGCAATTAGCTCAGTTTCGATTCCCACATAGGAAATATATATTTCTTTTTCGCAGCTCGCATATATCTTACTGCCCCAGTGTGGGATATTTGTATAAGACTCCCTATTTCTGGAGAAACGAACATTAATCCACTACCTACGCTTCTCCAATACGAATTGGCGGCGTAACCAGACTTAGATACCTTAGAACCAGATATTTATTATCTGTATACATATATTTATTCTTATGCGTGGATCAAACCCGCGACCAATGACTCCATATGCGGCAGCTTCGCCACTAAACCATTTGGTCGTCAATCAAATATATTTATGATGTATTTATTTGGAGTCTGGATGTCCCGCTAAGCGTAGTTAGTTAAACAAGTGTCGTGCATTATTATCTTTTTCTCCAGAATTTCAGGGAAGGTTCGTGCTTTACATTGGCGCATTTTAGGCTGTATAAAAATAACTAATTTAGATGTACAAAACGGCTACGGTCGTGATAATTTCAATGACATAAGTAACTTACCTAAATGTCATATCAAACATTTTTAATAAAAACACTGTATTCTTAGTCATCAAAGCCAAAGACATAGTTTTCGAGATAGAAAACTGAAGTGGCAATGGGATGTTCACATGTGAAAACCGACCACCATTGAAGTTGGTACCATGAGTGCTGGAGTAGAGAACCGCAACTTAATAAACACGGAAAACGTTTTGACGCGATCCGACAGATAGAACGATGGTCTGCGAACGGCGGCTAGCAGACACTGGATGCGTGTAGCTCAAGATCGGGCTAGGTGATGCATCTTGGTGGTACTAGCTACAGTTACCCATTATAAACTCTTAAATTTTATATCTAAACTTATTTTCAACATAAAATTCTAACGTCGCAGTCGTCTAAACTTATTTACAACATAAAATTCTAACGTCGTAGTCGTCAATATGTAATATTCACTGCGTGCAAGTGAGGATGGTTTTTGCGGTTACAAGAATATTCTCCCCTTTCCGAAACTATTTTATCTTTTCTTCTTCTTTTATTGCTTGTACAACTAGCGAAGGTTACCAGTTAATTCAGCACAACTTAAAAACAGTTCGACGGCATTCACTATCATAGAGTATTTCCTGATACTTCTTTCTCCTTCTTCGTTCCCTAACATCCATTAAATCATTTTCTGTGGAATAGGAGAGCAAACGAGCAACCATGTCCCCTGATGGAAAGCAATCAAAGCCACCCATAGACATCCGCAACACCATAGGGATCACGAAAGCGTACATATAATCATATAGTTAAGGTAATTAAGTTATTAGTAATATATTTTAAAAATGTTTATTATTATCAAATTAAATATAATTTTATAATAATCTGCTTCCATATTTTCATAGCCACTCCTTCTATACGTGCAATTTGTCGAGCGGTGATTTCGTGGACATTCTTCACTTTTCCCGAGTTGTGCGGCGCTCTGCTCCACAATTACCGATAGGGTCGCAGTTGAAGACTCTCAAAGATACAAGTACAATTTAAACATTGATTATCAAGTGTTGTTAAGCTGTTACTGGGTGGATTATTGCTTAAAAAGTCCTTTAATTTCATCTCAATGTCTCATCAAAAGCGGCTTAATCATTCCCGTTCAGTAAGAACGTTGTTTTAATTACTAGTATCATGCAAATAAGCTTATGAGCTAAAGGAAATGAAATTTATTTGACTCTGCTCATAAGCACTTGACTTCTTTTTTTAACGTCATTATCATCAACAAGAGTATACCACTGTTGGACATAGGCCGCTTTTAAGTAGCACCTACTAACACGGTATTTGGTTTCACGCAACCATTTTTTTATTTCTTTTATCCAGTTTCCACCAAGAGTTCCACGAAGTCCAGATAGAAGACTTTTTCCACTACATTTCTATTGGTTATGATAATAAATATAAACTTATAAGTTGTTTTTGTAAGTGACTTTTATATGATTTTTTCTTTGTCACAGTTATTTATTTCCACATCCCAAACATATGTTCCATTCATATGTCCCGTTGATGGGCATAGGTCTCCTTATTTTTGGAAAATGGAATTTACCCAAAACATTTGTCCAAAACGTATCGTCGGAACACCCAGACTTGGAATTAATACTTACATATATTACATATATTTATACAGATGTGGTAATCGAATCCGCGGCTATTGACTCCAAAAGTGCTAGCATTGCGACTAAGCCAATAACGAAGTCTATTTTTTTTAGGGGCACAGTTAGTGGACATTTAGATAATCTATCTTAGATAAGTGGATCACAAACATTGCAATTTGATAAATTCCTATAGCTGCCGTTATGAGCTGCGAACGTTTAGTACTGGTCATTTTGCTCCCTCGAGAGTTGCCATAGTCTTTACGCTGGGCAGGTAGATTGAAAATTGCAGATTGTTTTTTTTTGGTCGGTTGATATTAGCTCCTACAGACGTCTTATATGATTCTTACAGGAAGAAATTCCATTCTGGGACCAGATAGTACTTACTAAGTAAGCATTCAAAACAAGTATATTAAATTAAAATGCCACATATAAATTTGTATTGCACTTTTATTTAAACATTAAAATTAACTAATGACGAATATTTACAAACATGTTGTATAACTATATAAAACTTTTATTCTAAAGATTCAAAAGTATTAATATTTACATCAAAATAAACACTTAAAGTTTAACAATTTATCTACATTAAAGTAAGTGCGATAATGTTTCTCTTTGGTTTCTCTATTCTTTGGTATGATATATGTTTTTGGTATAATACTTTCGGTAAAGTTTCTTCACCATTCATTGTTTTCACCGTGGCTGTTCTTTTTATCGTTTCTTAATATGTTATAACGTCCATAATATAACACAAATATTATCTAAAGCACATTCTCTTTAGGTATCTCTTCAATACTCTTTATGTATCTCTACCAAGCAAATTCAAAGGTCTAAGAATCTAAGTCTTTTTACTGAAATGTCTATATCAAATTAGAATTTTCTCAATATCAAATAACACCGTATAGCAAATATGGCCGTGTAACTGCATAAAGATACAACTTCAACTTTTCAAATTAAGGTACTAAGGTTCTTAAATGAAAAGCACGTAAGTTTTATTAAATATGGAATACAAAAATTAAATGAGTCGTTCGTATTATGAGTTTATCCGTTTGGGATTGTGAATTATGATTATGATTATAGTTTATTCTACTGATGTGGTGTTGCATTTAGCCTTAAAGTGCACATTGCGTGCTTGAGTGAACTATAATAGTTGGGATGTAGGTATTTAAAGTTATATTTAAAATACATAGTTTAAAAAACCTAAACGAATTTATTTCTTTTTTAATTTAATTCTCTACTTCAATATTACTGGCCATGCTTTCGTTACTATTATCGTTCATGTCAACATGACTTTTAACTTTTTCAATTTTCTCCTTAGATTTAGCGGTTTGTTCACCATATTCTTTCCTCTCTACACCAGGTTCGCCTTGATTTCTTTCCGCATCACACGGCACTGACATCCCAAACGCGGGGTGGCCGGGATAGTACATGTATGAGAGTGGTATGTTTGGATAATTTACACCCAAGTGGGGCGCGTAAAGCGATTGTAATACAGCTTGATTATATGATTCTTGCAAAAGGGCCTTGTATTCGGGGTTTTTGGCAAAATCTACACCATACACACCTGCAAAGTGCTTCAGAATAGGTGACCCTTCGATTAAATTAGGCGATGTAAACAAGGCTGGATTTAATGTCTTCCCAATTATAGGTGACTGATATGCCTTTATATCTGACAGACTTGGTTGTCCATTGTTGTTAACGAGGACTTTGACTGCGACTTTTCTTGCGTGATTTGCGGCTGCCGCTGCGGCTGCCAGCATGCCGCTTTCTTGCATCTGTAGTTGTTTTCTTTTAGTTTTGTATCGTCGATTCTGAAACCATATCTTCACCTGTGTCTCTGTTAGTTTTAAGCTTACCGCTAAGTCGGCGCGCTCTGGTCCTGATAAATACCTCTGTTGACTGAACCGTCTCTCCAGCTCGTAGACTTGAGCGTGTGAAAAAGCAGCTCTGGATCGTTTCTTTCGTCCTCCGTTCTGGGTGTATTCGTTCATGGTGTTGTAATTGGGTGAATGGAGAGCCCTATTATCTGTTGTGGGTGGAGGTGTAGAACACTTCCTGGGCTCATAGAGGAGATTGAAGGGCTTATAGCTGATGTCTGAGTTTGGAGATGAGTTACTTCGACGAATCGGTGAGCCAGTGGTGGAAGATCGTGAGTCGTAGTCATCTAGAACAAAAGATGAGATAAATTGAATAATGCACGTAATTAATTTAACTATATAGTTATTTTTTTATAAATCATAATATGTTTTTTACGAGAATATACAATTTTTATCAATATTTTTCTCCAGGACGTTTTTGTTTTTCGATGGAAGATTATATTCAAACAAAGTTAAGATGTTATAGTATAGCTGATACCTCATTCAGAACCAAAGAATGTGGTTTCGATTCCTGAACCGGAATATGAACATTTTCTACAGGTATTTTCTCTATGTGATTTATTTGCACTAATAGTATGTAAGTTAAAAATACGAAATGGAAAATTCTTGGGACTATGAGTGTATTAAGCGTTTATGAGTATTTTGAGAGCTAATCGATTGGTCTGCAATGGATAAATATTTTTTAACATATTCAAAGCGTGACAGAATTCAAAGCGGCAATAGATCTAGCACAAATATCGATAATCGACTGTATCGATAAATATCGTCTTCTGCATTGGAACGATCTATCGCGAACCCCATTTGCCATAAGTGTTTAGCGGATAATGACTTTTAAGTTTCATTTTATTGATATAAATATGTATTGTATCCTCATCATCATCATCATCAGCCTGTGACAATCTGTGTAGTACCTAACCCGGTCATTGGCCACACGCATTCAGTTTCTGCCAGCCGCCCTGCGCAGCTCGTCACTCTAGCCGAGGGGCGTCCCATACTATGTCAATGTCTTTCAACTCGTATTATTTTATCCGCAATAATACTAATAATTAGAGGTCTACAAATAAGTTGAAAAACTACCGAGCAAAGTAGAAACTCATTAGGGTTTATTCACACTGTCAAAGAAATCTATTAAATTGGTAACCGACACACGCCATCCGCGTATAAAGGCGCGTGCACAATGGATCCATTACACAAATTGTCGCCGGTCATTAGCAGAAGGTTGAAGTAAGTTTTTGAATAGACCTAACAGTCTTTTTGCGTGCTATGCTAACTCTATTGTTACGAATTTAAGGTCATTTATAATATATTGAAGGCATAGGTTTCTTAATAGATTTGATGAATTCTTAATGATCCAATAATTTAATATCCAAATTTATTTTATATTCCTTGGACTAAATTAAAAAAGTTTGTTCTAATTGTACCTACTAACTTGCAAAACATGTAATAGGGTACTAAATTATAGCATTATAACAACAATAGATCATTTGATTTAGATTTCATTCATCAACAATACAAAACGTCATTTAGATGAAAATTAAAAAAATTGTTTGCTCAGTTGATCTGCCATAAATATTGTTTTAGTGTTTAAATAATAATGGCAATAAGCTGACATTTTTGACACGAGTTTTATCCCCATCATCTGATTTAAAAGCGATCCAGTACGCGTCGTTTTCCTTGTTGAAACTTCTTTCCAAGTACCACCATCTTGTTAAATCTTTCAACGGTTTTTCTCGAACAGATACGACATCCTGTCGCTGGGACCTAAAAAGGCGCCTGATGGAACCTTCAAAAAACAATAAATTTGTTTTTTGAATTTCTCAAGAGCCAACAACCTTATGCCATGAATATGATATTGCAGATGTCTTTAGGCGGCGATGATAGCTGACTAACCGGCGACGTGATTGCTCGTTTTCTTTTATATCTCATAAAAAAGATATTTCAGTTTGATATTTGAACTGGAGGAAGATGGTTCTATTGAGTATAGTTGGAGGAAGATGCTATATCTATGACGTTCTAAACCGCGTGCTCCTGGGTAAGTATCTACACCTTGCAAAGGCAGCAAGCCGTAGATGTTTCTCTTTGATGGAATTCGGGAGTATATATGTACAATACATTTTAGTACCGAAAGTTATTTGACGATACAAAGTGACAGAACTTTATCCAATATTGAGATTTTATTGCGTCACGAACTAAGCAATTTACTAGACACGTGGCGACCGAGAAGGTAGTAATTACTAAATTGAACGCTCGAATAGTGCTTTTAAGTCTCTCGTTGTAATGAGGGGGAGAGGTGTAATCGCGCGAAGTGGCTAAGTGGCGACATCGCGGCCCGACACCGCCGGTCGGTGGGTGTGAATGCGCCATTACACATGTATTGTCATTCGCGGGAATTAAAGCGATTTGAATTTCGACTAACAAACGTCATTCGATTTCGTTTTTTTTTTACAAACTTTTTAATATTGATGCACTGACTACATAGGCCGTCAGGCCATTGCACAAATGTGTAATGATAGTACTAATAATAGGTATATGTGATCTCTATATTTTCCATAATCATTTTTTAAAGAGTTTTGTCAATGTTTTAACTAACACTTCTAGAAAATATATATGAACCAACGACCTCGGATCGTAAGTGAAATTCTTAGTGACTGAGCTATTGCTGCTTAGAAACGTTTTTCGATTAGGTATAAATATATAATTATAGGTTAACTAATAAATAACCTTTTTTTTTACGACTTATATGTCCCTCTAAATCGTGTCACCTAGTCCAATTTTCGGTTACACGTATCCAGTCTCAGCCAGCCGCCTTGCGCGGCGTGGATCGTTGCTAGCCTGAGAACCGAGGAGGTCCTGAAGAGTATTAATTAGCTTTCGTATTTTTTATATACAAAAAAAAGACTAGTGAAAAGAAGAAAGTGAGGCCTTTGCCCTGTAGGGAGACAGTTCAAGTTAAAATAATATTTTTTATATCCCACCAGTTCAGAAGTGCGATTCTAAAGAGAATCAGCAGAAACCCAACAGTTGATTTTTAAACTAACAGATCCGATATAATTAATATAAAATACTGAATATATAATCGGGGTTACGATTTGACGTTGTGTGTTCATATCTTTTTCTATTGAACTATAGATGCGAACCATTTTCTAGGATAAGCATTTATTAGCTAAGTACGGTTAACAAGTATTCTAGTAATATTTAATTTTAATTGTAACAAATAATAAATTGACTTCCAAATGAACTTTATGTATGTCTCTCACTCTTTAATTATCTTTAAAGCTCCGATTTTATTAAAGAGGAATTACAAAATCATAATAAGCTTTACGAGGCGATGTAGTTTTATGCTACAGTTTTTTACGAAAAAATATTATTGTTGTGTGGTGAAGCAGAAAAGAGCTCTATAACAATAATATATAAAGTAATAAATTTAATAATGAGTTGTATCGAGTTTATTTATTTTAAAAAGATCAAAGACTTAAATTGCACGTACAAATACATTTAGCATAAAACGTAATGTTATTGTATAGGAATAATTTTAAACCTTACAGTCTTTATAAAGTGTATGTAAGAAAAATATTATGATGATCGTTCTTCAGAATTCAAATTTTGCTTTTCTGGTGGACATGATACGAAAGAAAGAAGTTGTTTCTACCAGGTAACCCGCACGCAGGTTTGCCTGCTCTGATATAAATTCAAATTCACTGGAGAACCAGTTACCGATATAGATCTCCAAATAAGAAAAGTGAAGTGGCAATGGACTGGTCACGTTTGTCGAAGAACTGACATCTATTGTGGTAAAGAAGTGGTGGAGTGGAGATCCCACGATAGCAAACGTAGTTTGGAACGCCCTTCGGCGTATTAGAGACAGGATCTGTTCAAAGCGTCTGGCAGAAACTGGATGCGTGAAGCCGAAAATTGAGTTAGGTTACGTGGCTTAGGTAGGTACATATATATATATATATATATATATATATATATATATATATATATATATATATATATATATATATATATATATATATATATATATATATGTATATATGTATATATATATATATATATATATATATATATATATATATATATATATATATATATATATATATATATATATATATATATATATATTTATGATGATGATATGGATGCATTATTGCCAATAACTTTTATTTTACCTTTATTATTTTTCATACTCTTTTTCACACTCATTAACTTTGTCATACTCATAAATTTTGTACGTAGGTACCTACCTACCTACCATCTACGTCTACATTGTCCCATAAAAGAACTCTCGACACCCCTTCATCCCATAACTGGTACGATAAATGCGTTTGTAGATATATCGAAGCTATTTACATTTATTTTTTTATGGTATAGGAGAGCAAACTAGCAAGCATGGCGCCTAATGGAAAGCAATCATCACCGCCCATAGACATCCGCGACACCATAAGTATTACGGAAGCGTTGCCGGTTTGTATGTGCCAGATAAAGTATGTGTATTTCTATGTTGTTTCCGCCACTATAATATAGATACCTACTCTCAATTCTAGAATACAGATATAATAAAAGCTAATGGGTAGAAGCGTCTATCTAAGAATAATAACCAATCTGCTATCAGCAATTATGAAAGGAAAGGCATTATGAAAACACCTCTCTATGTCCAGAGAAGCCACTGTCCAGTGTATTTTTACGGCTGAATTCAAGATTATGACGGTGATATTATTCATTTATTATTTATTACACTCTAATCAGTTATACAAGAGTCTTATCTAACATATGAATACAGAATATTTTATAAATAACAAGAACTTATGTTCTGATATATATATATATATATATATATATATATATATATATATATATATATATATATATATATATATATATTATTTTTCTTTATTTTTATGATTCTTATCATTATGAAAAAACAAACGTAAGATCTTCCAAGTGTTTGCCAAAAGTATGAGTGTAGTAAAAATATAGTATTTACTCGTATTATTAAATTTCTAAATTATGAAGGAAGAAACAAATAGATACACAAAATAATATATTATATAAACAAGTAATATAAATTATTAAGAGCAAACTAACGTAAAAAAAACACCTATAACATTTTAGACAAAAGTGTAAATACGCCAAGGAAAGAGAAAAATAATAATAATAAGTTTTGTATTAAATAAGAATAAACAAAGAAATCGGAGGAAGTCATGAGGACTGCCGACAGAAGTGAAAACATAAAACTGTACTTTAATATTTCAAACTAATTGTAAATTTATATAAATTATATAAGTAGGTAAATAAAAATTGAAGTTCTAATAATATATAAATAAATAAATAATATTAAATTAATAACAATATTAATATTTTTTATAATATTTTTTATTATTAAATAATATATAAATAATTTAATAATATATACCTTTTTATATGGACAGTCAAAAGTTTTACTTAGCTAAGATCTGCGACAAGCAAAACAATAACAGAAAATTAATAATGTGTGTTTTTCCGTTGGGTTTAGTGGATTTATTTGGAACTTAAACCAAAAACTTACCGAAAATCGGCCATCAACTCTCCACCCACCAACCACTATACACAACGCCAAACACACACTGTCACTTTTCCATCTTGTACACGACACGTGTTTCGCCCCAACACGAGGCATCTTCAGGTATAGTAGACTCTACGGAAGACAACCGAAAAGTTCCGTAGAGTCTACTATACCTGAAGATGCCTCGTGTTGGAGCGAAACACGTGTCGTGTACAAGATGGAAAAGTGATAGTATGTGTTTGGCGTTGTGTATAGTGGTTGGTGGGTGGAGAGTTGATGGCCAATTTTCGGTAAGTTTTTGGTTTAAGTTCCAAATAAATCCACTAAACCCAACGAAAAAACACACTTTATTAATTTTCTGTTATTGTTTTGCTTGTCGCGGATCATAGCTAAGTAAAACTTTTGACTGTCCATATAGTGATGGATTT
Source organism: Baronia brevicornis (assembly GCA_031353405.1). NCBI lineage: Eukaryota > Metazoa > Arthropoda > Insecta > Lepidoptera > Papilionidae > Baronia > Baronia brevicornis. The sequence goes on from JASFAT010001918.1 coordinate 303,116, forward strand.
CCGCAAAGTAACGCCTGACTCCATTAATAATATATACCTTAACAAATAGCATGTTGCTGACGCGAACCCATAGATTTTTTCCCTATCCAGAGTCATGTAACGCGGCTATAGAAATTTTCACCTAAAAAAATTAAAAACGCTTTACACCTTTTTCCGCCAGCCCCGCGGTCACTAGCATTAACATATTCGAATCCATAGTTTACACATTTTTTATGGGATTGGAAGGAAAACGAGATGTGTCACCTGATGGATCTCATACACTCATAGATCCATACTAAGATTCCTCTTATCTTGGGTACCTATCATTATAATATACACAGACGATAAGGAAAAATACTCAGAGTCAGAATAAATACCACTATACAAATATTTATCCTCTAAACCTACTATCATTAACTTAGGAAACAAATATTTCTCAACTTCTCCATTCAGTTCGGCGATATACAAAAATCATCAATGATTTAATTACTTCCTTTTTTTATACGTGGACACATTATTGAGAATAGATTAGAATATGAATTTAGTATTGTTGTAGTAGGTAATTACAAGCGGTTAGCAAAAATTAATTTTGCTACTAATAACTCTTGCTTTGCTACTAATAAAATATAGGTATATAAAGAGTATCATTGGGACGAGAAAGACTCCCCGTTTTTCTTTTTCACAGCCCATATATGTCTCACTGTTGAGCACAAGCCTCTTCATTTCTGGAGGAACAGTCATTAACCCACCACGCTTGTCCAATGCGGATTTGCGGAGTAACCAGACTCGGAATAAATATCTGTAGGTCATACATATATTTATTCCGATGCGGGGATCGAACCCGCGACCATTGTCTCCGTGTGCGAGATACTCCGCCACTGAGCCAATCGGTCCCTGTATATTCTATCTTAAATATATACATTTCTAAAAGTAAGCAATTATGTATGAAATTATGGGGAAGTTTTGTAAAAAAGCATTTAATAAAGTCCATTTTGTATATGTTCACAGAGATATTTGTTTTAAATAATTATACAATGTATAAATCAGTAAAAAATGATGTTGACTAAAATAATGATAATCATCATTCATATCTCATCAATCATATCATATCAGTAAAAAAGATGTTGATTAAATTAATGATGCATCATTGCCAATAATTTTAACCCACGATACCTTTTTTACTTTTACATGTAAGTTAGTTCTTTTTCATTCTCATTAAATTTTTACCCCCTTCGTTCCATAACTGCGTTTGTAGATTTATAATCATACCTAATCATTACATGATAAATTAATATAGAGACTATATATAAATTCTTGATGAATATCTTAACACATACCTGACAATTCCGTGACAGCAAAGTTATTTTTCCTCGACATGTCCAAAGCGGCATCTCCATATTCCCGGTACGTCGTGCTGCAATCGTCATAATATTTCATACTCTTCTCCAACACTTCTTTCCTTTTGAAACCTTCTTCTTTATAACAGGCAGTATTCCCCAAAAAATTCACTTTGAAACTCGCCTGTGGAAAACCGTTCTCAAAGTCGCACTTCGCATCGTTCTGCTTCGTCAGTATATCGTTTATTGAGAAAGGTGTGGTTAAACTCAGATTTGTTTTCTCGCAATCTTGCAAAGTCATCGAATCTTTGAAGTTTTTCAATTTGGAATCCATTTTCGTAACTTCGTACACATTTAGTCCCCGCACTCGGGCGCGTACACGAAACTCGCCTCACCGCAAAGCGTTGCCCAAACGAATAAACTTTGCGTGATGAATTGCCCGCTTTAATGCCTTAAGCTTCCGAGCGAGATGGCTACATTAGTCCATTGGGGCCGTCGCAATGAGAGTGACAAGGACGGGAGTAGGTGGGGCGGTCGTTTTTTAAAAAAGCTCGCGAAGTGCGCGTAGTGGGGATCGCTGAGTTTTTCTTCAAGATGTTTACGTGAATGCGATTTGATCGCTTTGCTCGGAACTGAATTGTGACGATATTGTGAATTGGTCATCTATTAAACGAAAAGAAATAATTTATTAGAAGCGACACGTGATGATGGTTATATACAAAACATACCGTAGAAACTTAGTCATATATAAAATTCGATGTTTTTATGTCAAAAAGAAATATAAGATAAAATACTCTAAAACTTATATCTGCGAGTCTACAGTTGCGAGAGATATTGATAGTAATTTGACAAATATGTGTAATTTGACTTACTTCTCTTACAGTGCAATAGATTAAAAAACAAATATTTATAATTCACAAGACTTTCATAGCATTGTGCTTTCGAAATGGAATATTTTTTTCATAAAACATTAATTACCAATTATCTCAACTCGTTAGTACCTTTAAAAACCTAAATATAAAAATATCTCAACACACTAAATTACTAATACATGTAGAATCGATAGATTTTCATATATTAAGATTGAATTAAAAGTTATATGTAAAAATTATTTATTTATTTTATTGAAATTATAGAATTAAAATAAAATATAACATTAATTTATTACTAATTTTATTTCAATAAAATAATGGCTAGTTCAATGTCCATCGAGAACTAATACTTGTCAAGTTATTTTTCATAATAAAACTTCATCCCAATTGAATCCATGTCAAATCCCATTCAGCTCAAACAACCTCCTGTTGATGATTTGCTATAAATTTGACTCACATTATGCAATGAGCTACATTAAAATGACTCGTAAGTATATTCTTTAATTGCTGCTGATCGCTTGAACAAAAACCCTTTTTTATATTATGTTACACTTATAGTATTACTAACACAGATTATAAGAAGTATTATGACGTTTCTAGTTCGAAAAATTAGCTATAAATAAAAAGATATTATTTTTTTTTATTAATAGCATATCATACCAATTCTCAACGGTGTTTCCAGCCAGGCCGATGCACGTTCCGTACATCCAACTTCCTGAGGCGCCCGCTGTTAACGCGTTGCTTTATCGGTAAGCACCCAGAAGTGTCTAGCCATCCCTTTCTCCCATTTACTCCTCGTTACTCGCCCTAAGCGTCCCCTCCCTGTCCCTCATTAGTGCCCCATTTAAATAGACCAATCCGACACGCGCACGGATTGTGGTCGACCAATAACAATATTTGTGAGTGGATATGTCAACATAAATTTAAATTTTATTTTTCGAACGCAAGATAATAATTTATTTGTTAATTTAGTTCACACCCCGTACAAGTAACTTAGTTACAGTTACTTACGAATTACGATATATCGACAAACGATAGATCTTTCGAATATTAAATCTTTTCGAATATTTTATCTTTTTTAAATTTTTAATATTAGTAATACATACATCACGCCTGTTTTCAATCAGCTACGATCTCAGCACACTTTCTTCGCTTCATCAACACTCATCACTCTCTTCATATAAGCTCGCCGGTTAAGGGTATCTGTCGTCTTTCATTCATCTTCTCTATTTGCCCAAACCATCTTTTCAGACACCTTTTACTTCTACTCTCTTTTACTCTTATTAGTAATGTTCTGGATGGAAAAATGTTTAATAAACGAATCTCAGTTTATCGTAATATGTTTTTTACTACTTATATACTGTGAAAAAAACTTTTTTGGTGACTGAATGAATCAATGCGGAGGGGAGGGGGTCGGTCTGAGCTGCCTTGGTGTATTAAAAAACACCGCAAAATGAAAGCTTAGCACCAGAGCCAAATAACTTAAGATTCCTGGAAAAATTGTATCTGATCACTCAGAAGCAGTCAGATTCAACGCTGTAATCTTTCTGTTGGTAGTAAAGCTGTTACTCTGACCATTCGACGCAATATTTTTTTCTGATCCGAATATGAAATATTTTTTTTTGATACCTGCGTCATTAGCAGCGTTTTCGTTTTTTCCCGTTATTTTAAATAATCATATAATTGAATATGAAGATAATTTAGTCGATTACCTCCGACCGATGATTACTCATCTAAGGTTTATAATAAGCCATTATCCTCGGCAATAATCCTGTATGCATATTATATTTCATTTAGATGATGCTTACAGAAGAGCGATGTATTGGATATCTTTGGCCATCAAGTGTTCAACCATAGAACTACTTATACGATAGAAATGTACATGTAATTTTCATTATGATTGATTTATGTATAAATAAATAAATTTTATATAAAGTTATATCTCACAATTATATGTAAGTTATATCTAAACTTCTCCTTAATTTCATTATTTGCTTATTTTTAGAAATGTAGATATTTAACATAGAATATACGGGGACCAATTGGGTCAGTGGCGGGGCCTCCCACCCACGAAGTCAATGGTTGCGATATCGATTTATTTTATAAATCTCCATTTATGTGCCTTAATCGAACTATATTATACGATACGCCAACAGAATTAAATAATATAATTGATAATAACATAAAATTATAAAAAAAAACAAAAATGATTCTCCCTGGTATAAATTGGCGGGAAGAGTCTGTGTTTGACACAGACTCTTCCCGCTCAAGTTAAGAATTTCAAATTTAAAAAATAAATGTTTATACACATTCCTGCAGCAAATTTCTTTTTTAAAAATGAAATAACTGTTATTATTTTCTAAAATAATAATCGTGTTTGTCTAATATGTTGTTATCTCTGCACGGATCGTAAGTGGTTATCCGGAGTGGTGTTAAGTGATGTGTTTACGGTCATCGGACTCACCCGTCCATCGATATATCGATTCTATATCGCTGTGTAATTGATAAACAACCATTTTAGTTATGTAGGTACATAATAATCTAGATTCTCTTAAGGCCCAACGCCTTTGCCCGTCTGTTATTTCTTTCTTCCCCTCATATATAAATTTTTTTCCCTCGCATTATTCACATTATTACCCTAGAGTAGACAACGCATCAGCTATGCCCTTAGTGTTGCGGTTGTCGATGGCCAGCACTCATTAATTGCCATAAAGTAACATGCCACAAGATTTATTTTACATATGGAACTAATTATGTTTCTTCCATAGAATGTTCCGTTTTTAACTGTTTAAACTGAAAGGTGTATATTTGTAGTTGAAAGGATTTGCAGTCAAAATGTGCTATATATATATATATATATATATATATATATATATATATATATATATATATATATATATATATTATATATATATATATATATATATATATATATATATATATATATATATATATATATATATATATATATATATATATATATATATATATATATTAGGTGTACAAATAAGTTTCCGCGGTTTGTCAAAAGATGGCCCCACCAGAAGGTTATGGAGAAATTGTCAGATGTAAAACGTAATATCCCAAGTTTAGTCATCTGGCAACACCATAACCTTAAAGTACTAGTGATTCCGTATCAGCATCACGTAATTTTTTTCGTGCAAAAATGTCAAGTTTTATTCCGAATAAGCATCATTTGCGGGAACTTTTGATTTACTTCTTTAATGTGAAAAAATCTGCAGCTGAGGCGCATCGATTGCTTCTAGCATATGGTGAAGCTGCTTTAAGTGAGAGAAGTTGTCAGGAATGGTTTCAAAAGTTTAAGAACGGTGAGTTTGACGTTAAAGACAAAGAACGCAGTGGAAGGCCGAAAGTGTACGAAGACATGGAATTAGAAGTACTATTGGAGGAAGATTCGTCCCAAACGCAAAAAGAACTTGCACTTACTCTACAAGTGACTCAACAAGCAATTTCACATCGTTTAAAATCGTTAGGAATGATTCAAAAACAAGGAAATTGGGTTCCATATGAACTAAAGCCGAGAGACGTTGAACGCCGATTATGCATGAGTGAAATGCTGCTTGCCAGGAATAAAAAAAAGAGTTTTTTGCATCGTATAGTCACTGGTGACGAAAAATGGATTCACTACGATAATCCAAAGAAGAGAAAGTCATGGGTTAAGCCCGGCGAACCATCAACATCGACAGCTAAGCCGAATATTCATGGAAAAAAACTCATGCTGTGTATTTGGTGGGATCAGCTTGGTGTCGTGTATTATGAATTGCTGAAACCAAGCGAAACCATTACTGGAGCTCTCTACCGAACACAATTGATGAGATTGAGTCGGGCACTTAAGGAAAAACGCGCCCATTACTACTCCAGACACGACAAAATTATTCTTTTACACGATAATGCTCGTCCACATGTTGCGGCGCCGGTAAAAACATACTTGGAAACACTCAACTGGGAAGTTTTACCCCACCCGCCGTATTCACCAGACTTAGCCCCTTCTGATTATCACCTGTTCCGGTCGATGGCACATGGTCTGTCTGAGCAGCGCTTCACATCATATGAAGACACCAAAAATTGGGTAGATTTGTGGATAGCGTCAAAAGATGAAGAGTTTTTTCGACGGGGTATCCGAATGTTGCCAGAAAGATGGGGAAAAGTAGTGGCAAATGATGGAAAATACTTTGAATAAAACGTAATGTACTTTTCCTTTACAATAAATTCCTAATTTTTTATAAAAAACTGCGGAAACTTATTTGTACACCTAATATATATATATATATATATATATATATATATATATATATATATATATATATATATATATATATATATATATATATATATATATATATATATATATATATGTGTGTGTGTGTGTGTGTATGTATATATATAGTTTATTGTATAAAAATTATAAAAAAATTTCTTTAATAGTTTTTGATCATGATTTATACCATTACTCAAAATTACCCGAATCTGTTGATATGCCACTTTTTTATCAAATTCTGTCATTAATCGAAATGTTATCTTCAGTGATCGGCGTAGAAGGACGTCCTTGAAGTAAAACATCACTAAATCCAGATGTATTAAACAATTTGTAAATATTATATTTTGTAAATAATTACGGTTATATTAATATTTACCTAGTTGTTACGTGTTAAACCTGTTTTTGTTCGCTTTTTCATGGTGCAATATTTTCACAGTAAAAATTTCTCAATGTGTACAATGAGAAACTAAATATTTTTAAGGTACTTCTCCACAAAATATTTTCAAATATGTTGTAAAAAGTTATGTGTCTATGACATTTCCGAGTGTTTCCTTTTGTGTGGTTTTCTTTTATGCGGTTTCAACCTACTACACAATAACAGGGTTGACTATATTTTAAAGTAGGTACTTGCCATTTCATTTAGCTATACGATGGTATACAGTTCTAAATTTGAAAACGTAACAGTGAATGCACAAACAATGATAAGAGTTTTGGTTTTCAAAGTTCAGTACGCTAAAAGCTAAATTCCATTCGAATTGAGAATTGATTTTTGATCGAGTGATTTCCCATCGGCTTTTTATCTCCCAAAGTGATTGAAAGATGTTTATAAACAGAACAGAAAGAGGCACTTAACGTAAAGAAGCTCATAACCGAAGTACCATGGACAGGGTAGAGCGAAGAATGCTTTAGAGTTGGACTGTCAAATTGTGTTTTGCTGTCTATCAACAAATGTGTCTCTTTTATGACACGACAGATGCGTTGCCAGAAATATTGGGGAAAATAGCTGGTGGTGGTTCAAGAAAAACGCATCGTATTGGACCGCCACTTATACGTTACGCCACGGTACGGTTTATACATTTTTTGGCGCAGACTGTGTGGTAGTGAATTTCAGTCGCAAGCATTATGCCAAACAACTCCTGCAGCAGTGGAACTCATTAGCAGAAGTTGAGATATGAACAAAAGTCTCCCCCGAAATTGAGGTTTGTTACTATAGTTTCCGCGTTTTGGTCGCGTTCGCAAACTTGCTTTTAACCAGGGCCGTCTTTACCCGGGGGTTCAAGGGGTGCAGCCGTACCCAGGCACAGGGTCCTAGGGGGCGCCGAATGCTAGAGATTGGAAATTTTATTGAAATATATAATATTAATACGAGTATATATTAAAATGTTGATTTTTGTTTGTGCATTTTTTTTAAGGAAGAATGCTTTTTTTAATTAAGAAATTAATCTATAAAAGATTAAAATTATATTGCGTTTTTTTACAACAGCCGGGGCGCGGGCTGATTACCCGCACCCCGGCGCGGAATATGCTAAAACGGCCTCGCTTTTAACAATATACATGTACACACAATAGTAGGTATATATCATCGGTAATATACCTATTTAATATACTATCATTAATTTGTTTAGTAATGACTATTAATCCAGGCTGACAGATAAATCAACTCATAAAATAGACTGAACCACTTTTTACTCTGTCCATATGTAAAAAAAAGAAAAACAAAACATTGTACAGTCTGTGAGTTTTCTTCGTTTACGTTTCATAATGAAAGAGAATGGTTTACAATAGTGTTAATGCGCTTCCGATTGTTCCGAAACGTGTTATTAGTCACTGAATCCGATTTGGACGCGGCAAGGGTAATAATAATTTGCAAAACGAGAAGAAAGATAAAAAGTAGTCAATGACAACATACTGAATTGTATAATTTATTGTAACTTACAATTGTATTGATGGCTATTTCTTTTGTTAGTTAATATGTATAATCTGTGAAGACTAGTATAAAAAAAGAATTAAAGTAATAGTTCGGCTGACGCCATAAAAAAAGTAATAGTTTTTAAAAGTGGCCAATAGGAAAAGATACCAATGAAAACATTATTTAAACTTCAAATAAAAAACTGTTTGACTTTTCCTGTCAACTTATATCAGTGATGTTGTGATTTATTTAATTTTCATAACCTTATATTATTATCATTTATATTAATTAATTGAGGTGGCGTATTTTACAATAAAGATCGATTAAGGCGTATAAGTGAAGTGATATGAAATTAATGCGTTTTATCAAGACGTAACGTGACAAGCTGTCTAGACTTTTATTTAAGGGATTTTAATATTATTGTATTTTACGTGACACTGGCATAATAGTTATAACTAAATGCCATCGAAGAAATAATACTGGGGAGTTAAAGATGTAAATTGAATTCATTTGTCATTTGTTTTTGCAAATTAGGGACATTTTTAAAAGTGCATGTCTTGCATCGAAATAAATTTTTCATAATTTATTAGGATAATCGTTGTGATCCTAACCAATAACAAACTTATGACGTTGATTGCCATTTCATAAATGATTGTGATTGATCAATTGTGAAATGATGTCATTTCATAATTGATAATGTACCACATAATTATATTCTTTTTTGTAGCACATAAAGGTATATGTATTGGTATATGTAGGTAGGTATTTATATCCCTCTAGGTAAAGGGGCTTCTCCATCTTTACAGCAATGTTTATACCCACTTCGCTCGTCCAAGGGGGATTAGCTGGGTACCGAGACTCGAAATAGATATACATATATTTTTCCTGATGGAAAAATTGAATTGGAGACTAATGACTCCGGTAGCCGAAGTTTCTTTCGAAGAAAAAAACCAATTTTAGTCATCTTAATAATGAAGATGATGATTCAGAAAACGTACCTATATAGGCGTTCAGATTTGGATTTTTTGTCTTTATTTTAAGGTGAACCTCGTTGAATTATAACGGCTTACTTTAAAGTCTTTTCACGCCGAAGACCATATATTCCCGTGATAAAAATATGTAACAAATAGTAAAATAATATAAAATTTTAAATTACCAAATATAAATACCAAATAACGTATGTACCAAATAGCACGTCGCGAAAGGGTTAATAAGCCGAAAAAACCATCTTTAGGTAGGGCGATTAATGGTTTCTGTCATCTTCGGTAAAAATAGGTCTAAAACTGAAAAGCTTGCATCCCCCACATTCTAAAAGAAGACGGAGAGTTGTCAACGTCAAATGACAAATGTTTACATTAATTAGTAATTATTTCTCATGACTTCCTAAACTTACGTTGTTTCTCAGGTATTTCATTTATTATATAGGACTCCTAAGTAATTTCTCACTCAAAAGTCGCTTAAATCCCTTCCTCGACAATTCTCCATCACCGGTAAAACTCAACTTAAAATTCGAATATAATCAGTTAACGGATGGTTAGGATGTTATTATTCGGTTTTAAAAATTTATATTTTTCAGCTTGTGATTGATTAACGCGTATGTTTTTAATTTTAGGTCAACTTTATTAGTCTTAATATCAATCGAGGAAACAATTACATTAGTTAAAAGTTAAAAGAATAGATGACGCTATTATAAAATTCTAACGATCGTAATGCAACTACTCTCTACTAGGTGGCGTTAAAAACTAATACATTTTGAATATCAAAATGAATAGTTAGTTATAATAAAAATTATAATAGAAAGTATGTTTTCTTTCTAAATTTTTATTGGATAAAAGAAAGTAAAGTTTTAGTTAATTATTAGCTTGTAAAATGAAATTTTGTTAATATTAGCTACTAGTCAAAAGATGTCACTGGTTATATGATTGTAATTTAATTTATAACAGAAAATCTTTTTGTCAAGCATATTTTTATATATGTATTTAGCTATGATTCATGTTGAAATTATAAGCAAATTTAAGTATAGGGTAAAAATGGTCTTAATCAATTTTTAATCCATGTCTACAAAAATAAATAATATTTGAATTTTTAATTTACTGTTAAAGACGATTATCTTTAACAGAAAGAGAATATTATCCCTTATAATGATGTTTATGACTTTAAGCAAATACAAGGATAACAGGACTGTTCATTTTATTAAAATTTATATTTTATATAATACTAGTTGTACCCGGTACGGTTGCTATGCTACGTAACGAGAAATAAACTTTATATACAAAGAAAATATATATTATTTGGACCAGGAACCTCCACGGGCGTATGTAGACGACATCACCAAAGTTCATTCATTGCATTCAGATGAATGGTTTACGCACAGAGGACAATCATGAAAACAAACATTCATTTTTGTTTACATATATCTTTGACAGCTAGTTATGGACACTTTTATTGCAAACTTTCTTTTTTTTAAAGAAATATAGCAATGTTTTGCTGATACTAACATCTTGTAAGCCATTTCAACTGAGCTAACAGAAGTCTATATATATATATATATATATATATATATATATATATATATATATATATATATATATTTATTTATAAATATTAGACAGTGCTTAATGAAACTAACTACAATATATGTAGATAGATAGTATCGAAACCAAGTCACTGTGTATATTTTAATTACAACATCAAGTCTAGAAGTATTTACTCTTATTACTATTTTTACAGCTTCACCGTTAAAAACATTTTTAAAATGATTAAAGACAAGCAGTTTAATGGTCACCACAAAAAGAAAAAAAATGAGGTTCATGTAAACATTATAAAGGTTAGGTCAACAACTGATTATTATAAGCGTATTGATTTTAATACTGAATGATGCGCACGCACGCACCTTCAGATTCCACCCCAACTCAACCTGACAGAAACCACATGTCCCGTGTCAAACCCGACCGGCGTCTCAATCTCTGAGTAATTGATATGATAATCGCTCTCTGTATTCATGTTTTATTTGGGTATTGGAATTTAATTGTGGTGGGAATAACGCTTCGGATGGTTGGAAGTTATTGAACTGATATTTTTTGATTGACTCTATAAATTGTGTTCAATTTAACAATCCGCTTTGACACCGAGTGATAAAATGATAGATTTATGCTGAAACTACCATTTTTAATCATATGTATATTCCAGCAACGGCAGTTGGGAGAAGAATGAATCTCGCCCCGACTAAATTTTGGCTTTTATACTCAAAATCGAAAATGCGAACAAAAACAAATATAAAAAATAAAAATAAAAAACGAATCAATAATGTAACAATACACATTAAAATAGATTTGCTCCAGAATAGCAACATTGTTTTTTAACAAACAAATGAAAATACAACTTAACATTCAAAATACATTTTACACAAATTACAATTATTTTATACAAACTAAATGTTACATATATCAGATACAGTAATATTCTTACATCATCTGAACCATCAACAGATGACGCCACAAGAAAAAAATTAAGTTTTGTCTATTGAATAAAAAAAAAATTGTTATACGCTGACAAATATTTCTTTGACTTTATGGTTTGGTTGGACTGTATGGTTGACCTCAATGGTTGTCTTTCCTATGGGCTGTTCATGTCTGTCAGAGAACCGACAATCGTAATAGTAAAGGAGTGCTAGAGTAGAGATAGCGTCTTCATAAATGAAGTGCGGATCGTCTTCCGCTATAATGGCTCGACTATCTACGCAGACGGGCTAGCAAGAACTGAATATGTGGAGCCGACGATCAGACTAGGTTGTGCTTCTTAGGATAGGTCTATATCCCGCAGTGGACTACCGACAATGATTAATGTAGGTAAACTTTCATTTTAATTACTTTGATAAAAGAATAAAATGATCGTATTAACTTTATAATACGTTTTTGTAGTCTTTATAGCGCGGTATCAGTCAAGCTTGCGCTGCGAGAAAAATAATTTAGACGATATGTTTTTTTTTATGCTGACGCAATGTTTCCGTGATCTTTTATGCATTTATAGAATGAAGTGGGAAAATTATTATTTTTCTAGATACATTAGGGGATGCTTACATAGAGAGGATGGATGAAATACGACTGATAAAAGAAATTTATATTGCGGTTGTGAATGGAAGGATTGGTAGGAGAAGACCAAGGAGAACATACATACATACCTTGACCAAATTGCCGAAGATTTTATGAAAGGCCAGGTCCAAAGTACCCTTAACCTGCGAGCTAGTATGAAGAGAATGATGAGTGTGAATGAAGCGAAAAAAGTGTGCCGAGATCGTAGCAGGTGGAGGTTTGTGGTCTCTGCTTACTCCTACAGAAATCAGGTGTTGTGACATGTATGTATTTAAGTTCCTATAGTAATTTTTCTAGAAATTATTTAGATTAATACAATACATCTATTTATTCGTGCGGAAAGGGATAGATGAACTGATGTTTTTGTAAAGTATTCCAATTTCGCCAAATAGACCATGAAATTCTGCATTTTTTTTTCTTCGAATGTGGTGGCGCCAACAGGCCTCCCTCGCCGCATGGGACCCATAACTCACCGGCAAATTTTACGCAATATGTGTCATTGAGCTTCCAGTGACCCTTATGTTTTTTGTTAACAAACATACGACATTTGGCCCCGACCTTTTATAGGTGTACAAATAGAGTCAAATTGGGTTACTGCAAACATGGAAACAATGATTTATTAGAGAAAGATGACCTCTCTTCTTGGTATTTAATATTTACATGAGTATTCAAAAAATATTTATTTGTATTTCTTTTTTAATGTTATCTTTAATCGGAGGCTGTTGCACCTTGCAAGGGTCCTATATAAAGAACCTATGTCTGTCTCACCATAACCCAATCTTAATGACATAATAGGCATTATGACAAAGTAACCGATTAATCTCCTTCGTGTCTTCTCCATTCTACGTGACATTCGCGAAATCATCCGTGATATTTTAGCACTATTGAAAGCCATTAATTCAAATGAATGAATGGAAGACAGTAACATTAATAAATAGTTGCTCCTGCCCAACAGTAAAGTACAATTTTTCGACAGTTTCAATAATTAAACAGTTCAATTCTTTTTTCAATTATTTTTTTTTCTTGCTGGTTTTAAAGTGAACCTGGCGGTGGTCATCTTTGAGCATTCGATGTAGGTTTAACCCTTCTTTGCATAATGGTGGAAATTTCCATCATAACACTGAATGCCCAAAAATTATATAAAAGAACAAGTTCACTTCAAGTTGATCGTGTCTGGATACCTTTTTAATGTCCAATGCATAAAAAAAAACATAGCTGTCAAAAATAAGCAAGTGCCACTATCAGTAAAACGAGCTTGAAGTTATCATTCTGCTATTTGTTGTAATTGCAATAAACGTATGATTTTGTTTTATTATATTTTACAATTTCTTTTAGTAAAAATAATAATTGTTTAGTTAATTATCATAAAGAATAACATATATCTAATGATATCCTCTTTTATTTCTATTTAGTACTAAGCCAATGATCTTACTTTGCCTGATAATGGTAATTTCTATCATATGGGTTTTTACTAAATTTATACTATAAATATATACTAAGATTTTTTTAACCATTTTCCCTTTAATTTTGAACATGAATTATATCACCTTGATTTATTTCACCAATAAAGAAAAAATCATGCAAAGAAGGGTTAAAACTTGGGCCCTAAGGTGCAAAATAATTGAAAATAAGACATTTATTTACAATTTTTAGTATACCAACCTATAATACTGTATAATTAAAAGTAAAATTAATGTATTACCGCGCACTCGGATAACTTCGACTTTCTTTTTTCTTCAAATTTCTGTTAAGGTTATTGTAAATTGAATTTCCGATAAGCAATACTTTGTGTATGCAATGACATTATTGATATTAAGACTTTCTTGTTGTTACTATGAATTCCTCGACCCGCTGAAAACTTGAAGGAGAGTTTACTTGAACATATAATATACAAATAAACAAAACTAAAAGAAAATAATTTTAATCTAACAAGTGTCATAAAATGGTTCTTGCTCAGCATATACCCGACGTTCTATTGGAGCACTTGGCGCTGGTTTTCAGCAAGAAGCAACGTGGTCAGATTGTGGACCACAGTGACGGTATTCATACGAACACACACATACATACATACACATACATCCATATACTTTATTATCCGTTTTTCACACCAGCCCTACTCTTCTTTTTTCCCCAATCAATTTCTACACAAAGCTCGATGATATCATTCTCTAAGGATAAGACGCCTACTTGTAAATAATTTAGAAAATACCTTTTTTAATATATTTACAATAAAATATACAATAAATAATTTTTGCCGTTCTTACTTATATAAGCGAAGTCGAAGTTCGGTTTTCGTAAGCCCGTTTCAAATGACACCATATTAAACTTAAAAAGCGAACCAGATATGTAATACAATCTTATCAGCGGCCTGACAAACCTTGGGTCACATCCATCGACGTCGGCGGGTAGCGTCGGCAAAAAAAAAAACCCATCGGCGCCTCGCTGCCAATAAATTACATTGGCGATGTCAATACGCCGCCTACGAACGCCCTTACTTATGCAACGCCCTTAAAAAAACAAGGAATACATTTTTTCGATTTATATTTCTCATTTATTAATTTAGGTAAGCTAATAAATTGAAGATCCTTCAACAATATGAAACATGTCCTTTGTAATCGCAGCCTCAAACTTTCCTTGCACATTAGAACGCTCCACTGTTACATCTGGCCCGTTCTTCTTTCTATATGGATGTGAGGCTTGGATGCTTAAAGAAGACTTCAGAAAACGTATAGAAGCGTTCGAAATGTGTGCATATAGACGGACGCTCGCCGTAAGCTGGACTCAAAGGGTGGCCAATGACGAGGTTCTCCGACAACTCAAGCAAAAACGTGAACTTTTGTAGACCGTCAAAGGTAGAAATGTTACTTACCTGGGTCATATCATGAGACATGACAGGTACAAGTTGCTGCAACCGACCATGATCGGAAAAATCTCGGGAAAAAGACAAGTTGGTCGAAAAAGAAAGTCTTCGCTACGTAATATCAGGGGGTGGACCGGGATAGCGAGTGCTCCAGAACTGCTGCACTTCGCGAAGGAGGAGGAAAGTTGTGCTGAATTGGCTGCCTACCTTCGCTAGTCGGAAAGGCACTCTTAGAAGAAGAATTAATTTATTTAATTAATACTTCTTCTAAGAGTGCCTTATTGAAGTATTAGTAAATTAAAGTGTTAATAACCAATTCAAGTGTATTGGAGAACCTATAACCGCTGTAATACACGAATGTTGGAAAGACCGCGTCTTGTCATTACATTTGCAATGTGTGACGCCCATTGATTAGATTAATGGTGCGATGATATGAGCAGAGCGGCTGACAAAACTAGATACGTGGAAGCTAGAAGATCGGACTAGATAGTGAGTCCTGGGGTAATCCTATCATCAATCTTTTACCTCAATACACCTATATTTTTTACCAAACCTACACTACGTTTACTGAGACGCGGTCTCCACTCCAGCATTCGTCAGCTCCAATGATTGTCGGATCACTGATAAATCCTATATATAGTAGTGAACAATTATTGATTATAAATAAAATAAATAACGACAACTGTTACAGGTACCTGGAATATTTCTAAATTTCGTTAAGTCATTGACAAAATCTACTAAACTGAATCCAAAGGTGAAGACAAATATTGGGCTAGGTCTTGGTAGTGGTAGAGCCACGCTGTAGACGAATACTTTGTCAAGAATAACATATTATTTGTACGTATCATAAATGTGCCGGCTCGCCCAGGGAAGTACCACATTTCTGCAGAAAACCAGCGTTTGAGTGGTAGCTTAGCTACCGCACTCCGGTCGCGTCCGGTGAGCGGTCATAATGAAACTTTTCTTAAAGGCCGGCAACTTCTGCACTGCCTATGGCATTGCGAATGTTTATGGACGGCGTTGATTGCTTTGCACGCCTGCTCGTTTGCCTTACTATCATCATCATCATCATCAGCAGCAGCCTGCGGCAGTCCACTGCTGCAGATAGGCCTCCCCCATGGAGCGCCACTTAGCCCCATCTTCGGCTACACGCATCCAGTTTCTGCCAGCCGCCCTGCGCAAATCGTGCCTTACTATGTCATAAACAAAATAGGTAGCCTTTGGGAGAGGTTTAAGTCCACAGTGGACTATTGCAGGTCGATGATAATGATAATGATTGGCATAGTTGTTTGAATTATCAACCCAATTGGCGTTGGGCTAGTCAGGTTCATCTGGGAATAGTGATTGAGGTGAAGCCATAGTGAAGGCTGCAATTTGCCACACGTAAGATGGGACGCGACCAAACCAGATGGAGTGATAATCTAGGCTCTCTAGCCTAGAGGCGACGCGTGAAACTAAATGTGTTGCCTATTTCTACCAGTGGATTGCCGCAGAATGGATAAGACTGATACTCTTTTTATTAAGCTAAGTAACTTTATTGCAATTTATGTATAGTTCTTGTTCTTTTTATATGTTGTTTTTAGTGGAATCGGCTAGAATAACATCACTATAATTTATTGGTTAATAGAGAGATATATTTTCTCTTTTATTTAGTAGTTTGCACCGTACACAAAAAAAATGTCTCGGTTGAGGAAAATGTAACCCCTGAAATCAAAAGTTCAGACAGATAAACTGTGTTTTCAGACAGATAAATTACAACTTTCACTTCTTATTACTCATACAAGGTGAACTGATTTTCGCAACATACCTTCCTCATGCAAATTTAAAAACATTTTGTTAATTTTACATTAAAACAAAACTTTTTTCAGTTACAAATAGTAGTTTGTAATTTGTTACGTCTTGTTATTTCACGGCAAGTCTTTTATCTTGCCGTGAAATTCTTGTCAAATAAGTATATTCTTTTTTGGTTTAACCAGGTTAAATATGTTTTTGAAACCTATATTTAAACTTTGTATCGTATAAATAATAAAATTACCTTAGCTTTAATTTTATTTAAAAACGTAATATTCCAAAACATATATTATTAAAATATCTATTACAATAGTAATAAACAGTAAAGGCGTCTAATGTGAGATAAATCTTTCATAAAAAAAAACATAAGGAATATCTATTCTAGTATCTATTACACATAATTTCTGACAAAATGGCTCATCACACGTAAGATGTATGTAAATACGTATCTAAAAGGCATGACTAACAAATAGCTACGGGCAATGATTTTATTTCTTTGGAACTCACATCATCGGCCGGCGGCAATTAATTGAATAAAACAGAATGGGAACATTAAACTGTGCACATGTACTGAACGCTGATAACGCACTGAGAAAGATCCCGCCGTACACTGCGGGACAGAGAAACTTATGGAAAAGGAAAAAAGGAAATTATACAAAAATTTAAATAAATAAATATGACATATGCGTTATAGATAAAAAAAACATATGAAGAGAAAATAGCCTAATTAGATGGCGCTTTAATTATGGGGTAGTAGGTAGCTCATATATACCTACCATATATATATATATATATATATATATATATATATATATATATATATATATATATATATATATATATATATATATATATATATATATATTTGTTTATTTATTTACACTAAATACACTCGTTCTATCTATTCTTAATATATTTAAATGCTGAATTTAGGTATTTACTTTGAGTATTCTACATACATAATTCGCACTCGCCGTGAAAGGATACCAATACATGCTCGTTACGACTAGATATTTACGATTACGTAGCCTTTTCTACTAAACCTTGCCTCAAAGTCCAAAACAGAAAAAACCCTAGGATAGTTATAAGGATTCTAAGTGGGATTTTACTACTACTTTGAATAAAAAATATTTATTATTATTATCTATTTTTATTATCAGAAGAAATGTAATATAATTGAAAATAATAAATATAAAAAGGTTACAGTTAAATATGCAAGGAAGTTCACTAGTCTCTGGAACAGGAGTCCGCCGTCCAAATAAAAGCTAACGAGAAGCGCGCAGTGTACGGGGGCTTAGTAATGGAGTACAGGTAGACGGCATCTTGGATTCAAATGAACGAATTCATCACATTACATATTTTTAATAATGTTTATAAATTCTAAAAACTATTTTTGTGGCTCGTATTATTCGCGGAACTACTCTACTTCTAAGTTAAAGTAGCCATATTAAATGTAGTATGTATATTATTCAATATCAAATAATCGTATCGTTTGGCATCAGCAGGAATATCTAAACCTTTTAATTTTTGCAACTAGAACTGCATACCGGGCTTTGCTAATTTGTACCAAAACGAACGTAGTCCCGGTTGAATTTCAGTTTTTATACACACAAACAACTCGCGATCAAAGATAATAAACAACAAACGAAGACTCTGGCTATACGTATTAAAATAGATTTCCTGCAACTTGACAACTTTTTAACAATATTTTTGTTAACAAAAAAATCAAATTACTTCAAAACAATTCTTGAAATATTCAGCTTAATATTTAAAATACCATATTATATATATATATATTTTTTTTTTATATATTCACGCCTATCCCCCGCAGGGGTTGGCAGAGACCACAGAGCTCCATCCGCTGCCATTCGTCGCAGCGAAACGGCTCGTCATTGGTCACTTTTCGCCCTCGTGAGAATCAGGACGTGACGGGTGGCGAACCACGTCGCCGTCATTTTCGACAAATTAGGTATATTCAATTCGTCTTTAGTGAATCCCACGAGCCGCAAGGGAGGATGGAGGTCAGCCCCAGCAGAGCCCTGCATGCTGAGGTAAGGCACCATAGTCCCCGGGGGAGCCCGACCCCGGGACGATCGGCACGTTTATGACTAGGCTCGCCCCTAGCCACGCATCCATTGGCACGGCAGACCGTGGATTGGCGGAGAGGAAGGGAAAGGATAGAGAAGAAAGGAAGGGGCAGGAAAGGAAATTCGGATTGGGGGGGTTACCAGACTCGGAATAAACATTTAAAATCCATATAAATATTTATTCCGACGCGGGAATCGAACCCGCGACCATTGACTCCGCGGGCGGAGAGCCCCGCCACTGAGCCAATCGGTCGTCAAACCATATTCATATGAATGTAATATAAATATGACATTGAAGTAACATTCATAATAATTAAACCAATGAATGTAACATTCATATGAATATAATTAAATGATTTTACACAATATACAATTATTTCCTATAAACCAACATTACTATTACATCTTCTCCCAACAGATGGCCACAAGTGACATAAAATAATTTTCGTCTATTGCATAAAACAAATAATAATATTAAATCGAATACGCCCACATACTCGCATATGAAAATAGTTATGAGGGAATTTGGTGAGATCTTTCTGTATTCTTTATGTATCCAAATTCTAATTTGGTATCAAGGTATCATCCAATACAATTTAACAAAATTTCAAAAATGATTTTTATCGCTTTCGATTGAAAATTTGGTGGAATATGTTTATTGGTTATTAATGGATAAATTCAATATTTCCTCCGAGTGTGCAGACGCGTAGCGTTGTATCGGACTATCGGGCCAGATCACCTTCCACACAGCGATAACCTTAAAAGCAGCACCAATATTAATACATCAAACACCCACGTGCGGGCGCATACATCACGGGCCCTCCTATACGTTAGGCAAATGCACAGACAGACGAACTGATTGTGATTCTATTTACATATATACAGGATAAAAATGTAATATGTGTAAATGGAAAAAGTTATTGACAATATAATTTAAGAAAACTTCTTTCGATTAAATCAATAATTTGCTGCAGTTTAATACTGGACATTGACTCATGACACATGACATCATGAGTTAATTTATGACGACCACAACATAGTGGTAGAGCCACGCTGCAGACGAAAACTTTGTCAAGAATGGCAAATTATTTCTCTGTAGCATGAATGGGCCGGCTCGCCCGGGAAAGTACCACACTCCCGCAGAAAACCGGAGTCTGAGTGGTAGCTGAGTGGTAGCCGTACGAAGCGCGGTAGGTACCGCGCTTCGTACGGTGAGCCGCCGAGTTCCGGGGGCCCAACACCCCTTAAAGGTGGACAACGCTTTCGCACTGCCTATGGCTCTGCGGAAATCTATGGGCGGCGTTGATTGCTTTCCATCAGGTAACACGCCTACATGTTTGCCTTCCTTTTCCATAAAAAAAACATAAACCATGGGATTCAAGCAGAGGATGTAAAATTTCACTGAAAAATTTATAGCATTTTATTCTCTATAAAGTGTTTTCTATAAAAGCAATTAATCCTTCCTATTAATCCTAAAGTCCTAAGAGTTATGATTTTAGTTGCGTTAATGAAGAAATTAAAATCGTTAACCTTTTTTGTTGCAACACAAACTTGTGTGAATGTTGTCACCGGGTAGTATTATAAGTTGGAACTTTTAAAAATAATTATAATATTAACTTGTATTTTACAATGAATAATTTGTATCCATAAAATATTGTATTAATACCTTTCTAACATATTGGACGACTAATTGGCTCAGTGGTGGGGCTATATATGTATGTATGGCCTACAGGTATTTATTCCGAGTCTGGTAATCCCGCCAATCTGCATTGGAGAAGCTCGGTGGGTTAAAGTCCGTTTCTCCAGAAATAGCGAGGCTCGTACACAGCAGTGGGACATAGATGAGCTGTTAAAAAAAAACAACACATTTGTGGCAAATTAGAAACTGGAGGCGTGAAAAAGAGTGTGCTACGTGGCGCTTACTACAATTTCATAATTCTCAAAGTAGTTTTGCCACAATCCCGACCTCTCGGAGACGGAATGGGGATGGCAGATTGAGTTTGATTAGTAAGAGAGACCCAACTGCATATTACTGGTTTATCTTTCCCTCTTAATTATTTCGTACGACAACTATTGCAAGCCGCGGGCTGTTGATGATGATGATTTTAAATTCGTTGTTTTGAAGGCGGTATGGGGTGGGCGGTGCGCTCACCTCATAAAGCTTTTAAGGGCAGGTGGTATGTGTTCCCATAGGGCACAGGTCGCCCATATTCCCATATTTGAGTGTATCGCGACACGTGTTTGGGGATCAATATCTTATCTGTTGGGCGCCGGCGCCTGCAGCGAGACGATCGCTTGTGAGGGATGTGACGTTACAAACACGCGGCTGAAAGCTGCATTTCCATTTGCACTGTAATATAATAAATTTATATTAAAATAGGTGAGAGACGGGACTTTTCCCGCCAACTTACACCAGTGTCGTTGTGTTTTTATTTCATTTTTATAATTTTATATTATTATGTTATATTGTTTAATGGTGGTGGTGTATTATACAATATAGATTCGATTAAGGCATATAAGTAAAGTGATATGAAATAAATGCGTGTATCGTGACTTTTTTTTAATTGAATGAAAAAGACCATAAAAGGTTTTAGTAGAATAGTCACCATTTTATCAAGACGTAACGTAATAAGCTAACTAGTTAAATTTCAAGAGATTGGATATTATTGTATTTTACTTGACACTGGCATAATAGTTGTAACTAATTGCCATCACATAAAGAAAAAAAAGTACGAGTCAGACTTTTCCCGCCAATTTACATGAGTAACGTTGTATTTTTATTTCATTTTCATAATCTTATATTATCATGAGTTGTATTGTTTAATTGTGGTGGTGAATTGTACAATATAGTTCGATTAAGGTGTATAAGTGGAGTAATATGAAATAAATGCGTGTTTCACGACGGCTAAATAATTAAGAATGAAATACTTTTTATTCCACAAATATATAATGTACCCATATAATAGATACCCAGGTACTAACTACTTTTACGATTAATTACATTTTTTTTTTAAATTTCAATATTGTATCATAAATATTATAATTCATATTCATACTTAGTAATAAAACACAATTTATATTTTATCAAAGACAGAAAAGAATACGAGGCAGTAAATTCTAGAGGAGTATAGTCGCATGTTTGTGGGGCCCAACCCCCAATAACCGCGGTATGGTAGCAATTCAGATAAAAGCGGCCTTTACAAATTGAACTGAAAAAAAAAAATTAACAGAGCTTTCGTTTTTGTGTCCATTCATAATAACGGCGAGGAGAATTTAAAACGGCGGGTATAAAAAAGAAATTTCTTATAGTTTTTTTTATTATATATAGTTTATTATATTTTATTATATATAGATGCTACGACCTAATTGGTTTAATATTGGAGTAAGTGCTTTCGGAAAAAAACAGTCGCGGATTTAAGTCCCACAATGGGGTAAATATATGTATAGCATACAGGTCTCGTCAGACATTCCGAGTTTGGATATCTTGCTAATCCGCCTTGGACAAGCGTGATGAGCTTATGTTTGTTCCTCCTAATCTTGAAAAATCGTAAAAAATTGCTATATGTAGCAGTTTGAAATATACAAATAAATAACAAAAAAATGGTTAAAAAATACCAAGATAAATGATCGCTATCTCTTTGACATTTATAACAATAAAGTTCATGCAGCTTTATAAATAGCAGCAGGTTTTATAAATATATAATTATTTAAGTATTGATTGCAAAAATGTCAATAATACTAATTTTAATTGTATTCTTTTGATTGTCAACCATTTTTGGGAATGTTTACTTAAAGTAGGTATTTAAAGAATATTTGATTTTGACGAATTAAATGGCTCAGTGGCGAAGTAACCAATTTTGGGAACAGCGATCGCGGGGTCGATTCCCTCGTCAGGATTAGGTAATATATTATGTAGGTAAAAACCATTTTATTAAATATGTAAACTTGTCCTAAGCATTTGAATTAAAATACACCTAATAACGAAGAACCTACGTACAAAGTACCTCATTACAAATGGCGACTTTTAGGAAATACCTTATAATGAAATAAACCTACATTTCATTTGTTAAAAAGTATATTTATTTATACAATAGATTCATAAACCTACCTATAGAAAAAAAATATGAAATTATCTGAATGCTTCAGAAAAATATAGAAACGAGAATACCAGAGCAGTTTCTTTTGACATTTCTTCTACGTTCAGAGGAACGTAGAAGAAATGTCAAAAGGTATATATGTTGGTAAAAGCTTTATTGTTAATGGGCTGATGTTCGATAAATGAAATGTAATTTGTTGTGTCGAAATAAAAAAAATTGAATTTAGAAGTGTAAGAGAAATAAAAAATCTCTCTTGTTTATAACATTTCTAAACAATTGTAATTATATTTTTATATCAAATAAAATTCTCATCATATTGTATATATACGAAGGCCATATAAATTAGATTTTCAGAAATTAAATTAACAACTTTTCTCGCCAACTTACATCAGTGACGTTGTGTTTTTATTTCATTTTCATAATCTTAAATTATTATCAGTTATATTGTTTAATTGTGGTGTCGTATTATTCAATATAGTTCGATTAAGGCTTATAAGTGTTATAAAATAAATGCGTGTATCGTGACTTTTAAGTTGACTACAAAATTCCATCGAAGGTTTTGGTAGAATAGCCACCATTTTATCAAGACGTAACGTGATAAGTTCACTAGTTATATTTCAAAAGATTTAGTGATATTTTACCGAATTTGATGAGATTTAAACACAGGAAGTCAAGAGATTTTTTAAGGAATGAAAATGACAACGAAAAATATTGTCCATAGCGATATATCATAGCTATACCTACATATATGTTTACTTCTTATTGTACATTAACCTCTTTTATTACTTATTTATTAATTTCCTTCGCACAGATTTTCTGAAAAATTTCTCTTTAGTTATGAGGTCGGTTTTGTACTTAATTTATATTATATTAAATAATAGAATCATAATCTTTTTCATTAAAAATATTTTTGTAAAATTAATAAGTAAATAAATCTTCTATTCTAAAAATAGTTTACAATAGAAAACCTTTATTTTTTGCATCTAATAATTAAGTGAACCATAAGGTAAGTACTGTATACTTACCTAGAAATAAAAATTAACTAAAATGAGGAAATTTGCTTGTATTAAAATAAATGTAGTCACTTAGAAAAAAATTATCGTTTAATACGGGCAATTGCGATTTTTTTAAGCTAATGAAGCATTTCATTGAATTTGTAAATAAAAACATCTTAATAATTAATTTTTATTTACATAATATTAAATAGCACTATCTTAATTAATTCTTTGGCCAATCTGAATTATAATAAACCTGATTTAAAAACAATATCATTGCACAAGTATGCGCACGGCTTCCAACATAGAATGGATTAAGGACAAATTTATATACAGGACAAGGAACTTATAAAAATAAGCTAGATCAGCAACCTACATTATAAATTTTTGCAAAATAACACCTAGATCTATTATAGAACTATTTATTTTAATTAAACATAACAATTAATACGTATATTTAAAATAACAAAATAATACTCTTTGGCGATCAGTCTGATTTGGCACAGTCGTTTATATGGCTATTAAAGAAATACGTATATCAACAAACATAATTAACAGAATAAAATTTTTTTATATCGTTTTGTTCAGTGTAATTATTTTCTGTTTTAACTGCGTTATTTGAAATGTTATGCTCTGGCACATAGTTGATTAAATCGCAAGTAGTCCCTATGTTTTCTTCGATACCTAAATGTTTATAATATTTTTCACTATCGTAATTTAAATTATCATCAAAATAAATTATGGAGGTCCGTCCCTCGTTAGTGTCACACACATCCTCCCTTTCAGACTTTAAATGTTCAAAATGTTCTATTTTTATTACTTGATTGTCTCTGTTCTCTGGTTTGTATAGTTTTCTACCGGTCGAACTCTTGCTAGGTCTTGCGTCGGTTGAAGTAGTTACTTCCGGCGATTTGATTCTTTTGCTCTTGTATCTCCTGTTCTGGAACCAGATCTTTACTTGGGTTGGAGACAGATTTAAGCTTTTCGCTAGTTGCTCCCTTTCGGGAGCTGTTAAATACCTTTGTGCTCGAAACCGTTCCTCTAGAGCGCTAACTTGGCTTTGGGAAAAGAGAATCCTTGGTTTTCTTTTCGCACCCTTGTCTTTCTTGTCCGATTTGCTTGTACAGGACGGTGTTTCTGTAAAAAAGATTTTTTCCATTTTAAATTTAGTACGTTCTATGTATTATAACAGAAATCTATTTAAATTAGATTAAAGAGAATTTTGTTTTTTTTTACTCAGTATAAGTTATTATGTTAAGAAGACAAAAGATGTATAATTTATTCTATGTCTCACTTATGGCTATGATAATTATTAAAAATTAAGAGGAAAAAGTTAAGAAATCAGTTAAAACAACTTACTAGTAGATTTCCTAGATACAGATGGGAATGTTTCCATCGCCTCTGCCCGAAGATAAGGGGCACAATTTATACCAAGGGGTGGTACACTTTTATTGTTTAAACAGGGCTTTTCCCCAAGACTCGGCATAACTTGTTCCATGTTATCCAGTTTCGTTGAGACTTGCATGACAGTGTGGGACGGAAGGCTATTGCTTTCTGAATACTGTTCATAGCTTTGATGATATACGTTTTGATAATATGGGTTATAGTTGTAATATTCTTCCATTTTCGGATCGTGGTATAATTCAGGGCTTCGATATGGGTCTATGTTAGGATGAGCAGGTACATTCGGATGCACCTGAGCGAAATAATCGGGACAATAAGTTTGGTTCTGGTATACAGGTTCATATTCGACTCTTCGATCTCTCTCGTTCGCCTTCCACATATCATTTCGTTCGTAATTGTAGTTGTGTGTCTGATTTATATTTAAAATATCTTTTACAGAGAATGGCGTAGTTAAACTGGAGTTAATGTTATCGTCTGTTTTATGTCTATAATTAGTTTTTGGCTCGGAATATGTAGTGTAGTCTTCTTCTAAGTTCATATGTTTATTTTTTTCAATACAGCCGATGTCCGAAAAATTGTAAAAGTCATTTTTGCAATCGTTATAGTTATGCTTAAGATTGTTATTATTGTATGATGTTGTAACTTCGTTGTGTTGTTCGAAGCCTTCCATTTCACAGTCGAATTTCACTAACACTCGCTTCAGTTCATTATTCACTTTGACTAATTGTTTGGGGTGCGACTGGACTAATTAAGCTGTGGCTTAAATGACTCGCAATGGAAGACTGATGGTGTCATAGATTGCGCCCCGAAGCCAATCGACGTTGCTTTGTATGGTTAGGGCGGGGCTATGGGGTTGCTTTTGTCCCGCTCTTATTCATAGGAAATTGATATACTACCATCTTTGTTCCTCGTTTCAGGATTGTTTACTACGGAACATAAATAAAGCGTGACTTCATTGGTGTTCGTATTGTTTTAACCCTTGGATTGCATTAATTTTCTCATTCCAATACATTCTAAGATTGAGTTTTTAATAAACAATTAAATATTTAATATATAAATGACACACAATATTAATTTTAGATTTTTCACAAAAGATAATTAACTATTATTATTATTTAAAAATTTACCGAAAGTTAACTGTCAATTTCTAAACATTTATTTAATATAAAAGTTTCAACATATAAATTTCATTTTTCAATTTAGAAAAATAGTTTTTACTAACTCATATATCATCGCTTCGACTTAATTGTCAATACTCGAGATTCAGAAACAAGATTTTTTTCTGACTTCTCACTAAAGCCGTTTGCCAAATAAGTTATCTTAAATGATAGATAGAGAACTTCATATTTACATTTTTCTTATTTACCTTAAAAATACCTATAGTAAGAGCAAGAAACTATTCACAGAAAATTCTCAAACAATGAAAGAAAATCAGTTTTTTGTCGTTCCTGTAAAATTTACTCATATGGACTTAAGATTTCTAATAATTAGGCCTACGATATAACCCACGGCTGAGCCCCGGGCCTTTTTATTTCTTAAGAAATAGACATTAACCCACCATACTTGTCCAAAGCGGTAAAGCGTTCCTCTACCGCTTTGGACAAGGACGGACTAAACTCGAAATGCCTTTAAATCATACATATATTTATTCTAATTCGCGAATTTAATCCACGACCATTAACTCCGAAAGCGGTAACTTAGCAACTAAGCTAATTTGGTTGTCCAATAACACGAACACAAATATATTTAAGGTTTGAATTATATCGAAATAATTGCCTTTCTTTCACATTCAATATTTATTGAGGTAGATGGGTATGTATTAACACCATACAAATTTGCAAAATACAATTTTTAAAATTGATTTACTATTATATTAATTAGTAGGTAATTTTAAGTATAAATAATATTTGTGTGACTATTTAACTTAAGTATCGCGGTTGTCCATTGGCGGCGTCGATTGCTTTCCATCAGGCGATATGCTTGCTCGTTTGCCCTCCTATCCCATAAAAAAAATATCGAATCATATTCTCAAAAGAAAATTCATATATAACCCTTCGCATAGTACTATTTGTGAATTTGAGACTGAAGAAACGCAAGAATTACTGCTTCTCCAGCTTCCCATATTACATTCTTATTTCTCTCTGATTAATCATATTCCTACCCTAAAGTAGGCAAGGCGTCTGCATTGCCCATTGTCCAGGTGTTGATCAGATGACCCGTTTGCTGGTATAACTATCTCGTCCATAAAAGTACTACTGTATAGTTTGGAAACCTATTAACATATTTGTCAATTAATTAGAACGCTTCGATACCTACTCGATAGTTAAACGAATGACATTTTTTCATTTCCTACTATTAATTCACTCTCCCCCTATCATCATCATCAAGGCATTACAGCAGTGCAATGGTTCAGTAAATTTTTCCAGTCGGATCTTCGTTTAGCTTTTGCTCTCCAGCCCCTCGCACCGATTACCTTTAAGTCGTCCTCGACTCCATCTAGCCATCTGAGCTTAGGCCCTCCGCGGCTTCTACGACCACCTGGTTTGCCGTCGAGTAGGCGTTTGGGTACTCTAGCCTCGTCCAGCCATACTACGTGCCCAGCCCAACGAAGACGTCCAATCTTAATGGTTTTGATGACGTTCGGCTCATTGTATCACCCCCTATAAGTATATATCTATATATCTTGTTCAAATTTTCAATCGTTAATAAAATACTTTTTATTCATCTACTCACATTCAAATACATTTCTTAAGCTTATAGTGGATGACACTTGATTTTAATACTTTAATATAGTGTTTCAAATATTAATTAAATTAACGTAAAATTTTTAAGTTTTATATGGCAGAGAACAATTTCTACATACATATTTATATTAATTGTAATTATTTAATATAAAATTTTTCGTTATTGACCTAAGTAGGAATGGACTTTATATTTTTTATATTACTTGTCACATAGCAATACAAAGTGGGTTTCTACGTTTAAAAAGATTTTTGTTACCAGACAGTGAGTGTCGAGTTACAGTACGGAAGTTTCGGTAGTTTTACGAGGTCCGTAGGGCTGTTTGTTTCCAATAAAAAATTAAGGGCGTCGTTAAACAATGTTTTGTGTCTGTGTAGTTGGAGAAAAAGTAATGTGTGACAGATACTTATTGGCCCTTTTAAAATGTGACATAAAATTATATTGCTTCTTTAATGGCAATTAGCTATATCTTTTATGCCAGTGTCAAGTAAAATTATATTAAGTATCTTGAAATGTAAATTCAGCTTCTGTTGATACGTCTTGATACCAAAATTTGCATGGACTTTTACATTCAAGTTAAAGAGACGTACGCATTTATTTCATTTCGACACCTTAATCACACTATATTTAGTAATACGCCACCAGAATTAAAGAATATAACTGATATCAACATGAGATTATAAACATGAAATAAAAACTCAACGCCACTGATGTAGCTTGGCGGGGAAAATCCATAAAAGTTTATACGACAACGTAGATAATTAAATGATTATTACTACAGTCGAGAAACTAACGAAGACTCGAGAAACTAAGAATCATATCCCTAAGCAAGCCCTAGATTGGAACCTCCAAGGCAAATGGAAGCGCGGCCGCCCCAAGCAAACATGGCGGTGTACGGTGATAGAAGAAGCGGGTAGCTTTGGAATGACCTAGAGCGGAATAAAGCGCATAGCTCAAGATATATAGCAATGGTGAAGCACTGTGGACGCTCTCTGTCCTATATGGGGGGGGGGGACATAAGAACATAAGTCAAGTCAGTCACAGTGGAGACTTGATTAGCTGCACACATTGTTGTCGGTATTTATTCAAATTAAAATTATCAGTTAAAATCAACGTTTATTAAGAAATTAGATCAGACACATACATTTGTATCAGACGTACATATGTAGGTACACCTACTTACACATAAAGTTATTCGACCGCGGTTGGCAATCCGGATAATCGTGATTCAGTCCGTAATAACTCTGATCTGGATAACCGAGTCTGTAATTGTGATTATCGATGCCTCCAACGTCTATATAAATTCTTGCTAACCATAAACAAATATGATTATCATTATCATTCTCTCCTACGATCCCCATAAATGAGGTTCAGGCGATGGGGTAGGGGTAGGCTCGACGCTTGAATTATAAGCTTCGAGGTGGCGCACACTTTTATACCGTGTGCCACTTAGTGAGGCAGTAACAATGACCCTTGGTTCCACTTTATCATCATAATCGGACTCGGGTTAGAAATAGCGCTTTCGGTAAATTCTGAATAGAGTAATATATGCCGTAAGCTTCGAGGTGGCGCACACTTTTATACCGTGCGCCACTTAGTGAGGCAGTAACAATGACCCTTGGTTCCACTTTATCATCATAATCGGACTCGGGTTAGAAATAGCGCTTTCGGTAAATTCTGAATAGAGTAATATATGCCGTAAGCTTCGAGGTGGCGCACACTTTTATACCGTGTGCCACTTAGTGAGGCAGTAACAATGACCCTTGGTTCCACTTTATCATCATAATCGGACTCGGGTTAGAAATAGCGCTTTCGGTAAATTCTGAATAGAGTAATATATGCCGTATATGTTCCTAAATTTTTATTTTTTTATATATTCACGCCTTTCCCCCGCAGGGGTTGGCAGAGACCACAGAGTTCTATCCGCTACTATTCATCGCAGCGAAACGGCTCTCCATTGGTCGCTTCTTGCCCTCGTGAGAATCAGGACGTGACGGGTGGCGAACCACGTCGCCGTCATTTTTTCAACAAATTAGGAATATTAATTTTGTCTTAGTGAATCCCACGAGTCGCAAGGGAGGATGGAGGTCAGCCCCAGCAGAGCCCTGCATGCTGAGGTAAGGTACCATAGTACCCGGGGGAGCCACGAGTCGGCACGCTTGCGACTAAGCTCGCCCTTAGCCATGCATCCTTTGGCACGGCAGACCGTGGATTGGCGGAGAGGAAGGGAAAGGATAGAGAAGAAAGGAAAGGGCAGGAACGGAAATGCGGATTACCAGACTCAGAATAAATATTTATAAATCCATATATATATTTATTCCGATGCGGGAATCGAACCCGCGACCATTGACTCCGTGGGGAGGCTCCCGCCACTGAGCCAAATGTTCCTACAGTTTCGGCATATGGTGCAGAGTGAAACACTGTAGGGTTTTAGTTGGTCAAAATCCAACGTAATCTCTCCAAGGGTGATGTTTATGAGAATTTCTCAATATAATAATAAAAGAAGGTAAATATAGTTCACATGCAAACATGTTGAACCGGTACGCACGACCTCAGATCGTAAAAACAATCTTTGCCAATTGAGTTATTACCACCCAATGACTATTATTATATTGTGGAAGAATGATGTATTATTTTTCTGTTTATTTTTTTAATAAACACTGGCCACACAGACCATTCTGACACTGGCACATAAAAAAAATAAAGCACCAACGTCAACACCGGAGTCGATTAATAAAATGCCGACGTGACTGCGGCCGGGCGATGACAACTTGTATACACGACGTTCACATAACACCTCCACGACTGCGGTCACATAAACAGAATGAGATCCGGTACGATATTTAATGAGGCGGTATACAGCTTGGCTTATTGTTATATTTAACTGCGTCTACGTGGACTCTTTTTGTGTTTTTCATGTAAAGGGTAAGCAAATGACTGAAGAGACTGAAAGGACATTGCAAATGTGCTGACTCAATTTAGGGACTATTTTCTTACTGAAAACATAATCTTTACATGATCAGTAAGATAAATTTATTATTTTATACACCCTATTTTATTAACCAAACTGGTAGACCCGGTAAACTGGTAGATACAGAGGAATACTTTGTCAAAAATGGCATATTATTTGTCTGTAGCATGTATGGGCCGGCTCGCCTGGGGAAGTACCACACTCCCGCAGCAAACCGGCGTCTGAGTGGTAGCTTAGCTACCGCGCTTCGTCCGGTGAGTGGTTGAGTTCCAGAGGCCCAATCCCGCTCACTCTCATATAATGACACTTTCCTTAAGTGCCGGCAACGCTTCTGCACTGTCTATGGGACTGCGGATGTCTATGGACAGCGTTGATTGCTTTTCATCAGGTAACACGCCTGCTCGTTTGCCTGCCTATCCCATAAAAAAAATTATACTAATACATCTTTTTTACAGCTCATATGCCGATATCTATGGGTGGCGTTCATGGCTCTTTATCAGGTGACTAGCCTGCTTGTTTGCCTTCCTATCCCATAAAAAAATATACTGATACATTTTTTTTACAGCTCATACATATGTATTTTGTCCCATAGCTGGGCCCATCTCGTCTTCTCATTTTTGGAGGAATGGCCATTAAACTCCTACGCTCGTCCAAGGCGGATTAGCGACACCCAGACTCAGAATAAATATCTGTAGAACATACATATCGATGCAAAAAAGCAAAAACACTGTAAATGTCACGGATGTAAAAAAAAATATATTCGCATCAGAAAAAATACTGCGCCGAATGGTCAGTCTCACAGTTCTATGACCAATAGAAAATTTTGAACAGCGTTGAAACTGACTGTTTTTGAATGATCATTAGTGAGTTTTGTTTTTTGGCTCTTGTGATAAGTTTTCATGTTACATTTTCCTACGTTTTCGCTTATTTGCGTCAAATTATATTCAATCCCGATACTGAGAATCGAACCCGCGATCTTTGACGGTGATTGAAGGTGATAGCTTGGCCACTGAGTCATTTATGACACATAAACAATCATAAACGGAACCGTGTGTAGATTAAAATTCATAGTTTATGGGTACTAAGAGATAAAAACAATTCATTCATTTGACCCATATGTCCGTCGATCGGGATGATTTATGAAGTGTAATTAGGTACAATGAAATCGAACCTTCAAACATCGGGGAGGGGGAGGGTTTACCCCTTTTACTATTAATATCCGTACGTTCTACACTAAAAAGGACATGCCATTTACTGCGCTATAAGTATCAAGAATACAAGAACGTAGTGTTTTTTCACCTTAATAGAGACTATAAGAAAAGTGTTAATGGACACATTCTTATTTTTCTACATAGCAAATTAAGCTAAAAATAAACTTATGAAACAAACTACTCATTAGCCTGTGGCTAGATTGTAATTGTCATGACAAAATATACAATAGTAGAATAATAAAAATAAAAAAAGTTAAAAAAAAACCTTTCATGCGCTATATAAAGTTGTTTAATACTGAGTCTTAGAATTCTAGAATAGAATAGAAAAAACTTTATTTTTTTTTACAATAGCTAAAACTTAAACCTTCATACTATTATTATATATTAATAAACATAACAAAAAGAAAATAATTTGAATCTACAAGTGTCATAAAATGGTTCTTGCTCAGCATATGCCAAGCGTTCTAATGAGCACCTGGCGCTGGTTTTCAGCAAGAACCAACGTGGTCAAATTGCGAACCACAGTGACGACATTAATATCATTCTTAAAGTAGCAAATAAACATTAACACTTTTAGTGCTTTCAAATAATCACGTAATTGTAATATTCAAGAGGCGAGCAAATGAAGGTTGATATAGCAAAATCGTGCTTCTGTACCCTGCGAGCAAAATGCAGATAATTGATAGAGATCAGGCGTTACTTTGCGAAAATCGAATAGAAATTTAAACAGTCAGAATTCTTCTTCTATGTTGTCATGCTCTTGGCAAAGCAGTCGTGGTCGTTATTTAAAGTCATGGCCTATTCAACCAGATACCACCATTCATCCATCATGGCTGCCTTCTTCATGCATAGGGGGCTCTTGAGAGCGGTCGTCATCTGGTCCATCCACCGCATCGGAAATCTGCCACACGCTCGGGTTCCTTCCACTTTTCCCTGCACTACCAGGCACTTGATGGAGTTGTTATCTCGCCGAGACACGTGCCCAAAGAAGGAAAGTATGCGACCTTGTACTATGGAAGATAGGCGCTGTTTAACATTGCGTTCCTGGAGAATTACCCTTTTTGGGCTAGCACAAGTTTGGGCGTCCTTGGATGACTTCATATCCTCTCTAGATGTGGTCATGTCCTATTTCTTAGTCGAGCTCGTCCCTCCACCCCTAGCCAGGCAATTGGAGAATTTCTTAGTAATATTGGCAATGCCTTTGTGATATTTTCGTTGGCGATCGTTTACTGTTAGGTACTTGTAGTTTTATTTCCATAAAAAAGAAATATAAAGCGGGTTGAAAACATATAGGCTTCTTTCAATAAAGAAATATATAAATTTAATAGGTCAGGTAAACGATAGGTGAGCGTGTCCCATTAGTAGGCCTTGAAAATTTATGGCTGATGTAGTTTTCAAGATGGTTATATTCCGGTCAATCTAGACATTGAAAGGTACATAAATTCCCATCGAGCTGAAAGTGAGTAAAACTGTTCAAAACAATATTTCAAAATTCTCTATCGTTCCGGTACATAGAAGAATTGACTTAAGGTCAAAGGTCAAAAAAATAGGATATTTCGCGATTTTCTTCAAAATAGTAAGTTTTATCGCAAAATTACCTCAAACAAAAATTGTAGATCATAAAATTATCTATAAAAAAGTTCCAGCTTTTAGGAAAAAATCAATAATTTTTCCTAAAAGCTGTTTTGGGCTAATTTAACCGGACTATTATAGTATAAGTGAGTCATCAGAATGATATCAATTATAAACAGGAAAAATTTCATACCTTGTTTTAAGGCATTAGATTTTTGAATTATACAGAAAATTCATATTTCTAG
Organism: Baronia brevicornis; assembly: GCA_031353405.1. Classification (NCBI taxonomy): domain Eukaryota; kingdom Metazoa; phylum Arthropoda; class Insecta; order Lepidoptera; family Papilionidae; genus Baronia; species Baronia brevicornis. Next base: position 337,558 of record JASFAT010001918.1, read on the forward strand.
ATTTTTTTTTCACACAGGCCACACAACATGGTAAAGAAATGGACCCACCACGTTGGACCAAGGCCAATTAGTATGGTGTCCAGACTCGGAATAAATACCTGTAGGTCATACATAAGTGTATTTGTCCCGATGCGGAAACTGAAAAATGACTGTTGACTAAGTTTCACCATTAAGTTATGGCGGCCGGAATTTCTATACACAAACTAAACCTTAAATACCATCGAACTGACATGTATCCATAATAACTTCGACATACTTCGATAATTATAACAAAGTTTAAAGCATGTTTTTGCACCTCGTAAAGTATAATTTAAATAGTCACAAAACTTTTTAAGTGGTCGCATTATAGTTTTTAAAATGGCTTCTAAAAAGCGCGGACTCCCAGCGTGTCGAGCCTGCAATAAAGTAACGTGTTTATGACGCGCACTTCAGGAATGTTTTTTTTTTTTAGTAAATTCAAGGGTTTGCTTCGTTAAAAAACTCATCACTAAACTTTTCTTAACATTTTACCGATAGTCCGAGTCAATAATTCAGCTGAGCATATATTTCGAAAATTGACATTGTTCGTGTCAAGTTACAGATTGGTTTTTAATTCTCTTATTTTAGAAAAGACGCGTAAAAACAAATTCTAGATATGCATTTTTTGAAATGTAAATGCTATCACTATTATAACATTAATTTAGCTTATCTGTACTTAAAAATATTTTTTATATTTACGCAAATACTAAAAGCTATTTTTTAAGCAAGTTTTTAAATGTAATGATCTCTTTTATTATTGCGGAAGCAGTAACCATTTATATATTTTTATTTTATTATGTACTTTAAAAAAGCTGTAACATTTTGCACATTTGTTACTTGTTATTTTCTAATTAACACTAAGATCTATTAAAAGTTGCTTTTTTCGGTATTTATTCAGGATATTTAAGAAGTTTTATGCGCCATCTAGTGTTGAGTAGATACATTAGTTATAAATATATTATCTAAAGCGCCATCTATTGAACTATTTGTACTGAAACAATTTCTATTGTTTGAATAAGTAGTATTAATTTTACATATTAAGATGAAGATGGCGTTAAAAATTTCTCATTTTTAACGCCATCTTTTTGATTTAAAGCTAAATTTATATTACTGAACTAGATGGCTTTAAATTAGAGTTCAATAAAATCATATAAGAGGATTGGAGCTAGTATAATAAAAATCAATTAATACTATATTATAATATTTTTATAAATCTCATTAGTAAAAGATAGAAGAGAAACTAGGTATCAATTTTATTATAAAAATTTTGATCTTATAGCTTTCGGCATAGAGCGATAAAACACTATTTTAGTCACCCGTTAAGGATATAGAAATTCCTCGATGCATTAAACGTATTAATGAACATAATGATTTAAAATATTTTTATTAAATTTGCTTTTTTATAGTGAAGTTGATTAAAATACAACGTAACTAAAACTTGTAATTTTTCTCTAAAATTGATCATAATCATTCATAAATATAAGTTACAATTGGGGTAAAGAGCAAAATTACAAGAGATTTAATTTTTGTGTACGATGTTGTGAGTTCAAAGTTATATGTCTTTATCAGACAGACTTGCAATCAAGATGTCCGCTTTGATGCTAGGGACGTCAACTTTGATGATAATAACTTGGTAACAAAGATTGTTTATCATCTTACATAGCTGAAGTGATTTAGGACTTTGTAAGCTCCAGACTTAACTTGAATCGTTTCTGTAGAAGGAGAATGGCCGACCCATTCTCTATCTATCATCGCTAAGGGAGGTTATATTATTTAAGGTTTGAAATGTTATCTTCTTGTCTGTTGACGACTGTGGTATGGGGTATTTTTCTGTAGACCCTTTACAAATTCAAAAAGAATTCCGCGCGCGAGGTACGTAAGTTAAGACATTGTATAATGCCTAATTTTTATGACGATTTCATAATCAACGACGGTAAAATATATATATATATATATATATATATATATATATATATATATATATATATATATATATATATATATATATATATATATATATCGATTAGTTATTATAGAAAGGTCCATAACGGTTAACGATTGCAATTTACATTACGTTTTGAGGTAGTGATTTTGACAATTTCATGTGAAAGACATTTTCCTAGCACAACCATTATCTAATTGTGATGGTTAACCATCGCAATTAGATAATTTGAATTAGAATTAGAAACTTTAGTAATATGAAAATATTGCTAATTCTAACAAAGATTAGAAAAATACTTTAACGTAGCTAGTTTGTACATAAGAAAAATAATCATTCGCATTTAAATAAATGATAGTCGAAGTTAATTTATTTACGAGTATATCAATTTAATTAAAAGCAACATAATTAATAAACCGTATTTTTTTATTATTTACGCTGTGCACCGAAAACTATCAAATCGACAATCTTGGCATGATCAATTGAAAATATATCATAATTTTCTTCCTACAAGAACAAGAAACATGACATATAATTATCCATTTACTTATCTTAACATACAATCGATCGCCCACCCACCGAGTCGGCCGCTTAGAACAATCGAATACTCCGATTATTAATCGAATAAATTGGTTATTATTCAATTATTTGGCTCGGGTAAATACAATCGGTGATCTCTTTGTGATAGACGCCGTGATGCAGCGAAAAGCCGCGTGCGGTCGCGGCACATGATTAGTCAATTAGAGCACCTAGTAACAGTCAAATGTTTTCATTAGTTACTTAAATGGTGCATTTATATCCATTACTGTTATATTATTCCTTTATAAACATTTAGAATGTGTCTAAAACGGCCCGACTGGCGGTTCATTCAGGGAGTGCTTGTTCCGACTCTGATGTACGGTAGTGAAAGTTGGTTTTGGTAGAATACGGTAGAAATAAGAGCATTAAGAAGTATGTGTGTTGTAACTTTGAGTAATAGAATAAGGAATGAAGATATAAGAGAATGATATGGAGTTAAAAAAAAGGGGTTGTGACAAAAGTTAAGAAAGGGATGTTTAGATGGTTTGGGCACATAGAAAGGATGGATGAACGAGACCTGGCAAAAGAAATTTAAGTTAGGAAAGGCCAGATCAAGAGTACCCTTAACCAGTGAGCTTGCATGTGGAGAGTGATGAGTGTAGAGGAATCAAGGAAGGTATGCCGAGTTCGAAGCAGATGAATATCTGTGGTTTCTGCCTACCCCTACGGGATACAGGCGTGACGATATGTATATATATTAAATTTTCGTTGGTAACAGTTGTGTTCATTACAGTCATTTATTCTTTGAGAACCTTACCAGACACAGAGACATAATTTCGTTATATTTATATTATTATGAACACCTACTGCTATCCCTTCATTCGTAATTGCCTTTCAATGAAGTGTTCGCTTTCTTATCCAAGGGTCGTGGGTTTGATTCCCTCGTCGGAATAAATATTTGTATGACTCAAAAGTATTCGTTCTAAGTCTGTATGTTTATTCCTTTATAAATATTTATATGAATTTTTTACAATTTAATTGTTTAAAATGGTACCATACCATACCATAATACGGGGAACTCTAATAGGGGCTATTATTTTAAAGCGTTACATATTTTTAAAATGAAAAAATAAATGTCTAAATATTTAAAAATATATATTAATAGCATTTAGTTTAAATCGATTTTATTTCATATATAAATGAGCATGGAGGAAATGTAGGTATAAAAACTAGAGGATTCGGTGGATGTTGTCCAGTTGTGAAAGTACCTAGAAAACGATTGAAGCCCCATAACCCAGATTCAATTGTAATACCAAACCATCCATTCCAATCAAATTCAAACACACGTAAAAGCTTTATCAAAGTCGGTCCAGCCATATAAGAAGAGTCCCTCCTTTCGTATACATTCCCATAGTCGCTTAAAAAAGACTTAGTTCTATTTTATATCGGGAACCATACCTACTCCACAGATGATATAAAATTAAATTTCATAGATTAAAATCTACTTTTAGAATATTGTCTTTGGTATTAAAAAGGCACATGTCATAATTAAGTCATAATAATAATTTTTCTTGTACTTTCCTGAAATTTACCACGGTGCTACTTTTTCCATACAGTTCTATTTTTTTTTGTTTTTGAGTTTTTTATATGATTGTTTGACTCCCATGACTGACTTGACACTAGCGGAATCACTGATAGTTGCAATAACCAAATAATTGAATAGAGCTGAAAAATAATCTGTGGTGACATCTATGACAGGATGCGAGAATAAAAAATGTGTGGCCATAAACAAAGAATCGAATTGAATTAAAAGAATGTGCGGAATTTTAACAAAAGTCCGACGGCTTCCTGCACAATATCCACTGATACGTGGCATGGTGTCATATGCTATAATATGGCCATCGTGCAGCATAGTCCAAGAATACATAGAACATGGGAAAACATTCAGTGAAATTGACTGGATACGCGCGACACGCTTTGGAATCTTCGGCACTTTCTTCATGGCACCGGTCTTCTATAGTTGGATGAAATACACCAGTCGGTTTTTCAAAGGGAATAGTCTAAAGACCGCTATTATCAGAGCTGTTATCGAGCAGGTTTCTTATTCTCCTCTGGCAATGGCGTATTTCTTCTTTGGAATGTGCGCTTTGGAGATGAAACCTTTAAACGTTTGTGTAGACGAAGTGAGAGAGAAGTTCTGGGTGACGTACAAAATCAGTGTGATATATTGGCCTACGGTACAGACATTTAATTTTTATTTTGTTTCCGAAAAGAATCGTATTGTATTCGTCAGCGCGGCAAGTTTCGTTTGGACTATATATTTGGCACATGTGAAATCAAAGAACAAGAAACTCGTAGAAAATTAATTGTAAGACGAAAATAAAAAATTGAAATTATTACTAAATTTATATTTGTGTAGTTATACAGTTTGTGTAGATAATAGATGAGAGTGTGATCCTTAAATAGCTTGGGCACGTAGAGAGGATGGATGAAAGACGACTGGCAAAAGAAACTTTCGTTGCGGATGTGAATGGAAGTGTCGGTAGGGGAACGACGGTAGTGACGGAAGGCAAACGAGCAAGCGTGTTACCTGATGGAAAGCAATCAACGCCGCCCATAGACATCCGCAACGCCATAGGCGTGTCATTATGGGAGTGGGAGTGGGTGGGGGAGGGTGTTGCCTCCGGGACTGAGCAGCTCACCGTACGAAGCGCGGTAACTAAGCTACCACTCAGACGCCGGTATTCTGCGGGAGTGTGGTACTTTCCCCGGGCGAGCCGGCACATTCATGCTACAGAAAAATATTATGCCATTCTTAAAAATGTATTCGTCTGCAACGTGGCTCTACCACTATCATAATTGATATATCTCGCGTAGATAAAGGAGTACAAAAATCAGACGAATGGATTTATAAAAGAATATTTTATGGACTCGCCGACGCGAAAATATCTTTAGTGGCGGTCTATGGAATCGCAATACTGGCATAAAAAAAGAACTCAAGCACCCGTACCCACGGCGCGTTAGCCCCGCGTTGACAAAACATGATTAATGACCTCAATAAAAATATTCTCTCATAAAAATTCATTCTCATTATTAATTCTAATAAATATCTCCTTTTTGTGCTCTTTCTCGAGGAAAAAACCATGAGGAATGCGGCGTGCAGCTCCGGAGGGATTTTTTTTGTGTAATTTATGTTGAATGCCATCATTAGCCACACTCGATGTCTTCTTAGTGAGCTTGAACGTGAGTCTCTATGACCTGCTCGATTTTTTATAATCAACTAGTAGTCGGTAAAAAAATAAATAATTGATAAAAGTAATAGGTGTAAATAATAGGTATAAGTGGGTAAAATTCAAAAAATAGCTATAATGTGCAATTGTGAGAAGGTTTCTTCGCTTGATTACCTAAATTCCTTGTTTGCTACCACGAAATATCAATATCAATATCAGCCCACGACAGTCCACTGCTGGACATAGGCCTCACTCAAGTCGCGCCACCTAACCTGTTCTTCGGCTACACGCATCCAGTCTCTGCCAGCCGCCTTGAGCAGATCGTCGCTTCATCTAGCAGGGAGGCGTCCCACACTACGTTTGCCGAGTCGCGGTCTCCACTCCAGCACTCGTCTACTCCAACGATTGTCTGTTCTCCGACAAACGTGTCCAGCCCATTGCCACTTCAGTCTGCTAACTTGAAGAGTTATGTCGGTGACTCTGGTTCTCCGGCGAATTTCTTCATGAACCACGAAAGATATATAACCCAAATAATAATTAATCTTAGTGATTGCTTTTATGTTAATAATATTGTTATTTAGAGAAAATTGTATATTATTATCAATAATAATAATTGGTAAAAATTTGGAAGGCCATTTGTCTAAATTAGGTTAGGCAGGTAAACAATGCTAGGATTGTGAGAGAGTTCCTTTCCTTGGATGCTTAACCCTTAAACGCACAATGTTGTTTTTAAACAACATACTAAAAAACTCATAAAAATGACCTTCTTTTAATTTTTTGTTAATTTTGACAACTAGTTCTTATTTCTGAACAAATTTTGAACAAAATTTGTTCAGAAATAAGAACTAGTTGTCAAAATTAACAAAAAATTAAAAGAAGGTCATTTTTATCTGAGGTTTTTAGTATGTTGTTTAAAAACAACATTGTGCGTTTAAGGGTTAAATCTTTCACTGTTCTGGTATATTCCGCCGCGAAAGATAAATAACCGAAATAAGAACATTCGTTTTTGTAATTAATATATATCGAAGACCAAGATCTCACCGATCTCTTGGTTCTCTAGCGCTGCGGAGGGATATCTCATCTCTCAGCATTTTTACCACTTCTACCATGGGGAGTTCCAAGAAATTGCTTGGAATAATTCCTGCCGCCGAATTCCACAACCGCACAACTCACCGTAAATAGGTTCCCAATATCTGGATGAATGGCGATTCAGTACGGTGCGCTCTTCCCGAATCTTCTTTCTACGCATCACCACCCTTTGGAACCAGCTACCTTCGGCGGGTTATCCGAACCGATACGACATTCGCACCTTCAAAAAACAAGCCTACACATAAGTAAAAGGCCGGCAACGCTTCCGTGACTACTGCAATGTCGCGAATGTCTATGAGCGGCGTTGATTGCTTTTTATCAGGTGACACGCTTGCTCGTTTGCCCTCTTATCATTTAAAAAAATCAATAACATTTTTAGATTTTAAGATAATTATGTGAATGGAGGTAATAATAAAGTCTTTATTTGCGTTTAGTTGGTTACAACATAATACCTATTTAGCCATTAAACAATGGCACGCAAAATAAATTGACATTTATTATGCGTGCTTAGTGAATTTTCTTTCTTTTTTTCTTAATTGATTATCTCTTATAATGCCATGGAATAATCGACCTGAAGGATCAAGAACGCCCAGGTAGACTGTCCACCCCAGACGAAGATATGATTAGAACAGAAATCGTGTACAACCCACGCTCGACATTACGTCAATTAGCAGAATGGTACCTATATATTTTAATAAATGTATATCAATATTTAAATGAGCTGCGTTTTAATCGTCCTAAAATATCGGCACGATCTTTCCGGACAACCTATTAAAATCGAAATATCACTGCAATACTTGTGTTCTTCCAGTTCTAACATATGGCTGCCAGACATGAGCTCCTACGAACAAAAATATTAAAAAGCTAGAAGTTTGTCAAAGGTCAACGGAAAGAAGGACGCTGGACATAAAAAGATCGGATAGGACAAGGAATTCAGTTATAAGGAACAAGACCAAACTTATAAATATTACTTATATTTTAAGTAAATATAAATGGCGTTGGATAATAAAGGAAAATAAAAATGGAGTAGGTTAATCACTGATTGGTTAGCCGATACCCTGTAAAAGAGATACGGAAGACAATACAAAAGATGGGAAACCACGGTTGCCAAATTTTCGCGCCTATTTTGATTGTTGGTATCAGCGGTAGCTAACAATCAAAATAATTCTATTTTTCTTGATATCTTTCATTTTTGACGACTGTAATTGTCTATGATTGCTTTTTGAATGAGTCGATTTTTTTTATTAATTAAATGGAACGCTCGTAATTAGCTTTTTTTATGGGATAAGAAGACAAACGAGCAAGCGTGTCACCTGATAGAAAGCAATCAACGCCGCCCATAGCCTTCTACAACAGTGCGGAAGCGTTGCTGACCTTTAAGTGTCATTATGGGAGTGGAAATGGGAGAGGGGGTTAGAGGGAGGAGGAGAGTATTGGGCCTCCGGTACTCGGCCGCTCACCGCACGAAGCGCGGTAGCTAAGCTACCACTCAGACGCCGGTTTTCTGCGGGAGTGTGGTATTTCCTCGGGCGAGTCGGCCCATTCATGCTACAGACAAAGTATTCGTCTGCAGCGTGGCTCTACCACTAGAAAGTAGTACTTTGTATACTTTAAATCTGTTCGACTTTGAATTTGTTCGACTTTGAATTTGTTCTCGGGAATATCGAAAATCTTTTCGATACGGTACCATCGTTCATTCGTTTGTGGGTCCTTGGTCTTTTTACTTTCTTTCGTCTTCACTATGTGTGATTTATAACAGCTCTTTACAATGCCGTAAGTGTCAAATTGATTGGCCATTATTTTTTTAATTCGACTCCTTTACCCGTTTACCAATTTGATTGGAGGTCTATAAACAATGCGGCAAGGTACGGACGGACAGTAACGCGATTTAAGACATTGCTGTCAATTGTGAATGTTGTTTTATGATGTGGATAACAGAATCAGAATTGATATAACATTGTTAAGGATGCGGTAAAGATTTTTTTTAATGAAATAAGTAGGCAAACGAGCAAGTGTGTCGCTTGATGGAAAGCAATCGACGCCGCCCATAGACAGACACTACGCATTCTGCAACACATCTTCCCTAGGCATTGCAAATGCGTTACCGCTTCACAGAGTGATGGTGCGTGGAATGAAGTTTCGGGAAAGACGCACGTACTGGATCGATTCATCCAAATAATATAAAAAAGTGGGATAATATAAGCAACATATAGGATTATATACACGGATTTATAAATATTTTTTATCGTCGATGTATGTGTACTTATGTATATATATACATATATCATAATCAATTACATCACTTTGGTCCGCGATCTGACTACATTGGTTCCTGCTGAAAACCAGCGCCGGGTGCTCCAATAGAGCGCCTGACTTATGTTGAACAAGAACTATTTTGTGACACATTTTAGGATTTAATATTTTTTTGTTGTTCTTTTTCTTTTTAAATGTTATATTCAATATTTATTTTAATTTGAATTTTAAGATTACGTTTCTGTAAAAACGTGTCATAAATAAACATTTCTATTTCTAAAATTCCACTTAACCTCACTCATCGAGCCGACCATTTTGTGCATGGTTCTACCATTATTATTATATTGTTTGTATTATTCTTTAATTGAACAATGATCGTGGAACGAAATTTCTTACCTCTTTGTTCGAATTCGCCTGTGAAAAACAGAACGATTAATTAGTCCGATAATATGTTGTATCGTTAGCCCGCTACCGTCCGGATTTCAACATTTGGGCACAAAAGCGCCGAAACAGGTCCTTTTTCACTTAACGACTTCGCGTCCAGCGCGCCACGAAAAAAAAATTGGTAAAAAAGTTCGTATACCTGATTTTTGGGCGATAACTACGCGGAGATGTCACTACCGAATACAGTTTTATATTAAAAAAAAATAATACACTCTTTGTATATTTATATATAGACTACGTTATAGTATATACCTATAGTACGCTAATTTTATTACATATATTTGTATTTCATCTAAAAATCAAAAGAAAAATGTTTGAAGAAACTACGAAATTGACAACGCAAGAACTTTCGTCATTAGCAAAATAAAAAAAATATTTTCATACAAATTACTGTTATTTAAATTGTATAAAAGAAATCAGAAAATTATTATGAGCATCATGTCCATATGCAGCGTTGATTGATTTCAATCAGGTGGCACGCTTGCTGGTTTGCCTGCTTCTCTTATAAGAAAATAATTTATACGGTCGGAATGAACCAATTCTGGACATTTACCTCCTTTAAAAATTGATAATCCTCACTCTTAACGAGCTTTCTATAAAAGTTTTCACAATCCTCACTCTTAACGAGCGGATTGGAAATAGTAGATTAGGTTTTTTTAAGTAAACTGCTGCCCTACTAGTATTTACTTTCATATTCGCTTCATACGGTATGCCTTATGAGAGTAGTTCTATGTGTTCGCGCGTACACGTGTTTTCTTTCTCTTTCTCTCACACACACATATATCCGGTCTCACGAGAGCTCACACGTACGCACGTACACACGCACACACACAGTAAAGCTAATTAATTACCGTGTCACTTCTTTAGTCGTTTCCTTAATTGATTTTACAATAAAATATTGCCTTATATTATTTGCTAAAATAAATATTTTTAGGTGATACATTTCTAAAAAACAAAATGTAGTGTAGGAATATCAGCTCCATAGAGTTACCTAAATTAACTATTTCACGCTACTCCATAGAGGACTATATTTTGTTAAAAGATAACACTGACCAAAATCACAAGACGTAAAGTGTCTTTTTTGTACGCGGACGCACAAATCTACAAAAAGACCTTTCTTCACCTGCCGTGTGACATTATTTATTATTATTTGTTACGGACAAAAAAAATGATTGCCGACTACGATCCGGGTAGCGTAAGTAATTGATTTATTTTCTGACGTTTAATAATTAGCGTGAAATATGGATTCAGATATTTCAAGTTTGGCTTTTGTAAAAGGAATTTTTATAAATAGCGAAGTTGTTTTACCATTAAATAAATATAAGTTAAACAACGCGGACATTGGCCAGTGACTATTGTTTTCAATGTAGTAAGATATTTTGGGGTGAAAAAAACTTAAAACTAGTATAAAAAACATTTTATTTAAAAGTCTTTCTTGAAATTTTTTTCGACGTTCGGTGAGATCTTTTACCTATATTTTAGCCTCTATTTGTTTATATCTTTAACATCTATATACAGACAACGAGGCAGAGAATTTGTTCTGAATATATTTTCCACTAAATTAAACTACTTCAAAATAGGCACAAAGAAAAGTTTCGTTTCTCCGTTTGCTCTGAAATTTCTTTTCACGTACCACCACTCTGTGGAACCAGCTGCCTTCAGCGATATTAACGAACTAATACGACGTTGGAACAACTTCGAAAAATTAGTTTACATTTTTTTGAAAGACTGATCAAGCTTCTAAAATACCTATAGTATTATACATGTCTGTGGACACCGTTGGTTGAATTTCATCAGGCGACTAGCATATGCGTTCGCAAAAGACCGGCAAAACATCTGTGACAGCCCCAGCGATCACTTACTACTAGGTGCCGGTCATCTCGTTTGCCTGCTCTGATATAATAAAATACGCTTATTTGTATGCCTCCTATCCCAAAGACAATTCAATCATTCAATAACGGTTTGACTCGTGTTATTTTCTCTTTCCCTCTGTCTTTATATCTCTATCTCTGTCTTTATAAGCGCAAGGACTTCATTTAAATTTTCCGAACCAATAAATATTTACATTTTAATAACAAACAATAAAAGCTTCGTTATTAAAATTAGCGTGTAAGCTTGAGTAGAGGCAATCAAATTAATACAACATAAAGACATCGTGCGCATGAGTTTACCGCGAAATGATTATTACACGGCGACTGTGCGCGCTGGGGGCATTAAAGCCAAGAACTGGCGCTCGGATGCTGTCATTCCGCTGGTTTATGATCAATTTACTAAATTCAAAACTTTTAAATCCGGATTGAGAAGCGATTCTTAATATCAACACGCAATCATTATGTCGTTTTACGAGTTGGTTAAGGCGAACGCATACAACTTCGTTTTCTCAGATAGGTACGTTCTAATATTTTATTCTACAGTGTACTAGCTGTTGTATTTATTAAACTCATCATCATCAGGGCATTACAGCTGCGGGTGGGCCTTAGCCTGGTCCAGTAATTTTTTCTAGCCGGATCTTCGTTTAGCTTTTTCCCTCCAGCCCCTCACACCGATTGTCCTTAAGTCGTCCTCGCTGTTGTATTTATTAAACGGGGACCATCACACCCCTTGCAACGTAAAGAAAGCTGCGGGATGTAAGAACGAGCCTCGAAAAACAGAACCCCACTACTCGGACATCAAATAGGCGACCGCCTCCCGGTCTTTGGAGCCGTTGTTTCCCAGCGACTTTTGGGCATCATCGACATCTCGTCGTCTAGAACCTGAACTGAAAAATATTCTTAACTTGAAACCATCGCAGACACTCCACCCTCGCGGGGGCCAGGTGGAGGATCTCCTGTTGGAGCGAACGTCCTGCGGGTAGACGTGCATGGAGGAGTCCAAGCTCCTTAAGATGGCAGTGTAGCCCATTATCGACTCGGTCGAACATCTTCCGTGCCAACAGGGGCACGAACTTACGGACGCTCTCCACTATGAGATCCTTCACTATGACGTTATTAAGAACATAGCGAGATGCCCCTACGATGGCGTGCAGGGACTGATTCTGCTGGAACTCGATGCGTTTGCGCTGTGACTCCGACACACGCGCAAACAATGTTGAAGCGGCATAGGTAAGTCGGAAGCATACGTACACCTTGTTGATCGTACGCGCATCTGTTGTATTTCGTGTTGCCCGAGTTACATTGTGTTGACGTGATCGACAATCTCTATAGCAACGGTTGCTATGGAACACAACGTCCTTAGCAACCATGTGCTAATACGTAATAATACGTTGCTGGTAAGCGTGGGTTTTGGCGTTGATGGTACTATGTCAAAATCCTTCATATAAGTGCCAATAGTAACTATATAAAGTTTCGTCCCAATTAGATAAACTTACATAATTTTCCTTCCATGCCTAAATCCTTCGTTGGCTTGGCTTATACCAACCACGAATGATTAATAATAATAGCCTTTTTATAATTTTTGCATATTATTATTGAAATAGAATAGCGTAAATAAAAGAGATAATAATAATAAAAACTTTATTCCAAAATATAAGCTTAATTATTACAATTTTTATCTGGTCCTAATGATAGGCTTTAACTATACTGTAGAATATGTTTTGCAGGGTGGCATATAATAAAGGCATTTTTAAAGACTCCTTAGTTCAAAAGATGATAATCTTACTACTACTTACACCATGAGTTTAGTGGATGGTTTTAGTTGGACATAAAACTGTTATATTACGTAAATTATTTGATTCATTAATTGCGTGTTAATAACATTAAAAACTTTGTTAAAATAGTCATTTAATCATCAAACATTAATGATCACCTCAATCCTAGTTTTATGATCAATTAACCAGTAAAAAGTTACTGTCCATTAAACCGTAGAAGATCAATCGAATTACTGACATCGAATAATAAAACAATTACAGATAATCGATGCTAATAAAGTTAGTGTATGATTTTAATGATCTAAAATTAAGGCACCTGCCGCTTGTAATATAAATACAATCCAGATTAGAGGTAGATATATGAATGGAAATTGATTAAGTATCACTTTGATATATTGACTAGTTGACATCTTATCCAATGTACCTAATGTGAAAACTATTACTTCCTTAAAGACCGGCAACGCTTCTGCTAATGCCGTCCATTCCATTCCATCAGGTGACACACCTATTCGTCTACCATCCTATCTCATAAAAAACTACATTACATGGTGCATATGAGAGAAAATAAGAAAGTTAAGCCACTTTCCTTGCGGTCTAGCATTGTTAACGCTCGCCTACCAGACCTGCGGCCGTTTCTACGAGAGCTGCAGTCGACTTCTGTTGCCAGCGATCAGATGTGGCCAAGAATAACTGACGAAGTAACACTAGAGAAAGATCTAAGTGTGATACAGATAGATTATTTTGTCTCTATCTAAAAAGATTGTCCTTGAAAGTCCGTATAATAGGAGAAAGCGTTGAGACTTATATTTGCTCAAACAGTAGCAGAAATCATACGGAACTCCTATGTCGCTCAATATGGAAGACTCGTCTGACCTCTAAAAACTTAAAGCATAGGTATAGAGTCATGATAGCATCAATAGGCCGCGCTGGTTCGACCGGTGAAGTACCACGCCTTTACTGAATTACTGATTTAAGTGGTAGCATTTTACGTTCCATACGATGAGAAGTTGATCCTATGGCCCAATTTCATTCCCATTCCATACCATTTTTTCATCTTTCCACCTCATCGATAGCATCCTTACCCTGAAGTAGGTAATCCATTTGTATAGTACTTATTGAGGTTCTCTATCGGCGGGCTAGTTGCTTATTATCGCATGACCTATTTTCTTGTTTGCGTATTTATTTCATAAAAAAATCATACACTCACACATACAACTAAAAATAAGACGCGAACATAGCGCTGGTCCTTAATTCAAATTATAAAAATGACTCCTTTCCTTTGACCGAACGGTGGACAATAAACCAGGGGCGACCGTATTTAAAAAATAAAATGAAAGACAATTTCTCAATTAGCGAGCTCGGATATTGACAACTCAATTTTGAAATTGTGATCTTAATTTTAGTTTGTTAATGCGTTTTGAGAAATATAACAATTCAGAAATAAATAAAAGCATTATTTCTGTCATCGTAGTAGCATTTATATAGTTATCATTTGATGACGTTTTCTGAAAGAATCACGCTAGTAAACGGATGTTTCTATGGGTAATGATCTTTTCTCGTTATAACTAAGTCTTTGTTATGGTTGTCAAAGAACCGCTGGAGATGACGAGTGCTAGAGTGGAGACCGCGTATTGGCAAGCGTAGCGAACGCCCCCTGGCTAGATGGTACGACAATCTGCGCTGGGCCTCTGGCATAAACTAGATATGTATTTAAAACCAAAGATCGAATCGAATCGATCGAATATGCACCTGCTTTTTCTCTTGTATTAAAATGTACATATACCTATTATTTAATTGGTGAATACTTCGCTCTTATATCCCTCCCAAATTTTAACAAAACCTTTTCCATGTATTATGATACAAATTCCTTCTTATCCAATTATCTTTTTGTCTCAGTCCTATATTCCAAACTTGTACTACTATAAAATAATATTTAATATATAATCTCTTATACCCTTATAATATTTGTTTATTTCATTTTACATTATTTCTTGGGGGAGGCCTATATCGGTCGTAGTGAATGAATGACAACTAAATTAGCCTACATACATTTCGTTTTGTGGCACAAAGAGAAAATTTAATAATTTCTGTACGACATCAAGACCTTATGAACTTTTGCACTCAACTAAAAACGTCACGACATACGTATTTATTTCATATCACTCCACTTATACGCCTTAATCGAACTATACTGAACAATACGCCACCACAATTAGATAATAATAACTGATAATAACGTAAGGTTATGAAAATGTAATAAAAACAACATCACTGATGTAAGTTGTCGGGAAAAGTCCATTTCAAATTTATTTTTACTCTAATCAGAAATAGTTTCACGTCTTTACTAACAATATCTTTGCTGGAAACAAAAATAAAATAAAATGAATAGTTGAAGACTGGGGTATGTAGCGGAATATCTCCAAGCAATCTCATAACAATAAAAACTGTACATTAATGAAGTTTTCGTTTTTTTTCAAGTGGGCGTTACTGTCTAGAATTACCTGACAAATAAAGTTATTGTTTTTGGGCTGAGATGTTTTATATTATCCCATGATGATTTTACGTTCAATTTTATACTTTAATTGTCAGCAAAAAGGTCGAATATTAAAATAGAGATACTGTTATAAAATGAAGGGCAAAAGATTGAACGTTTCTTTTTTGTGCCATACCCTTGTTTTAGGGATAACGTAGCCTATAATTAAAAATAAAAATTATTGTGATTGGTTTTGGCAAATTGCAAATAGGGTTTGTTAATCATTTGGGAAATTAATTTTTGAAAGAATGCGTCTTTTTTTGTTTATATCTATTTTATTATTAATTTTGCCCATACATTCCTTTGAGAGAAATTTCATTACGAAATGATGTTAAACTTGATTGTTGAAGGACTGACAGTTAACAAATGGAATGCAATTACATATGTCGAAAATAAAGACTTGTAATTTGTTCTTGTATCACTTATTGAAGCACTAATAGAATGCTTTGTTGTATTTGAAATTATCTGCTCTTCCTTCCTTTATTTGAGAGCTAGGCTTTCGTTATTTGAGTAAATATTATTTTCCTTCCTTCTTTGTAAACTTTTTCAATTGTTAATATGACTTGAAATTAACGTTTTTCTTAGCCAATTGAATCTTTACTTGGCCTTCTAGTTATCTTAAACAAAAGATTCAGTCAAAACGTCTAGTCGAGATCGAATAAAGAATTTTTGTAGAAGTGGAGTATATACTGCTTTTTTAAAAAATAGATCTAACTTTAATTATTTATTTCATCATATTCATTAAGTTAAGTACCGGCTTGCATTTTCAGCAAAGATATTGATTGTGTAAGTACTACTTTTCAATATCATAAAAATATTATATCAAAAAAAATTGTTTTTATTTTATTACCATTCGATTAATGCCCTTGTTCTATTTTTTTTTGTTTATGGCAACACTTTTGTTAATTGTTCCTTTTACTCGACACACGTCACCGTTCTGTCACTCAACTGTCATGCTGACGTTGGTCATAAATGAAGCAGACATTTTATTTTACGCGACATGTCGTTATTCTGTTTAACGACTCTTCGGTTAACGATTAGGTGACGATGAAGCAACTCGGTTTTGGAGAATGTCTCTGACAGTTATAGTTGGATTTAAGAATTATGTGGGTTGTAACTTTTTAGTTCCTCGAATCGTTATTTTTTTATATTGATTTAAAAAGTTTTAGTTCGTGAATCCGTTTTATTCTGAAAAGTACATATTAAAACTCTTTTCTTTCTCAATTGTCTATTATTTACTTTTGTTTATTAATTAAAAAAATACAAAGTAATTGACTTCAAAGAAAAATAGGTATAATACAATATTGCGACATTAACTTTTGAAATACTTAAAAGTTTTTTTCTTTTCTTTGATGGCAATTCGTTACAACTATTATGCCAGTGTCAAGTAAAATACAATAATATCCAAATCTTTTGAAATGTTACAAGTCAGATTATCACGTTATGTCTTGATAAAATGGTGGCCATTTTACCAAAACCTTCTATGGACTTTTTCAGTCAACTTAAAAAGTTACGATACACGCATTTACTTCATGTCACTTCACTTATTCACCTTAATCGAACAATATTGTTTAACACGTCACCACAATTAAACAATATAACTGATAATAATAACATTACGAAAATGAAGTAAAAACAACAACTGATGTAAGTTGGCGGGAAAAGTCCTACTTAAAAGTTAATGTAGCATTCATAGAGAACTAAATTTACAGAAACTGTAATTGTATATCGCGTTTGGTGTTAAAAAACTTTACAACTTAGAAAACTAATAAAATTAAAGAACAACTATTAAATAATTTAATGGGTTAATGTGGCATTGATTATATGGAATAAATTTTATTTCATAATTAAGTTTATCGACTTAAAATATGAGTGGGTGTTTAAATTTGATATGGATTCGAAATTGAGTTGAGTTTGTTAATTACCTTAATTTTTATCTTACTTTATAGTCTTCGTATTATCTGTGGGATAGATAACTTTTTATACGAAATATCATAAAAAAGAGACTTTTCCCGCCAACTTACATCAGTGACGTTGTGTTTTTATTTCATTTTCATAATCTTATATTATTAACAGTTATATTGTTTAATTACGCTGGCGTATTATACAATATAGCCCGATTAAGGCGTATAAGTGATATGAAATAAATGTGTGTATAGTGACTTTTTAAGTTAACTGAAAAAGTCCATAGAAGGTTTTGGTACAGTAGCCACCAGCTTATCAAGACGAAATGTGATAAGTTGACTAATTATATTTCAAGAGATTTGATGTTATCGTATTTTGCTTGACACTGGCATAATAGTTGGAACTGATTGCCATCAAAGAAAAGAAGAAAAAAAACATAAAAAAGTAGTTTCATAAAAAATATTATTAATACTTTTTAAACCACGTAGTATTAATTGTTAAAATAAAGTATTTTCGCAAAAATTAAAGACAGGGAAGTAACCCTAAATACCCGTTCATAATTTCTACAATTTCGTCATTACCGAAATCTTCGATCGAATTGATAAGAAAAAAAATTATATACACAAGTGGAATATTTTTGCAAATAAATAAACCGCAAAAGAATTAAAGAAAAAGCACATACACTGGAAAAATGGACATAGAATATATTTGTCTATGACTTCTTATAATGCAAAAGATATATAGATAGATATTATTAGTTACTAATTATACGCTTACGCTCATATTATCCACAACTCGTATTATAACTATATTAATAAGTACAGGGATAACATAAAAAAAGTTTATTTAAGTGCAGCTTAAAACTATTGTACTGCAGTAATACTTATAGGTCCTACCTCAGCATAAGTTTTGCTCATTTTACATGTAACACACTGGTTTTCGGCTAGAACCCGTAGGTAACAAGGGCGAAAGGTGTGAGTTAATATACTTATTATAAATAATAAGTTTATTTTGAACTAAATGTAAATAGGTGTTCATTTAATATAATAAATGTAACTCGGATTTCCATTTGGAGGATGTAATATATCTCATAACTGCGCCCTTACAACGCTCGCTAACTTTAGAGCAAAGTATTGCGCAGAGCTTTGAAAGCAGGCGCCACTCGCGCGCTTTTTGTCAAAACGGAAGTGTTTTAAAATGTGTTTCACTAATGCTGTTAGCGCGTCTTAATAGAAGCTTATGGATGCGTTCACATGCAGCTGGTAAATGATCGATGACTCTTTTTCCGTTCTTAACCGCCTTTTATTATGTAGTATATGTACATATATTTTAATAATACGGTCTACGGGTAAGATCTGGAACGTATATACCGTGTAAAAACAGTAGATAGATACAACTAATACTGTTTTTGCACAAAACGTTCCACACAAAATCGTGTAGTAGATAGAAAAAAATCTTTCATCCACAAAGCTATTATGAAAGCCTTTATAAAAGCCAAATTTTTTTTGTGCATCAATGAACAGTTTATTTTTAACAAGATTAAATAAAATAGAATTCTTTTTTTAAATATATCCTTACGACACTTTTCCTATCATTTTACGTCAATGACGTTGTGTTTTTATTTCATTTTCATAATCTTCATATTTCATAATCAGTTATATTGTTTAATTATGGTGGCGTATTATACAATATAGTTCGATTAATGTGTATACGTGAAATGATATGAAATAAATGAATGAATGATATAAAATATGCCTTTTTAAGTTGACTGAAAAAATCCATAGTAGGTTTGGTACAATAGCCACCAGTTTATCAAGATGTAACGTGATAAGTTGACTAGTTATATTTCAAGAGATTCGATGTTATCGTATTTTACTTGACACTGGCATAATAATTATAACTAATTGCCATCTCAGAAATGAAAATATTATTACAATTATTTTTAGTCAGTCAATTAATGATAAGATTAGATTAAAAAAACACAGTTTTTCAGTGTTGTAATATTAAAAATATCTTTATATCAATGATCAAGTTTTTATATAACTTTAATTTGCATTGTAGGTAACTTGACTTTTGAACGTTGATTTTTAATTACCCTGCAAAAGTTTATTGCTAATATATTATAATTAATTAAGTTTAAAATGTTATTTGAATAGCTTAATTTAACAACATGTAAGCCAACCGTTTGCCACTCACGCCTACAGTTGACTAGAGAGAAAAAAGTAACGAAATAAATCGTATTAAAAACATAGTATAAAAAGGCGCGGCGTATTTAAGGCGGGCGATAATTGCCCCTTACCGGTGGCGGAAGCAGTCCGATTAGTGACTCTTAGCCGCGCTTAATGGCTTTTGAATAATTAACGCGTGGAATTGAGTCATCTGAACGTCTTCGGCTTAATCGATTTTCATGTCGATTGTAAATCGATTTTCAACTTTATTAATTTTGAACTGGGATTACAAATTAATTATGACAACTTACTGTCTTAAATTAATTTTGTTATTTTAAATTGTTATCATCGTTTATATATTTAAATATAAAATTTTTTTTTTGGGATTTCAACGCCGATTCACATCGTAAGGATGAACTTATATTTTGCATATAATCATGTTATGAAATGCGTTTATTCCAAACGATTTATTTTAAAGTGTCTGAAAGACGTTTTAGATGGCTATAGACATCGATGTGGAAGCGAAATATTTTTCTACGCCGGACAAGAGAAGTTTGTTGTGGTTGGTTTCACTGTCGTATTATTATATTTTTTTATGGGGTAGGAAGGCAAACGAGCAAGCATGTCACCTGATGGCAAGCAATCAATGCCGCCCGCAACATCCGCAGTGCCATAGTCAGTGCAGAAGCGTTGCCGGCCTTTAAGGAAAGTAAAGGCTTGTTTTTTTAAGGTTCCAATGTCGTATCGATTCGGAAAAACCGCTGGATATAGCTTTATATACAAAAAAATAAAGATCTTCGATCGCAATCTTATCGTTAACAGCGATTTCTTTCAAAAATACCATGGTATGGACAAAGTGTTAAAAAAATAATTTGATGTAGGTTGGTGATACATTATCATCAGGATGAAAGAAAAAAAATATTAATAAACAATGTTAATAGTCATAAGCAACAATATAAGTATATACAAATATGAGTTAACCGTAATTTATAGCTATAAATGGAAAAATAAACCCAACACTCAAATAATCTGGTTATTCTGTCTAATTACCCGCTTAGTTTTAACAACATCTAATTCAAAACTGTAAGCCAACAGGTTACCTTATTCGGCGAGCTTTATAACGAGCTGATAGCGACGGAGGGGTCGGGCGGAGCTGGGTGAGGGGAGGCCACGTCACGAGGCAGTTAGTACCGGCTGATGTCTCAATACCTCCCAGTGTGCGAGCCTATTATTTCAGTCCCACACGATGCGGATTGTACGGAACAGGAAGTATGGAATAGGATATCTTTTAAGTTGTTTTATTTGTACATACATAACACAATAAAATATAATTCATTCTTACCATATTTTTTTAATTTTCGGCAATGATGGCCATTCAATGTAGGGCTTCTGAAGAATAACGAAAGTATACTCATCAGCAACAGCTTGCAGCAGTTCAGCGAAACATAAGCCTCAAATAAGACGCCACCTAGTTCGATCTTCAGTTATCTACTTTTTGCCAGCCTATCTGCCAATATTCATTTGACTGAAGATATCCGCACACTACGCTTTTCAAGATAAAACCTCTACTATAGAACCTTTATACTACATTTGGTTCTTTTGGTAGTGGTAAAACTACGCTGCGCTGCAGACGGATACTTTGTCAAGAATGGCATATAATTTGTCTGTGGTTGGAAAGGGCCGGCTCGCCTGGGGAAGTACTACACTCCCGCAGATAACCGGCGTCTGAGTGGTACCTTAGCTACCGCGATTTGTTCGGTGAGCGGTCAAGTTTCAGAACGGTTGAGCTCAACCCCACAACATGGGAGTGGCCCATAAAGATACTTTCCTTAAAAGCCGGCAACGCTTTTGCACTGCCTTTGGTCCTGCGGATGTTTATGGGCGGAGTTAATTGCTTACCATCAGGTGACACGCCTGCTCGTTTGCCTTCCTACCTCATACAAAAAACCAGTCCATTGCCACTTCGGTTTGCCAATTTGGAGAGCTATGCCAGTTCTTAGTTTTTCGGTGGATTTTATCAGTACATAGATAAATCTTTTCAATAAAAATATTGATTTCTATATCTGAACTAACTCTGGAAGCAAATTAAAGGCTAATATTCTAAGGAAACTTTTAAACCAGTCCGAAAAGATATAAGGTGTCCTAAGCGGAAAAAAACTTGGAATTTATTAACGCAGAAAACAACTTGTTTTAAGTAATAGAGTCAGATATCAAGTATCAAGATTGATTTATAGGCGAGAGACGTGCTTCAATTATATCGACGGTAATTGTAATAAAAAAATGGATACTAAAAGTCTGTTGACTAATACTGCTTATTAATCACTAAGAAGACAAAAGACGAATGGAATGGAATTGTAACAATTATAATTGAAAATAATATTAAACTTATGGGGTAGCACTACAATTACAATTAGTGTAGTTAAGCTTAATTGTAATGCATTAAAGACATTTTAAAAAGGAATGAGCAATTAATTAATGATGATAATCAAATATAAATTACAAATATATTAACAGATAAGGGATTCAGACGTGTTCTGTATCACAAATAGAGATGAAAGCTAAAGTACAACTGCTATCCTAAAGCATCTCACATCCGTCCGAAGGATATGAGACAAAACAAAAGACAAAAACTCACTATTTTTTGGCTTCTATGGACTCCGGGTTTGCACACTTGGAGTCCGAGGGCAATGTCTCCAGAAACGAAGCTATTTACAATCAATAACATATCACATCCTAATATGGAAAATCTTTTGAACCCCTAGATTTACAGATTGATTTATAAGAATTCATAAGAAAAATGTAATGCTATGAAAAATATAATATAACCAGTATGTAATGGTTTGGGCGATTTCTCGTCAGTTATTCCCTTAAATCATGTTTAGGACTTTTCACGCCAACTTACATCACGTTATCACTATGTAACGTTGTGTGCTTATTTCATTTTCATAATCTTACATTATCGTCAATTATATTGTTCAACTGTGGTGGCGTATTATACAATATAGTTCGATTAAGACTTATAAAGGAAGTGATATGATATAAATGCATGTATCATGACTTTTTAAGTTGACTGCAAAAGCCCATAGAAGGTTTTGGTAGAATAGAATTTAGTAGAATAGAGGGCGGCGTTGAATTTTTATCATTAGGAGCTATTTGCTAGTTTGATTACTTGTTCTTTAAAAAATATATATTTCCCTATATCAAAATAGTACACTATGTGGATAGTCAGAATTTTTACTTAGCTAAGATCCGCGACAAGCAAACAAAAATAGAAAAATAAGAATGTGTTTTATTTACTGGAAGAAGTGGATTTACAGGGAACTAAGTCTTCCGTAGAATCTATTACATCTGATGCCTTGTGTAGAGAGAGCGAACCACATGTCTCGTATATTGTGAAAGGGTGGTGGTGTGTGTTTGTTATTGGTTTTGTAAATAGTGCGACGGTTTTTTCGGTAAGACTTAGTTTAAGTTCCCCGTAAATCCACGTCTATCAGTGAAAAACATTATTATTTTTCTATTTTTGTTTGCTTGTCGCGGATGTTAGCTAAGTTAAAATTCTTTCTGTCGACATAGTAATAGATTTCAGCAAAGTCACGCGGACTCCATTAATCAAGATAGTGCACGTCAGCTCGCCGTTTCCAAGTAGAATATTAATTTATGACCAATTACCAACAAAGCAACAAGCCGGTAATTACCGCGATGCTTGTTAATTGCTATCGGGTTTTGTAATTTGCAATTATTATTACTGCGCCTGCATTACACTCACACTCCGGGACACATTAAGAACTTGATTAACTGGATATTATCTTTCGAAGCTTCGCCTTAGTTGATTTTAATTTTTTTAATTTTTAAGATGGCGTTTAAATGGCCAAATTAGGCG
Organism: Baronia brevicornis; assembly: GCA_031353405.1. NCBI lineage: Eukaryota > Metazoa > Arthropoda > Insecta > Lepidoptera > Papilionidae > Baronia > Baronia brevicornis. Next base: position 361,182 of record JASFAT010001918.1, read on the forward strand.
ATTTTTTCTGTGACTTCAACTGATTCTGACGTAGTTACAAATTTTCTTATTTTCAAATCAATATTCTTCCTTTTTCTGATGATAAATTATATGGGACTCGTGTTTCTCAAGTTGCGCTGAACTGCATCTCCGTGAGGATCGGGCGGTGGTAGAAAATTAGTTTCTCTGCTCAATGAGTGGCGGTTTTGGCTGAGCCATCGCCCATTTGCATCTGTAGGCAATGTGAATTAATATGTGATATGTATTATATTAAAAATCGAAGCCAAAAATGTTGCAAATACTAATCCGCATTAAAACTGCTATTATATTACAGAAAATGATAAGGAAAGTTGAAATCTTTTCAAATCATTCATTGTTGCCATTTCAAAGAAGCGCCTTCTCCACCAAAGCCCATCACCCCCATTCAACTGCTACAAAAGCGTGGTGCACAAAACAGTGCAGTTTGTGTCACTCTTCATGCATACGTCTATTTATGTCCGAATATAATCTTTCAAATGGCGTAACTGTTCAAAGAAAATCATACTTTAAATATAAAATCCTTATGTGTATTTTTCTTTGTATATTCAACTTTGTACAACTCAGTGGGGAAATATGCTATACTTTTTATTGGCTTTGTTAATTACAATTTTAATTCTATAACATCAAGGTTCATATTTTAATAAATCTAACTGGCAATAAAGACGTTTTGCAAGTAGCAAAGCGATTTTCAGATTGTAAATTGAGTTCATGTTAAACAGACTTAACTTTTCTACTGCGCCAAGTAAATTCAGAATCTAATTATTATAATATACGGTACATTTTTGAAAGAAGTTTGTGGAAGTATAAGGTGCAGGCAAGGTTAATTCGGAAACTACCTAGTGTGAGGTAACGTGAATTGCGAGAAAGTAGCGCTATTTGCTACCGTATCGCGCGCCATCGCGAATTCTGAGGAGGGAAACATTTGGTTTTTTATAAATATAATTATTTAGTTTGGGGCAAAGACAGAAAAAAGAAGGTACTCAGCCATAGACAGATTTTTGTCTACTACTCAAAAGTGGAAAGAAAATAAATTAAAAAAAAATAAACAATTCTCATTATAAGTTTAATGTAGAATTGAACCCACAGCCAATGTTGTAGACAGTAATAATACTGGTCGAATTATAATATGGCGAGGTTATCACAACAACGACAAAAAAGCCTCAAATTAAATATAGATAAAAAATGTATCTAAATTTTCCAAATAAGGCAGCGTAATTAAATAAAAAGAATTAATCAATGGTAATCGACGTAGCGTGATTAATTAAGGTTAGTTAAACTTAATAATTATTTAAAAAGAAACACTATCTAAAAGCAACATCGAAACGTAAATGCATTACAATTTTATTAAATAGATAAGTCGACGGTTCCTCTTAATGTCGGGAATTAATTCGAGCTTCGTATAATTTGTCGATAAAACTGCTTCAGAACTGTGACAAGCCTAAATGTTCTACACCCCTGGCGGCGCGTGTGACGTCACATCTGCCGCCTCGCATCCGTCCAATCAGCGGCATTATATGTTAATAGCCTATTAGAATATACTGTAGACTCCTTCGCGCCAGCGCTCTCACCCGCTGTTCTATCGCAAATACTCTGTAAACACCAGTATAATTTGATCTACGTTATCCATTGTTGTCCATATTAACCGCGGATTCGATGTACTTGGACATTTGTACAGTATCAAATTTGCTTTTTCACTTAGTTTAGGTTATAGTAATTGTTATTCTCCGCTAATAAGGTTTAAACGCCACGTTAGGGTTGTATGGTGAAAGTTTTGCATGCGGTCTTGTTAGGAGATGGGTACATTGTTTTTGTTGTGATTTTATTGTACGGTAGTGCTCTGTGTTCAAAACCTATTGATTTCGCGTTTCACTGGGTGGTAGATTGTTAAACAGGTATTTACCTGCATATATAAGTTCTTTAGTAATGTGTGTATTACTTGTTGTGGTGTATAAATCTATTAAATAAATAATACATTTATGAATATCAATATATACATTTGTTACTTAACTATTCTTTTCTACTGTTGTTGTATAAAAATGCAAGTAATTGGAACCTTCGGAAAACAAGCACACAAGCGTGTCGCCTGATGGAAAGCAATCAACGCCGCCCATAGACATTTGCAACACCTTAGGCATTGCAAATGCTTTGCCGACCTTTAAGATAGGGGTAGGATTGTTTTTTGAAGATTCCAACATCGTATCAGTTCGGAAATACCGCTAAAGACAGCTGGATCCACAGGGTGCTGATGCGTGGAATGAAATTTGGGGAAAAACGCATCGTAGTCAATCGTTATTAATCCAAATGGAGGGGATGAAATTTTTCTTTATAGTGGGACTCACCGCCAGGAATTATTCCGAAAAGTTCCTCGGAGCACTCTCCAAGATAAAGTAGTCATAAGACAGTGGTAGGATAACGTTACCAGTGAAACATTTTTACTAAAAACATTTATTAATCTAAAAATAGCAATTTTCCCAGATTAGCTTTTAACTGTCCAAAACTGGACTGCTAAAAGCTATTATTTACAATTATGTCTGATATCATATATGGTTCGTACCAGAGTAGATAAGATTCGAAAAAGCTATAGAGGTTTTAAAATTTAATTTGAGGCCGACGTTAAGCGGGTGGGGGGGGGGAGTAAAAGCAAGCACTGATTAAGATTTCAAACACCTACAAAATTCAATTTTAATTTTTTACATTACCATTTAATTCGTGAAATATGTAACTGTTTTTGTTAACAGGCCGTCGGCATAGCATTAAAAATATGCAGATTTAAGTACGTGCTCAATCTTGCGGTGATTTTTTTTAAAACGCCACCGCACTTCGGTCTTTTCACACGTATCGACCTAACTGTTTTCAACTTCTTTTTTGTTCGAATCGTTGAAGAGGTAATTTGTTTTTTCGTTCGTAAGAGTTTTTCAAGCGGAGAAAACAGCTCTTATCATAAATTGTGAAGGAAATAAAACAAAATTCTGGGCTCGAGTTTCTAAAACATTCGTGGATCGCTCCGTGCGCGGTGTCTTTGCTCCGGCGCGCGATAAGATCTCCTTTATAATGTTTCAATTAACCAGTAGCCAGTATTTATAGGGGACACGGGCGGCGGGCGATACATTTACCTGCGTGCTACGGACGAATTAAGAAAAAAATGCAAAAGGATACGCCGCGACAATGTTGAGTCGGCCGCGCGTGACGTTTCCTCAGACCTTACCGGGATACTTTATTGAATTGAAAACGAGAATTTTAACAATGTGCCCTCATTACAATTTAATTAATGGATGCTGTATTAGTGACATCATTATCACCCAATCGTTTGCGTTCCATAGCTTCTTCGTGATTATTACTTTATTGATCATTACTTTAAGGAAATCTATTATATAAATTAATTAATAAATTTCTTACCCTCATATTCCTATCTCTAATGAGATTTATTGTATAGCGAAATATATTATAATAATAATAATAAGCCTATATAATGATAAAATATTTTTTTTGTTATTTATTAAGCCATGACTAATTTCTACATATAGGCCTCCTGCAAGTATCGCCATGTTAATTTATTTGCTGCCACTTCCATCAAGTCTGAAGAAAAGTTTCATACCCACCATGTAGAATAATGTGCGAAGACCAGTACAGTGCGTTTTACCCGAAATTTTATTCCACACACCACCACGTTACGGGTCCAGCTACGTTCAGTGGTATTTCCGAACCGATAAAATATTGGAACCTTTACAAAACAAACTTACTCTTATCTCAAAACTCTAGAAACGCATTTGCAATGCCTACGGTGTTGCAAATATCTATGCGGGCGGTTATGATTGCTTTCCGTCAGACGATACGATTCCTTGTATGCCTTCCTTTCCCGTAAAAAAATCTCTATCTATTATTTTTATACATCATCTGCCCAAGGAGTTTTTGGGATGAATCTGGCTTGCTTAAACCTAACCCTTTCATCTGATTTTGACAATTTTTCAACTGACATGCATACCATACCTATAAGATTATTAATGGAGTCAGGCGTTACTTTGCGGAAATCCATCACTATATGGACAGTCAAAAGTTTTACTTAGCTTGTCGCGGATCTTAGCTAAGTAAAACTTTTGACTGTCCACATACCTATAACATACCTATTTCCATTGCCTATACACAAAAATAGCACAAAAACACATAGACAAACAAAAAGTTTAAAATGATATTTTCTGTCATCATCGTCAGCCGTCTATAAAATTGTACTGTTATATAATAGGAGATGAGGTTTTTCTTTAAGATTAATGCAATGACGGGTTGTCGTACTAGAGTTCGCCTAGTCGGTTATTTTACACTTATAGCACTACCGCTTGTCGATGATTTGGATGTATTTTTACGTTTAACTTTAAAATCTCTATTAACAATGAAACATAAATTAGCTAGGAATCAAAAAGTTTCACACCTTGTGTTCTTCTTCAGTAGTATTCATGAATTGATACGACATTGAATCCTTTCACAAAAGTCGTAGATGATTTCTCCTTGGTCTTCCTTTTCTAAACAAAAAAAAAACACGTGCAGATAAGATTGATGTTTAGAACACCAAGCTAAGGTTCGTTTTGCTTGCATTTCACATTACTTAATTTACAAATTGTTTTAAATATTTACAACAAATGTTTATTCCACCAGTATTGTCTTCGAGATAAAAGAATGAATTTTTTTAAACTGCTACATTTCAAAAATGCAATATTTGAGTCAATAAATTATTTCCCCGTGAAATTTTTTAATCACATTTGCTTTCACTGACTGCATTATACGATCCCAATTAGGCAGGTTCCAGAGCCTCCGTTCGCGATCGGTGTCGAAAAAAAAAAAGCCGGCGAGGCGTCCTAAAGTACGGTCTGTCATTTGTTTATTTCTGGTTGAAAAAAAATCCGGTCGCGTATTACTCGAATTAATTCAGCTGTAATTGGATTTATGGCTTCTCGACCGCGTATTTCCAAATCCTCATTCTGTGTGGCTGCTAATTATGCCGCGCACAGGTATTTTAACTGTATTTATTGTTCCGTCGCCATCTTAATTCAGCGCTAAGTGGTGTTATCTTGCGATAATTTTGGATTATCAACATTCTCGCTCCATTGTCGTAAAAGTTAACGTTACAATTATTTGTATTGTTTATTTTGAAATTAACATGTGTCAGATAAGTACACGTTCTCAAATAGACGGACGTTTTAACATGACATTAAAAAAATATATTTTTCAATTCCTACTATTGCTATTATAAAAGTTCAATCGTTAATAAAATACTTTTTATTTCATCTACTTAAATTCAAATACCGTTTTTAAAATATGTAGTGGATGACGCTTGATGTTAATATATGTTTTTCAAATATAATGTAATGTAATTAAATTTCATTAATTAATTTTAGTTTCAAATAATTTCTCTTATATAAGATATTTAGCAGGATATAAATTTAGGAATAAAACTTTGACGAAGCGTGAAGATAGTACGAATTGACTTCAATTTTTTTTTTATATTTATTGTGTTTTTTTTCATTTTAAGATTAAAACTATTGGTTCTGACCAATAATAGTTATAAAGCATAATCATTTGAAAGTTCCATCACAGACTTTTTTCACAGAAGAAGCTTAAAATGTATTTATCGTTACGTAATTTACCATTCTATTGCGTGGCTATTAAAGTAAAATAGAATGCCATACAATTAGTGGAAAGCTGAATGATTACTTTTTTTTTAAGAAAAAGATCAGGAAGAGTAAAAACTACGAAGTGCAATATATAAGTAAAACTGGGAACGTCAACTGAATGGAAATCAGAAGGATTAGCAGTAGAAGTAATATTTAATTTGTATCTATAGAACCTCGAAATCCAAACTACCGTACTTATTTTTCCGGACCGATACGACATATGCACCTTCAAAAAACAAGCCTACACATACCTAAAAGGCCGGAAACGCTTCCGTAACTCCTGTGGTCGTGGTTGTCTATGGGCGGCGTTGATTGCTTTCCATCAGACGGCACGCTTGCTCGTTTGCCCTCCTATACCATAAAAAACCTTTTGGGTAGATAGTGAGCATATTTTTAAAGCCTTATTTAATATTCCATCAAGAGAATTTGGAGAATTAACTTATAGATAATTGAAGGCTGTATTGGACAAAATATAACCTAATGTTATATTTTGTCCAAACCAGTCCATAACTGATGATTGTACTTATCTTCTTAGTTTTCATTCATTAACCAATATTTCTGTAACAATTTTCTATTGGATATTACTCGTCCTCAAAATTGATTAGTGTCACCCTCACCCTTAACCGTTGAATTAGGTTTATAATTATTCAAGTACAAGATATTGCCCATCTATTTGCTTTCATAGTTGCTTTGATATCTACAAAAAAATATGTGGTGGCCCCATTCAAAGAAATATGTGAGTAGTAAATTATATTAAACTTTTATTAGTTTCTAAGTAAAATAAATGTTTTAGTTACTAAATACCTGTGTCTAAATAACTTAGTTTCCAAATAACTATGTCTAAATGTCTCAGTATAGCTACGGAAATTGTAATTGGCATAGAAAATTGTCTAGTTCCTTGTCCTTACCACTACGTAATAATTCTCAAAGGCCGGCGATGCATTTGCAGTCAGTTTTCATCATGTTATAAGACTATGTCAATTTTTTCTGCAAAACCTTAATTAACTAAAATAAGAATGACATAATATCAAGTGTATAGGTATATCAAATATTGGACTGTTCGATGCTAATGTTGAATTTTTGAATAGGCTAATAGTCCGTGCCAATTTAATGGAAAACGTGAGAACAATATAAAGTTTCGGACATCGTAAATCGTGACCCAGGGACGTCAGCAACCGAACATATTATTATTTTGAAGCTATTGAAATGCCATCTCTGTATAATATACGTTCGGATTCAACTGATGCTCTAGTGTAGGGTTGCTTATTTGAGTTTTTTATTAGTATTTTACGTTAAGCAAAACTCTATTGAGTGAAATAATATTAGTATAATCACATTTGTTATAATTACCTAAGCATTCTAAATAGTTTTGTGCTTAATCGCTTAAGCTATATAAATTATTACGGTTATTTAGCTGTTAAAATTTGTTAAAAAATAAGGTTTTCTAAATTTAATTTATTTTCTTATATGTTTTCGTTTATTATTTCTTCTTCATAAACTCATTACGATTAAAGTATTATAAAAAGATAAATCAGGGAGAGTTGGGGCAGGGATGGCAGCTATCGGTGTACGAGTATTTCCCACATCAACAAGTGCCTGAAAAAATTATATTGAGCTTACAATATTGTGACAAAAATTGTTCGTATGTTTATTTTTTGACAGATTTTTCGGATTTCGTTTATCCGGATAAATAATCACACTCTGTTAAAAAACTAACATTTGAGATTTGTTCCAGCGCTTTAATCTGGTTAGCGAGCAGAGTTGGAAGCATAACTCCTTTTCTTCTTTCTTTTAAATTTCTTGATATTGAGGATGTCCATGGGCGTGATTACTGAACACAGGGTGACCTTTGCTTGTTTATCACTGTCATAAAATAGTTGTGCAATAAGGACTGTTTATATTAGTTTGTTTTCCGAGGGCAAAGTCCCAGGTTCTTCAGGTCTTGCATGGTAGCCCTACATTAAGGGCACTCTGAGGGCAGTTCTCGTGACGGCATACAAGAAAAAAAGCGGAATCGAAGCGCCATATCTCGTTATTATTTCGGAAAACAATAGCGCCTGCATTGTCACATGGAGCGCGCTCCATGCAAATAATCATAAATAAATAAAAATAAATATGAGCTTCTCAGGCCGGGATGTCTTATTTTAGTTCGAGTGTTCACTTTCATAGAGCTATGTTTTACTGGAATAGATAAGTATATTTTCTTTGACAAAGTCATCGGAGTAGACATTTATAAATATCAGATCCAGAGATCAGAAACCCACATAAAGAGGTTTAGAATTTATTTAAAAACGAGAAAAACAAACGACCATGTTTAATTGTTATTATAACGGATACATGGTGGACAAGAGATTTTTTGAGTTTAAATATTATATTCATATTGTTAAATCGTATTTTTTGACCATGCTATTACAGTCTTCGTTAATATTCCAAGATGGTTCCAAGGCTTCGAATCGATTTACAGACAGTATATTTATATAAACAGTATATATAAACACAGTACCGTAAGTACTGATAATCGAGCGTTGGTCATTTTTAGGCCGCTTCTTGTATTTCTAGATCATTGTACGTAACGAGTTTTATGCTGTCCAAACAAGGGCTCTCTGTCCGGCCGGCGCCATGTTGGATTTGTAACAAATGTCGCCATATTGAAAATAAAGGTACACGATAGCATTTGCAAAGCGTGCATCCAGCTATTTACTTAGATGTCAGCGAAGAATTGATGTCTACAATACTTAACAATATATACTTGTACGCTTTTGCATAAAGAGACGTGGATTGAAACAGATATATTATAGGTGGGTAATGTATTCACATCAGAAGTATAACTTTATGAGACTTTTTTCTAAAGAGAAACGTTTTCTCATATGTTCAATTTACGGCGAAAGTTACAACTAAAGAAAAATCTCTTTTTAACCTTAAAAAAAATTTCACTGCAGAACATAGGTACGGCTTTTTTCAACTAATTAATGGAGTCAGGCGTTACTTTGCGGAAATCCATCATTATGTGGACAGCCAAAAGTTTGACTTAGCTAAGATCCACGACAAGCAAACAATAACAGAAAATTAATAATGTGTGTTTTCTTGTTGAATGAAGTGGATTTATTTGGAACTTAAACCAAAAACCGAAAAAGGAAAAGTTTCGGTTGTCTTCCGTAGAGTCTTCTATACCTGAAGATGCCTCGTGTTGGGGCGAAACACGTGTTGTTTACGAGGTGGTAGTGTGTGTTTGGTGTTGCCTATAGTAGTTGGTGGATGGAGAGTTGCTGGCCGTTTATCGGTAAGTTTTTGGTTTAAGTTCCAAATAAATTCACTTCGTCCAGCACACACACACACATTATTAATTTTCTGTTATTATTTGCTTGTCGCGGATCTTAGCTGAGTAAAACTTTTGACTGTCCACATATTCTTTCAACTGTTCAGAAAATACGGTATGTAATTTTTTTTCCTTTTGTGCCCCATCCCTCTTTTTCATTGGCTACTCTACGTCACGTGCTTGATTGTTCATATAATAGGATTGATCATCATCCGACTCACTGGCAGACGTTAAATTTTAGACATTTATTACGAACTTGCAGTATCGTGGTGCTTTAGTTGTATTAATTTGTATTGGAATTAGTATTAAACTGAATGCGTGTCTGTCTGTCTCTCTCTGTGTGTGTCCTTTATTTACTACTACATCGTTCATCTGACGGCCACAAAACCTCGAAGCGTTACTGAGTAGGTACCTGCACTCCCGCGAAGGTTTCTGAAATAGTACATCTATCCTACGATAGGTAATCCGCGTGCTTTCCTGATAAAAATTCAATAAAAAAGATACAATGAATATTGATTTTTATCATAACGAGTTTCTTTGAATTTCCTTTCCTGAGATTGCAGTCACGCGCGACGAATATGCTGGTTAGTTAAAAATAAATAAAGTATAATAATTTAAACTCAGAGGATAGAAAGAATAAAAAGGATTACTTGTATTTTGGATAATTTTATAAACATACCAATGCCAAGAACACACATCACAGTAAATACCTATAGGACGTGGCTGAAAAAACGATCTTCGCCTTTGTACTATTTCTGCCGTCAATATTCTGTAATTATGAAGTATATTGTTATTAGGCCCAAGGGGTGCAACCTAAACTGACCAGGTGTCAAAAATGGTATATATACATAGAAATCTCTGACGTTGGATCATATTGTGGATCAGCAGATATGAAACCAAGGCTGCGATGGGCAGGACATGTGGAGAGAATAGCTCATTTTAGACCATCTAAAGTCATTATTAACTGTACATCCCAGCGGAAAAGATCACGCTGTAGACCCAGGAAGCGTTGGAAGAATTGCATTCAGGAAGGCTATCCTAAGGAAAAAAGCAAATTAGAAGCGCATAGCCCTTAGTAGAGATGGCTGGAGAAAAATTGGGGAAGAGGCCAAGAACACATGGTTAAAGTTCAACAATCATTTTATCAAGACATAACAAAAATGAAAATAGACTACATTCCCAGAAACTAATAAATTAATTTACTTGACGTTGGCATAATATTTTTGAATAACTTATTGCAACAAGAAGGAGGTGGGAGGTGTAGTCTACACTTACAATTTTACTCTTACAATTTTTTGTACACTTACTATTTTATTGAAGACAAATTCTCAACAAATAAAAATTCAAATTAAAAATTTTAATTAGAATACTTTTCAGGAATACCAATCAATTCTAAAAAAAGTTTTGAATTAAAATGGATAATAATACAATACTTTCTCAATAAACAATGAATTAGTTATCGTAAGCAATAATACATAATTGTATTGAACCATGATAAAAATGATTGGTTTCATGTAATTGTTTGGATAAAATGTAAATATAAAATGATAGTCAATAAAGGTTGACCCGTATTGCTTGTACATTAAAGTCCAAAAAAAGAATATATTCATAAAATTGGAAGCATTCAAGAAATTGTGAATTCGCGCGAAGTTGGAAAAATATTCACATTTTCACAGTGGCGACGCGTCGATCCCCTCCAATTTGAATATAGATTAGAAAATGTGTTGGTCCGTATTGCAGGTAATATGTTTGTTTAGTGCCGTACACGTTAATCGATATCGATATTTATAATATAAAGTATTCAATCAAACAAAAGCCCGCGACAGTCCATTTTTAGACAGGTCACTCGCAAGAAGCGTCACTAAACCCGATCTTTGGTTTCACGCATCCAGTTTCTGCAAGGCGCCCTGAGCAGAATGTCGCACCAGGTAGCCATAAAGTATTCGCAATATTGTATATGTTGCTAGTACGTTAAGTTATTCTTATACTCGTCTACTCGAACGGATGTATGTATAATTACATTTTCAAAGTGATGTGCCATTTATATATAATATAGGCTTACCTCATTTCTAATACAAATACCGGTAGATAAGCAGCAGAAACATTTACCTAAATAATAGAATCCGATCTGCTATTCCAAATCTGTCCACCAAGCGTGAGGAAAATTGAGGAATAGACTGTTATATATTGAAGAATAGATGTCGATGATGAAGTAAACAATATTCTTATTATTATAAAACATTTTATTTTAGCTATACTTGATTATACTTGAAGAATTAAATATTATAACGTAATTGGGTTATAGATTTTGTCTGTGCAGAGTTCTTTATAACATCTCCCTTTATGCCTTTTGCAAATATCGATATAATATGTGTACATCACTATTTTAATGTGTCCCAGGTAGGCGGGTAGTTCGGTGATATATTTCCTGTTCCCGCATACACGTTTTGCTATTTTTGTTATTACAAGCAGCTTGTAATACAATCTTTTGGTGTTATTATTGGAAGAATATAAGTAAAACAATAATGCAGGTTATTTTTCTACTCTACTTTTATATTACAAAAATGGTAAGTTAATATACTTAGATGCATTTGCCGTCAACTAGGAACGTAACAATTTAATGATATAATCGTAAACCTCAGAATATCCTATAACGTTCCTCGTATACCCTCGAATTTCCTATAACGTTTTCGGTATGATGATCTTTGATCATCACAACTCAAAACTACAGATAACACTTCTTTGAAATAAAGAGATTTATCACAAGCTAAGTTTGGCAGGCGGTTAAGTTACCGCGCATTTCGTTATAAAGAAAAATTTCATCCCTACCATATGAATGAATAGCAACCTAGTATGAGAAACTTTTTTCCACGCACAACTATCATGGTGAACCAATTATCACCAACGGTGTTTCCGAATTCCTCTACCACATTAAAACCTTCAAAAAACAAGCATAGGTATATATTTCTCAAAAGCCGGCAACGTTTCTGTAATGCCTATGGTGCTGCGGATGTCTATGGGCGGCAGTGATTGCTTTCCATCGGGTGATACGCCCACTCGTTTGCCTATCATTAACATGTAGTTTAGTGATAGAGCCATCAAATCATCAAAGCGCCAGTTCGATCGGAAAAATACTACATTCTCACTGAATATCGGGGTAAAGTGGTAGCTTTTTGCCGTATCTCTGTCTGCGTTTCTTTCTCCCCCTTCCATTAAATCCTTCTTCCCCTGCTGTGATTCACATCCTTATTCTAAAGGTGCATCCTTGGTGTTTCAGATGCCCTTGGATAACGGGGATTATTTATCAAGTAACTCGCTTACAAATTAGCCTATATCTTTCATACAAAAGCTATAGCTCTATTCTCTTTTCTACTCTATAAAGTAGAATAGAGAATAGAGCCCTTGACCATAGCATATTTACCTATGGATAGGTAACATAGCATATGTTAACAGTACTTGTTGCATCAACTGTAAAATTTAAAAACGAAAAACCGTGATATTCGCATCTTATTTTTTACGTTAGCACATGATTATCCCACTGATTTATCGGTTTAACAGCTTTCTTCTAAAATTCTGTGTTATCTTTTACAGCTTCGAAGTGCATCCGGAGCGCTGTCTTATAAGTATTCTTCAAGAGGACGTCTGTGTTGACACAAATTGTGTTAAAGTGCTAGAAACAATTTAAAACATATACACACTGGCTTGCCGTGCAGTCACGAGCTTATAGACTACATTTATACTGTAGATGTTTATAAAGGTCAGTGGTATTACAATAGAAATACAGTCTTTTTAGACCGTCGTCAACTGTGACGGTTGGTTTTCCACTGGAACATTTCGTCGTAGGCAAGTCTATCGCAAGCTTCGAAATGGTTAATTTCATGGATGAAAAAAATGGATGTGGATGAAAAATAAAATTCTTTTATGGGATAGGAAGGCAAACGAGCAGTCGTATCAACCGATGAAAATCGATGAAGGCGGTGATTGCCTATGAACATTCGCAGCCTAATAGGCAGTGCAGACGCGTTGCCGGCCTTTAAGGAAAGAGAAAATTGTCATTATGGGAGAGGGAGGGGAGGGGAAGGGAGGAGGGAGGGGGAGGGGGTTAGGTTTCCGGGACTCAACCATTCAGCGAACGAAGCACGGTGGCTAAGCTGCAGCTCAGACGCCGGTTTTCTGCGGGAGTGTGGCCGGCCCATTCATGCTACACACAAACACTATGCCATTCTTGACAAAGTATTCGTCTGCAGCGCCGCTCTACCACTGAAAATAGGTATTGTACTTAATATGATTGTGAACTATGTTATCGAATTGTAGAGATGGGTAGGGACGGAAAATTTTGAATAACTTATTGGCAGAAAATGTGTAAATCCGCCACTGTTTGTCTTTCCTTGTAGAGTGTGTTTGATCTTTGCTGCCTTTCGTCTGCCGATCCGTCAATTGTAGTATAGTGGTGTAGTGAGAAGTCCTGCGTGTGAACTGCAGTTTTTTTAAAAAAACCTTTTTTATTTTTAATAAAAATACTATGTACATAACACGATAAGCTCGTATATATGTATGTACGTATGTAGACGTCAGAAAACGTAATTTTTGTAATTAGAAAATGACGTATTTTCGTTTTATACACCATTTGAATGAGGCGAAAACCAGCATCGAATGACCTCGGTCGTTTTTTGAAAGAATTAAAAAATTAAAAATAAATTCGACCGAGACCACTCGACACAGTTTTTGTTTCTGATTCTAACGGTGTATAAACCAAAATACGTCATTTTCTACTTACAGCAAATACTTTTTCTGTCGTCGATATGTATTGTGCAGTGTGTGACTTTAATTATCTAAACCGTTTAATCCAGTCTTCCAAGTTAATCTCTTGTAAACACATCCTAACACATCACAGCCGCCGCCTCTTAACTCTCAGTAAACACCGACTTTTTTCACGAGTACCTTACGGCTCTCTCTCTGCAGCCAGGACTGTATAAAGCGACTACATCATAATCGTCGACGCTTTTTCCTACTAAGATCTTATTCATCATATAAACATAAGTGTAAGAAAATTAAGTTCTTTTAAAAAATATTGTATTTTAAAATAATTTCACTACATTTGCATACTATTGGAGAAAATAAGTCCACAATATCCATGAAAAGGCTTGCTCTACTTGGTGATAAAGGCTAATCAATATAAATAAGAGGAAGCTTATGCTCACCTTGGAAAGAATAAAGAACACTAGAGTCATAGAAATATGTGAAATCTCCAAGATCTTCTTGATGAAGGAGAGACAGAGTAAAATGGAAGCAAATAGTTCAGAAATCTTAAATGTTAATGATAATGACGTCCATATTATTTATGTAAAGTACAGTATTCGACAGTAAGTTACATATTGTTTTTACCTCATCCCTCGTTTTTCTTCGTATCTCTAATTCTTCTGTAGATTATATAAATCTTTTTCTATTTCTTCTTTTCAAAAACTAATTGTGGTTGTAATAGATTGTTTACACTTTTTTAGTTTAAAAAATTAAATAATTACATATAATGGATAAATTATTACACATTTTTAACAAATTTACTTATTACTATAAACTATAGTTTATTGTTTAAGAATATTTATTATTTAAAAAGAATACAATTCACTTATTTCAGAACTACAAGTTAATAAAAAATAATAAACATTATGATTGTAAGATAGACGACAAAATAGATATTTTGAAGGTAGATGACAATAAAAGCGAATACGTCTTGAGTAACAGAGAAATGATAGGCACTTATTACGTATGGAAAAATATATAATTGCTGAACTACTGCATTAATGAAATTGCTAACTGTCAGCAGTGATAAAAATGAAGTAGTAGCCTTATAAGCCACAAAACGCAGTGGGCGCACTTATCATTGATGTGTAAGCGCCTTTAGCGCCACCAGTAGTTTGATCTCGCCGACAAGACTGTTAAGTGCGACAGAAGTATCTTCCGAGGGACTTTTTATTGGTCTTTTCCCCAAAAATATAAGTATATTCTTTTTTAAATCTCATTTTACCTAATAAACGGTTTTAGACTTAGATAATTACAGAAGTTTAATTGCTTTTTATTTTAAAAAATAGTGTTGATTTTTATATCGAGAGGAGAATTTCTTAAATGATCTCACAAAATGAAATATTGTAGTTTAATATTGAAATATTGAATTCCAAAGCAAAATATATTTTTGGAATTAATTACATTTTACTATATTAAACTTTCGGCGTAGGTACTTACTCAATATATTTAATTCAAAAATAAAATATAAGTGAAATATATTTTTATATTTCTTAACCATCAAATGAATGTATGTAGAGAATTGTATTTTATTTATATTAATGTTTATTATGTATATTATTTTATAATTTTGTGATTTATGTATAATAATTTTTATTATAATATAAAATATGTGTATAAATAAAAATTCAGCATACACGTAATGATTATTATTTCTAGACATCTTGGATTCTATTTACTAACTTGTTTCGGGAAATTCTACAACATTTAAGCTTGTTTGATAAAAGTTCTCCTTTAGAATATTATATTTAATCTGTAATAAAAACGACAAATACAGTAACCCAATATATTTTGCGACGTTTGAACGCGATTAGTGCGACTTTCATTTTGCCGAAACCAAATCAAATATTTGATCACCTTTTTCGCTGCAGGATGAGTTCTTACTGTGTGTTTGCTGGTCCGTAGTTTGTGAAAATTTGAAATTGGCAACTGTTTGTTTTGCTCTTCAATGTACAAAGTAAATGTACCGCTGTGTTTATATGGTTTGTGTTGATCGAATGAAACTCAAATAGTTCGATAATATGTAGTAGGTATGTGTTTTGCCTGTTGTGTTGCGGTCTGAACAACTCCAAATATAGCTGGGAAATCCTACTTAAAGAACGACTTTCTACACGAATAAGGGTTTTTAGAAACAGGTATTGTTCCCCAGAAATTTTTACGCTATAGCTGACATGCGAAAACTCACCACCTTGATGCAGGACCCACCGTCCACAACACAGCGACATCCAACGGCGTAATATCAAGATACTCAGAACACAACGACTAGATATCGCTGTCAGAAATAAGGCGCGTTGTCGGCCTTTAAGAAATGTGTAGGCTTGTATTGTATACCTTAAGATAAGGATAATGCGAGTCCTCAGATGGCTTTCAGAAGGATAAGCGTGCAAGCAAGAAATGTGTTTTAGCAGGTTATTAAATGTTTAAATAACCCTTTTTGTTGTCATAGACAAATATGCTTAATTATACGTGGGAACGAACTAAAACAATTACCATTTTTCCGTCTTATTTCAAATATCGTAATGTGTTTAATTGTTTTAAAGCTATAACAATGTCATGTTGTTATGGATTCAGCTGTCTAAGAGACGGTACAGACTAATGTCAGAATTGTGTAAATAAATTAATTTGATTTCCTTTTCACTCTATACAATTTTTATATACGAATGGAGAACAAACTATCATGTCACATATGATGACAGTGACCTTGCAGATCCATTGGCAGCATTGAAAAAAGTGTAGGATTAGATTGGACTTCTAAAGATCGTTAGTGGAACAAAAATGTTTCCGAGTATTTCTCGAGTTTCTCAAGTGTGGTATTTTTTTGGACTTGCCGGGCCATTGTTATTGTATAATAGATAAAAAAGATGACAAATTCCATCGTATGATTCTATGGTAACAAATACATAAAATAAGAAAGCAAATCTGTCTGTCCTTACGAACTGCATCGCTATAAATATATAATATATTTGGTCTACACATATTTATTCCGACTCTGATTGGGGTAATCCGCATTGGAAAAGCAAGGTGGGTTAATGTTCGTTCCTCCAGAAATGGGGAGACCCATACCTAGCTGCCTACCAATGGAACATATGGATGTATATGGCCTATGAAAAAGAAGCTCGGCAGGGTTTTTCTACTGAAACGATCGGCGAGCTGAGTTTCACACTGGTACTCCATTATGGAGCATGCATCAAATGCTAGATTCATTTAATAGGTTGTTGTTCCCTTCTTTACTTTTAAGTTAAAGATAATTTCCTAGCTTGGAGTGGGTAGCGCTTTCATCCATGATCATGAAACACACAACACTTTTTGTAGTAATATAAGCGGATATTAACCAATTAATTTTCCGTAGTAATGTCTGAATCTACAAATTTTATTACAGTTAGGTAGACGCTTTATTATTTATTCTGCTCTTTTAGGATAAGAAAATTTTAATAGGATTTTTTTATTTTATTTCTTTCTCTCTGTTTTGTAGTAATCTGTGCACGTATCATGTTCCCATCAATCAGTGGTCCCTAGCGGTGCTTAATCGCATCGCAAATATTTGCCGTCGGCTTTGAATCTGAGACTTAGCGCCGGGACGGTGAGAGCCGCCGCTTTTTGTTACAACACCCTCAGCCGGCGGCGAGGCGTTTTTATTGAATTATCTTTTGTTTTTATAGGTTCCTGGTAGTTTTGTTTGTATTGGAATTAAG
This sequence comes from Baronia brevicornis, assembly GCA_031353405.1. Lineage (NCBI taxonomy): Eukaryota > Metazoa > Arthropoda > Insecta > Lepidoptera > Papilionidae > Baronia > Baronia brevicornis. Next base: position 378,671 of record JASFAT010001918.1, read on the forward strand.
TTTTGTTGCTTTAGTCAGCTTGTCAACTTAATGTGATTTTCATGGATCTTGCAAAATTTTAAGCTTTTTGGGCTAGGCCTTGTCTAGCAGTGGACTTTCTTTGGCTGATGATGATCATGGAAGAGATAGACAAACGAGCAAATATCTCACGTAAGGTTAACCACTTCCGCCGCCCCCAGACAGTTCTTTCCACATTAATAAAATATTTTTCTATTCTTTAAACAATTCGATAGTTTTAGTAATAGCAGTAGTAAATAATAAATATGAATACCTAAATACATAATGTAAATCATCTCACTGTTATTAAATACACAATAAAGTAAATAAATATTTATATCCAGTACAACATTTTAATTATAAATAATCCCTCAACGATCCTTATGTAATTGAAAGGCAAGGATAAATAGGTAGGTAATGTAAAGACAACGGCATAAAGGTAAGGATGTAATTGAATGTGGAATTAAACGAAATAGAAAGGTGCCCAGCAGCCGTTTTTCGTCTTATAGTGGCTGCCGAAGGTTGACAGTTAATTTCGTTTTCAACCGAAATTAGAATGACTTGGTGTAAGTTTGTGAGTGAATTCAGATAACAAGGCAATTTATTTGAATTCATCGCTTGATTTAAACGCGGTCTTGAAAAGACGATGTTCACGTAACATCTTATGCGATTTGGACGATGAAATGGCGTCGTTCAGATCTACCGACAATATTAACACTCATACGCACCCATGAGCACGTAGAGCAGGGAACACTTCTACACCGGCCTTTACACGAGATTATCTCACGTACCCGGTCGGTTCTCACCAACTAGATCCTAGGGCCAAAGGGATTAATAGGGACCCTAGTTACATAGGTCTAATCCTCTCCTACACGTTTAGCGTAGCGTCATGGCGAAATTAAAATCGACACACACACACTGTAATTCTGACACGGCGTCGAGCCGATGGAATGAATTATATTTATAATGAAATGAATTATACTTGAGAATCTGCGATTTGAGCAGATTCTCAAGTATAATTTTACTAGCCTGCCGGCCCTAAGCCTGCGGAATCAGGATTCGATAAATATGTTAAAGCCAATAGGCTATCAGCATTAACATCTTTGAGTCATAAGTAATTAATCAGTGTTAAACTGTTAAGTTTATAAACAATCAACTTCAAAAACATAAATCTTGATACTCGGAAACTCACACCTACAAACACATTAAACGAACAACACCGATTGTTAACGGAATTCTACCGCAGGCGTGCCGGAAGCAAGGCTCGCAGGAAGCTAGACGGCAGTATATCATATGTGGGCGTAAGATGTAACACCTCGCTAGCGTCGCGAGGGTTGTACGTGGCTCTAAATAAAACCACCCGGCAACGTAAACAACAAGGTGACGCCTATATATTTTTTTCATCATTACCAATGTGGGGTGTACATTTAACGTAACTTTCGTCTTTTTGATACAGCATGTTCCAGATTTTACATGGTTAAGTAATATGTTGTCATAAGTTTTTAACAACGCCTCTTAGAACCTTTGACAATGATTACCAGACAACTGCATGACATAATATAGATTTCTCAATTTATCTTAGTTGTCAATAGTAACGCGTTTGTTTCCGCTACGTTCTTGTGAGTTACCTTAGGATTATTTGGATGATCTTCATCTGTTGTTCAATAGTCTCTTTCGTCTTTTAGCTGGATGATATTGTTTCAATGGTTGATTTCATCCATTTCGCGGAGGTTGATCGTTGATGCGGCAAAATGTGGTGTTTTGTTGTAGTTCTTCATGTGCCTTCTCTATCCTGGAGGTCGGCGACCGTTTGTCTGTATTTATTCTTATCCTCAGACATGCAAATCAACTTTTCCGTGCTTGCCACCTTAAGCCAGTCTTTTATATTTGTAGTCCATAAAATTCTTCTTCTACCGCGACCCGGTTTTACTTCAATTCTATCCTCAATAATGATAGAATATGGAAAGATAGGATTACAAATGAAAGAGTTTTGGAATTAATAAACAAAAATTTAGAGCTACTTACAACGATCGATAAGTGCAATGCAACATATTTCTGACATATTCATCGAAACGAGAAATACAATTTATTTTTTGTATTTACGGTTCATTAAAAAAATGTTTTTTCACTTTTAAAGTGCAATAAATACAGCCGTAACTGTTGCTGCCGTAAATCCACTGCTGGAAATTGCTTTTCTTTAATATTGAAAGGTGTTGCTGTAATCCTACGCTAGGCGGGTGAATTGGGGATTGTAGATTTTTTTTTCTCCACGTACACAATCTACGGAAAAAATGTTGGAAACCAAATAAGCAAGAAATTTCGAGAAACAAACCAGAAAGAAATGCCGGGAACCAAAACAAGCAAACCCTTTTCCTTAAACTAAATCATTTTTCTAAATTTATTATGATTGTTCTCAGTTATTTAACTGAAGACTCTAACGAACGTCTATTTAAGTTTTATTGCGTGTTTAATATTTTGAAAGAAATAAAGTATTAAGATAATACTTTATTTGAGACAGACAGCGGCCATAATTCGGTGCCAATGGCATCATTAAAAACGTCTGGCAACTATAACTGAACAAGTGAACGGGATTAGAGTTTCAGTTAATAATTTTTTTTGCTTAGTAATTGAAACAGAGCATTGCAAATGTTCCGAAATTCATGTGTTTAAGGAGGTGCCATTAGAATGTAAAATTTTAAAAGTTCCAATTAAGCCAAATAATAATTTATGTCAGGTAATAGTTGTATAATAGAACGTAATTATTAAATGCGAAAGAAAGTCTTTGTTATTTATTTCCTCTTTATTAATATTTTAGAATGGCAGAAAGACATTAGTCTTAGAGTTAAAAAAGAACAACTCAATATATGTATGTACTTGCAATTACTCAAATTAAGGGGATTCGAGATGTATCAAGCCAGATTCACCGACAAAGCTCTTCAAGTTAGCAGACTGAAGTGGCAATGGGCTGGAGCCTATCGTCGAGAACCGACAATAGTAGACAAGGTACTGTGACGTGCCCGCCGTTCCTCTTACGGTGACACCCGGGATCTTTAGGGGGTTTTTATCTTCTAATAAAATTCTTCAAAATTATATTAATTTATTCTTCCATTTTATTGTACATTTATATCAATACATTTATATTAATACTTTATTATATTTTACACTTTTCAATTTACATTTTATATATGTGCCGAACGGGTGACATGTATATAAAAAAATATATGTATATAAAAAAACGTCAAACGAACTAAATTTTGTTTTAATAGAAAACTATTTCTTTATTTTCAAATAACGAATTAAAATAAAAAATAAATAATATATTAAGTTTATTGCATTAGTGATACATTTATTAATGTATCACTACAGTATGCACTCAAATCTTTTCCTTTTCACAAGCTCATTACCCTGTTTCATTAAACCTAATATTTTTGTGTGTTCTCTGTTCTTAATTCGTTAACTTGTTTTGTTCCGGATTTTCCTTCTAGATTTGGGTATCAGGAAAATAACAATAAGCAATAGATTTAGCATGTTATCCTTTCAAATGCCGGCCGGAGAGCATAATGCCAAAGATAGCATACAGATGACAGAATTATTCCAATAACATCTGATCCAGTATAGGACTTGAGACCGTTTGCTTCATAGATAAGGAATATAGTTTTAGTTTTTGGTTGAAAAATATAATAATAGGAATCTTATGACATTATGCCATGGAGTAAAAAGATTTTGTATATAACGGTAGCATAAAATATTATTTTAAGAAAAGAAAATTATTTTTGTAAATTGTAAATTTTATATAATTTTTCTCATGGGATAGCAGATAGAAGGCAAACGAGCAGACGTGTTATCTGATGGAAAGCAATAACGCCGCCCATAAATATTCGCAAGTATCATTATGGTAGTGGGGAGGGGGAGGGATGTTGGGCCTCCGGACGAAGCGCAGTAGCTAAGCTACCACTCAGACTCCAGTTTTCTGCGGGAGTGTGGTACTTCCCCGGGCGAGCCGGTCCGTTCATGCTACAGACAAATAATATGCCATACTTGACAAAGTACTCGTGTGAAGCGTAGTTCTACCACTACCCAAATTAACATAAATAAATAATAAAAACACTTTACTTTACGTAGTATGCAATGCATGCGGAGTACAACTAGTAATGACAACTTATAAAAATAACATTACTACCCTAGTAAGTAAATACCTTTCCAACATAACCTGGCAAAGAATGTAAACGTTGCCATTGTAAAAAATAGAAACACCTTATTCTTAAGAAATCAGTACCATGAAAGCCACTCCACTACTGAATGTAAGCGTCTCCGAAACAAGGAGGATGTACATATAGTTTGCGATCACGCTAAATAGGCAGAGAGATTGGTGAGTGCTTAATATATTTTTTTCGATCAATATGTAACATCGGTACTTATTATTGGAGACAAAATTGGAACTTTAAGAGATCAAATACTTCATCTTCATTTAGACACACTGTGGTAATACTATCTGTAAATCATTATTAAGCAAATCACTTGATGGAAAGCAATCAACGCCGCCCACAGACATCCGCAATAGCACATGTAGTACAGACGCGATGTCGGCATTAAAATTTTGTATTTTTTCTCATTTAAAAACAAATTAGTAAATATTTGTACTGTACTTGCAACAAATTTTTGCTTATAAGCACTAATGGAAGAAGGAATACCGCAACTTTTTCCAAACAATCTAAACATCCCAGTAGATCACGTCGTGGTCGAATCTACATTGATAAGATTACGGTCGGCCACAAAAATGGACTCATACAATCAAAGTAGCCAACAAATAACCACATGCCTACCTATAAGTTACGTCTCCACATAGTTTATCATGTAACATTTACTTGCAGTGTGATATTCACCGTATAATTTTATTGAAGGCGGCGAAAACATTATCTAAATATTGTGGGTTGTCTTCAATTCCCTCCCACGTTATATAAAGCTCCTAAGTGTTTATCCTTTGAAAATGACAGACATTATGTTAATATACTGGGTTAATAACATTGTTGATGTCGCTATACTTGTGAGTGTGATACTTTCGTGATTCCATGCTTTGATTCACAGTAAAAGAAAGACCGAATATGGGCTTCTAATACAACCAGTAGTAAGGGATGAGATACAGGCTTATTACTAGTTAGAAAGCTAGCTACAAAGTAATTACTTTTTAGATTTTAATGATTTAAAATATCAACATCTATGATTTTATTTGTTATTGTGAAAATATGGAGACAGCGTACAATATGCAATCTTTTCATGCAAATTCGGGATCAAGTTGACGATAAAATCGAGGTAATTTATTTTTTATAAGACACATATATTCTTCTGTTTAAGTGTTTAGTGTAAAATACACACATAAGAGTATTAAAGAAAAATTATGTTGTGAATATTTTTTAAGTTCATGTCAATAAGATAGATCTTACATAGAGGGCTCAACTCGCCGCAAACTAGCATACAAGAAAACACTATTACTCATAATCACACATTATTGGGTCACTGTTTGTATTCATTGTTAACACAATAAAATGAAATAAAATTATAATAATAAAACTTTCTTTTTTTATAAAAATCGCTTTAATTTCTAAAACACGTCACTCACAGATAAGATTTCAGAAAGAGAAAAATTGAAAAATTATATAAATAAAAGTAGCTTTTGATAAATTAAAATACTTATGTGAAACTATACTTATTTATTTATTAGGCCCAAAAACAAGTTACAGTCTTAAAGAATACTATATTATTTTGCATAACAACGCCCGGACTACAACTCTTTAAATTTGCGCACAGTATGGCTACACTTTAACAATAGTATTTCATTATGCAATAAATAAGACATTTAAAATATAAAAAGAAGGATAACAATAATTTTGTGATCTATCGGCTGCCAAAGATATCACGGAGCGATCGCCTTAATTGATGTATTTTGATATTGAAAATATCCACCGTTTCTGTGCCGTGGTCAATAGATATATTATTGTGTAGTATACAAGTGTTTACTTAATCTATAATTTAACCAAACAGGTTTGAATCTTTGCACCGGTTGCGTAAATAGATGCGTTACTCCACAATGCAAACATCTTAAACTTTTTTATTGCAAAGGCTTTCCATTGTGATCCAAATGATTCCTTTCAACGCAGCATGCCATTCCGCTACAGTAAAATCTTATACGCCTACATTTACTATGCAAAAACCGTTGAAAACGGAATGAACAGTAACTGATGGACATATTTCAGGAAATTTAAGAATTGTGAGCAATATCGCTTTTTGATCGTTTTTCTATTTAGATGTAAATTATGTATCATGATAGTCTTCTATTCTTTTACTAACTATGGACTAATTGATAAAGATTTTGATGAGGTAATACATGTGTGCTATCCTCAATACTGGACTAGACTATATATATACTATAGTTTAGTGGGAATCAATAAAAACATTATTTGTTTATTTATTTATATAGGACACCGGCAATGCTTACATTATTACAATTTAAATTAATGTTAAAATCGCCGCACGAATCGTGATTTGTAATGTTATTTTTTTATTTTTATTTTTGTAAACTATATTTATTTTTGTTTGTATAGTTTAGTTTATAGTTTCTAATTCTTTGTTGCATACTTTTGTAAAATTATATTAAGTATGGCAATTAGAATAATATATGTAATACCTAAATGTATCATAGAAGGGAACTGTCTGCCGTAGTAGAGGGTTCTCCCTAGTTCGGCAGGCAGTGAAACAAAATTGTAAACTTGTTAATGATCAATAAATATATTATTATTATTATTATTTATATATACAAATTCCCGGAGCATGAACCAGTATAGGTTACAGTGATAAACAAGAGAAAGATACAGATACAGATGCATATCAGTGTTCTATTGCCTTTTTTATGTACCTATATCATCCACCTGACAAAATCCGACATAATTTTTCGACATAAGCCACTTTTTCTTCCAACCACCTTCTGCAGACAATCGCTCCATTTAGCGAGACGCCAACACTTATAGCCTAGACATGGTCTCCATTCTATCGTTCGTTTACTCCATCGAACCGTTAGAGATCGAAATCGGTAACTTTAGCATTGATCCATTAGTTTGTCTTAAGTGGAAATAAAATTAATTAATTTATACACTTCCGAAATAATGTTTCCAGATTACATTATAAGACACATTCACATACACACAGTAGCATCAAGTCCATGTTTTTATCAATAGATCATATTATATTATATAATACATAATTGTATAGATTTACGTTCTTAAAATACTTATATTCTATAATATTTATATACTATAGAAGGAATGGCAATATTTAGCTGTAATACTGCCTAGCACAGCAACAACTGCTAATATAAGTATCAAAATCATTATTTTGTAAAATAAAAATAAATGAATAAAATAAACTGTGAAATCGTTCAGAATAAGTGCGTCCAATAGGTGTGAATAAAAAGAGTTGATTTTCAATTTGGATACGCGACTGTGCCGGGGTGGCAATTCCGAAGATCGTAGCGATGGCGCGGGCGATAGTCGATCGCCGGGGAAATCACGCTGACGACCCAATGCAAATTTAACGCGATGCTTGTGAATAATATTCTTGACTGGATGTTACCAGAATAATACAATATTTAATGAAATCTTATAACATTGAAAAAGTTTCATATATGCTTTGACGCTGGAGTGGAGACCGCATCCCGACACACGTTCTGTGGTAACATCTCCGAACCAGATGGAGTGACGAAACTTATAACGTCACGCGTTCTGAGAACTGCACGTCAGTGGAGACCGCATCTCGATACGTGTAGTGTGGAGTGGAGTGAACCAGATGGAGTGACGATTACGTCATTTACAACGTCACGCGTTCTGACAACCGACGTGATGGACAACGCCGTTTAGCAGTTTAAGGAAAAGAAAGAAGAAGGATAGACAAATTTTCTACTAAAACTGATTTTAATAATTATTTTACTAAAACTAGTTTTAGTTTCGGCAAATAATTGTATGAAGGTTCACAGATGATGCACAATTTACTAATATTGCTTTCATATAACTAAATGAAAAAACTGTTTTATAACTAGAAAAGCACTCGATCTGTTGAGCTCGGAAAAAGCTCAGCAGGTCTTTGAACGAGTTTCCTTAGTCGTTTCTTTTCTGTTCAGACGAATCTTAAAAAAAATGGCGGTAAAAGCTTGGTTGTTAGGCGGTGAATGTACTTTCTTACGTAATTGGTATAATTTAAATTTGAATTTAAGGATATACTCTTATTTCGCAATTATACGCAGAAACTAAATTTTATTTGGAAGTATTAATAATAAAGATAAAAATCTTGTATCGTACATGTAAAAATAATGCAGGAACATTTCACTTCCAGATAATTTCACTCTTTGATTCCGTTTAAATGTAAAACGTCGCAATAAGCGTCAAATTAGATTCCATTAAAGGAAATTGTCACGTTTCTTAAAGCGGTCCAGTATTATTGGCTGGAGCGAAATGAATGAAGAAAACATGCCAAAGTTATTTACGAAGTTCATTTTTTGTTTCCGAGTTTTACATTTCTTTTTTTTTATATTCAGTTATTATTGACTATATGATTACATTAAAAATCGCCTACGTTTTTAAATTAAAATTCTTTATATCTTCAACATAATACATTACATTTCTAAAATATCAGTAAGTAATTTATCTTTATATATCATTTATATTAATCATAAATCGTAGTAATCATAATGGCATACCTAAATATAAGTCTTAAATTTGTATACAGATTTTTTACATTCTCATCCTTGGACGTTGAATTTCTAAAATTGTGTTAACGCTATAAAAGTTTCTTCTATACAGTTTTCAAGGCACGCTGTTTCAGTTGTTCTATATGACAATATAAGTAAATATAGATTTAATTCTATCTTATAAATGATTAAAGGGGTCAGGCGTTACTTTGCGGAAATCCATTACTATGTGAACAGTTAGAACTTTTACTTAGCTAAAATCCCCGAAAAGCAAACAAAAACAGAAAAAATGTTTGGTGTTGTTGATAGTAATTGGGCGGTGGAGAGTTGCTGACGGCCGTTTTTCGGTAAGATTTAGTTTAAGTTCCCTGTAAATCCACTTTTTGTACTAGAAATTCAATCTTATAGTAAATATAGATGAAGCTCATATAATACTAGCAGACCCAGTAGACGTTGTAAAAAATGTAGAAGCCGATTGCAGCGTCAGCTACCGGGTCTAATTATGGATATGAACCATCCAGAAACCCACTCAAAAATTTCACCAAAATTAGTCCAGCCGTTTAGCAATTTTTCAGTAGTTAACACACGAACAGAAGAATTATGTAGTATATAAAGATTATAATACACTATCACAACGACACACAGACTACCTAAATACAAAAACTGATCTTAATCATACTGGATGAAGTCATCTCAGCGAATCATTAAATTCAAAGCTGGTTTTAATGTAGCTTAACAATTACGTAGTTATAGTTGAGAAATAGGTAGATAGTGAAATATAAAGCGGGGGCCACATTGAAAATGTAAATTTCTGTTGCTGTTTCATACGTCCATGGAATACTTACATAGTACTGATTGGAAGAAGTACTAATGACGACCGATTGGCTCAGTGGCGGGGCCCTCCGTCCGCGAAGTCAATGGTCGCGGGTTCGATTCCCGCATCGGATTAAATATTTATATGGATTTATAAATGTTTATTCCGAGTCTGGTAACCCCCCCAATCCGCATTTCCTTTCCTGTCCCTTCCTTTCTTCTCTATCCTTTCCCTTCCTCTTCGCCAATCCACGGTCTGCCGTGCCAATGGATGCGTGGCTAAGGGCGAGCCTAGTCGTAAAACGTGCCGATCGTCCCGGGGTCGGGCTCCCCCGGGGACTATGGTGCCTTATTTCAGCATGCAGAGCTCTGCTGGGGCTGACCTCCATCCTCCCTTGCGGCTCGTGGGATTCACTTAGACGAATTTAATATACCTAATTTGTCGAAAATGACGGCGACGTGGTTCGCCACCCGTCACGTCCTGATTCTCACGAGGGCGAAAAGCGATCAATGACGAGCCGTTTCGCTGCGATGAATGGCAGCGGATGGAGCTCTGTGGTCTCTGCCAACCCCTGCGGGGGATAGGCGTGAATATATAAAAAAAAAACTAATGTGGAACTACTCCAACTTTAGTAAAAACTAATAACTATATATAGGATGTAATTCTAAGAAATAGCGATTATAGGACTATCATAAGAAAGAAGAGAGAATTAAATAGTGTCGTAAATGATGCACATTTGATTGCAATTATTGTCTCATTTATTTTCTTTTTTTAAAAGGAATAGTAGATAAATAAACAAGCGGGTCACTGTAAGGAATCACCGTCGTCCATTGACATCTGCAATTAAGAAGACGAATAAATGAATAATGAGAGTGGAGGAAGAATTAGTGAGACAAGAAGATGGAAGTGACAGGAGGGAAAGATGAAATCAATAGGAGGGAAAAAGAGTTGTACGTACGCACCGTACGAAACGCAGAAACAAAAAAAAAATGGTAGCACTTAAAAACTATATTCTGTGAGATTGAAGTACCTACCTACTTCCTAGGTCGGGCTCTTGATGACTACTAAGTCATCTATTCGCGCAATATCGAATTTGATAAGTAGTAAATAAGTATTTTATAAGGAGCATCTTTTATGTTGTAGAGGAAATAATGTATTTTATAAGGAGCATCTTTTATGTTGTAGAAGAAATAATGTACTTTATAAGAAGCATATTTTATGTTGTAAAGGTACGCTGTTTACTCTGAACTTTTTAGAAATTTTTCTCTGTGAAAAAATTGTCTGCGCATGGACGAATGCGCAGTGAAAGAAATGTTTTTTTTTTTTTATTTATCTCGTGGACATCTTAAGAGGGGATTGTAGAAGCTAATACTTACTAATACCAATGGAAAAGCAGAAGCGTGAAGTACCTATACTTAGCTCGAAGATTATGGCAATACCCGTCATTTGTAAAGGAGACCAATATACGATGGAGATAATGTCAGGCGTTACTTTGCGGAAATCCATTATTAAGATAAACATTCAAAACTTACTTTGCTAAAATCCACGTGAAACCTTTCGCAGTGGATCTTACCAAAGTAAGTTTTGACCGTCCATATTGATGATTAGGAGCTTATTAACTTGTTTTTAGTAAGTGTAGTAGTATAATAGTCTCAGTTTAGCCAGTGTGGCCGTCTCATAAGTTTCAGTCACTTATATTTTGACATTGACTATGTATTTGCATTTGAAAAACTATTATGTGTCTCAAGCATATAACCTTCTTGACTTTGGAGCAGACATTTTGATTTTTACCGCTTACTTAAAACCGCGGCATCGATGTAAAGATAAAGGCGCACAATTATATTAAACACATTTTTATTATATCTGTGCTCACAATTATTGCTGAGTCTTAAAAATAAAATTTATACATTTATTTTTGCAGCGCTTGATGCAATTAGGGTTGTTTCTGTATTGTATCGTAAAATTTCGTCATTTTTTTAAGTAAATAAATATTTAAAAATAATGCATGAAGAAATTGATATTTTATTTTTATTAGCTACCTTCACTAGTATTTCTAATATCATTATTAGAACTTTCAAAAGCAATGCTTCTGTAATACCTATGGAATAACGTATATCTATGGACGGTGTTGATTGCTTTTTCAGGCGACACATTTGCTGGACTGCTCTCCTATCCTATAAAAAATGTAGTCCACTACTCCTCAAGATTAAGATGTGTTGTTGTAAACCCTAATCTTGGCAGGCGGATTACAATTAGTTTTGATTAATCAGCTAGAAGCTATTCCCTATTTGCTCCTAAAGTTATCTCGTAAGACAATCATGGAAACATTTACGATAGCCCTATTTTATGTCAAGAGCGTACAATATTTCCCCACATACCACCACAACCAGTTTCAAAAGTTAACTTCTAGAGAGTACACCATATGAAATTTAACTTCTAGATAGTATATACTAATGATACAAGTTAATGTAAGGTTTCTTATCTGTGTAATACACAACGATTTAGAGACATTTGGTAGCCCTAAGGGAAGAAGTCAAATTCGGTGCAAAAGTTCTTAAACAAACACTAATTAGATTTCGATCTTTACGTCCATCATAAGCTGGACCGTATTCGGTAACATTAACAATTCAAAAGGCAATTACCGAAAGTTACTTTTTAATAAACGTGCACCGCCTTTAATTAAGTCATTAAGATAAGGCTAAGAACACAAATGAAGCACTTTGTAATCTACTACGGAAGCCATTCGGAAGCTATCCGAAACCAAACAGAAATATGTAAATAATAAAAGCGCTGCATTGGTAATAATGTCTCCAACCATTACCTATTTTCGAGATGTTATCGATTAAGTCGATTCTGTTAACTCGTATTTCAATTGGTAGGTACCGGTTATTGCTTGATCCAGCTTTTTTACTAAACAATTTATACTTTGCAAGATGTCTAACAGCCTCAAGTATTAGTTATCATTTAAATATTTATCATTTCATTTAATTAAGGACGATAAAAAACCATTACCTTAAAAAGATAGACAGTCAAGCTTACTGAAGACCCATGAACCAACAATCCGCGTGTTCGCGTATCTTAGCAAAGTCCGTTTGAATGTCCATCTTTCTAATGGATTTGTGCAAAGAAACGCTTGATTCTATAAAATATACATATACCTTAATGAGCAAATTCGAATGTATTTCGAAAGAACCGAAATAAATTAAGGGAGCATATGGTAGGAGACCCAAACAACAAAGCGAGCGCGGCCTACATAAATTTCAATTAACCGAGGTGACACAACGTGATCACGAATTTTATCAGAAGCCATACATACATCTGACCGCGGCGTTAGAATACATTCACTTTATTGTTTACTTTACACTGACAACTGAGCGGTTGTTTCACTGGATATCGGCTACTGGATTAAGCCTTTGTTACGCTACCGTGACGAAAAAATTGTCGGAGTGCGTTAATAAGGACCGTTATGTTTTGAGTGCGCGATGACATGTTGATTTTAAATTGCTTTAAGTAGCCGTATTTAAAAAGGTGCGCTTCCGACAAGGTGACAGTGTGAATTAATTAGTGAATTTGCAAATATGATGACGGATATGATAATATGATAATTAGGTACTTTTGTTAGTATGTCTCTCCGACAAGCGAAGAATATCCCTCCTCCTATAAACCTTATAAACTCCCTATAAATATTCTCCCTATAAACCTTAGGACTAACCTTATTAAACCCAAAAAAAATGATTTGTCTAGTAGACAAATATGTTTTTCATTCACATGTCAATTTCCTTCTAGACTCAATTGTTTCAAAATGACCTTTCATATCGATGGCTTGTGTTTTTTAATTGTCAATTAGTGTTAAAAGGTGCTCCCTAACATGTGTCGCGTTTTATTTGAACTTTGCCGCCATCTTTGTTGTCTGTGGTCAAATCGAGTATGTATTCTAAGAATTATGTTAAGTGCTACTTATAAATTTTAATGATATCATCAGGTCTTGTTAACATCAAATGAGGTTATGACATCGCTGTTATGGTATGTAATAGTGTCTTTGGAATTCCGTTTCCCTTAAGTCTACTAAAAAAGGGCTAAAAAAAGACTAATTAACGGAAATCTTAAGACTTAATAGCACAATTCATAAATATATGTATAGCTTATAGATACATATCCCATTCTGGGGCATTCTGGGGCGATTCTGTGCATTCCGTTAATCCGACTGGGATAAGCATGGTGGGTTACTCTGTGTCTCCAGCAATGAGAAAGCCCAGTGCCTGCTGTAAAAATAAATTTAAAAAAAAAAGTTTAACATTCCTAGTTCCACATTAGGTATCTCAGTGCCATTGTAATACACAAATAATATGGAAAAATACTCTCTAAATACCTAGAAATTAAAAATATTATATGAAAGTTAATATTTAATAATATTATAGAGTAATCGATTAATATTTTTAAAGGTTTTGATTTTGTTCGATTTTTGTTACAAAAAGTAATAAATAATCTACGAAGTACATATATATTCATACATATCGTCACGCCTGTCTCCTGTAGGGGTAGGCAAAGACCACAGATCTCCATCTGCTACGATCTCGGTATACTTTACTTGCTTCCTCCACATTCATCACTCTCCTCATGCAACCCGGAGCGCTAAGGGTATTCTTGACCTGCCCTTTCTTAAAAACATTTTGGTCAAGGTATGTTTTCCGTGATCTTCCCCTACCGACCCTTCTATTCACATTCGCAACGTAAATTTCTTTTGCCAGTCGTCTTGCATCAGGATTTGTGACTCTATGTGCCCAAACCATCTAAGCATCCCTTTCTCAACTTTTGTCACGACACCTTTTACTCCTTACATGTATTCACCTTCTTAAATACCTACTTGCAATTTACTTATAGTTTAAACTCTGCGGGAGTTGTGATCCTTGCTATGAAGTCGTACAACAAAGATGTGCTTAGATCGTTGCTTTGCATTCGTTTTGCTCAATTAATGTGTTACCGTGAAACGTTATAAAACGACCCGAGTCGCCTACTGCTCCACCCAGTATAGTCGCAAAGAAAAGTGATTTGAAAATTTACTTTTTATTTATTACACTTGATTCCATGGATTAGTAATCTATGGTTCTCTGTCTTGTAATTCTTCTCATGGGGTCTGTTTATTTCTTCTTCTTATGATTGCTTTAATTTCTTCCGAAGTATTAGTATATATTGAAGCTATCTATATATAGTAGCTATCTATCCTTTTTAAAATCATGTTGAACGTTTTCGGGGTCTTTCCTAATGAATTGGTATAATAGAGCTCAACGAAGTATCCAAGGAAGTCAGTCTTCCAATTACTCATGTCTTCCAAGATGGTCTTCAAATAAATAATAATAGATTTTTTTCTGGTACTTAAACACATTAATATATATTTTATTTGGTAATATTTATAATGATCGCATGTAACGAATGTCTCAATTGCTGGCAAATCTTAAAAGGTTTTAAATAATTATGGCCAGTTTAAAAGCTAAAAAAAAGTACCATAAACACAAATAAAATTTTATTTTAATATTTACATATATATTAACAAATGACAGCACTTTCGTCCTCACCTGTACAACTCCAGCATTTGGTTTGTTCGTGGTTACTGAAAGTTCAACAGATAGTTAAAGCCGAGTTAGAAGACGCCGGCGACTGAACTCATTTACGACCGTGCGATACCCGGTAACGTTAAGTGTCGATTCTTTGTATCGGTAAAGCGCCGATTACTTTGTTCGGCGTGGTTGTACTTCGACTTAATGGCTTTGCCGCCGGTGTGGGCGGGGCCAGCTACTCGGAATACTTCGGCTAATTTATATTTGGAATTGGCGCCAATTTAGTTAGCGGGCTCTAAGAACGAACATCGGCGGACAATGTTATAGTATTAAGTTATCTGTCGAACTGTAACCACGATCATTACTGTTTGGCGAGTCACGATTTATTTTATAAAGACCGATAACATTTGACAATTTATTTCTAAATTCAATTTTTTTTTATATATTAGCGCGCAGGGGTTGGCAGAGACCACAGAGCTCCATCCGCTATCAATCATCTTCAAATTTATAGAACTTATACATATTTTTTGAGACACATAGTGACTCTCATCCTGTATTAATTTTTATGGGATAGGAAGGCAAACGAGTGAATGTGTTACCTGGTGAAAAGCAAGCAACGTCGTTGGCAGACTGCAAAATTTTGAATGTTACTTCCAACCATTTATTTTTTAATTGGATAAGAAAACAAACAAAGCGTGGCTTCAATGGAAAACAATTAATACCACTCACACTGTAGACATCTGCAACACTATATGCATATTGCATAAGCATTACCGGTCGCTGAGATTTGTAGGCTTGTTTTTTTTAAGCTTTGTTATATCGGTCGGGAAATACCGCTAACGATTCGAGTTAAAGCTGGCCTATGAAATTAGTGGTGCATAGCAACAAGTATCAGGAAAAACATTAAGATGGTCGTGATGAAACTTTTAAGAAACTAATTGTTTTTATTTCATATTTTGTGGGTTTAAAAGAAGAAGATTTTTTTATTTTCCGCCATTTCTTTTTAAAAGGTACTCTCTCTGTTGTACATTTAGTATTGCAAGTATTCATAGACAGTGACGTTACTACCCTTAAATGTCATTCGCGTTCGTTTCTACGCTCTTACAAAAATAAAAATAATAATAATAATTACATAACGTAACCATTATCTAGACAACTGCTTATCGCAGTTTAAACAACCGATACATTAAAATTTATGAACCATAGAGAAGAGATAATTCAAGGGAACTCCCCCGTATAGATATTTATGGGCATTAATAGGGTGACAATGTGCGAGCCGATTCCGCCCCCGTCTTAAGTCATATCCCCCCTTCAGTTTAAGCTGACGTCATATTTAGTGCGTGTTGAAATGATAAAATTTCGATTTATATTAATCACTTCTTGAAGTTCAGTTATAGACAAATAGGTCTGTTTTCCATTTTCTAATTTTTATAGATTATAATTGATTGTACATAAATGGATGTATTTCCTTGTTGTCTATAAGACTATCTATAATATAATATTTGTTTATGAATTACTGCATTGCAGCTATAAAAAAGAGGATACCAGCGGAGTTTCTTTCGCTGTTTCCTGTCTTTTCGAATCTCGTTACGAAATGTTGGTAGAATTATACTTGTTAACATCAGTCAGTAGATTAACATAAACAAGTAAGTATTTAAGCAAAGATATAAATTATTTCGTCAAAACTTAAAAGAATTTAAATGATATAAATTACTATTTTTGATATGAAGACGCTCCGTGCGATTTGCTTTGTGAAATAAAACAAAATTTTATCCCATTTTTATGTCATGTTTCAACACCTTGGTTTATGAACCGAGTAATGGTACTCTGTGCCATACCTACGCAAAAATAATAACTATTGTGAAAAAATAATCAAGTATTTAATACACTCATTTGCTACAACAAGACATCAGGAGTCTGATACAAACTTTTCATTTTTGATCACAACGAAACATCCTAAGTCTGATAAGAGCTTTTCGATTTTGCTCAGAACCAAACAGCCTGAGTCTGATATGAGCTCTTCATTTGTGGCCAGAACAAGATATCACGAGTCTGATACGAGCTCTTCATTTGTGGTCAGAACAAGATATTACAAGTCTGATACGAGCTCTTCATTTGTAGCCAGAAAGAACATATCACGAATACGTTTCGAGTTTTTTTTACTCTTGGCTAGAACAAAACAACGTATCTGATACGAAGATCTCGTAGGCACGGAAATAGGATCATGTCTTCCGCAAGTTGTTTTAGGACAAAGAGTTAAGTTTTACTACTTTTAACGAGATAGTTCGATTCGTTCTTCTACGTTTATCCCTATACGCCTTTTCCGCCACCCGCTGATTTAAGAAGATAATTCCATATGTGCAAAGCAAGTGTGACCGCATGAGTATTCCGCCTTCCCTTGAATTATGTTCACGAAACCCACTTTTGTAGTAGGAAATGTTAGGGTGTGAGTTGTAAAATTTACAATAAAAAAGAGTTTCAATAATTACAATTTAACTCCAGTGCGCTTTGAAAAGAAGAAAGGAATTCCTTCCATAAAAAAAGATCTTCCATATATTTATATTCTTAATTCATAATTATTTCCATAAATAAAAAAAAAAACAACGATTTTACTCACTTATATACTAACTTAATCCCTAAGTGTGTCTTGGGCTTTGATATGAGAACACGCTATTGATTAAGTCTTTTTAATGGAATAGGAGGACAAACGAATAGACGTGTCACATGATGGAAAACAATCAACGCTGCCCATTGACATCCGCCAGTATTGCAGGCTTCTTTTTTAAGGTTCCAATGTCATATCGGAAACATTGCTGGTGGTAATTAGTTCTGCAGAGTAGCTGTGCGTTTCTTTATAAGATAGAAAGGCAAACGAGCAGGGGTGTCACCTGATGGAAAGCAATCAACGCCGCCCAAGAATATCCGCAAGCATTGCGGGTTTCTTTTTTAAGATTCCAACGTCGTATCGATTCGGAAACATCGCTGGAGGTATTTAAATCCGAGAAGCAGCTGTGCATTTTTTTATGGGATAGGAGGGCAAACGAGCAAGCGTGTCGCCTGATGGAAAGCAATCAGCGTCGCCCATAGACAACCGCGACACCGCAGGACTCACGGAAGCGTTGCCGGCCTTTTAGGTATGTGTAGGCTCATTTTTTGAAGGTGCCAATGTCGATCGGTTCGGAAAGACCGCCGAAGGTAGGTAGTTCCACAGAGTGGTGGTAAGTGGAAAGAAGTTTTGGAGAAAATGCTCCGTACTTGATAGCCATAGTCTTGTTAGGTCTTCAGTCTTGTGAGGTTTCCTGCCATTTTGTTATTTGAAGCTCGTTCAAATCGGCGATCACCGCATCGCTCTACCGATACTTAGGTTGACCGAACACACGTTGACCAAGCCAAAAATGTCATATATATCTTGGCGGTGCAATCTCCAATCTTCTACAGGTGCTCGAGAAAACGGAACCTAAGTATATTTGTCTCTTCAATTTTGTTAGGTCTTAGGCCTTTGTTAGGTCAGTATTGGTTAGGTCGCAAGCTTTTCAATTCCATCTTTATTCAGGGATCTATTGCTTCCACATAGTCTTCGCTTTGTATGTCGATTGTCTTAAAAGAAACTGTACTTATGAGACCAACAAGAGAATATAAACGATTTTACTACTTTTCACAACATAGTACGTTTTAGTATATTTAATCATTTGTAATTAAAAACTTATACCATAAAAATTGAATATTTACTATTTACGTAAAAAGATATAGAAGCCATCAAACAACGACAATAGGACGTCCAGACCACGAGACTATTGTAGAGTTTTGTAGCGAGAACGATAAAAAATTCAATTTCCTGCATTTTTGTTACCGCCTGAGCCTAGAGCCACTCTGTGATATTGAAATATGCATTTTACTATTGCACTGCATTCACAACTACCTTATTGTAAAATATTACTATTTTATATTCAATTTAATGCTCGAAATAATAAAAAACCAAACTTAACTTCAATAAATATAATTATTAATCCGTTTTAGTTATTTTGCTAGTTTTCTTTTAAGAAAAAGAAGACCTTTAACATATTATTGTTAGTCTCTTTAAAAAAAAGACAAGCATTGTTTTAATATTACTTTTGCTGTTTTTAAACTTTATTTAATTTAGATTTACTAATTTTATTAAATTTTTAGTTGCTTACCTGGGTCATATCATAAGACAAGACAGGTACAAGTTGCTGTAACTGATCATGATGGGAAAAATCTCGGCCAAAAGACAAATTGGTTGAAAAAGAAAGGCTCGGCCACATAATATCAGGGAATGGACCGGGATAGCGAGTGCTCCTGAACTGCTACACCTCGCGAAGGAGGAGGAGAGTTGTGCTGAATTGGCTGCCAACCTTCACTAGTCGGAGAGGCACTCTTAGAAGAAGAAATTTATGAAATTTCTTTTGGGGATAGAATGGCAAACGAACAAACACGTCGCCTCATGAAAAGCAATCAACGCCGCCCATTGACATCGCGGTTGTCACAAAAATATGAGTTGATGAATATATTCATGAGATTACATGGACCTACAAGTATTCATTAATTTATAAATGTATGCATATGTTTATAATGTATGTATAAGTTAAATTAATTATTAATACTGTTAATTATGAAGCAAGGGGGGTACAAACCATCATGGCGCCTATTTTTACCTCAACTGCACGGAGTGTATCCTATTTATTCGTACATTAGACTTTGACAATCGGCTGATAGTTAAACCATACTAAAATTTCCTATTTTGAATGTTATGAAAGAAAAAATTGAAAGGAGAAGAAAAAAGGTATCAAAGAAAGGAAGTCTACAGACCAACTAAAAGAAAAGGTAATTGTGAAAACGTAAAGAGAATTGAAGTTACTTTGGATAGAGGAAAATAAAAATTGTTATACCTACATGTGTTACCCAATTAAATTATGAGTGAATGATTGTGTATGCTGGCTCAAGCTTTATCTCCTTTTTCTTTTTATGTCTCAATCAATGATTAGTAATAATTTAATGTTACTAGAATTCATTGCTAACTGGTTTAAGCTAATAATTCATGTCGCCTGGAAATAATTCAAATCAATAATGCAATGGAAGATACGAACTCACAAGAACAGACCGTAACACCAGTTTTCACCAATTGAACCATTACTACCTTTAATTTAATATCAAGCTCCATTTTTTGTATACGCGATGCAATAATATACATTTGTAATTTACACAGAAAATATGATGTTAATCCCTTCAACGAAATTTTACGAAAATTTAAAAATTCGTCCACTTTCCAATTTCCTAGTGTAGACGTATCAACATGCATCCGAGTGACTTGAGTTCATTTTTTCCATTGCGCCGAGTTATGGAAAACGAAATGTGAGTGGCATTTTATTAACGTACTACGGACGTTTATTTGGTGAATTTATTTAAATTGATGTACGTCACATGAAGTAAAGCGAATGTCATTCAAAATAAATATCAAACTCATGAAAATAAACAATAATAAACGAAAAGAAAATAATATACCTAAACGTACGCAGGAATATCACACATCTCAAGCGATTTAACAAATACCATTAAACCATTTAGGGCGCCTTCCCCTTCGTAGCTAAGCAAACATCTCGCTCCCGCGACCGCATAACACCGCTGCGATAAATAGTTGTAATTCACGAATATCGCATTATAACGTGCGATCGCATTACGGACGCCGCCCGATAATACGAGGCACGCGCCCGCTTATGAAATTTGATGTCGTTTGGGATGACGAGCCGTCTAGAATTAACAGGCAACAGACGCGACATTACATATTTTCATTTTATACCTAACCAAAGTTTGTGTTATGTTACGTTAAAAATAAAATTAAAAACATGTACTCTTTCGATAAGGTTGCTATGTACGGTAAGAGTTTTATTTACTATACTCCATATTAAATAGAACTTGATGAGTACTGAGAATATACTGACTTATGAATCATTAAGGTTGGGTTTATGTGTTACATACATGCATAATAGAAGGGACCTTACAAATAAATCTTTTTAATATTTCATATTAAAAATTATACTCGTATATTTCTCAGGAAAGTCTTGTTGAATTAACTGCCAACCTTTGCTGGTCGGAGAAACACTCTCAGAAGAAGAAGAATATCCCACTGGGATCTGGGCCTCCCCATATCTACAGGAATCGACATTAGCCCATTACGTTTACCACATAGAATTCTGTCTACATAGACTTCAAATTATAGGTCGAATAATCCGTATTAAAAAGTAGTAGTTCTGCCACCGAACAGCATATATTTGTTGCCAAAGTTTCTTTTATGATACCCGCGGGATGAAATCGAATAGTCCTACGTTCCCGACGTACAATACAACAATTACAATACAATTATTTAAAGGTGTATTGCGAATTTTGTTTTGTAACTTTAAAATATATTTGTATTTACTTAGCTATATAAATGATAGTTCTTAAATATACGTTGTGTATGATAGTATAAATATGTCAAGGTATATCTCATTTTATGTTACGTATTAAGTTACAATAAATAAGAGTTTTTAGCATTTAGTTTAGTAGGAATATTGTTAATAAACGTATAGACTCTGAGAGACAAGTAAAAAAATAGGCAATCATACAAATTAATATTTAATCTTTGGTCAGTCCCTCGTTAAGGGTGCACTACCCTTGTAAAAGTCAGCGTGAATAGAGCTAATCCTTATCACGACTGAGGGTTAGAGTGAATCAATTAAAGATAAGCAAATATGGTCTATTGTAACGTCCCGGGACTGAATTTGTTGGTGTGAGAGAGGAAATTAACTTTTGCCGGATAAAGCGATCATTCATGTGGGTGACGCACCCTTAACTGGAGATTTTCAAAAGTAAATTGTTTGCATTGTTTCCATGTGATTTACTTAGCGTCGCGTGATTTTATGTTTCACATGGAAAGTAAGTTAGACTTGCTGAAATCCTTACATGATAATAGGATTGAACTTAGTTATGAATCCTTGGTTGAGAGCTAAGATTGTATGAGGTATCGCCTACAATTGGACACTTAACGTAAACTATTTATGTATTTATTCTTCTTGTACAGATTCTAATTCGAAGACGAATTTAATGCCAAAAGGCAATCTCTACCAGTCAACATTTGAATTGATATAAAAGATTTTTCAAATTATATTTATAAAATTATAATATAATACATCCTCACGCCTGCCTAGCGAAACGGCTATAGGTAGAGACTATATATATCCATCCACTATACTCCCGATATACTATACTTACTTCATATCATACTCATATCATATATATCATATATCATATCATATCATATATCATATATATATATATATATATATATATATATATATATATATATATATATATATATATATATATATATATATATATATATATATATATATATATATATATATATATATATATATATATATATATATATCAGGCACTATATAAATGATTAATTGGATTCGAAGATGTTAATGCTGGTAGCCTATTGGCTTTAACACCTTTATCGCATTTAGGGCCCGCGGGCTGGAAGCCCGCAGGCAAGTATAATATAATTGGGAATCTGCGCAAATCGCAGACTCCATCGGCCTGACGCCGTGTCGGAGGTATACATATGTGTATGCTGATTTTAAACTCGTCATGATTCTACGTTAAACATGTAGGGGAGGATTGAACTTAAGTAACTATAGTTCCTATTAGTCCCATAGACCCTAAGGTCTAGGGGGTGAGAACCGACCGGGTACGTGAGAGAATCTCGTGTAAGCGGCCGGTGTAGAAGTGTTCCCTACTCTACGTGTTCGGCTAGAGCCAGAGTGCGTGTGAGTGTTGGTGTCGTGAGTGGATCCGAATGACGCTGTTCCGTCGTCCGGATCGTGTAACACGTTACGCGGGCGTCGTATTTTCGGGCGCGCGTTTAAATCGGGTGAAATATATAAATGAATATCTCCTAATCAATGCTGTCATAAACTGGCAAGTCTTTCAACACCTAATTACGAGACAATTACCGAAGACACCACCATTTCACGGCATACAAGAGATACCTGTGCGTACAAATAAAAACAATTTAATATTTACTATAAATGTTGTTCTATCTTACACTGGAACCTGAAAGAAATAAGAAACAGCCTATATATTCCTCAAAGGCCCATAACGTTGATTGCTTTCATTGCTTCATCAGACATTGCTTTCTCGTTTACCTTCCTATTCCATAAAAAAGACAAAAACAATTGTGTCTATTTTGACACATACTATAATCTCCGGCCTTAGCCTGATTCAGTAAATTCAGTAAATTTATCAGTCAGATCTTTGTTTGGCTTTTTTTCTCCAGCACCTCACACCGTTTGCCTTTAAGTCGTCCTCGGCTCCATCTAGCCATCTAAGCTTAGGCATTTCGCGGCTTTTACGATCATCTGGTTTGCCGTCGAGTAGGCCTTTGGGTACTCTAGACTCGTCCATCCGTATTACATGCCAAGCCCAACGGAGGCATTCAATTTTAATTTTAATCGGTCATATCCGAGAGGACTTACGAATATTTATTAAAGTTTTCCAAACAAATCAAGTCACATTTCAATAACAAATTCTATGTTTTTGAAAAAAAATTCCATGTTAAAATTATGCGTCGTGTATTAAAAATATCATAATCATTAATTGTATCACTTTGTTTTTCATGTACAATAAAGAATATATCCATTTATCTATCTATCTAAAATTAGCTTGTAACTACTACTACACTAGCACTACGACCCAAAGAGTATTGGCCTCAGCAATGGTTACGATGCTAGATCTCGGCTTCACGCCAATCTCTTGCCCGAAGCGTGCTTAGATCAGCGATCATTTCGTCGACCGGACGTCAACTGAACGGTATTGGTATTCGCTTTGACCATTCGATCCTCTTCCAATCTCTTCGGGTGACCGCGCGACCGGTGTCTGCGCCTTTGTCTCTCCGATTATGTTGACATTGAACACAAACTCCTCGCTATCGTCATTATGAAGAACTCTTAATAGGATCTATCTAAAATTAGCTGTAAGCTTGGGTGAAAGTAATCAAATTAAAACAAGACATCATGCATTTTTAATACGTATTACTTTATACTGACGCTATACCAACAAGCGCTTTTTTGTATTAAAACAAAGTACAAATATCCGCATAAATAACTCGTGAATTACAAGTACAAAGAGACATATGTACATGACATGCAATTGGCTACATAGCATATTACAATTAAGTATGAAGTTCATGTAATCATACATAGTAACAGCCCCTTGAAATAACATGTAACCGAAACCAAGCAGACGAACCGCACTATTGACATTTCACATAAGGGATTACACGGCGGCCGGCAGCCACAATAAACTTATACGGCCACCCACACAAATCAAATTACAATTTATTAGCTTTTTTAATGTGAGAACTCCAAACAATTTAAACCCGGCTTAAGCTTGTAAGCTCATTTGAATTTTTTATTAATAATAGAAGTTATATCCCGTACCGGATAATGGATAGCAATAATAAATGTGAAGGGAATTTGGGCTGCGTTATTGTTGTTATTAATAATTTCGTTATGAATTATTCAGTGTGTTGGGGGAACGCTATTGGTGTGAGACGGGATATCGATTAAGGAATTTGGCTAGTGACTATTTCCTTATTGATTCGTTATGTGCTCAGCGATAGCTCAGTTGTAAAGGTTTGGGACTACGATGTAAGTCTGTGAGTTCATACCTTCATTGGATTATTGACATGACTTATTTATAAGCTTTTGACTGCTAAGTTAAAATGGTTAAAAAGAAAATTCTAGTCTTCTTTAAAAAATAGCAATGTCTATAAATTGCTGGAGAACTAAAGACAATGATAGCTTTCCGAGCTAGCAAAGTAAATTAGCAATGGGCTGGTCAATTTTGTCAGAGACTAAAAAAACTGCTGAACTAGACTAGAACGTAAAATCACAAGCAAAATGGTGCGACTATTTGCGAAGGATGGTCGGCAGAGACTGAAAGCTTTTAGCCGAAGATCGCGCTAGGTGATATGGTTTGGGGGAGGCCTATATCTCGCTGTAGGATGATAGTGAAATTGATGCTAATTGCTTACTCGGAAAACTATATGCGTTTCTACCAGTCGCCTCTCTATCTAGCCCGGAGGCGTCACACACTATGTTTTCCAAGACGCATCTTCACTCCAGCACTACTCTAGTCTTATCTGTTACTTGTTACCCTTAGCCTTGCTAAGATATATTGTTCCATTTATATTATTAAATTAAAAGAAAAATTAATAACTTTTACATCAACGCTCTGCCTCCATAATTCATCTTCCTCCGTCATAATTGTACACATATGTACGTTTATGTACATTTGTATTTCGTTATGTAGTTTTTGTCCCGAATTTTTCTCGTCCATCAAACCAAAGGTTGACTGCAGCATGTTTTCTGGCATTAAGTCTGTCTTTGTACTGGTAATGAATAAATTAATAAATCATTATATGGTAGCGGCCGTCCAGCTGTTGAAATTTAATGGTTATTTATTTCTTTTTTTAATTTACCCCTTTTATTCTGTTACTCCATGACCCATCCGAATCATGGAGAAAAGAAGACCTGATCTTTTTCTAAGAGTGCCTCTCCGACTTGCAAAGGTTGGCAGCCAATTCAGCATAACTTTCCTCCTCCTTCGCGAGGTGCAGCAGTTCTGGAACATTCACTATCCCGGTCCACTCCCTGATATTACGTAGCCAAGACTTCCTTTTTCGACCAACTTGTCTTTTGCCCGCGATTTTTCACATCATGATCAGTTGCAGCAACTTGTACCTGTCATGTCTCATAATATGACCCAGGTAAGCAATTGTTCTACCTTTGACAGTCTGCAAAAGTTCACGTTTTTGCTTGACTTGTCGGAGAACCTCGTCATTGGCCACCCTTTGAGTCCAGCTAATAGCGATCATCCGTCTATTACATATGCTCACATTTCGATCGCTTCTATACGTTTTCCGATGTCTTCTTTAAGCGTCCATGCCTCACATCCGTATAGAAGAATGATTCTAATGCGCAAAGAAAGTTTGAGGTTGGTGGATGCTGATCTGCGCGAACTTCAAGCCAGCAATTGGCAAGAATTAGCGCAGTACAGGGAAAGATCCTTCTTCGGGTTACTGAGCCAGTGGAGTAAGTAAGTAAGTAATTATCCTTTTATTATTTTAACTAAGCCCAGTCACACATTTATGCGTGCGCGCAATGTGTTTCTTGTATTAATAGATAATTAAGTATGAATATATTTAACATTTGATTTAATGGTTGCCAAGAGCGCGTTAAACATAATTTTATAAACGCTAATGTGTAATACATCAATCTGCTATCAAGGCATTGATGTGGCATTAGGGTAAATACAGACGCGGCGGCACCGGAGCGGCACGCTGCCTGATAAAGCTTTATACACACCATCCCTATCAAAGCATTAATAACATTGACGAGGAAAAATCGCGAACTGTAGTTATCGATATCTGTTTCCAATGTCGCGCGGTACGATGAATGTATTTTCAGTGCAGAAGAAAAAAGGAAAGAAGTATATTGCTGTTTCTAAGATACATTTTTATTTTATTAATAATTATACAAGGTTTTTATCAATTTATTTTTAGCTGTCATTCCCTGCTTTACTTTTGTCTTGACTCCGTATCTTTTTTGTAGGTTTATGTGCCACAAGATGAAAATATTGTTGGTCGATTATATTTTATTATTCACTTATTTTATTCACGGGCACGGGACTCCCCATTTCTGGGGGAACGGACATTAACTTACTACGCTTGTCCCTTGGGGATTGAGGGTATTAATAAATATCTGTAGAACATACTAAACTCGAAATAAATATCTGTAGACCATACATATATTTTTTTCGACGCGGGAATCGAACCCGTGACCATTGACTCGTCGGGCGAGGGGCCCCGCCACTACGCCAATTGGTCGTTATATATCTTCGAAACATATGTAAACCTTCGAAATTTCGTGATGAATTGAAAACTCATGAGAACTAAAGATGACGTTAGTAAAACTTGACAATTTATGATGATAACCTTAAGAACGGCTTGTGACAAGCGAAGTTAGTAGAATTAGTGCTACCGGGGCCAAACGCGGAAATTTTAACGAGACTTGCGGACGACTTTTTTTTTTTTTCTTTATTGGTTAGTCTTCTTAGGTATAAAACAATGGAAACAAACATCTCAACCCAATATTTCACTAGGTATGCGTGGCACATCTCCACGTGTATTTTATAAATGATTATTACCGGCGTGCCTATCGAGTGAGCGTGTAATGAAACGTGTGCGAGATTAACACTGCCTATTCATGTTGCCCGAGAGATGGATAGACCGTAACATCGTGAAGAACAAAGATAAACACATTAAAAATTTGCACGCTTTTGTTTTATATACATTGGGTCCCAAAGATGGTTAACCCTTAATTTGGCAGAAAAAAAAATCTATTCTTTTTTAAATTTTGTGAATAATGTGTTTCACGATATTTAAAGACCTTGTAAAAAATAATAAAACAATCATGTTTTTCCCCTTTTTGATAAAATACACGTCGGACATTTGACGTAAATAAATTATGTGGACAGTCAAAAGTTTTACTTAGTTAAGATCCGCGACAAGCAAAACAATAACAGAAAACTAGTAATGTGTGTTTTTTCTGCTGGATGAAGTGGATTTATTTGGAGCTTAAACCAAAAACTTACCGAAAATCGGCTATCTATTCTCCACCCACCAACCACTATACACAACACCAAACACACACTACCACTTTTTCATCTTGTCAACGACACGTGTTTCGCCCCAACACGAGGCATCTTCAGGTATAGTAGACCGTAGAGAAATCAACTTCATCCAGCAGAAAAAACACACATTACTAGTTTTCTGTTATTGTTTTGCTTGTCGCGGATCTTAGCTAAGTAAAACTTTTGACTGTCCACATAGTAATGGATTTCCGCAAAGTAACGCCTGACTCCATTAATAATAATAGTAAATAAATTATAAATTTGAAAGACATATATTAATACGTAGCGGATAATATCAAACTAAGGATTAAATCTGTATGTTAATAGGCCTTACGCTTATGGAGAATTAAAAAAAATTAATTTCCTTTTAATTCTAAATATAATTTCTTCTTGCCAGTTTTTGTTTTGATGAAATTGTTAGGAATTTTATTTTACGATTAAAACGTCTTTTCGTGGGTGTCACAAAAGGTAATTTTTTCCCAAAAAATGTTGATATGCTGAAGATCATTTTTTGATATTTATTCGCTTTTAATGTGGAACTATTGCATTCATTTATAAAACTTGGTCGTTTATGCGTTAAATATATGTATATTATTTACTGAGAATTTTAAAGATGCCAGAATAAAGTAAATCGATGTAGCGAAAAAATCGAATATAGTGTCTCTATATGAGGGAAATTAAAAAAAATATATTATAATTAAAAACTTTAATATCTAATGGAATTGACGCGAGATATAGAAGTGTTAATCTCGGATGAGTGGCTTTCTTAAATAGTTTTAAATCCAACTTCATAGATGCATAATATTTGATTAATTAATAGTTAACCGTAAAATATCGAGTAGATGAGTTGAAATTAATCGAGCAAAAGAATTTTCTGTTGAGTTTTTGACACACTATAAAATTGAATGCCACTCCAACTGTCAAACGTAATTTTTAAATTGGACAAGGCGTTTAATATAACTATGAAAATGATCAAAGTTTGCAGAAAATAGCCAAATAAAATAGGCTATGACATTTATTTTTGACATGAAGTAATGACGATCTATCGACTTGACCGCGACCATTTTAAATCCTTGTTTTTATTGAAAACGGTTTATACGCTGTGAAGCGTTCTATGGCCTACAGACAAGTTATTTCTCTGTCTTTTCGTAGCCCCAAACTAGGATTCGTTGTGTCCCAGCTACCATCACAAATATACAAATGGAACTGGATATTGGCTATATCCACTCAATAACTCGTTTATTTCTGCGGTTATCTCCTCTCCGACTGACATGACCAGTCACTTTGGTTTAACTACTGATGTGATGACATTTTATTGTATATTCAACAGTATTTTTTTTAAATTTTTTTTATTAATTGGTAACTCAAACTTGAATTATTCACATCGATCACAAGTAACTTCCTCACTTCCTCGGGACCGGTTCGCGTGTGTGTGACCAAAGCACCATTCACGATTATTTCACACGTTATAGCCCGTTTAGCGTCGTACAAACTCCCTGTTCGTACCTCTCTATCATTTGGTGGGCTAATGATTTGAGCAAACTTCGCTCACTGACCACCCGCGACGTTCACGATACACCACACGGAGTAAAGCTGGCTGCACGGTTGAACGATTTAATAAATTTTTTTAATTTTCACAAATTAAACAAGCCTTGTGAGTAACACTTGTGAATAAGTTCTGTGAATAAGTCCCGTGAATAAGTCCTATGAATAGGGCCTAAGAATAAAGCGAATAGTGTCTTTGAATAACACTTATGACCATCATATTTGATCATTAGCTATCCTTACGACTGAAAATATTACATGAATGTATGTCAATGTTACGCAGCAGGCATTTTTGTTTTTTTCCATTTAGACAAAGTTCTAAAAATATAATATAAATTTTATGATTATGGTAAGGTCCTATATGAAATAAATCCTTCTTCCCTTCCTACTGTTCACATTTTCACAAGGTAGGTGATTCACCTGCGGTGCCTTTAATATTACAATTGTCTTACGGTAATGACTTACCATCAGATGACCCGCATGATTGTTTGTCTAATCTGTATAAAAAAAATTTAATTATTTTTTCTTCAAGAAAGCACGAAGAAAATAGACATGGTGAATGTCATTATTTACTCATACATAACTAACAAATAAACTCATAATTTAGTCCAAGTATTTATAATTGCGTGCTTTGCGTTTCGTTCAATTAATAATAAAAAAAAATGGATTCGATCGATCGATTAAAATCACCAAAAAACGAAAAATATCAAGAAAAATAGATGAAAGATATCAATATATATATTTTGGCATTTGGTTTTGGCATTTTGATTTTTAGCAGCCGAGGTTGTTAAAAATCATTAACTCGATTTTTGTAACTTATGACAATTTTTAATAATTACAAAAACTCAATGAAAGTTACTTTATAATAAATAAAAGGAGGATTTTTTTGAGTTTAGTATGAAACACTTAAGCGGATAAATAAAATCAATGCAAAAACCTGGCAACCGTGGTTGTTAATAGCGCGGGCACTTAATGATTAGATGTGCTTTAACAATAATTATGTCCGCGCGTTCCAATATCGCATCGGAATAAATACATTTATGTATGGCCTACAGGTATTTAATCCGAATCTATATGTTCCACTAATCCACCTTGTACAAACGTGATAGATTAATGTCCTTTTCTCAAGAAATAGCTGTGAAACAATCATTATTTAATCTATGAAGACACTGAACAGAATGCCTTATGGTTATTAACTAATTAATGTGAAATTGACTATGGTCACGCCATTGCGGGTGCTAACTCTACTCCATGGATCAAGCAAACACACATGTTTGTACATCAACTAACGCTTGTTTACGTTTCGAATTAAAAGTTTACGATGACTTCCCATTGTGGTACAAACGTGTGCTACAATCTTGTTTTTTATTTAATTTTTTACTGCATATTCCGTAGCACAAAAGACATCCATCATATACATATCATCTAAATCTAAATATTTGAATGAATTACCTTTGACGAAAGACCAAAAATATATTAAACCGCAAAATGAAAACTTACCACCAGAGCCAAAAAACCTTTTAAGATTTCTGAAAAAATTGCAATCGATCACTCAAAAACAGTTAGTTTCAACGTTGTACAAAAGTTTCTATTGGTCGTAGATCTGTAAGACTCTTCTTCAACTTCTTCGATTGTTTTTTATATCGATACGAAAGGCGATATAAAATATTTGTATCGCTATAAAAAACAAATGTATCATTAACACACATAACCTTAAAATAATTAAAAAGAAAACATAAAAAAGGAAATTAAAAATAGAATACAGATGGACTTTTCCCGCTAACTTACGTCAGTGACGTTGTGTTTTTATTTCATTTTCATAATCTTATATTATTATCAGTTATATTGTTTAATTGTGGTGGCATATTATGCATTATAGTTCGATTAAGTTGTATAAGTGAAGTGATATGAAATAAATGCGTGTATCGTAACTTTTTAAGTTGACTGATAAAGTCCATAGAAGGTTTTGGTAAAATAGCCACCATTTTATCAAGACTTAACGTGATAAGCTGACTTGTTACATTTTAAGAGATTGGATATTATTGTATTTTATTTGACACTGGCATAATAGTTGTAACTAATTAGTTGTAAAAAAATGGTGCTTACTACAAGCCTGTACGTTTTGCCAGTATACGTAGCACTGAATTTCCGTAACTAAGGTAAGTAAGTAACTAAAACTAAAACTATGTCTTGACAATAATTCTAGTTTTTTTGATATTGATCACTTTCGCGTTCTTTTAATATATTAGTGGTTGCGATTTGGGAATTATTTGACAGCTATCACTTTTGAAGGTTATTATATAAAGATTGTCTTCTATGGCAAGCTATAAATTTGTATGGGCGGCAGTGATCTCTTACCACCAGATGACCTGCATACGTTTACCTACTCAACAATAAAAAAATGTGCTATGCTTTTTCCACTATTTTATGGAGAGGGGGCGCTAATTTCGTCAGGCCTAAGGCGCCCGTTTTCGTAAACCATCCCTGGCGCAGATCGCATGATATATAATTATTCTGAAATTTTATTAATTGTAGTTCCACTAAGGCGCTTATATTAACTGAAATAAAATTAAGGTACGTGGTAAAAGAAAATCAAATGATGGAGACGGGAAGAAAATCTTTTAAAGACGGGACGTTTTTTATAGTGCAATATTATATATGTTATTTGTTATATACTCGTTTAATATTTGATACGAAAGGCGTCCGAAAACAAACTGAGTGGATAGCGCGATTTAACATTGCATAGTGATGTACCGTGCATGCATCCACATCATAAATACCGACAGATCGGACCGTAAATATAAGGAACAAAGCGGTACACACGTATAAACGGGCCTACATCTCTTAATGATATGTAGATTCCCTGCATTAGTTACATGGCTGTGTTCTCAGTGAAAACATCTCGCAAACTTAACGCAATCTATTTTGTATGGAGCCTGCTTTAAACTTCAAGCTACATAAATATTAATTTATAGCCACTTTGAGTAGAATTTTGTTTGCATTTATTTGAAATATAAGACGTTTTTACTTGTTACGCATTGCGACCCATTAAACAAGACATAATTTAGTCCTATTTATTTTGTCAAGGAAAAAGCTAATTTAATATTAAGTTATAAAATATTATTTTAAACAACGCAAACTAGTGAAGTTACAGCATTTAGTTTTTGAACGGCCTTGTCCGTGTCTTGAAAATGTCATACTAATTTAGACTTAATATGTATATTTATAAGGTGCATTTTAATGTGAACGCAATTGGAAATTGAGACATTAGAAATCTCCGAGCGGCTATTACCGTGTTCTTTAAACAAATGCACGACGGTGTACCGAGTAAGATGTAACTCTGTGCCGGCTCGCATAAATAAGGCCCCAAAGAAGTATTGGTTATTTTAATGCCAGTGCCCCAGGTGGGCGTCGACCCGTCATATATCATCGGCAACAATTATTAAATTATCTTTTTCGTTGACATTAAGTAATTGTTTTGGTTGGTCCGCGCACATAACCGGTGCGGCGAGCGATGAGGTATGCTTTTAAAATTGTCGTTTTACATGTACTTAAATTCCTTTGTTCGGTGGTATTTTTGTTGGAGATGAAAAATGATTGGTGTTTTCATCATATAAATTAAGTTTTTAAATCTCTTATTATACAGTAATGTGAAAGCAGCGGCTTTTATCGGCATTTTCGGTGTAGTGCTGGAAATTGAGAGATGACGAACTCGGTATAACCACTAGTTAGTTGTTCTAACACATTTATTTCATCGATTACGGAGGTTCGAATGAGCATGAATCTCGCCCCGATTGAATTACGGCTTTTATACACAAAATACAGAAGGTGAACAAAGACAACAAACAATGAACAAAAAACCTAAAAATAAATTTGCTTCAGCACAGCAACAATATCTTTTTCAACAAACAAATGAAATTACTTCAAAACAATTCTTAAAATACAGCTCAGTATTCAAAATACATATTTAAATGAATTTTACATAATTCTAAATTGTAATTTATTTTACACAAGTTACAAATATTATAATTATTTTATACAAACCAACATTGCTCTTAGATTATCTACTAACAGATGGCGCCACAATACATATAAAATTAAGTTTTGTCTATTGCATACAATGCATACAATTAAGGATATTGATTCTAATACATCCCAATGTACAAGTAGCCTAATGTCATTTACACCATTAAAATTGGACGCTGTGGCGGTGGGCAGGACATGTGAAAAAAGTGGATGCAACCAGAGCACCCAAAAGTTTACTAGGTGAAAGACCGGAAACAACGGTCTGATGAGATTATCAAAATGGCTGTGACAAACTTTATTAGAGAAATCTGAGACTAATTGGCTTAGAGACGGCGTTGTCCCCTCCGATGTCATTAGTCGCTGGTTCGATCCACGGATTGTAATAAATATATATATGGCCTACAGATATAAAGACAGAGACTAAAGCTTACCGACTTCGTTGGTTGGGCCACGTTGAGAGGATGGAAGAGGATCGCGCAGTCTGGCAACTGGGGCGACCCACATACGCTCTCTTGCGTATGTGGGTCGCCCCAGTTACTGCTGGAAAGACACGGTGGAGGATGACTTGCGCAACCTTCAAATGCAACTGGTGATTTGAAGGTGGCGCAGGACAGGGCACGGTGGCGTAAGATCTGTACGGAGACCAAGATACATGTTGGGTCGCTGCGCCAACATAGTTAGTTATGGCCTATAGATATTTATTCCGACTCGGGTTACCCCAGTGGGACATATATGTGCTGTGAAGTAAAAAATAATAATTATATGATTATTATAACTAACTACTTGTTAATAACTATAACTAATACTTGAATGGAATGAAGAAACTATATATTTTTATATCCGATAAATACAATGAAATATGTGGAACGCATAAACCTAATAAACCTGACTATTGATTATCCTGATTAGTAACTTTATCATTTAATGGAAACACATTAATTATAGCATTTATAAAGCGATTGCCATCTACATCGGCAATTGACACGTAATTGCAACACCCGCTAGCTGAGAGCAATTACCTGCATTGAACAGTATAAAATCTCGCGCATTAAGTTGGGTTGTTAATCGTGTAGCCATGTAAACTGGTGTAGCGGTCAGTTGCTAGCTGACGAAACAAGAAGTCAAAACCTTGCAGTCGGTTCTACGCTATAAATTATGTCGCTTCTGTATTCAAGAATTGCTAAATACTTGAGATATTCTGAAGTGTATACATATATATATATATATATATATATATATATATATATATATATATATATATATATATATATATATATATATATATATATATATATATATATATATATATATATATATATATATATATATATATTCTTTATTTTACACAAAAAATAAACTTATATAGCAAATGTTTGTTACAAAAGTCTCTGAAAAAGTACAAAGCGTCATTTCGATATATCCGTTGGATGCATAGAGTGTTAAGAAAGATAAATAGGTGTGGACTGGTGACATGTCATCGTTAGAATGGTAGAAATTTTCCCTTATTTATATCAATATTGACCCGCGGCAGTCCACTGCTAGACTGCTTTTTTATATAATAATGTCAATATACATATCTTTTTATGTCTCATATATGTATGTTCCACCGTTGAGCACGGACCTCCTCAATTCTGGAGGAACGGACAATAACCTCTACCACGCTTGTCCAATGCGGATTGGTGGGGTTACTAGACTCGGAACAAATATCTATAGGCCATACATATGTATATGTATTCCGATGTGGAGTTCAAACCCGCGACCATTGACTCTGTGGATAAAGTCCTTGCAAATGCGCCAATTGGTCGTGTTTCCTATTTTAAATATACATATTGGACTTTTCCCGCCAACTTACATAGATGACGTTGTGTTTCATTTCATTATCATAATGTTATATTATTATATTGTTTAATTGTGGTGGTGCATTATACAATATAGTTCAATTCAGGCGTATAAGTCAAGTGATATGTAATAAATGCGTGTATCGTGACTGTTTAATTTGACTGAAAAAGTCCATAGAAAATTTGATAGAATAGTCACCATTTAATCAAGACGTAACATAACAAGCTGACTAGTTATAATTCAAAAGATTTAATATTATTGTATTTTACTTGACACTGGCATAATAGTTATAACTAATTGTCATTAAAGAGAAGAAAATTTTAAATAATATATATTATTTTAAATATAACGTCTCGGATGTAATTTATCGCCTTTCCTTGCACAAGTAAATAATATTAATAGTGTATCGTTCAAATTTTCATTCAACCCGCAGAATAAAAGGTGGGTTATGTTAAGAATAATTCAAATGCATTTAAAGACATAATACACAACATAACTACACTTAAACACAGAAAATTTAACGTTAATTTGTTCATCCTTATAATCGTCTATGCAGCCGTGATAGTCCAGGGTTGGACATTGACATCATTGCTACCCCACGGACAATAATCCCCAAGCCTCATGCGAAGGTTGGGGACGTACCCACCTAACAATTAATATTTTTTATATATACGTCTTTTAACGACTAATTGGCTTAGTGGCTGTACTACAGCTTATACATAGAATACTTTTTCCCGTAAAGAAAAAAATTCATACAGGGTCTACATATATTTATTGCAAGTCTGGCTTACCCGTCTTGGTCATGCGTGGTTGGTGAATGTCCGTTCCGCCAATAATGTTGAGACTCAGAAGTAAGACATATATGGACAGAGAAAAAAATATGGAATCGGAAAAAAATCGCATAGCTCTATTTTATGCCAGTAGCCGATTGTTTATAAATTTGAATATACACTGATAATATGTATATTCAAATTTATAAAGAAGTAAAATATTAGTAATAACAAAATGGAAGTGCTGTAGCACGATAATATAGCAACATAATTAATATTAATTTTCTCTCAGGCTTTAAATGAATGAATGCTACAAATAATCCTCGGAATCGTATTTGAATAATGAATAAACAAATGGCCGTTGGGTGGTGTGTAGCTGATTATTCATTCAAGATACTAATCTCTCTCACGACATGACACGATATTATTTTAGGTGATACGATTGCGGTAGTTTAAATTTTTATTTCAGAACAAATTAATATCGTGTTTATTACCTAATTCAGCCTAAACGAGATATCGATTTTTAATTGATTCCAAGATTATGGCTCGATCCGGGACATCAAAAAGGGTTTTCCGGAAACTTCTTTTAATTCACGATCACTCTTTGATACGACACTGGAACTTTTAAAAACCAAGCGTACATATGTCTCAAAGGCCAACAACTCTTCAGTAACTATAGGCCATCTAAGGACTATAGGCCATGATTGCTTTCCATCAGGAGACACGCTACCTCGTCTGCATTTCTACTCCATGAAAAAACCTGATATATCTATCCTTATTTCTACGCCGCCAGAAATGCTTTATGGGTAATATTAATAACAAACCAATTTTATATTTGATCAATATACAATACACGGTTTACTTTTTAATTGCATTCGTAATTCATAAAGTACTCGTCATTTCGTACGAGTAATATTTTAATGCTAGATATAGTCCTGCCCACATTTCATAGCGCCTGTCTAAAAAAGCAATTCAATTTTTGAATCTAGCCAGCCAAAACAATGCAGAAAACTAATAATCCACATACAAGGCGGAATGGCAAAAATGGCGTCGAGTGCGGCGCGGGCGCGTACGTCATAAATTTGAATATTTCCGTGAAACAAAACTCGGTCGGATAATATACGGGCTTATTGTCAGCGGGTTTAGCGCTGGGAGAAATAAAAGATACGGAAAAATCGCGGATTTTGTGTCGGAATTACCTACAACGCAGAGGGTAGGAACAACCCAGAGAACTTTTTAAAAAGTATTTCTATCGTTCTCATGTTATAATTTTTAATTGCATCAATTAACAGCAAAGATCTTACCACCTCAAAGAACTGCGGGAAACAATTTTTGGTGTGCATGTTTATGTTTTTTTTAGAATTTCAGCTTTTAATATTTGTATACGACACCTCTCTAGTCGATGTAAACGATGAGCAAATGAATAATTAAGTGATGTATTTTTATTCATTTAAATAAAAAACAAATTTTTTTTATGCTAGCAAGCAAGCGGTTCATCTGATGGTTAGCAATCATCGCCGCCAATGAACATCGATATTACGGACACTATAGATATATTGCCCTAACATAGGGTAAGATGTGAATAATGGGACGGGAATAATAGGAGGTGAGAAGGAAATAAACGAAGGAGAAGGAAATTGAGCCTCCAAATCCCTGCAATGCCTGTACGAAACGCGGTATCACATTAAAATGCTCCCACTTGTCACTGATATTCTTTGAGCGTGTAATACGTTCCCAATCGCACTTTTTCCATTCATAATACCATGACTTTACGTCTTTTCAAATTATAAACGATCTGGATCAGTAAATCTCAATCTTATTTGTCTATCGCCCAATTTAAAAATCCATTGTTTTCTAACGCCCCCAAATATGTTTAATTAACTACATCTTAAAAATCATGACCCCAATGATAACTTTAATTTTATTATAGAGTGTCATATCGATATTATTCTATTTCACAGTTCTAGAGGCGGGTTTTGATTTTGGTTTAGTTTTTGCAACGCCTACAGCGAGGCATTATCGCCCACTTTGAGGAACACTGAACTGGATCTTTAGGTCATGGGTTTATTATAACATATTATATTTTTGCATATCATATTTTGTATCATATATCTCTTTTATATACAGAGTACATAAAAGAAGTTAATCCTGATAATCTTTTTTTCTTGTTTTTTCCAAATTTGTATGATATGGAATGTAATGTTTTAATAATTTCAGAATTTGATCAGTGTTACGTTTAAAACTGTAAAGGACTAAACGTTTTTAAAATGGAGTAGAGACTTTTATGGTAAGAGAAATGTCCATTCTTACTACCATGGCTCTAAGACTATTAAAATTTTTATTAGGTTAATATTCAATGTCAATAAATAATCATTTAATGTAACATTAGTTCATCAAAACATGTACTTACATTTCGGTGTGGCCATTAAAAATACTTAAAGCTTAAGGCTCATTATAAAATATATTTTCGTTTCCTTAACCTAAGCTTTCGGAATACTTCATTGCCTATTGCAGAGTTGTGCAAGCAGGTCGGTATAAAGGCATCTTGACACTTGGACGATAAATCTCCGGCCAGACGTAGTGCAGAGTCAAACGTGGCTCATTGCTCTGTGCTCAGATTGAGACATCCCCGGCATGGGGAAGGCACGCGGCGCGATCGCTGCCCGTACACCGAGCCGCGGGAATGTTAATATGCAAACCCGACGTGCATTAAACACAGGGTGTTCAAAATACACCACTATTTTTATTTTTTATGGGATAGGAAGACAGACGATCAGGCGTGTCACCTTATGGAAAACAATCAACGCCGCCCATAGACATCTGTAGCTCCATAGGCAGTGCGGAAGCGTTGCCGACCTTTATGGATGGTGTCATTATAGGAGTGAGGAATGGGATGGGGAGTAGTTAGACCTCCGGAACTCAATCGCTCACCGTACGAAGCGCGGTAGCTAAGCTACCACTCAGACGCCGGTGTTCTGCAGGAGTGTAGTACTTCTCCGGGCGAACCGGCCCATTCATGCTACAGACAAATATTATGCTATTCTTGTCAAAGTATTCGTCTGCAGCGTGGCTCTACCACTATTGAAATAATACCTCAAATTAAATGGCAGCAAGACTTTTTTATAACCCATAATTGTATCACTACTGAATACGGCCTCCTGATTCCTTGAAGATTGAATAAATTCCACCCACCATGCTTATTCCAAAAAAAATACCTCGAATTTTATGATAGCAATTTTTTTAGTATAAACATATGTATGCCACTACTGGGTACAGCCTCTCCATTTCTGGAAGAATGGATTTTAACCCATCACGCTAATACAAGGCGGATTGGTGGGCCACTCAGACTCGGAATAAATACTAGTTCGCCTTACATATATTTATCTTCATGCGAGCTTCAGAAGCAGTAGACAATCTACTCCAGAAGCAGTTGCTTCAGGACTGAGCCAATTAAATCGCTTGCAAATTATTTCTAATAAATTAAAAACTTGTTGGAAGAGTAAGACTAGCTATAGTTCTATTTATAAGGATTCCACTTACGATATAATAGAATCTGGATTTGAAGATTATGGGTTTATTCTACCATTGGATTATTCGTATGAACGATATTTTGCTATCAGAAATCACTATTATTAGCTATAGATGTATTTTATATGCTAAGAACATTAAATAAATTAGTCTATATAAATTATTTTTTCTGTATTTATGAAGTATGTTTTCAAATTTTTCAAAATTTAGTCAGTGCTACCTATAACTATACTAAAAACAAAAAAAAAAAAATTTGTATTACAAAAATTATTTTAAGAGAAAGTGTTAGTGTTGAAGATTTGTAAGTAAATAAAAAAATATAATATTATGATTTTGATAGGAGTAAAAATGGAGTAGCACTTGATTCGAATGAGTTTAAAATGAGGACACGATTTAGCAGATGACAAAATGGAACACGATGATAAATAAAATCAGGTGATACTTTGCGTAAATCTATTACTATGTGGACAGTTAGAACTTTTACTTAGCTACAGAACTTTTACAGGGAACTTAAACTAAATCTTACCGAAAAACCACTTCTTCCAGTAAAAACATACATTATTATTTTTTTGTTCTTGTTTGCTTGTCTCGGATCTCAGTTAAGTAAAAGTTCTAACTGTCCACATAGTAATGGAACATACTGTATATCGCATAGGTATCTCCTACTGTATATGACATTGCAGTTAAAATGTTTCAGGTCCAATTTGGGCGAGTTGCGAGACGATTTGTGCCTTTCCAAGCC
Source organism: Baronia brevicornis (assembly GCA_031353405.1). Lineage (NCBI taxonomy): Eukaryota > Metazoa > Arthropoda > Insecta > Lepidoptera > Papilionidae > Baronia > Baronia brevicornis. The sequence goes on from JASFAT010001918.1 coordinate 418,977, forward strand.
TCTAGTTGACTTATAGTACCAGGTTGCTCCTTATAAGGGTTCCGTACAAGAATAATGAAGGCCCGTGTGGAGCCTGTAACAATAACAAATGTAGGAATTTATTACTTCGCGTGTATTATTATACATAATTAATACAATTAGAGGTGCAGAGGGCAAGTATCGATAACATTTCGTTTAAATACATGCATTTGTATGGCTTTATTATGCGCACCTTGCTACTTATTACATTTTATCTTTAGACTTCTAGCTATTAATTATCTTAATCGTCTGAAAATTCAGTTTTTTTTTGTATCCTTTAAACTAAACTCGTATCTTTTGAATTTTTCTTGTAAATATCTAAATAAATTTTTTTTGAACCAAGATTAGCAATGTTTTTCATATTACTAGAATTCTTTTAACTGTTAGACTTATAGCTATAAAATATCTTAACCGTCTGAAAGTTCAATTTTTTTGATCCGTTAATCTAAACTCGTATCTTTTGAATTATCTAAATATTATATTTGTTTTTTATTAAACAACGACTAGCAACGTTTTTAATATTAGAATAGAATAGAATAGAGTAGAAAAAGTTTATTTAGGACACCTTTTTTTACAATAACTAACATTAAATCCTTAATAATATTATATATACCAATAAATACACAAAACAAAAAGAAAATAATTTTAATCTAATGAGTGTCATAAAATGGTTCTTGCTGAGCAAATGCCGGGCACTCTATTGGAGCACCCGGTGAAGGTTTTCAGCAAGAACCGACGTGGTCAGACATTAATAGAATTCTTGTTAACCATTCCAACTAAGCTAATAATGCTTGTGCTAGGATATGGTTCACATCAATAGTCCAGTGGAAGATACGAACTCACGACGTTCAGATCGTAAGGCCGAGGCTTACCGGCTGAGCTATTATATTAATATTGTAAATAAAATTAGCATTATCTTGAAAATATATAAAATGTAGGAAAATCGTAGATAAAAAATTAAAAAAGAAAAGATAATTAAATAAAAAAATTATTAATCGAGAAAAACTTAGAGAAGAAATTAAATGAAATGAAAGTTAAATATAAAGTATGGATCCATCCTGTCTAAAACTTGAGTGCATAGCACTCGGAAGTATAATGATTTCCATTAATCCCTTTACAAAAATAAAATAGATAAGGCTATACTTTCTTGAGTTGTCTATACATTTACAACCTTTCCTAAGACTCCGTCACCATCCTTCTAAGATTTATGCTTTATCCAGCTAGGGGACGTCCCACTTACTTTTCTCAAAACGCGGTCTACACTCTAGTCTTATTTTATATCCATCATAAATAAAGAATTGTTTATTTTTATTAACTCTATGACTCGTCTTCTTCAGCGGTTGCCAGTTTTAGGATATATGTGGTCAGCCCGTCGCAGCTTCACTTTGCTGACTTTGAGAACTAAGACAACGTAAACAATGAACCACGTATTTATCGGCTATGTCACGGAAATAAGGTTTTATTTAAAATAAAAAGTATAATTGGACCCAATTCCTTGGTAACGAAAGGAAGAAGAAATAATTAAGATCGCTCACGCCAAATGAATTGTACCTACTTAAAATCGCTTACAAGAAAATATAAGTACTTTTCAATATAATAATAGGATTAAATCGATAATAAATAACGGATTTGTCTATAGGTAAAGGTATTGCGAGGGAATAAGGGGAGAACGATATTAACATCTTAACTGGCCCAAGTCAACCTCACCTGCACGCGCTCCGGCGGCGGTACCCAAGCGGGTACCCGGTGCTCCCTGCTAGATGACAGATGAGGCTCTGGCTACCGAGCAATGGCGATATAACCATACACCTGACCGAGAAAACGGTCGGAAAAGGCTGCAGCGAGCATTGGGGTCTAAATAACTCCAAAAAAAATTTCTGGTGCAGAAGGCAATGAGAAACCACTACAATTCATTCCCAACAAAACCACCATGAAAGTCACGAAGAAAACAGCGAGTTTGTCATGAAATGGAAGAGCCTAACGAACCGCTGGCTGAAGTCTGGTGATCGCGCTCTGCAGACATAAAGATCGACCAGAGAGAGAGAGAGAGAGAAAGAGAGAGAGAGATAATGCAAAAAATATATTGAGTATTTTCACCTTTTAAAGCGGAAAGCATTAAAGATAATTAAAGAAATAGGACAAATCATAATAGTGATCGTCAACAAATGAATAAAAGGCCATTTGTACTAACAGAACGTTATCAACAATTCAACCGAACTTTTGCATTAATAAGCACAAACATTTTGATCCGCCTTATCAGTATTAGAAATCGTCCTCGGCCTTTTTTGATTGAAAGCTATGGAACCAAATTACAATCATAGAGCTGCTGTTAATGATTATTATGTCATTCAATTTAAAACCTTATTTACAAGGCGGAAGAAATAAATTTCTTTTAAAACTATTGTGATGATGTTTAATAAACTTTACATACGTCATAGTCATCATGAAGAGAACGCGATGAAGGGAGCCTATTTCATATAATTAGTGTGTGTGTTATCACGATTTTGCTATTTAAGGTATATGCATAAAGCTGTGATTACGCTTTATTACAAATATTTTCTTTTAAAAACAGAACTGGTTAAAAATCACTGATAACTCTATTCGTGCTTATGTTAAAGCAACTATTGCATTATCTAAAGAAAATGGAATCTAGTTTCGATTGAGGTTAAAAAATCTAAAAATAGTTTAAATCTTAATATTAAATAGTTTTTGTTTTCACCTCGTAGTTATATAATAATAATTTCGACCCATGAATATTCTAATCAATCTAATTCTCTGTTCTGTTTAATTTCTATTTTTGTTTAATTCTGTATTAAATCTAAATCTCTGTTCCAAGCATCTATGAGAGCCAATACTAGTAGATAAATAGAAGATTCTACTTGAAAACTGGAAACCAATTTGCAATCTCTAATCTACCTGCCACGTATGGAAAATAAAGCAAAACCCCTCATTTCCGAGGTAAGCTTGGACCAAGCAGTTCTTTCGTTAATATTTAATTTTGTTTAGTATAAAAATATGTTTGTATTAATAAACTATAAATGACTCGCAGGTAATATCAACTCGTATGACTTCCACCCCAAATGCACGCAACCTCCGTTATCAGGCCTACAATCAACGGGTTGATGAGCTTGATGAATGAACGTTTTGTGATGCTAATGTATGTATGCGGACGAATCACCATAATTCGTATCTTAATTCCAGTTCGTTTGAATTTAGACTCCATCTCATTTACATTACCGTTGCTTTCAAAATCAAAAAGTGAGTGGATTAACGTCATTTCGGAATTGATTCGCTCTAATAAAACTTAAGCCTGGTAGTACACGTGTACAACGCGTTATCGTTGATTAGCGATCATCAAATCTCGTAAGTTGACAGCAGCTTTGTGTATTAGCCTTACAATACGGTCGGGTAAGGATCGGCGCAAATTGTTTGTGAATGATTTATTGATGGCGATGGATTATAATTGATTGCGACCAACTATAAATATAACGATAAATATTTCATTGTTGTTCTAAAAGATTTATATTTTAATAATCTAAAATTTGTCACAGTTTCGATTCCCACGTCAGAATAAATAAATATATGTACCAACATATATAACTTAAAGTGATTTACGATAAAAGGGCGCAGCGGATAAAATTCGATATATATTAAAAAAATATTCACCATTGCACAAGTATGTTCACTTCCACGTGTGACTGAGAAAAAGAAAAAGAACAAGAGTATGAAATTCTTACTTCTAACTCTTATATGAAAGAAATGGAAGAAAAAAAGTATATGCAATCATGTCAAACAAATCTTTAAAATTTCAATCTTCAACCCACATGAGAACTTTTACCCCATACTGTTGCGTATTTTTACCCGCCTGTCGGGGTAAAAGTATGCATTTCGACTATATTATATATTTCCTAAATAAACGAAAAACCGTATTAAATTTTAGTGCATTCAAATATACTTAGTACAGAAAATGCATAAAGGCATTTCTAATAACATAGTAGTTACTGATCATTAAGCAAAGAAAAAAGTTAGGTTAGATAGGTTATTGTTCTCTAGAATTTGGGAGGCTCGCTCTCTAGCAGTGGGATATGATACATATACATATATGAGCTATAAAAAAGAACCCGTCTGGTGTGACGCTTTTTCTTCAAAGTAACAAACTTTCATAGAATACTGACTTCTGGGTTAAAAATATCCTATTCCATATATCTTTTTCACCCATTATTCACATTTATATGGTATATGGTAGGCAACGTATCTGTAATGCCTTTTTGTTGTAGATTTGAGCAGTGGTTAGTGGTAGATTACTCACCATCAGGTGAACCGTATGCTCTATTGGCTAACTATTCCATTAGAGAAAAGTAATAAAAGAGAAAAGGATCTAAGCTTCGTGCTCTCAAAAAGTAGTATTCGAAGAAATTATGTATATAATTTTCGTTTTATATAATTATAGGAAAAAGTGCGCGTCGACGCCATAAAGGCAGAAAAGGCAATGAAAATTAAACTGGTTATTAGTTGAAAATTACCGCTCGCTCCCGGGATATAATGTCACGAGCAATAACACCCGCCTATGGCGCACCCGACAATACTTACGTGACTACTGGATGCGTCAAATATTTTAAAAAGTCATTATTAATACATTTTTGTTCGTACACGCATTACAAGTAATGTTATAACAATTTAAATTCACAATGGGAGGTTAAAAAGAATACTAACGGAGAGCCGTTTCGCTACGATGAAGGTGAGAGGAAGGATGGATGAGTGTGGCAAGGAAGGTGTGCTGAGATCGTAGCGGATGGAGATCTGTGGTCTTGGCCTACCCCTACGGGAGACAGGCGTGACGATATATGCATGTAAAAATAATATTCCCCATGTTACCGCTGGAAACACTATGAAAAAGCGTAGCCGTGGTGATTAAAGTAAATTATGATTCAAATTATCACCAGTAAATGGTACACATACGGCTGACGAAGATCGAGTAATGCCATAGATTGGTAGATCCATGGTTGCCATAGATGGTAAATCTCGAGGCACACAATCAATATCAAGAAAAACTTACATAATCTACTTACATACTTAAAAATCTTGTTTATTATATATTTGTTCAGTATATGGACGGAAGTTTGTCTATTTATTTATATTAATTTTTCTACATGTAAATTTATATTTTATACCATTGGCAACACTTTCCTTCTATAAGTATAGTGAGCACGTATTGAGCTAAATATTTTTAATAATTCAATGAATTAAGTCAAAGTCAACTACAATCTGTTTTAATTGAACAAGTATTACAATTTAAAAAAAACATTTGCATTAAATATAATATAATATCTTCTATTTATCATTTGCAATCATTGCAGCAATTATTTAAATGTAAATAAATTTAACGTCAAATTTATTTACATTTAAATAATTTCTCATTTCTAAAACGTATGTAAATCAAGTTATAATTGCCCTATTAATTTATGACGTCCCATTGTAAACACCTCATGTATTAATGCGTGAAAAGAATAATGGCGTGTTACTATAGAAAACTAGATATGTATGTAAATATATTGTTAGATAGATACGTTGCACTTAGCATGTAATAACTGATGCTTCTCGCAATAAATTAGTAGTTATACATACTTCTGCTGTTTTCCAAGTGTATTTTCTTTTTCACAGCCAATATATGTCCCACTGCTGGACACGGGCCACTCCATTTCAGGAGGAATGGACGTCAAACCGCCACGCTTGTCCAGAGCGGATTGGCGGGATTACCAGACTCGGAATAAATATCTGTAGGCCATATATATATTTATTCCGATGCGGGAATCGAACCCGCGACCATTGACTCCGTGGGCAGGGGGCACCGCTACTGAGACAATCGGTCATCTTGTAATGTATTATTAAGCAACATTTTATATAACAGAGATGGAACGATAGTACCAAGCAACTATGTCCCTGTTAAGACTTCTTTTTACAATACCTACCATACAAGGAACGCGAGATTTGTGTACCGTCATCGTCATATTTTTAAATCTAGGGTATCACAGTTCTACCATTGTTCATGTATGTTGTAACACCAATGACGATCAATTAGCTAAGTAGCAGGGTTGTCAGCTATAACGCCAATGGTCGCGGGTTCGACACCGCAACGGGATAAATATATGTATAGCTTGCAGATATTTATTCCGAGTCTGGTTACCCTGCCAATCCACATTAGACCTGCGTGATAGGTTGTTGTTCGCTTCCCTCAGAAATAGGGAGGTCTTGTGCCCAGTGCGATATATATGGGTTGTAAAAAAACATGAAAGATTTCAAAAATCATTCTGATGTAAATTGGATTTTAATATTACCATCATCGAGATATAATATTTCAACAGTCGAACGTATGCTCATATTAGGGACATTAGTCAGTTTGTAGTCGTCATAATGGCCGACGAATTAGCGTCAGGCTATAATAAAAATTAGTTTTTTTCTTTTATAGACTATATACATATGTCCCACTGCACACAGGCTAATCATTTCTGGAGGAACGGACAACATTTATATAAAAGAGAATAGACCATACAAATATTAAGTTCGAGATCGATTTCGATGCGGATATCGAATCCGCACATTTCTTGAAGGCCCGCAACGCTTCTGCAATGCTTATAGCACTGCAGATGTCTATGAGCAGCGTTGATTGCTTTCCATCAGATGATACGCCTGCTCGTTTGCCTTCCGATCTTATAAAAAAAATTGACATCGTATGGGGCAGCCTCGTCACTTGGTCAATTAGGTTGTTAGAAGCGTGTTAACATTACACGTTCATAGCCACTTTTAGTAGCAAAGAATCTATGGATATTGCTGAGAGGGAGGGAGGTGTCGGGGGTCTAAATACAGTCCTCAGAGGGTTCGGAAATGTGGGAGGGGATAGGGCGGGTAGCTGCGGCCTTAATTACCGCCGCTTTTATAGTTTTAATGAGTTCATTTTGGACCCGGGCTAACAAGCGGCGTAATACCTATTTAAAGCAATTTTGAAATTAATATGGAAGTGAGGGGAATTCGTGATATCGATAATTACATTATTCCTATTAATTTTATTGGATATCAATAGCCACGCGAAAGTTACTTCCGAAGGAAATTATTCATATACCTATAATAATTATATATATATATATATATATATATATATATATATATATATATATATATATATATATATATATATATATATATATATATATATATATATATATATATATATATATATATATATATATATATGTATATATTTGTGGATACGATAGAATTTATCGCAATTCATATTGTGACATGTTACAGTTTTACGATATTAATAACATTGCATTATATACTTCTGTATCTTTTTAAAATACCTACGGATAAAATTATGGCTTGCTGATATTAGAATAGTCACTGTTAACATTTATGATTATATCGGATTTCTTCGCATTACCGCATAAGACACTTGCATATTTTTGTTTTCCTCTTTATTCATCATCATTATCGACAGATTTTAGTATTTCATTGTTTAATATATGACTCCAAATATAATTAAGAAAGATTTACCTATAAGCACCACTTAGATGTAATTAAGAATGGTTTTCTGTTTTTTGAAAGAAAAAGCCAGATATCGTCAATCTGGTAATCAGACCGGAATTTGTAAATGTATATGAGAAAAAAAAAAGATTTTCTTTCATGTTTTGAGAAATTTGATAAAATCATTCCCACTTCGGGTATAAAAAGCGGTATTTATAGGGTAAATACAAATGATTTCATCGGATGCACTCTAAAATTATCCGTTAAATGCTATCAAAAGTTGGAAGTGAGAAAAAACTTCTTTGGAAATACGAAATCTGATAATTAGGCCAATGTTTATTTAAATTATAGAAACATCAAATATAGTAACATCACTAAAAGTTTATCAAAGCCTTTGGCAGCCGACTCGACTATTTTGTCGATATTAATTAAAAAGGGGTCCGTACAAGTTAATATTAAAGAAAATTAAGCAATCTCCGTCCGCTAAGTTTGTAATGAATTTTCACAATATTATATAATAAGAACAGTATTACAAACAGTATTACAGGGTGATTAGAACGGTCGGCGGTGAGTTCGACTGGTCTTTTAGAAGTTAAAATTGCCGAGTGTTTCCCGGTTTTAAATAGTGGCCATATTTTGTTCCGGCGGGCATAAAATACCAGTAAATTGGCAGAAACATCTGACTCATTTCAGATCACCAATTCGCCGGCAAAATCTGGGGATTATATCAACGCCCCTCATTTATGAAAGAATAAAAAGTCCAGCAAAAGTTTAACTGTTTTATTAATTGGATAAAATGGGCTAAAAAAATATGAAGTATCGAAAAACGTAATTGTTTTAGGAACGCTGTGTATAAAAAAAAATAATAATATTTGAATCATTATTATGTAGGCAATGAGACGTCACCGTACTAACACGGTGACCCGGGATCTTACTTAGCTTCTTCAAATAAAACTCTCTTCCAAAGATGTCATTTTATTCTTCTATATAATCACATATAACAGAAAGCTGGTAATCAGGTAAATAGAGCCCTGCATTCCTTTATGAAAAATCAGAATATGTCTGAAACGGCGCGACTGGCGGTTCATCGCGTAGTGCTTGTCCCGACTCTGATGTATGGTTGTGAAAGTTGGTTTTGGCAAAAAACCATGAAAGTAGACTGAATGCGGTGGAAATGAAAGCATTAAGAAGTATGTGTAGGGTAACTTTGATTGATAGAATAAGGATGCGATGTGGAGTAAAGTGTCGTGACAAAAGTTGAGAAAGGGATGCTTAGATGGTTTGAGCACATAGAAAGGATGAATGAAAGACGATTGGCAGAAGAAATTTACGTTGCGGATGTGGATGGAAAGGTCGATGTTTGATGCCTGCTAACTCGATGAAAAAGAAGATTTTGCGGTTTGTTACGTTTTCGCTTTTTTGCGTCGATATGTATAGTCGATATGTGCTAGGTAAATGTATCACACTACATTTCCAGCCCACCCGCTCTGTAGCGAAGGCGGGGGTGTTAGGGGGATAATAGCCAAGCAATTACCGCCCTATTAAGTAGTTTAGAACCGCCATTGGGGACTGTGGCCCTGCTGGGAGCAACGAGATTGGAATAATATTAATATGATGTTGCGCCCTCTCTTTCTCTTTAAACTTTATAATAAAATGTTTTACTATCTAAAATGTTTGCTCATTGAATTAACCGTATAACTTGTACATAGTAATTAAAACCTAGAATAAATTTGTCTATTTAAAGTTTTTTTTACAGCCCTATAGGGTGTCATTTACAGAATTTAGCAGAATAAACATTGTGCTAAATTCTGTAATTGGACACCCTATAGGGCTGTAAAAAAACTCTCTAAACAGCAACTACTCTGCTAAACAAACTAAATAGCAGAATGTTTTCAAACTTAACTACTACTTTCAAACAAGGAATATTCTACCATATTTATATTAGGTTGTCGAATAAGTCTTGTTTAAAAGTAGTAGTAAAAGTTGGAAACCTAATTCTGCCATTGGACACCCATTATCATGACTAATTGATTCCACATGAATTCTGTTACATAGTACTTATTTATAGTTTGACACTAAGGTAACCAACTCTCACAAATTTTATTAATACACTAATAAAAGTAATTTTGAAATTTTTCTTCTAATTACACTAAAACTATAGATATACTTTTTTGAAAGCACTAGTTAAGGTCGAAAACTTAATTCTACCTAAAAAAATGTTTCCAATGTGGACTGGTGAAAAATCCTTGTTGGGAATAAATACTTGTAGGCTATAAATATATATATTTATCCCGATTCCGGAATTAAACTATTTATATATGTATATATTTATGTGTATATTATATATATGTATCCTCTTATTTATATACTATTATTTTATATATTATTAGTATTTATAAGTTTATATACGTATAGTTTTATATAGTATGTATTGTTAATTTGTTATGTATATTATTATTATATTTTGTTGTTGTACACTTATTTCTATCCTCACAGCTTTTCTTATCTCTCTTTCACTCCTGGGTTTGCTGGAAGAAAACTCAATTTTGAGTTAAGCTCGCCCTTGTACGTCTTCTTTCCTTATAATTCTTGTATTTCCTCTTTTGTGTACTATAAAGTATTAAATAAAATAAATAAATAAAATAAACTCGCGACTATTGACTCTGAAAGTGAATATCGCTACACAATTGGGTACACTTGTAAATAATGAAATAAGGGAAAACAATCATGCTTCAACCAAACAATGTTAATGAGAAGCTACTCGAATAATTACCTGTTAGTTTCAAATTTAATTTCCTTACTTTGGACGTAACTAACCTAAAAGATTTTGTATAAAAACTTATTGACATACCTTAAGTCGATATTAAAGTAATGGTATATTGTGTCATAATTACCAGTAATAAAGTTCATTTTGATTTGATTGGTCCAAAGTTATGTGCCATTTCAAGCTGTAACATCAATTCCCATTGTTATAACTTCATTTGCTCCTGTGCTCAGTTTTTCCTTTTTTTGAATATTGATTTAAAGTGGCTTGTATGTAGAAATGTGAAGAATTTTTACGAGTTATAACGAGAAAAGAGCGTTAATATCTTTTGTGGAGCACGAACAATTCGCCGCTGTGAAGGCATTTTAATTTATTAGAAATTAAATGTTCGAGGAGTTTTGTTTTCGTAGAGCATTACGGAGACTCTAGTAGTGATAGGACCATATTGATATAAGGTATCCGGTGACAAAATTAGGTTATAGTTCGAAGAATTACTAAACGCATGCTTACTGCTTATTTTCTGCTAATATTGAGAGGAAATTCTGCCTTCACTTTACATGGTTTCAAATAGATGACGCCACGCCTCACACCACTAGAGAGACTATAAAGTTTATTCTTGATTACTTTCCTAACAAATTAATAAGCAATTTCGGTGATATCACCTGACAATGCAAGTCACCGGATTATGAACTTTCTTCTATGGGGGTAAATCAAAAGTAAGGTCTATGAAATAATTCCGACGAGCATCTCAGCACTAGGTTTGTTGAAAAAAGACGGCGACGTGGTTCGCCACCCGTCACGTCCTGATTCCCACGAAGGCGAGAAGCGACTAATGGAGAGCCGTTTCGCTGCGATGAATGGTAGCGAATGGAGCTCTGTGGTCTCTGCCAACCCCTGAGGGAATAGGTGTGAATATATAAAAAAAGAATCTTAGCACTAAAAGAAAATATCGTTCGCGATGTTAACGACATCCCACGTCACTACTTCAACGAGGAGAGACACGGAATACTGTGGCTAGATTCCAAGAGTTCGCCCGACGTGGCGGTCACCATTTAGACGAAATATTTTTTAAAAAATAAAACCCGTACTTACTTTCTTATGATTATTGAATTTTAATTGTACCCTTTGTAGCTGTTTTATTGCTAATTTTTGAAAATCTAATTTTGTCACCGGACATCGTATATAAATGGACCAGCCCGATCGGGGAAGAACCGCACTTTGACAGGGTATTGGCGTTTCGTGCCAAGCCGATTTTATCCGACTTGTCGTTCAGGCCATCTGATGTTTTGATTGAAGATTGTGACACAACAAATATATTGTCACAATCTTTAATTACATCATGTGAAATAAGCTTGCTTGTTAAGAGCAGTTATAATACATTTGTTTCATTGTGTACCACTTATGGTACACGTGGCCTGAAGGTCAAGTTTCACGTGTACCAAAGCTGTTAAAGTACCTACGTAAAATATAGTAATAGACTGTTCACATTTGTCTGAGAATCAATATTCATAGAATTAGAAGACTGCTGAAGCAGTCACCGGGTCTTGGCAAACACAGTATGAGATACTGGTTAGATGGTGCGACGATCTGTGGAGGGCTGGTAGAACATTTATATAACTTTTTTCGATAAGCTTATTTTTCTTAATGTTTACGATTGTAAAATTTAAAAGGTTCAATAAATTATTTTTTTTTTCTGATCATTTATAAATATAGAAGAAGATCTTGCCATTCCGTACACACGTTAGTAATATTTTCTGTTAAAGTAATGACACGTATTTATGTAGAAGAATCATATTAAGTAGAGAGTTTTATTGAAAAAGCGCCGTTTAGATCCCGGGTCGCCGTGTTAATACGGTGACATAATAGCACATACGTCTTGAAAGTACAATAATTGTTGTAAGCTGATGATGAATAAAAAATCGGAAATAGTTGATGAAAAGGTATTTGATAACAGTCGTGTAAGCTGTTAATGTATTTATATATGTGTAGATCGGGAATCGGAAAAATGTAACCGAAGTCACACTAGTGTGAACATTGTATATAAGAATTGGTTACTTTAAGATTCACTTTACTTCCACTTTTCTATTGCTAATTTCCTTCGAATTCAACTTTAAACTCTTATTTGACGCACCGTCGGCCCTTTATATAGATAAAACGATCGAAAGTCCTAGCATTCCCAAAATTCGAAAATATTCCAGCAATACGTAGTCTTTTCTAGACATCGGTCCTGTCTCTTTTTCCACGCGCAGCTATTTTCTATTCTCTTCTTTTCAGTGTCAAGTAAAAAAATGTTAAGATCAAATCTCTTGAAATAAATTTAGTCAACTTTTACGTTACATATTGATAAAATGGTGGCTATTCTACCAAAACCTTTTATGTACTTTTTCAATCAACTTAAAAAGTCACGATACACTTATTTATTTCATATCACTTCACTTGTACGCCTTAATCGAATTATATTGCATAATACGCCACCACAATTAAACAATATAACTGATAATAGTATAAGATTATGAAAATGAAATAAAAACACAACGTCACTGACGTAAATTGGCGGGAAAAGTCCACCTGTATTCTATTTTTAATTTTTATGTTTTACAACTTACTTAATCAGTGTAAGTTGACGGGAAAAGTCCTATTTTCTATTAACTGTTCTTGTCACACATTGATAGACGTCTTGTCAACTTATTTTTAAAAGTTGTAATCGCTTGCTTGACCTGGATTTTGACACTTCAAAATGAGGATTTAATCGATTCATAAAAAAAATGATTTTTTATATGTGTTACGCTACAGTATTAAGAGACTCTTCTGACTAAATTCAGTTGATTTCTTGCAAATTACTTACGTAGTCAATATGGGTGTAATAAAGTTAATGTGGTAGTGATTTCTGCCGTCGGGGAGCCAATCGAGACGCAATTTCAGCGCAGCGGGACAGCGGTTCGCTAATGCAGCTTGAGCATTATACGCTTTTACACAAAGCATATTGCTGAACTGGACTTACAACGCGGTTTCTCTTATCTTAACCAATATCTACAATACGATATAATTGCTTATGCCTAACTCAGTCAGATTAAGTGGGGATTGCCTCGAGAAGGAAAGCGATAGAAGAATTTAATTTGGGCTGGGTAGCTTTTAAAAAGCTCTGTCAAGCCTTCTCGTCACCCACATCTCAAAACTTTAAGACGAATTATTCCAACCAGACTGTCTCGCCTATATTCTCTAAAAATACCGAAACGTGGATATTCACGTTCCTTATTCGTCTCTGTTCTATGTAACTAATTAATTAATGTAAAATTAATTAAGCAAATATAATTAATTAATTAAACTTAATTTATTAATTTTATATTATATTTATATGGGTAAATAAAAATTTTCTTTTATAAGACATTTAGCGGTATATAAAAGTAGAAATTGACTTTGATTTTTTTATATTACTTGTTTTATATATGTTCTAGGGGAAAATGTCGCGAAAACATCCTATCAATACATATAGATATATATTGCATTTATGATTTTTCTATATAACTTTTATTAATAATTAAACAATAAAAAATTGTCTGTGTTCATATCCATACTATAGGGGCCAAATAGCTAGTCAATAAGTAAATGATTGTAAAACGAAATATGATGTCTGTATTATGAAATGTATTGGGTGAAAGTTTTTTGCTATTATCTAAGCTTAACTTCTAATGAGTAAACAGTGAAATTGAGGTCAAATTCAAGAAATTGCCCAATACACGAATTGCCACACTACTGAAGAGTAGTGGAGTCGATCGCAACAATATTTTATTAACCTCTCATCAATGGATGGATAATAACAGTTTAATGGACACCGATTTATATCCCAATATTACAAATTTTAAATATCCAATTCTTTAGCAAGCTAACGTTCTATTATGATCCTTATTGTTTGATAAATAAGAGTTTCTATTATTGTAGAAAGTGGCAAATACGAGGTGTTTCCTACAGTAAGAGCCATATCATCGTCATATTTGAATCGCGTGCCATGATTCGGCATATTCTATCAAAGTATTTATGGACCACCAATGAATTTCTTAAAGGGGCCGATTTAGAGCTGTTCCATTTGTGCATTTTAGTGACTAATCGATATAAGTAAATCGTGACCTGATAGACAATAAAACTTACAAGATAATCTATTAGACTTCACTTGGCATACGCTCGGATAATGATCAGTGGGTCTGCCTTTCGGAAGAATTGTGAAAAATATATATTATTGTATCAAGTCCTAAAATTTTATTTACAATTTCATATATCTTTTGAATACTTAAAACTAACTTGAAGTTAGTTCGCTAAGACTATTAAGCTCGGCATATATGTAATTTTTATTTTTGGCAGTTGATTTTATATCTTCTACCTTATTTTTAAATGTTTTTCGCCACCATATTTTATGTTTTTATGTCATTGTATTGAAGTTCTAGTGCTACAATTTTAAAATTTATATATTATTATATAATATACTTTGCTAAACAAGCATGATAAAACTGAACTTTTAAAATACATGGTTATAAAAAATTAATGATTGCACATATCTTTTATCGATAAATGCTTAGCATCACTAATGTTTACTAAAAAGCGTTCCCAAGAGGCACAATCAACACACATTGAATACCTCTTTGTTGTGCCGAGTGATTTATTGATTGCGTCTCTGTCAACACGGCTGGCATTTTACACCAACGCTGAATACTTCATTTGATCCGGATTTTTATCGATAATAAAACCCGATCATGAGTCACATCACTCGTTAAGTGTATTTAGTGTACAAATGATTTGATCGTGCCGGTCCTTCTTTAACGTTGTATTGTAAAATATATTTCTCCTTAATTTTTAATTAATGTAAAATTCGTATACAGCATAAAAAATATTATCCGACAGATATCAAAGGGGAATTTAAACTATTATTCATTTATTTATTCGGACAGTTTTGCTAAGTTGCCTATATATTATAGCTATTTGGTAAAGTGATAAAACTGCGTTACTTTTGCAATAAGGTTTTAAATCACTCTAAGATGTCACTAATTACACTGACACCGCGACTGCGCAACACCTGAAATTGATTGAATATTTTTAATTGACATTGTGAAAATTGCGTGTGGGGTTGCCAAGCTTTAGGGAAAACTTACGAGGATTTTTTTATTGATGTGCTATTTTTAACCATTCATATTTTTTGCAGTATATTAAGTAATTGTTTATGTGTGTGTGTGTATGTGTGTCTGACTCAATTGTATTCCGTTATCGTTGCGATGTTTTCTTCTAATTTATTAACAATTCAAATGACAGAAGGCTTTGAGTGCATGCATTTGAAATTAGTATAAATTGTTACAACCTTGATGTACAGCGTTATTATTATCGAATAGAAACCCTTCTCAAAATCCTGTTTTTTTTTCCTTTTAAAAATGAACTATGTTATAGTCAGGTTTCGGGTAATTCATGTCTGTATAACCGGCGGCCACCTATAATACTTAAAAAAAGGTAAAGGTAGAATAGCGAGAGACGAAGAGGAACAGTGACATAAGAAGAGGGGTAAGCGCTGTAGCAGAGCAATATCTGGCATTACTTAGAAATCGATCTTCCGCTAGAATGTATCATGTTCCCAATCGAAAGTGATTTTTGACTGTATAATAAAATGGGGGTACCATTTTATTATACAGTCAAAAATCACTTTCAAATCAAAAACATAAATTAAAAATACTACTCATAAATAAAATATATTTATATTATCTCTACAAATAATAAAAGATGGTCACTCTACTAATAAATAACGGTTGCTTTCAAGTTTTGTCGATAGTCGTCATCATTAGCTCGGCTGCGTTTGTTTCTGCAGTTTTTGCGCGTTGTATTATATCCGACGACCTTTCAACATGTAGGGGTACCAACATTGCAATTCTTCAATAACACATCTAATTTTACGATTACTTTTGCTTCGTTATCTTTAATGAACGCTTTTTTACGATTCATTAGTAAGTTTCTGTTTCTTTAAATAATGCTTATTATCTATGCTTAATAGATAAGGAATATTTTGTTACATGTGGTTCATTTCAAAAGCAACTTGTACCCTGACTACATGAAGTAACGATCTGTCGAGGAAAAGCTGGCAGAAACCGAATGGGCGTAAACGATGATGATGACGACGGTAAAAGACAATGTTTTCTCTTCTTTGATGGCAATTAGTTATAACTATTATGCCAGTGTCAAGTAAAATACAACAATATCAAATCTCTTGAAATATAACTAGTCTTGCTTATTACGTTACGTGTTGATAAAATGGTGGCTATTGTATCAAAACTTCTATGGACTTTTTCAGTCAAACAGACACGATACACGCATTTATTTTATATCACTTCGATTAATCGAATTATATTGTATAATACACCACCATAATTAAACAATATAACTAATAATAATATAAGATGAAATAAAAACACAATGAAAATTAAATAAAAACACAACGACACTGATATAAGTTGGCGGGAAAAAACCAAGCTAGTTGGTAAGTATTATTACGCGATTACGACCTGAGGTCATAATTTTGAATCTCTCATTAGGCCATTGATGTAAACCATATTCTTTCCTTTACAACTATATAAACGACTATATAAATCCACTTAATGGAAATTAAAAGAATATATCAAATTTGACCCATGGATTGAACACAAAAACAGCTATCACGAATGTTAACGAAATATGAAATATTCTAAAATATTATCGTATTATATTACCTCAGGAAATAAGTAACCCGAAAATTTCTCATAATAAAAAAGGAGTAAAAAATTCATTTCCAACGTTACCTAACACCTGCAGTGTCATTTCACAAACTTGGCATTTTTAACGAATCCATCACTTTCTGGATTGAAATTTGTCTTTATGAGAATGAACCCAAATCCGAGAATCGCTGATCCTTTTGTAGTTGGCGTGTGATAATGGGAAAATGATTGACTCTTCATTGTTAACATTTCGAGTGCAATGCAGCGAGCAAAATTCAATTTTATTGGATAATTTTTAATGTGAGTGTAGGCGGTCCCACTCCATGACAAAGTAATGTAAGTAAGGAATTTATATAATTTTATAGTATTTCATAACTTTTACATCGTTCAAAATTCTGTTGACAACTGCTAAGTTATACGACTATTTATAAACTTTTGTTATTGCAAAGTATCTTTTTTTATAATATAATCTAATTTATTATGAATATTTTAAACACTGAATTGCTCTTTCTAATATATTAATTCAAACATTCTCAAAAATATTTACGTTTACGATACCTCTACGATTAACAATAGGTTTTGAATACCTACTTATTTATTTAATAATTTATTAATCTCCACAGTGTAATAATAATAATTAAAATAATAAAATAAGTTATAAATTGTAATTTTATATACAAGAAAAAGAATTTAAAAATATGGATTTTTAATGAATACTCACAAACTTCTTTAGGAAATTAATGAATTAAATATCAATTAACATAATTTATTAAATTTGTGCTACTGCATAACATATATACTCTAGCATAATATACTTATTGTTAATAAAGAGAAAGAAAGAAAAGATATAAAACCTAAAATATTTTAATTTTAGAAAAGACATACTTATCTTATTTCTGCATAAGCTTGTAAACGACAAAAGCACTGATGTCCATTGTTTACAAGTTAAACCCATGTTTGCTTGAGTGACAAGTCGCACCAGCCACGGGTGGGTGGCCAACAATGCGCCAATCATGGCACAATGTAAATCTCAAGCTGGCAGATTGGCCCAAACATTACAAAATTCAATAACAAATATACAACAAATTTTGAAAACGAATCAGTATATTGGTTGTTTCCACAAATACTAGCTATATTTATAAATATATCCAATTAAGCAAAAATGTAAGATGCTTACTCTAGACAAGACAATAGCTGACTGCCTCCTTTTTATAATAAAAGTCTAGCAATATTCAGATATTATTCAAATTGTTGTTAACCATTTCAATTAAGTTTATTGTATTGTGTTAAAATAATATGTTTCATATCAAAAAAATCGAACTTAAGACTTTATATTATAAGCGCAATTCTAACCAATTGAAGTTGTTGCTATTTTAGTAATTTTCTAACAAGTAAAATACATGAAAAATACTTGCTACTTATATCTTAGTTTCTATTTTACAATCGTTTAGCTAATTCTGTTTATTTTGACATCACTATAATTAGAGAAACAACTTCTCTTACAATTTAAGGACCCGAACTACCCATAGTTTTAACATTTGATTGATTGATGTACAAATTTAATTTATATATAAAGGATAGCTAATTTTACTAGTAAACGATTTATATTAATTGAATTGCACTATAACTATTAATAAAAGTGTAATTATGGAAAAAGCATAATAAATAATTATGATAAAACATTTTTATCGGCTTTATGATAAAACATTTTTATCGGCACTTACGATTGTATGAGTTGGAATTATGGTAGGTTTTTCGTGCAGTAATGTTTCATTACCATAATATTCGTCTCAATATTACTTAAAATATTAAACAGTAACATAATCTTACGACATTATTCACTGATATTTCTTATTAGACATTTTATCGTAATCGATTTTAACGGTTTCTTCGTATATAACTATAGCCGTGTTGTTTTTGTATTATTATATTACTATTTTAAGAGTGCATCGTTCAAAACACGAATAATATCGCAATCACCTATTACGTATATTATTTTAGTAAGAAAACATAACAGAGTTCTTCTTGTACACGTTACTTTGTGCTATGTACGGTTACTTTAAACATAATAATACAAAAACCGGTACTTATTATATCGCTGGAAATACATAAAATATAAAATTCACAATATGTATAATATTTTGACCTGTATAACATTAAAAGTGTGGTAATAGTATATTGCGGGTTTCTTCTGCTGATGTAAACAAAGTGAGTTAAATAAGGTTAACAGGATAATTAACGAAAAGGTCTGCTTATGATTTTTTTACAAATTAGAGATCAAATTAATATTTTTTATTTACAAATCAAAGCCGTAATATATAAATGAGAAGATTATACATGTTTCTGCAACTGGACTGTTGATATTAACCATATATTCCTAGCGTTAGTATTATTACATTAGTTGCAATTTTTAACAAGAATTCTGGTAATATTAAAACGTTGCTAGTATTTTTTAAAAGAATAAAAAAAATAATAACTATAATATAAAAAAGTGAAGACTATAAAATAAAATTTCAGGACTGCTAAAGAAAACTGAAATTTTTAATATTTTTTAAAAGAAATTTCAGTTATTTGTTTTGAAAGACGGCGAGTAATTTTAATTTTTGTTTCTGAACGTATTCGTTATCGATCCATACCATTTTATTAACTATGATAATTGTTTATTTATATTATTTTGTATAATATATAATTCATTCTCACTGCGCAATATTTTCAACATAGTACATTTTTATGCTTCAAATTGTCTTGAAAGTGAATGTATTTTATATATTTCGACAATAAACAATCTTCCAATCTAACAACAACATTCTATTGTTATTACTCTAAAAACAAAGGCACGAAGAATTGTCAGAGCACCAGTCATTTAGACATTTATTCCGAGAATATATGTTCCCTCTAGGTTAACTATTACCGATCAAGTGAATATATTTGCAATATTGTTAAATATGGATGTTATTCATTCATCGAAGGATCCACGTCAAGTCAGACGTCAAGGGTATCACTCCCGCTGATTTACTGTTGTTAAGTCAATTATCAACACAAAAGGCTTAAAACTTACTTATACCTGTTTGACATAAGCTGTTGTAAGCCTACAAAAGGTATTAATGTGTTTATATTGTTTAAAAATTAGGATTTTATACAAAAAATATACCGTTTTGAAATATTATAAGCAGCTTTCAAGTTGAGTTCAAAGCGAAAAAGAAAATATATATAAAAAAATTGAATAAAGAACCCAAAAATAAGAAATACAGTTATTTAAACTTAGCTTTAATAGTATTTTGACAAATTAAAATATTGATTTTGATTAAATGATCGAACTAATGAATGAATAATTGAATGAATTTGGAAAATTATAATTAATGACGTAACCAAATAACAGAATATAATATTAAATCGCGTTGAATTAATATGTTTACAGCCCATATACGTATGTCCCCTATGGCACCGGACCTCCTCAGTTCTGGAGGAATAAGAATAAATAGCTGTTGACCTACATTTATCCCGATCAGAGAATGGAACGAAAGCGGTAACGAATCATTGAGGTAATTAGACCAATATAACCTACGCAACCAGTACGCAACAGACTGGTCGCTGTAGAGAGATTATGGTAAAGTGGAGTTCCTCCAAACACAACCCCCTTGTGCGACTCTGCACATCTGATATCTTGCTCTCTATGCCCTGTCACCTGCTCAGCAGATGACCTTATGAAGGCAACAGATGATGGGGTGATAGTGGCCAAGTTGGGGTAGCAGTGTCTGCTGCCACTGACATATAGAAGGAGAAGATCGATATAACACTATGATATAAAACGTCTCTTAACTCATCCTTGGGTAGTGTACTGATACATTAATAAATGTGTCACTAATGCATTAAAACCTTTTGTATTTTATTACTCTTTTTTTACATTCGTAATTTCAAAATGAAAAAGAAATAAATTGTGATAAACGTCACGTCTTTTGAATTGACATGTCACCCGTCCGGCTTAAGTCATTGAAATTATGTTTGTATATATATATATATATATATATATATATATATATATATATATATATATATATATATATATATAAAATGAAAATTGAATAGTGTTAATAAAATAAAATAAAGTCCCGGGTGTGACCGTAAGCAGTACAGCAGGCACGCTACAGTAGGTAGGGTATACCTTAAACCAAGGATGAGTTAAAAGAGACGTTTTTATTCTTTTAAACTCTACGGCAGTGGGCTATATTTTGGACACATAAAACACGATACAAATTAGAGAATTATTACAGTCGTAAAATATCTCCGTAGGAACTTGATTTGTGATAATTGTTTTCGATCACGCGCTCGCATAAGCTGGATACGATTTGAGGTTGTTTTATGAATAATAAAATATAGGTATTGATCGTAACTCTTAATCAGACGCTATATCGAAAGCCCAGGGTACGGTTTATTGCTAATTAAGCATATCGTAGACACCTATGTGTCTGTGCCCGATGTCAGTCGCTGTCAACTTGTCAGCTGATTGACATAGCCCGTTTGTACCGCTTAGAAAATTAACAACTAGGGGGAAATATTTACGAGATAATTTTTATAAATACATTACAATATTTGGCAAAATTGTAGGTCTATTTATTTGATCAATTAACTTAATTCCGATTTTTGTAATTAATTGGATTTACCTATATACTTTTCAAAATGAAATACATAATCATATACATACATACATACATATAGTCACGCCTGCCTCTCTCTAAGGTTAGGCAGAGACCACAGACATCCGCTACGATACCAACACACCTTCCTTGCTTCCATCACACTCATCCATCCTTCGTCTCACATTCATCGTAGCGAAACGGCTCTCCGTTAGTCGCTACTCGCCCTCGTGGGAATCAGGACGAAAACTAATCATTTTAATATTATAATTTAAATTGTACCGAATAATAAATCTATGTTTTAATATTAGATTTTTATTTTGATAGTTCTCCCTTCTCTTCGTTCTCTTCCTCTCGTTTCCTTTTATTTGTATATATTAATATACTTAAGTTGTTTATGAATAAAGCCGAAGTTTTTTTAAGAAGGAAAGATATATTTTTACAAACATTTAATGTTATATTTTTGAAATGAACAGACAAAACATTTATTAAATAATTATATAATAATTATATCTACCCACGGTCGTAGCCGTTAAATACAAATTGAATTATTTTAATAAAAAATATCGATGATACTATTTCGAAAGAGTCGAATATATTTTATTACCTATGTAATAAATGAAGGGTCAGCTAGGAAGCTATGGAAATTCGATCAATCGATGCTCAAAACGCCTCCTGCCCACAGCCGTGTACCAATCTACCTTTTCCTGTGTTCCTCAAAGGAAGAAAACATCAGTATATTAACACAAATATTACATCTTTGGAATGTAGTGATCACTTACTGTCATGTACCTGCAGCTCCTTTATCTGCTTACTTAGTGTCTTAGTTTCGATTCCACTACTGACTGGCGTCAAGTTATTTACACCAGAACAGCTTCGCCTACCATTGCGGGTCACGATCAGGTTTGAGGATCTTGACTCCTCAGGGGTCGAATAAGAAGCCTCCCTTTGCCCACTCCCTTGCGAACTCCTCCTGTCCCCACCCGGCTCCCACTTTACTGGGCCCACGTACTAAGTAGGTCATATCTAGACGATGCGAAATCGATAAAGGGTGCTAAAAAAACCGCTGGTAATAGCGTCACCAAAGACCAGGGTACCCCGAAAGAAGATGTCCGAGTTACTTTACCATACTAGGCCCTGATATGAACTCTCCTACTTAATTCAGTCTTGAGACTGCCATCTCATGTACCTATTTCCGCTAGAGATAATATTATTTTATAAAATTTTACATAATCCCTATAATAAAATTGAAGAAGGCAATAGCCGCCTTGTGCTACAACTTATGAACTTTTGTAGAAGCCGGATATGTTTTTGTATTTTCCCTTTTTTTCTGAAATACAACTTAAATACAAACTGTTTGATTGTTTTTTAAAACGTTTGATATTATCTATGGAGCTATGGAAGAAGACAAAAGTGGCGGCAAATAAAGAGATGAGAAGATAATTTACCAAAGGGTGGGAGAAGATTAAGCTGGGACGGGGAAAAGAAGCCTATGTCAAAGGAAAATCTGACTAAAAACTGGTTGTTGATGGCACTATTAATTCTGTCAATTTATAGTGTGTTAATCTTATTATTGTGACCAGAATGTCATAACAATCTTATGATTGTTATGATATTCTGGCCAACGAATTATGGAGTTTTACTATCTTATGGAGCTATACTATATTTAAGAATATTCTAGTTAACAATATTTTTAAATACAGAAAAGGAGACTGATAGAGGTGTGTTATTTTCTATCAAACGAGTCAAAATACTTAGAATAGTGGAAATTTGATTGTTTACATAGTAATAAATATTCAACAAATTAAATATCTTTAAGTGGAGAACATGAGAAATTTAAATTGTATTTATTTGAATTAAAAATATATAGAACAAGCCAATAGCTACCTACAACACTAATGTCGAATGCACCGTTAAATTACACATACGTGATGTTATTAAAGGGTTAAAAGCTCTACCTTAACGAGCTATCGCTACTGTGTGAGTGCTCCAACTGGTAAGAACAACTTTTTATTTCGATACAGCGCGCTGTCCCTTTCCATCTGTGGTTAACAATATGAACTATCCCTCTCGCACAGGGCAATTAACACTCTCTGTATACGGTAGCGATGGAAGAAATTAGTTAAGAGAGTCTCGGCCTCATTTCTGTGGCTTGTGTCAACAGGCGGGCATAGCGGGTGATTTTTTTGTCGTCCATTTCAATTTTTACGATATTTTTTTTTCTTTTTGTCGCTGTCAAGTCATTTGTGGTCAAGTTAGACGTCAAGATCAGAGCTCGCGTGTTTTGTTTTGATAGTTTTTAATTGACAAATGACAATCAATTAATCTGATAACGTTAGAGCAACTAATTTGAAACAGTTATGTTACCTTCTTAATCCATCGTGATTAATAATCACAATGTAAATACAATTTAAGGATGAAAGAATTAATTACAGTACCTACTAAAGTAGTTACGTCAAAATCGTTCTAAGTAAACTAAAGTAAAGTAAGTCTTTAATTTTTTTCCGACCCATATACATATGTATGTATGTATATTCTTTCTCATTTGTGACGAATTGACCGCCTGCAGAGTCCATGGTCACAAGTTCAATCTACATCGGAACAAATATAGTATGGTAGATATAATACAGGTATCCATTTGGATTCGGGTTGTTTCGACAATCCGCTTTAATCAAGCGTGGTCGGTTTTAAAGTTCGTTTCTCTATACATTACGCAGCCCAATACGGCTGGCAGAAACTAGAGGCTCATTCTAAACAGCATACACTACCACAGACCGTTGCAAATGATAATGATGATGTAGTGTTATGTTTATTGCTCTTGCTAGTATGTAATATATGTACTTTTCCTATAACGATGTTCGATTAAAAAATAATAAAATTATTATAATTATATGTTGCCTCCATTTAAACTACGGTCTTTGCACCAGTGAAAACAACGCCAACGTAGTGGGTAGGTACTTATTCGAAAACGCGCTATCTAGCATTAACATAATCACCCTGACCCGTCGATAACATATGTGCAATAACTTTTAATTTTAATTGCAATTACCGGAGACAATTAACATTTTATGGCACATTTCAGCGATAACTTGCTGTATGTTTTTCTCCCGTCGCTGCTTTTTTTTTAATACATTGAATTTTTAATTGCCAGCGATAATTAATAAATATGACGAGTTCTGTTATCATTTTGTGTTTAACTTCGGACTTAATGACCTATATTTGGCACTAATCGGCGATTGGTGTAGCGTGTAACATATATTTAAAGCTAGTTTTTTTTTTATAGAAGATATAATCATATGGCACAGTTCACCGATACCTCGCTGTATATTTTTATCCTGTACCTACCTATTTTTTAATGCGTTGAATTTTTAATTGCCAGCGATAATTAATAAAAATATTATGACGGGGTCTGTTATCGCTTTATGTGTAAATTTGTTTGTCGGGCATAATCACCTATATTTGGCACCAATCATCGATAGGTGTAGCGTGTAACATGTCTTTAATGCTATTCTTTTATAGAAGACAGATAATCTAGCAAGCCGATCACATTGTAGGCAATCATCGCCACCCATAAATGTGCATTATTAAGAGGGTTTACCTAAGGGTAAGGATGCGAGTAAATTGATAGAGGAATAATAATAATAATCATAGTGTATTTACATTAAATTGCGTGCAATATGAGATATTCAGTTTAATTATAATGCGTTCACAATTTTTTAATTTATCGATGGCATAGGTTTCTTTTTTAAAAAAGAGGAATTGTAAGTTTTTTTTTTCTTCTTGAATATTCTGACAAGAAATGGTTCACATCAATAGCCCGTGAGAGGATAAAAACTCACGTATATATTTCAATAGGGTTGAGATTTTCTTACCCGTATTTGGATTAATATGAATGATAATTCATATTAATCATTGGATCATCATATTTGGATTAATATGAATGATAATTCATATTAATCCAAATACGGGTAAGAAAATCGCAACCCTATTGAAACCGTTAATCATTGTAACCGGTAGCTTCGGCACTGAGTCAATTAGATCACCATAAGTTGCTTGACGTCCAATCAGCTCAGCGGCGAGGCTCCCCGTCCACGGAGTCAATAATCGCGGTTTCGATCCCCGCATCGGAATAAATATGTGTACAGCTTACAGTTTTTTTTATCTCGAGTCTAGTAACCCCGCCAATCCGTATTGGACGAGTGTGGTAGGTTAACTTCCGTTCCTCAAGAAATGGGGAGGCCTGTGCTCAGAATTGGGAGATATGTGGGCTATAAAAAAAACAAAGTTGCTTTAGATTTTCTTGTCTCCCAAATTGTAGCAAAAAATATAATTGTGTGTCAATGTCTTTACAAAAAACCGCCAATTATAAGAACCAAACAAATGGATTCAACCTTTAGAACTTTGATAAGAGTAGTAAAAGTGCAGTTGAAAATTTACATTTGTTGTTATGGTAGCTAGGTAGGTATCTTAATATATTCTGACGCGGAAATGTGGAGGTAACGAGGTAAAAAAATGTTTAGCAGTGGACATTAGATACATATCATCATCAACGTTAACAGTATGCGACAAAATGCGCCAATTAGCGAGCTCTTCGGCATCACGCACGCTGTTTCTGCCAGCCGCCTTGCGCAGGTGCTCTCCATCATAAATACTCAACACGAAAAAGCGAAAACGCTGTAAATTATACAGATGTGAAAAAATATTGCATGTTCGGATCAGAAAATAAATACTGCGTCGAATAGTTTGAATCTCACAGCTCTACGACCAATAGAAAATTGATAATGTTAATGTTGATGCTGATAGACTTTCACAGCTTTATAATATATAATATATATATTTATAATACATAATAACCTAATAAAAATTGATGTTTTATCAATTTTTTAAATTACTATCATTAATTTACTTGCAATGTAGCTTTTTAAAGTGAGGCATCTGAACGCTAGCTTTTCGAGTCGCAAATATTTCAAAGCTATTTTGTAAATCTTTGGAGTTAGTTAATGACAAATCGTATATATTTTACCATGGGTAATCAATTGCCGCAGTATCTTGCGTCATAATTAAATACACACTAGAACAGACGCATAGAAAAACATTTGAAATAACACTACGAAATATCATCCATCGTTTGCCCGGAATATCCCGAAATTAATTATCTGTGTCGAATTAAAGATACATCATAGGAAAGATTTAGGATAAATCAAAAATAATTATATGATGTGTGCACACTTTTTTTATGTGCCACACAAATCATATTTGAAAATAAATGTATATTTTTTTATATTATGAAAACAGAATTTATAATTATAAATTTTGAGAAATACCAACTTATATATTATATAAATGACTCTACATTGATTGAACGCAAATGGTGAAACATAGCAGAAAAAATTATAGAAATACAATTATCATTTCTAAAAAAAACAATCATGTTTTGAAGGCGTTGACATAATAAGACTTTTCTTAACAAAAGGATGTAACTGATGATCTCTCCAGTTATCTTTTTATTTTCTTATATTTTACCCATGGAAGCAGTTACCTACAGCGGTGTTTCTGAGCAGTTACGACGTTGGAACCTTCAAAAATTAAGCCTACACATGTCTCAAAGGATAACAATGCTTCTGTACTATCTATGGCACTGCGGATGTCTATGGGCGGCGTTGATTGCTTTTCAACAGGTGACACGCCTGCCCGGTTTGCTTTCCTATCCTATTAAACAAACTATACAAATATTTTTTATAATTGAGAATTAGGAAAAAGATAAAAGAAACATAATTATAACTTATATTCTACTAACAAGCAAATCCATACTGTTCGTACCACGCATAGTCTCTTATCGAAAGTCAGCTTCCAAATATTCATAAATTACGTCGAAACGGTGGCTCTCGGGTTTCTTACAAATTGCGTCCGAGACAAGTTTATAGTTCATAAAAATAATGTGAGATGAACTGGTGAATATATAATTAACTTTAATGGACTTAAACTATTAACGGCTACCGGAAAAACGCCGAATAGAGACATAAAAATAAATAAATATGTAGATTAGAGGACAGGGGTTTATATGGTATAAAACGTCACGAGTCTCTCAACGACGGCTCTTAAGTAGGAGCTCTTGTTCTAGCTTTGAAAAATTTAAAATTAACGTCTTAGAATTGATTACACGTTTATCAAAATATTATATAATGATTGGAATTTAATAAGATAAGATATATTTCATCTCCACAGAGATATTTCGACCACATTCCGCAAAAATCTTCCCATAAACTGGAGAAGCTCAGCGTTACCGGCAGAGTGAAACCAGATATTATAAAATCATAAAAACGAATGAAGAATATACAATATAAAAGAACGAAAAGAAGGAAGATTTATCGATGTTTACTACTCTTTCGGGAACATCACGACTCTCAGCAATGAGCGAACGACTTGCGGAGAAGGAAAAATTGAGAGTGATTTGAAAATAAGACTAACAAAGTTCTGTTATCACTAAATTTCTGATGATGAATGATTAATTCATTCCAAATAAACTAAAAGTGATTGTGCTAATATTTAAATGACAATAGTGAATTAAACGTTATAAACATATACGGGGCAAAAGTATTTTCGTATTGTTCATACAAAGGAAAATATTTTTTTAAGGTATTATTTTTTATTTATTTATAATATGTATATGCCATTTTGATCGATGACTTGTTGCCATCTTGTGGGTAGTGCCATGATCCCATTCCTGTAGAACTTTTGAGATTTTTGGTTAAAAAAATCTGACAGGTAGTGTTCACAGTGTTCTTTTGAGGTTAGCTTTATGCTTCCTAAAGAGTTCTGCAATGACCGAAACAGGTGGAAATCTGATGGAGCAAGGTCAGGGCTATACGGAGGATGCATCAAAACATCCCAGCCAAGCTCTCTCAATTTTTGCTGCGTGGCTATAGATGTGTGCAGTCTGGCGCTGTCATGGTTTCTCTCAGTGGGATCATGTGGTACCCAAACGTCAAGTTTTTTCTTGTACCCAGACTTTCGTAAATGACGTAAAACTGTTTTGTGATCAACATCCAGTTCTTCAGCAATGTCGTAGCTACTAATATGTCGATCTTGCTCCACTTTCTCAAAGATGGCACTGATTTTATCTGTGACATGGCGTCCAGAGCGAACCTCATCTTTCACACTAAAATTTCCAGACTTGAAACGCTTGAACCACATTTGTGCTACTCTTATTGATACCCCATTAGGTCCGTAAACCGCATACATTTTATTCGCGGCGTTCGTCGCATTTTTAGCTTTTTTGTAATAAAACTTTAAAATGTACCGAATTTCTTCGTCACATACGTTCATTTTGCTTGCTTAAAAACTATTGAAAATTGATGGTGGGAACTAGTTTTTTTTTTTATTTATTGCATCTACAGAATGTCATATTTAATGGTATTAAAAACCAGCCACTTACATTCAGTACAGCCAAAGAGGTTTGATTACTAATATTACATTCAAAATACGAAAATACTTTTGCCCCGACCTATTACGTTATACACTTTAATTTTTTTTAAAAAAATACGCCTTTTTTTAAAAAAATCTAAATATTTTTAAAAAAATACGCCTCTAAATTATCTAACATGTTAAATAAAATAATTAATTATTACATTTTAATCATATCAAATCGCAGCCCATATATATTTCACTGCTGAGTACAGGATCCGTTCCTCCACCGTTTCTGATGGAACGGACGTTAACACACCACGTTTGTCCAATTCGGATTGGTGGGGTTACAAGACTCGGAACAAATATTTTATTCCAATGCGGGTATCGAACCCGTGACCATAGACTCCGTGGGTGGGAGACCCCGCCACTCAGCCAAATAGTTGTCACTAAGCAAATTTTAATACTACGCGATCATTTCATCTTATGTTATTTCAAGGCAATCCAGATTCGATTCTTATTTTATATTCAATTCCACTCATCGGTCACAAAAAAAATTTAGGGAACTTCCTCTTAAATCTACCCGGGAGATAAGATTTTTCGGGAATATTTCTCAGTTAATTGGTTTAACGAGGCGGCTTGTTTACTAGGAAACGTATATTTCTTTGGGTGGCCACATTTCAAAGATGTTATAACTTTAATGTTACTCACAGCTGATAAAAGGGTATTAAATAAATATATCCTGTTTAATGCTTGTAGTAGACGTAATGGAAATCGACCATTTCAGTGTTAGATTCTTCATACATCTTGTTTTGTTACAAAAACTCCCAAGTTATGTTAACTTAGACTGCAAATAATTTTAAATGTGTCTAATAATTTATCCATTGACAAAGTTTATGAACGAATTTATTTGTAAAACATTTTGAACGAACTACTTGGCTCAATAGTGAAGTTACCACCTTCACAGTTAGTCAAAAAATCTAGATTTAGAAGTGTAGATGACTAATCCACCTTAGACAAGAGTGAGGAGACGGCAGATCTCGTACATAACAATTTGGCATATTTGGGTTGTAAAAAAATCATTTTATCACAGTACCTATAGATATTTAAAACACTTACTTATTTTATAAATAAGAAAGGCCTTTTTGGTTGAATAAATTAAAATAAATAACACGAATGGCATTATAAAAATCCAGTACAGTCGTCCAAACCTCTTTCCAAAGTCACATAGTTCACAGGCAACAGTAAATCGATGCTCATAAAATTTTACTATCCAATTTTATGTTTGTTTGAGGTCCAATATCGGTTTACCCTCCGTTAAGGGACTTGATTGCTTCGTTATTGACTGTTAAAGCCGAGACGCACTAAAAGCTATGCTTTTATATGAGACGTAACATTATAATAATCGTTCATTTTGAAAATGTTTAATTAAAAGTGCCAGCGTCATCATCATCATCAATATAGCCGTTACAGTCCACAGTTTGACAATGGTCTCCCTAAAAATTGAATGATGTTGTCCTATTCCCTACGCTGTTATTAAGAGCTAAACGTTGCTACCATCATTGGATATTTACTCCCAAATTTGCCTGGTATGACACCCACAAAAAGGTTAGTGTAAAACATTATCTGGCATTTTAGTCTTATTATATTGTATAACTAATATTACTGGTCGTCCAGTGGTTGAAATTATACCGTAATTACATTTTTAATTTTATATACATACATATCTTCACACCTGTCTCCCGTAGGGGTAGGTAGACACCACAAATCTCTATCTGCTACAATCTCGACATACTTTCCGCCTAGTACTAGCCCGCCGGTTAAGAGCTTTCTTAAAAACTTCAGAAATTTGGTCTAGGTATGTTTTTCGTGGTCTTCCCCTACCGACCCTTTCATCCACATTCGCAACGTAAATTTCTTTTGCCTTTTTCGTCTTTTATCCGTCCTCTCCATGTGCTCAAACTATCTAAACATCCCTTTCTCAACTTTTGTCACGACACCTTCTTTTACTGCACATCGCTCTCTTATATCTTCATTTCTTATTCTATCATTCAAAGTTACACCACACATACTTATTAATGATCTCATTTCCACCGCATTCAGTCTGGTTTCATGACTCTTCTGCCAAACCCAACTTTCATTACTTTATTTTTAATTTTCGTATTTGTATTATTCTATCTCTCTCATTCATTCTCCAAATGAACTTTCTTCTTCTTCTCAAGTGCCTCTTCGACTAGCGAAGGTTGGCAGTCAATTCAGCGCAACTATTTTCATCCCTATTCGTGCATTTTTTTATAAATAAAACAAAAATGAACTTTAACATGACAAATCTTACACTCGCGCACTGTGCTTTAGAAAGAGTAGTACTAAGTTATTTCTTAACGTATTAACATATAAATATAATATAGCAAGCTATAGTTTGCGTTTTATTGGACCGCAGGACCATTTGCCTTGCAAGGGCAAACGCTCGCGGGAGCACAAAGGAGCCGAACACATAATTATCAATACGTGTTAGAATGTGTTAAGGTTTTTTTTTAACGTGAGGCGTAAAGTTTTAAAGTCTTTTTAATGGACTCAGCGTCTTTATAAAATTATTTTTATTTCAACGACTAATTTTGACGACGAATCTCGATTTGAATTGCTTAATTAAGTTTGGCAAAATTTGACATACTAATTATTTTGAATTTCCAAATTACTTAATAGGAGACAACGTCCAGAGTCACGCGCTACTTTTCGGAAGTCTATTACAAAGATAGAGAGTCAAACTCACTTTGCTAAGATCCGCAAACACAAACAGAAATATAATATTGTGTGTTCGTGAAGAAGTGCATAGGGTCGCAAGTCTGTCTAATTCTTACCGAGAAACGGCCGTTAGCAAATCCTCCAACACTGCACAACGCTCACAACGTCAAACAAACTACTCTTATATATGTTTGCGGTCTGCCTACCCCTACGAGAAACAAGCGTGACGATATTTATGTATGAATGTAAATTGTTAATACTTTATTTTGGTTATTGTGTTTTGAGATCGAACTTCTAAATTTTTCTCCTCTTCCTCAGGCGGTTCGCTCATTGCTAAGCACCCTGATGCTACCGAAGGTTTAGTAGATTGTCTTATTTAAATAAACCGTGTTACTAGTTAACTATAGGAAGAAAATCGTACGTGTGTAATATTATATGAGCATATTTTATTGCGCTAACACGTCAGATAAGAGTCGGTTGTAGATATTCAAGAAAGCAATCATTCATTACTGCCCATTGATGCGTTCATTCATTGCGCCTGAAAATAGCATGTTTATCTGTCTGTTGAACGCAGGAAATCATAAAACACTCAACTCTCACGGCTCTATCACTCGTTGACTTCTGTCGACTTGACTTTTCTTTATTGTAGTGCAAGAAAACGTTAGATACTTTCTCCGTGTTACTAGCCCAGAATAACCGAACATTGATGGATAAGAAATAATTTGATGTGATACTTTAAGTGCAAATATCTTATGTGTACTTATTAATATATCAATTAGAAATAAGGGGTGGAAGAATAGTGACCTGAGATATTACATATAAGAGCTATATATATATATATATATATATATATATATATATATATATATATATATATATATATATATATATATATGACAACGGAGAACAACGTATACGAACATAGTGACACGTTACTTTTATATATAAAGAATTCTAATACATACCTTCTTTTAATTTAACAAATGAGAAAGTATTCTTGTAGCGGTCCAAGCCAATGTTTCAAAGTATATATAGAGCCTGCATCGAGGAAGAGGAAACAGCTGCTCATAACGTGATTCAATTCTGGGGAATAACCAAATACCGAGTCAGATACCTGGGCGCACTCAGTCCCTCATGGATGCTGTAAGCATGCTGAAAAGGCTGCTACAATCCTTTGAGGACCTGGAGTGCATGAATAGCAGCTATCATTCAGTTAGCATGCAAAATGGGCGCATGTTTACGTCGAGTTGCGGAAATCAGCCCGTTCTAACATCTACCAACCCCTCTTGTGCTGTCGTGATGCATCTTTCACCATTTCATTTCACATTTCAGCGAGCCGGCGTCCTGGGTAAATAATTCCCCATTAAGCCAGGGGTTACCAAACAATTTTTGTCAAGATGTGGTCGCTAGTTCAGAACTCATCTACCTCGTCATTTGTTCATTCAACTTTCAACCCATTGCCACTTTAATTTGCTAATTCGGAAAGTTCTCCGCTAAAAAACCAATGACAAAGATGTGTCATTGTCTTTTTAGCAGATTACTCCTATTCGAATCGTTTTTACCACCAAGACTGCGAATATAGTCCTATAACTCTAAATACAAATATATATTTTTTTAAAATTGCATTAAAAAATTGACGTTTGTATTTAAGACTAAAAAAGAAAATATTTGTCAATTATGGACAATTATTGTAATAAGTTCGTTAACAGATACAGTTATCTACAGTAGTTGTTATGAATAACTATACTAGTTATGCTATAATACTTCTTGTTTTAATGTGAGAAAGAATAATTTTCCGTGTACTGACTGCAAAGGATACGAGATCACTTCGGCTCAGTATACAATTGATATGTCCTATCTTAATGTCTTCTTTACGGAACAATAATTGTTACAATATAATTATTATGAGCAGAGCAATAAATTATTACACTGATCATTAATTATTAGTGATTGAGAAATGTGTCTGTAGATAAAAGTGTCCGGACGTAGGAGTTTTATATTTCTAGAATTATAATAGCTGAGTTTTAATGGAAAGTCTTGATTTTTCAGCTTGAACCTTGATGTATGATTTCCGGCAAGAATAGTGAAACCTTGTTTCTTTTTAAAAGTGTTGTACGAGGTTTCTACGAGATATCTAGATGAGGAAAAAATCTTTTTTTTTGTTTATTCACGCCTATCCCTCGCAGAGGTTGGCAGAGACCACAGTGCTCCATCCGCTACCATTCATCGCAGTGAAACAGCTCCCCATTAGTCGCGTGAGAATCAAGACGTGACGGGTGGCGAACCACGTCGCCATCATTTTCAACAAATTTGGTATATTAAATTCGTCTTAGTTAAAACCACGAGCTGCAAAGGAGGATGGACGTCAGCCCCAGCAGAGCCCTGCATGCTGAGGTAAGACACCATAGTACCCGGGGGAGCCCGATCCCGGGACGATCGGCACGCTTGCAACTAGGCTCGCTCCTAGCCACGCATCCATTGGCACGGCAGACCGTGGATTGGCGGAAAGGAAGGGAAAGGATAGAGAAGAAAGGAAAGGGCAGGAAAGGAAATGCGGGTTGGGGTGTTACCAGACTCGGAATAAACATTTATAATTCCATATATATTTATTCCGCGAATATGCGGGAATCGAACCCGCAACCATTGAGCCAATCGGTCGTCAAGTCGGATAAAATCTAACTAGGATTTTTTTTTAAAGAAGAGCAGGCAGATAAACGTGAGTTGGTTGTAAGTGATCACCACCACCCAGAGACATCCGGAACGCCGGAGGCATCTCAGTTTATTATAGTTTGAGGCATTATTGGCCTTTTGCAAGCACATATACTC
Source organism: Baronia brevicornis (assembly GCA_031353405.1). Taxonomy (NCBI): domain Eukaryota; kingdom Metazoa; phylum Arthropoda; class Insecta; order Lepidoptera; family Papilionidae; genus Baronia; species Baronia brevicornis. Next base: position 453,608 of record JASFAT010001918.1, read on the forward strand.
GTTTCATCAATGTCGCATTTACGTAAGAACACCGCAAGTGGTAAATCAATTAACAGCCTGTGGCAGTCCACCGCTGGACATTGACTTCCGCCACGAAGCGCCACAATAGCCCGATCCTCGGCTTCACACATTCCGTTTCTACCAGCCGCCCTGCGCAGATCGTCGCACTTTCTAGCCGGTGGGCGTCCCACACTACGTTTAACGAGACGCGATCTCCACTCCAATACTCGTTTGCTCCAACGATTGTCGGATCTCCGACAAACGTGACCAGCCCAATGCCACTTCAGTTTGCTAATTCGAAAGGCCATGTCGGTGACTTAAGTTCTCTGGCGGGTTTGTTCATTCCGAATCGTATCTACCAGAGAAACTCCGAGCATAGCTCTCTCCATAGCTCTTTGAGCGACTCTGAGCTTGTGAAGCAGACGGACTGTTACCGTGCTCGTTGCGTAGTGGTAAATCGTTACAACTAAATCGGATGGTGGTGGGCGGACAGCCATCCAGGTGTTGGGGAAACTTCAACTCGCCAATGTTCTACTCAGGGAGCCTGAGTGAAATTTAATGCTCGTCGCCAAAGTTCGGGCTTATGGTAATATTATTTTTTCTATTTCTATACCAATAAATTATACAACATGGTGAATAAACGACACTTTTAAGTTTCGAAACGGCAGCACCAAGATTTAGAGGAAAATAAGTTATCTTAATTCACAATCCATTTCCGTGACAATAATTTTTGTATGTATAATATCGATTCTTAAGTTTCGATTTTTTTAAAAAAATACGCTACGTTGTATGCCAACAAGACGTATTGTAATAAAGGAAATTGTTATAATATTTATTAATACAAAAAAGAGATGTGTCACATGACGCTTGGTAGATGCAGCTTAGTCTCTACCATATGCTCACGGCCACGTGGAAGTGATCCTGTATAGAATCAAAAGGAGGAGCCTAGCCTGAATTGAGACGATGTCTCGATCTACGGTTTCACTCTCATACCTACTTCGCGATAAGATATCTCACATCAAAAATAAACTTCAAAAATATATTGTTTGCTACTACTACCGTATAAATGAATAAAAAAGACTAACATATTTTTACTATATACATATATTCCATTATTAGGCACAAAGCCATGTTATTAGATAAGTTGTTTATGGTATATTGGCTATATATTATCTTATTTAAAAAAAAGTCAATTTGTGTCCAGATTTAATAAAATTATAATAGCCCTTTTTAATCAAAGGCAACCGTTGTACACATACTAGTTATCGTTGTACACATACTACAGCGTGCCTGCCAGATACTGCTTACGGAGATACACGGGATCTTTAAGGGGTTTTTCTTCGATAAAAAAGTTAATTTCTTCCAAATGAAATTAATTTATTTTTCTGTTCATTGTACATTTATTTCTTTTTCATACTTTATTCACACTTTATCAATTTACGTTTTATATTCAATCTAAATACATATATGTCTATAATCTCAATTTCTTAAGCTGCACTGGTGACATGTCTATCGAAAGACGTCAGTCAAACTAATGTTTATGTAAAGCAATTTATTCCTTATTTATTTTAAATTTTAAAACAACGAATTTAAAAAGAAGTAATATAATACAAAAGGCTTTAATATAATCAAATAAATTGTTTTATTACACAACCTCAGATTATTATAATCACATTACCATAACCAAAATTATTTGTTCTGTTAACCATTGGCAAATTCCCTCTCTTACAAAGTTACATTACGAGATTTAAAATTACAAATAGATTGGCCGGCAACTGTTCCGGCTTTTTGAATTCCGAACGCAGAATCAGCTGGCAACATGACAGATCGCATTCCCGCCGAGCTATCTCCTTTTGGCGCGCTCGAGTGACTCCTAATGAGCGTGTCTTAGCTTAGGCACTCAAACCACAGTGTATGAATTTCAGATGTACAACTAGGTACATATGTAACGTAACTTCATTTCTTTTAATATGTAAATTATAAGCATAATCTATATATCTTTCTCTTAAAATGATTGTGATTTTTTGTATAAATATCAGTTTTTATATGGGATAGGAAGGCAAACGAGCAGGCGTGTCACCCGTTGGATAGCAATCAATGCCGCCCATAGACATTCGCAGTGCCATGGGCACTACAGAAGCATTGCCGGCCTTTAAGATTCCAATCGTATCGGTTCGGGAACACCGCTGGAGGTAGCTGGTTTCACAGAGTAAACTTCTTGAAAAATGCAAAAGTACATTACACCTTTGAACTTATGATTTATTTACGATTTCAAGTTAGAACAGATTTGCCAATCTAAAGCCAACATGATGATATGTTCGAAGGCATATGAAGTTTATCAGTATGTATTGTACCTCATTATCTTCTAGACACTGAGGACACCTTATGTTCAGTAGTTGAACGTACATTAGCTAATACTAATGGAAATACTCTCTTAAATATTATATATTTTCATATTTTGACACGAAGGTCAGAATAGAAAATTTGATTTTATAGATATCCTCCATGTTTAAATGATTATAATATGTGGACAGTCAAAAGTTTTACTTAGCTAAGATCCGCGACAAGCAAACAATAATAGAAAATTAATAATGTGTGTATTCCTGCTAGATGAAGTGGATTTATTTGGAACTTAAACCAAAAACTTACCGAAAAACGGCCAGTAACTCTCCACCCACCAACCACTACACACAACACCAAACACACACTACCACTTTTCCACCTTGTAAACGACACGTGTTTGGTCCCAACACGAGGCATCTTCAGGTACAGTAGACTCTACGGAAGACAACCGAAAAAGTCGCGTCGCGGATCTTAGCTAAGTTAATCTTTTGACTGTCCACATAGTGATGGATTTCCACAAAGTAACGCCTGACTCCATTAATCATCTGATTATAATATAATATATTTATAAAAATAATGAATGCCTTGGGCAATTCGTCTACTGGTTCTTTTACACTGTGACACTGACCCATCACCAGCCGTTCCGAGCAGATTCGAGTACAAAGCTCGCCCCTATGCCCTGAAAATTAACAGGCACGCAACATTACCGTGATTAATTTACGCAATTAAGGACAAGAGCGCCGCGCGTTTAGTACTAAATTAATAAGTTATTTTTAATTACAGCGTAATTGCGAGCACACGGAGTTGTTCTCGGGATTAATTAGCCCGAAATGATGCGGCTCTGCGGATCGGATTGCATTGCTTTTTAATTGAACGCGTGCAGGAGTTGTTGATAACTTTTTTTCTATATATAAAAGTAGATACTCATACGTTTTGATTGTTTTTCGTCACGGAAATTGAATACACCTGCCTCGCCAGCTAAAATAGTTACTACATACAAATATTGTAAATATTACTATACCATGAATGTACTTGTGGTGATAAAATAAATGTACGTTGCGGATACGGATGGAAGGGTCGCTAGGGGAAGACCAAAAAGAACATACCTTGACCAAATCGCTGGTGTTATCAAGAAAGGCCTGGTCCAAAGTATCCTTAACTGACGAGTTTATATGAAGAGAGTGATGAGTGTGGATAAAGCAAAGAAAGTGTGCATGGGTCATAGCAGATGAAGGTCTGTGGTCTCTGCCTACCGCTACAGGAAACAGGCGTGATCGTATGTAGGTATGTATGTATGCTTGTGGTGAATATTCACTTCTAATTTTAAGCTTTATTTTCACCATCATCATCTCAAAATTAAGTAATTATTTATTAAACGTTCTTAATTAATATTTGAAAAAAGTGTATTAACATCAAGTGTCATCTACTGCAAGTTTAAAAAATGTACTTGAGCGGATGAATAAAAAAGTATTCTATTAACAATTGAAAATTTGAACAAGATATATAAATATATATGATAGGGAAAGTGTAAAGTGATAGTACGAATTGAAAAATGTGTAGACTATTTGAGAGGTCGTATCTAAAAGCCAATACCTAAAAAAATATCTTGACAATAACACGTTGTATGCAAAATAACACACTTCATTAAACAGTTGGTTACGTAACAAATTTCCTAAATAAATAACGTTATCGTAACGAATCGTTACATTTTAATAAATAACGATATATTTGTGGGACAAATAAAGCTTCGATGTAGGTAAATCGTTTGCCGTAAATTATGATAAAAATTGTTTTTGGACGCAACGACTGTCGAAAGACTAATATAAGTACAGTACAGGCTGTTTGAAATGTTTTATATATAATAATTTATTTGTTAATCGATTTTTTAACTACAATCACAAATATTTTACAATCACAAATATTATAATTATTTGTTAATCGATTTTTAAACTAAAATCACAAACTTTCATCTATCGGTTTTTCTTAAGCAAATAAGTTTTCACTTAAGCAATTTTCTTCATCTCGAGCAAGTATTTAAATATTAAATTAAGAGGGAATAATCTAATCTGTCTAGAGTCAATAGTTGCAAGTTCAAGTATTAATTCGAGTCTGGTTGACCTGCCAATCCGTCTTGGATATCCAAGACGGGTAAAAGTGTGTTTACTATGTAATAACCCAATGGGTTTGGATTTTGTTTATGATCTAGGATGATAGTTCGCTTTTGTCTATTGTTGGATTTTTAATGTTATCATAGCGTAGTGATTGGGAAAAAAGGGTAATCACTTACTGAGTTACATACTTAACAGTAGATACTTAACAGTTTAAAAAGTTGTCATATTATTATCTTAAATACAATAAGTATTTAAGTTAATAATATGACACGTTTTTTCGTTTGCAGAAAAGAAGAAAATATGTTTTTATTTATTTTTCTTTTTTTTATGGGATATGAAGGCAAATGAGCAGGCGTGTTACCTGATTAAAAGCGATCCACGCCGCCCATAGACAACCGCAGCGCCATAGGCAGTGCGGAAGCGTTGCCGACCTTTAAAGAAAGTATCATCATATTGGAAGGGGGGGGGATGCTCCGGAAATCACCCACTTACCGTGCGAAGTAGTTAAGCTACCACTAAGACGCTGATTTTCTGCAGGCAGTGTAGTACCTCACAGTTAAAGAGGTGCGTTTTAATTTTGGTTTAGGTTTTAAAGTATAAATCAGCCATCGGTCCAAATAACTTCAAAATCAATTCCCTTTACCGTCCCCCTAAAAAATTCCAGCGCCCCAAGAGGGCGTTATCGCCCACTTTGGGAAGTATTGATCTAATTCCAAAAATATTATGCCATACTTGACAAAATATTCGTCGAATCTACCACTAGAGAAAATATTTATATTTAAAAAGAAAAGCAATGTATTTCACAATACAAAAATTCTTGTTAAGCATAGTTCCAACTAATAATAATTTACGCTAAGCTAATAATTTAAACTTAAGCTAATAATAATTGGTCTAGGAAAAGTTTCACATCAATAGTCCAATGGAGAAAAAGAACTCACAGCCCCAGATCGTAACCTCGATCCTTACCAATTCAGTTATTGAAATGCATATCGACGCAAAAAAGCGAAAACACTGTTTTTATATGTTAATGAGACAATTTTTATTGCATATTCGTATTAGAAAAAAATATTGTGAATCTCATGGCTCTACGAAAAATAAAAATTTTGCACAGCGTTGACACTTTTTTTGAGATTTTGAATTTTGTAAGAAATCTTAAAAGTTTTTTTGGCTTTGGTGGTTTCATTTTGTGGTGTGCTACGTTTTCGCTTTTTTGCGTCGATATGTAAATAAGGGGACTGATAATTAGGTATGGTTTAGCAGGTTTTAAGCATCTACTAAATCACTCAAACCTTACCATTTGAAGAAGCTAAGATATATCAAAATATCTGAGCTTCTTCAAATGGCAAGATAGGTCTCTTCAATGAAGGTTTTGAATATTTTTTTTCTTCTTTAGATATATCTTTTTTCTTTTTTTTTACTCTTCCTTTAAGTCTTCCTGCCAGTATTATATGAATAAAAATTACCCCCTATGTAAATATGTAGTTATATCACTAACACATATCGAGCGACCTGACCTGGCCCGCTATCGGACAATTAAGTTTAATGGATATATTTAAATTAGTGCTCCACGCTCGGATGACAGTAAACATTATTATTATCTGTAATCACGTCATATATTCTCTGCAACTTTATCAAATTGCTGTTGATAATTGCTATTGCTTGGTTATTAAAAAAAAACTAACCAGTAGATCATTGGCATGTAAGTAGGACAACCTCAGAAATAAGTTGGAACAGAACAGTTAAAATAAAAATACAGAAAATAAATACAAAAGATAAATGAAAATACAAAAAAGATAAATAAAAATACAAAAAAGATAAATAAAGATACAAAAAAGAGAATTAAAAATACAAAAAAGGTAAATTAAAAATACAAAAAAATATTAAATAAAAAAAAACAAAAACGAGGATATCTGTGGAGTTTCTTTTGCCGTTTCTTCTCCGTTGAAAGGAACCTCATTGCGAAATTGTAGTAAAAGCTGTATTCTTAACAGACTGACGTTCAATAAATTAAATTCTTACGTCGAAATAAATAATTTGAATTTGAGTGGATGCAGGAACTGCAAAGATTTAAAATAATTTCGTTTGACGTTTCTGATCGATCCCCATGGTATTGCAGATGACCATACGTCATGGGAATTGTTTACCATCAAATGCAATGCTTGCTCGTTTGCAACCTCTGCTTTTCTCGAAAAGGTTTTTGTATTTTCTATAAACTTTTAAACAGTGATCTTTTATTAGTGGGAGAGGAGGGCAAGTGCTGCCTGATGGAAAGCAATCTACGCCGGCTATAGACAACGGCGACACCGCAGGTGTCACGGCAGCGATACCGGCTGTTGGGTATATGTAGGTTCGGATAGACCGCCGAAAGTAGCTGATTCGTTCGGTGGTGCGTGCAACAAAAGTTTAAATCATATGAAATCGGAAGAGAGAGAAAGTAGAATATTTATTTACATATTCTACTTTCTCTCTCTTCCGATTTCATTGTAATCCCGTCTCTAGCAGGCTGACCATATCACACTAATTATTTAATTAGTGTGATACGGTCAGCCTGCCAGAGACAGGATTACAATGAACTTTTTGGTTATCATTGATAGGTACTTAAAATTGATAGGTACTAAAAATAACTCTATAGCTTTCTCCTCTATGTCGCCAGAAACGGTAACCTGTGGTGTTATAGATGTCTATGGGTGGCGTCGATTGCTTTCTTTCAGGCGACATGTTTTCTCGTTTATTTCCAAGTCCTTTACTTTGAAATAAACCAGATAGAGTAATAATAGAGTTATTTTTTAAGATTCCAATGTCATATCAGTTCAGAATTATCGTTTAAGTTAAATCGTTCTATATAGTGGTATTGCGTGGTAAGAGAACTTTCGAGAGAAATGCAACATACTCTAACACCGCTCATCCAATTGGTAGGGATGTAGTTCTCCTTTATGGCGTAATAGGCCAAATGTATTTATTTTAAAGATCGAATGTGTAGTGTAATATTTTTTTAAGTTTAATTTTTCATTGCTTGTATATTTTTGCGAAAGAACATACAACATAATTAAAAACATAAATCAGAGAGACACATTAAAAAAATGGCTTTAATTTTTTTTTACATATCTTATAAAAATTTTTAAAAATAACTTGCCAAAAATCTTCATATTGCAAATAAACATAAAACTTGTTTGAAATTGACCATTAATTTAATGGATTGTAATTAATTTGATATAAAATTAATTATATATGATCAATTTGGCCTCAACCGAGTACAGTTGTTTGTTGTCCTCACTGCAGGGAGCCATCTTAATTTTAAAATCAGTTGCAAATTTAAAATTCGGCGTTTGCTCTTTTATTAATTATATGTTCATTAACATAATAGCAATTAATTAATATTGTGTATTTATTTATTTATGTTTCGAATAAAAAATTACATAATATAAAATCAAATAAATCAGGCCTGTTTCCCGTACGGATCGGCGGAGACCACAGACCTTCTTTTACTACAATGCCGGCACACATTATCTGTTTAATCCACACTGATCATTCTTTTCAAGACAATTCTCAAGCAAAAGTAACCTTAACTGACGAGCTGCTTTGAAAATATTTTCTACAAATTTGTCACAATAGTAGATAAATATAGAGCCAAATGAATAAAAATTAATACCAACAAAAAATCTTTTAGTTATATAAGTTTTAGTGTATTAATAAAGTGACTATACATCCTGTTTTGAACGGGACCGCTCCTTTTAACGGCCAGTTGTCCCGTTGTCCCCGGGACGCCAAATATCCCCGTCCTCCGAAATCAAGTAACAGACAGACAGACCAACTTTTGGAATTATAATATGCAAATGGTAATATAGGCGTCCCGTTTTGACTTAAAAAAGTATATATATATATATATATATATATATATATATATATATATATATATATATATATATATATATATATATATATATATATATATATATATATATATATATATATATATATATATATATATATATATATATATATATATATATATATATATATATATATATATATATATATATATATATATATATATATCATATATAAACTATTTAGATTTATGTGGTTCTTCTTCAGTCTTACTGAAATTATATTTCGCTGAGTAAGGAGAGATTGGACTACCCAACATATTGCCTCAGTTTAACTTTAATATATAACCTTCTCTCAGAAGACTGAAGAATTATATGGGTTGTAAAAAAAATTGTCTGCGTTTAATAAATAAAACGAAATGTTCATTCTCAAATAATTATATATTTTAACTACACAAGTAAAAATAACAACTTATGAACTATAAACCCATATTTACATTAAAAATGCTTGATTTTGAAAATTTCTCCATAACTATTCATACAAATTTGCTTGTACTGAAAACTACAATAAAATCAAAATAATATGAATTTGTTTGAATATTTTGTATGAATATTTAAATTATACAATGTCATTAAATTAATTATTTAATACTATATCGCAATCTTAAAATTTTTATTCTAATATATACAAATAATTTACAAATCGAAAATTCACAATATTACTTATATCAAAACACTCCTTTCAATATAAAAAGATCACTACATACAGTCCTTTTTATACACCAACCGCTAACTGCATTTGGCATTTATATTTCATTCCTTTTATTTCCGTTTTGTGAGGACATTGGAATCGTTCAAACTTTAAGCCTGGAGTTTGAATTATTAATACATTACAAAATATTATAGCTTTTTTTTAGAAATATTACTTATTCTTCCACAATACATAATATTATATATACACTATGAACTTTGATCGGAATTCTTTATGATATACATTTTACTCGGTTGTTTTTAATTAAAATATGGAAAAAATAAACAAACCGTTAGTGACAGTTTATGTCTAAAATATCTTTTCTTTTCTTTGATGGCAATTAGTTACAACTGTTATGCCAGTGTCAAGTAAAATACAATAAAATCCAATCTCTTGAAATATAACAAGTCAGCTCATCACGTTACGTCTTGATAAAATGGTGGCAATTTTACCAAAAACCTTCTATGGACTTTTTCAGTCAACTTAAAAAGTTACAATACACGCATTTATCTCATATCACTTTACTTATACACCTTAATCGAACTATATTGCATAATATGCCACCACAATTAAACAATATAACTGATAATAATATAAGATTGATGTATATATATATATATATTTGGAAGATCAATTCATCAAGCTTTACGCCATCAAATCTAACATGCTGCCTGGATTATTTAATGTTTAAAAGGGTTTTAAAAATCCTTGGCAATATTTTTTTGTTATTATATATATAATTTAAAAAATATCCACCCACACCACTAACATTGTGACATAGTTACTAATTGGATGTAAACAAATCAATTAGACATTTTTACTCATATTCATGTAAAGCGCGTTAAAAATTCAAAAAAGAAGTAAATTCTGTATATTATTTGATACGTTTTAATCAAGCTAGCTTCATCTCTTTCTAACAGATTCACACGTGTTTTAAACAAAACTACTGTTTTATTTGACTATTATTCAATTTTTCTCGTAATAAGTACTTATACCTATTCATTTTTATTATTGTTTATCTGTTTTGAGCCTAAACATGGTTATAAACTTTGTGTCACAAATAATTTCTACATTTTCCTTATCTATAAACGTTTTTTTCCTCTAAGTATTTAAATGAGTCAAGTTTGTCACAGTACGCATGACAGAGGAACATCAAATTCATTTTATAACATAAATTGCGGTAATTTAATAATTTTACATCAAAAATGTGTCGCTAAATAAATATAACCAAAACAATGTAGTGATCTCTTATCATTCGGACGTTTCCAGTCATACAACCCTTATTAAACTTTTTATTGCTGACCGCTCGTTTGAGTGCTCGGGGAGGGGGAACCCCCCGAAACGGGAGATTGTACCATTGCTAGATGCGGCGGGAGGCCCATGGGTGGAAGAGGCCGGCCCCCCATCAGAGGGTGCGGGTGGAAATACTGCTGTAACGCCGGGTGCGGGTATAGGTGGTGCGGATGGCGGGAAAACTGCGCCATTTTGAGTTTCTCGATCTCCGCCTCTTGGACGCGTTTCGCTTTTGCGCGCCGGTTTTGAAACCAGATCTTTACCTGTTGGACAAGGGTTAAAATTAATATTTAATTTAAACAAATAAAATTTTATTTTTATAGGTATCTTCCGGAAGCAATGTCGGTAAAATGCTATAGCAAGTCGATATTATTTTTTTTTCATCATGTATCCCACTGCTGAGCACGAGCCTCCCCATTTCTGCAGGAATGGACGTTAACCCACCACAATTGTCCAATGCGGATTGGCGGAGTTACCAGACTCGGAATAAATATCTGTAGGCCATACATATTTATTCCGATGCGGGGATCGAACCTGCGATCATTGACTCCGTGTGCGGGGTGCCCCACTGAGCCATATTTATCATAAATCATATTTACCTGGGTCTCAGATAGTCCAAGCGATGATGAGAATTCAGCGCGTTCAGCAATACTCAAATATTGTTTATCCACAAATTTGCTTTCAAGCGCTCTAAGCTGCTGAGCGGTGAATGGCGTTCGCGGCTTTCTGTTCGGTTTGTGCTTCCGGAGATTACATTTCAACTTTGGAGGCTCACCATTAGCATCTGTAAAAGAAAAATAAATCTTAAACACTTGTTGAAACAATGGTCGATCTAAGTGGCCAAGCGACCGCTTTTGGAGACAATGGTTCCGGCTTCAATTCTTATACGAGAATATGTAAAAAGACGACGTAGAAAAGTGAAAATGCTATAAATGACACAGATCGAGTTTGTATATCCTGTTTTGGACAACTGGGTAGGTTGACATTTATTGCTTTAGAAATGGCGTGGTTTCGTGCTCGGCAATAGGACGAGGAGGATATGCGACGACATATAAAAACTTTATTTATTGATCATTATAAAAACACAATGTCATTTTTATAGTTTATTTAAAGCCTATATAATGATATAGGCTTTAAATAAACTATAAAAATGACATTGTGTTTTTATAATGATCAATAAATAAAGTTTTTATATTTCGTCGCATAAATGCTTAAAACAAAAACAATAGATGTGTATAGTGCACACGCGGTACAAATGAAACCTTCAGTGTATTCTATCTCATTCTCTCGCAGACTAAATTCAATAGATGTATATGTGAGTTCGTCTGTTTTAAGTGTCGCTTTTTCATTTCATCAAGCTTGAAATCACAACGCGCTTAAGAAGTTTAGTCACTTCAGAAATATTTAAACAAATTTAAGTTCTAGTAGAACGCCGGAAAACTAAAGTCACCGACATAGTCTTTCGAATTAGCAAAACAAAGTGGCAATGGTCACGTTTGTCGGAGATACGACAATCGTTGGGGCAGACGAGTGCTGGAATGAAGACCGCGTCTCGGCATATGTAGTGTGGAACGCTCCCGGCAAGATGGTGCGACGAACTGCGCAGAGTGGCTAGCAGAAACTGTATGCGTAAAGCTGAAGATCGAGCTAGGTGGCGCTTCTTGGGGGAGGCCTATCTCCAGCAGTGGACTGCCGCAGGCTGTTGATTGATTGGTTGAAGTTTAAGTAGACATTAAGTTTGTCCGTGTGACAATTTGACAGGTTTCGGTCATTAAAAGTGTACCTAATTAATTGCATTGCAAATAATAAATGTAAAAGTCAAAGACAATTATTGTTAATAAATAAATAAAATCGTGAGCTCATGCGAGTCAATGATAAAGACATATTGCTCGCACGCTTAATAACGTTATTCTTAACAACCATTAACCGACCCAAGTGGATTTAAATAGGCGGTCTAGACTATCTCGAACGCACCTATATCTTATGCCTCAAGTAACAACTCAATAAGATGCATATAAAAGGGACCGATGACTAAAAGGAATGCAGTTTAATTCCTACTTGGGATTAATAAAAGTTGTAAGACAAAAAGGAAACGGTCTGCGATCCGATACCGATAAAATCTGTACGAGGTATTATTAAAGTTGGGCGAAAACGAACGTATTAGTTAGCAAATTGGTGAGTTTTATTAACTTGACCGGCTAGAAAAATTTGATGAACGTGAACTCCTAAACGATGCGAGAGTCGAATCGCGATATCGATTGTTAGCCGCGGTATTCGATATCGAAGATCTTGTCCGATTAATGTCATTATAACATTAAATGACTCGATACATTCAAATAGCGTTTCGAATAGAAATATAATACACGTGAAATAAATTTGTGTGCAAAAATTAGTGACTAAATTTGTATTTTTCATATTAATAAAATCTATATATAATATTTGCATAAATTAATTAAATGTTCTTATATGGTAATGCGAATATCTTGTAAAGTATAGTAATTATAATTTGTCAGTTGGTCTCAATATAGTGTGTACACGTAATCAACACGTTTAGCAATAGAATTCTGGACCGCAGATTGATTTTGATTCTGAGTTAGACTCTGTTCCTATCCCTATTGGTATTTGCTTCGATAACCTTCTCGTTCGACACCCACGGGAAGAAATAGGGTGGCCATACTATACCGGGAATATCAGAGCAGTATATTTTATATCCATTAATTTCTTTAATCAATAAACAATATGAAAATACATTATAACAAAATAAAGGTTGATTGCGATTTTTCCCACCAACTTACATCAGTGACGTTGTTTTTATTTTATTTTCATAATCTTATTATTATCAGTTATATTGTTTAATTGGGGTGGCGTTTTATATAATATCGTTTGATTAAGGTGTATAAGTGAAGTGATTTGGAATAAATGCGTGTATCGTGACTTATTAAGCTGACTGAAAAAGTCCATATACGCTTTTGGTAGGATAGCAACCATTTATCAAGACGTAACGTGACATTAGCATAATAGTTATAACTAATTGCCATCAATGAAAAGAAAGGTATATTATTTTATTAACAAAAATCTTTTAAATATAAAAAATTGAGCAATTATTTTTTAATAGTTTATTTTTTTTATAAATTCTTAAAAAAGCTATAAAATTTCTAAGTTAGAATAAATAGAAAAGAGAATAATAGATAATTAGAATAAGAAGTTTATTCCTTAAGTATTCATCCGATTGCAATAAAAATTAGTTGAGTTGTGATTCGCAGGATCGGTAAGGTTTTTAAATTAGTACAAACATTTTATATTAAGCCGCCCGCAACTTTTTACACTCATCTTGAAATTGTCATATTAATTTAAGATGCTGGCATAAAAGTTTAATTACTTTCGATCATAGCGCAAAAACTGTAATCCATGAATATTATAACATAATAATAGATATTATATTCATGTCTATAACTATCGCATCATCTTATTTATGTCTTCGCGTCGCCCACTTCCGCTTTAAAACATCTGATCAGAACGCAAAGCAATAACTATAAACAAGTAATTTTATTACTATGACCCTATAGAATTTTAATTTTTTATCTTTTATCTACTACATTATAATAAAATCGTGAGATATAACAGGTAAATATCGAAAATTATAAACGACTTAATTGAATATATTCTATTGCACGAGTATCATTTTAAATTCAATGATCAAAGTACCACAAATTATACAACTATCGACTACCAGTGTCAAGTAAAATACATTAATATCAAATCTCTTGAAACGTAATTATTCAGCTTGTCACGTTACGTCTTAATAAAATGGTGACTATTTTATCAAAACCTTCTATGGACTTTTTCAGTCAACTTAAAAAGTCACTATACACACATTTGATATCACTTCACTTATACACCTTAATCGATCTATATTGTATAATACGCCACCACAATTAAAAAATATAACTAATAATAATATAAGATTATGAAAATTAAATAAAAACAACGATGTAAGTTGGCGGGAATAGTTCAATCATGTATTATAAGATACAATACTAAAACATGCTCATAAATCTATCATCCTATCACTTTTGCTGTATAAAATAAATGTTTAAAAGCGATACTGAAGTGACTCCTCCTGGGCAAATATAGTGTGGAACGTCTCCCGGGTAGATGGAGTGTCGATCTGCGCAAGGGGACTAACAGATACGTAGCTACGTGTGACAGCAGATCAAAGAAGTAGAAAGAAAGTTTTTTTTCTTTTACCTACTGCTGAACACCGGCCTCTCCATTTCTGGAGAAAAGGACATTAACCCACCACGTTTGTCCAATGTCAATTGGCGGGGTTGTCAGATTCTGAACAAATATCTATAGACCTTACAAAGTATATATTTATTTCGATGCGGAGATCGCCACTAAGCCAATTGGCCGCCTTATTAGAAAGGTTAAGCCTACAGTTCTTATTCAGAAGTCGATCTTCTGTGAGACTCCGATAGTTGTCTAAAAATATAGAAATTTCTCAACGAATCATTCGTTTTGTGATTAAACATTAAAAAGATCAGTTACAGACAAATCTCCAATGTATTTCAAGTTACAGTAAAACCGATGGTCCATAGTCGACATGAGTGTATGCTCGTATCAGTTAATTACATGCTAATTGACGTTGAAGTGTTGATTGATGGAACACTTGTGTGAAAGTTTGTTTGTCTGCTACGATAACGTTGTAATGCCACTAGTCATATGTTACGGTTCACATCTGGCGCGTCCGTCTATTCATGAATGCTTTCGATTATTACCAACTATCTAATTAAAATCATACATACATACATATCGTCACGCCTGTTTCCCGTTACTCATACGGAAAACGGGCGTGACGATATGTATGTATGGGCAGAGACCACAGATCTCCACCCGTTACGATCCTGGCACACCTTCCTTACTTTCTCCACACACACTCACCCATCCTTCCTCTCACATTCATCGTAGCGAAACGGCACTCCGTTAGTCGCTTCTCGCCCTCAATTAAATATATTATTAACTTTAAATGCTTAGCAATTTGGAAGGATGGCTTTTAAATTAAAAAATATATAATATAATATTTTAGACATTGAGCATATCTGTAGATACATTCTTTAAATATATTATTTCGAAACAGATCCCGATGAACTAAGTAACGAATGGAAAGAAATGAGGACGTATGCAGATGAAAATAAATATAATAATTAAGAATACACTATAATTACACTAGCTTATGTGTTTTATGACTATATACATATATATGTATGTATCTCTGGGTTATTAAAAATAGCGTCACCCAAAGAATGATAAATTGTATTTAACTTTTGTATGTTAAAATAAGCAAAAGATAAATTCATTTTAACATTTTTTGGGAGACGCTACTTGCTACTTGCCTGTAGCTATGAAAAATTATTTTTATTTGCTATTGTGTCTTACTACTGTAAGAAGACATGCTCCGTCTTTTATACTACATAATTGCCATGTATTATGAATGTTTATAAACTCATACATTTCAACTTCATATTTACCAACTTTAGTAACGTTTTGAATTCTATTTCATTAATAATATAGTCGAAAATCATATGTAAGGTGTGACAAATTATGAATTCATTTTTGTGGTTCAACATATTAACATTATTTGTATTAAAAATATTAGCCATGTCATGGCGCTTACAAAATCAACATATTAATCCCGGTGTCAAACGTACGAGCGTCATTTAATAGTTAATGGGCCACAAAAAACGAGGAAAAAAGTAAATTATGTGACAGGAGAGAAAAAAGTCATAGAGTATTAATGTCGCGTTTAGACGTCAAAGAGAGCGCCGACGACAGTGTTACTGAAATAAAATTAGGGCGGATACATACATGCGATTGTGGCTTTGGTTTTTACTTTTGATATTATAATATATTTTTTGAATGATTAATGAAGACAAATGTGGTCAATTTGGAAGAAACAGACTTTTATTTTAAAACCTTGCTTGAAAATTTTGTGGCATACCTCTTTCGGTTTTTTTTAATATTATACTCCACATTTTTTAATACACTACGTCAATAAAACATTACGTATAATAACAAAAAGATACAATATTGTTAAGATTAAAATAGTAATCAAAAATTAAACAGTGATTATTTTATAAATATTATAAGTATTATTTTTAAGCATAATGATTTAAGTAAATATAATTAACAATATTTCACTTATTTAATAAGTTTAAAATACATTGACCTCGCCTATAAGATCTCCGCCATGTGGCATATTGATTTTACTGTTATTGTACCCATAGTAGTCTCTGAGAATGGACTTATTGGTAAAATTTTGAACGCCCATCTGTCCAAGTTAAGTTTAGGTAAGTGGGTTATATTTCAAATTCAAAAATATTTTGCACAGTTAGGATTGTGAGAAGGTTCCTTTATTTGAAAGCCTTAATCGCGACACAAAGAATTAATATTTATTTTTATACTGTTTGTTTTTATATGAACAATAAATAAAGGTGATATATAGTAGCAGTAAATTATTTTTGTGCAGTCGTTCGTGTGTAGTGCTGCCCAATTTGAGTGTGCATCTAAATTACATCCATTAAATATACATGTACGGTGGACCGTCTGCGTTCGTTTTCTTGTTAATTGTTTAAAGAGATATTGACTGCAGATGTTTAACTTCTGAATTACACGAATGTTGTGACTTTGGAAGCGTTGAAAGAAATATGAGACGTTTTTAACTCACTTAAGTAGGTGCATTGTTTGTATTAAAAAAACCCCAAATTTAAATTAGGAATGACTTATGAGAGCTAACTTTTTTAACGTTTTACAGATATAACAAATAATTTGTGTAATATTTTTCTGTTTATGAGAGTAAAAATTTTTATATTAAAAAGATAGCTTAAGCTTAGCTTAAAAGCATAGTTGTTTGTACTATATTTCTACTTAGAAAGGAAAACGAATAAAATAATTGTGATAAAAAATCCACATTACTAAAGACTTTTGTTACTTATTAAAAAACAAAAAAGGTAACAATTTCATATAATATTTTAATATCTTTACTCATTTAAAATAATACTTTCAGCATTATTTATCGCTTTTACCATGGGGAGTGCTCCAAAGAATTGTTTGGAATAATTTCTGCCGCTGAATTCCACTATCGCACATAAGGCCACAAAGAAAAGATTCATCCACACCATCTGGATGAATCCAGTACGGTACGTTTTTTCCGAGTCTTTATTCCATGCACCACCACTCTATGGAACCAGCTACATTTAGCGGTGTTTCTAAACCGGCACGATAAGAACCTTCAAAAAACGAGCCTCCTCTTATCTCAAAGGCCGGTACAGAATATTGCAAATATGTCTATGGTATTGCTGATGTCTATGGGTGGCGTTAGTTGCTTTCCATCACGCACCACAATTGCTCGTTTGCCTTCCTATCCTATAAAAAAAAAACATTAAAAAATAATTTCAAATACATGAAATATTTTCGTTACAATAAAAGCGTGGCAAACGAACATATATACCCTCAAATTTATGACAGTCCATCCTTAATCATTTGTTACGATGTAAACTGAACTGCATCCTCCCGTATTGCTCAGACGGCACATAACGTTCGTGGCACAAGTAAAAGGACAGTTGATATATTAATGAGTGTGTTTGCTTTTTGTCCGCGCAACGCCATTAATCGTGCGTGGCGTGGTATGTCATTCATTCCAATATTTTAAACGTACACAGTTTGCTTGACGTTTTCGTTGTCTCTGTACAAGAGAGATGAACATTCTTAGCGTCTCGGGGGGAATTTACCATTTTTTCCCCCTTTCAAACTGTAAATTTATTTTTGCTATTACTTCGACTGAACTTTATACGGTTATTGTTGAATCCACTCTCAGAGATCGCTATAATACTATATGAAATGCTGGTACTGGTATTTGTTTTTTGTAAATTATGAGATTTAGTTGTAGCTAGGATATATCGACGTGAAAAAGCGAAACTGAGTCAAGCGCAAAATGAAACCAGAGACAAAAAACTTTTAAGAATTCTGAAATAATTCTATCTGATCATTCAAAAACAATCAGTTTCAACGCTGTATAAAATGTTTAATTGGTCATAGAGCTGTGAGACCCAGAACATTCGACGCAGTATTTTTTCTTTCTGATCCGAATATGCAATAAAATTTTTTTTGATGTCTGTGTCATTAACTTTTTTTTCATCGATATAGATATTATTTTTGTATGTACTTTTAATGATATCCTATAAGGGTGGTATGCAAAAGGTGGCATGTGAACAAACCCTTTTTTCAATAAAAAAAACTTTATACGGTGAATTTTATACTTTTTTGCTATAAAGGTCAGAAAACAACATTATCATCGCCATTACAACCTAAATAAAAATAACAAAGTCTTTTATTTTCCTTTAAAGATTATTTACATATTTATATCCATTAACTAAATTTAAACTAAACTAATAATTAATATTATCTAAAAACTATTTATAAAATATATATGTTAGAATAATTTTGGGGTTTAAAGGCCCTTTATGTAGGATATAGGCCCCTTCCAATTTGCTGCACTGCTTACTAAAGCAGTGCAGCAAATTGGAAGGGGCCTCATTTGCTACTTCCATCCAACGCTCCTCTGCGATTGATTTCATCATCTGTCCAACATTCTTATGGTCGGCTTCATCTTCTTGTACCGAGTGAGCCAGGCCACCTTCTGGCTTCCTTATTTTATTGGACGTCAATCCACCACGCTTGTGCATTGCGGATAGGCGGGGTTACCAGACTCGAAATAAATATTTGTAAGCCATACATACATTTATTTATTCCGATGCGAACCCGCGCTTATTGACTCCGTGGGTGGAGGGCACCGAGCTGATTGGTGGACTTTTAATTTTATTGTATTGTAGTATGAATTACAAGAGCTGCAATTTTTTAAAACGAGAAACAATCCACAGAACAATAATCGAAAACTCTGAACTGTATAATTGACGATGTCGCCAAAGCATATATTTAAAGTCGCGTCGGCATATCCAAACGGACCGTAAATAACGAGGGACTCTTACAACGGGACTATTAACAGTTGTTCCCGGATTCCTTATGGCTACACCCACAATATTTATAAGACGATCAAACGAACGTTCCTCACTGAAGCCATTCATCACCGAACTCAATCGTTTCCTAAATAGAGGCCACGAAACACGCGGAAACAGGACGCTTTTTTACTGCCCGGACGTTTATTTTATAGATTAAACCATATTAACACTTATATGAAACGTATATTTTTGAGCTGTCATGCTTGCCTAAATTTCTTTGCATGTATTTTTGTGACGTTTGTTTTAGTGTGACGGGTCGTCCACTCCCCTGGAGATCGTCCAGAAGAAAGGAAGAATTAGAAAAATAATATTTTCCCGTTATAGTATAAAAAATATTAGTCTATAAACTAACCGAGACCGGCTGAAAACCACATAAAATAGCTATAAAACACACAGTACGACTTTTTGCCAATGTATACGATACGATACTTGAATCTTAGCAAAGTAAGGGATGGCTTTCCACCTTAATTAAAGAATAATTATTAAAAGATATTCTTAAGTGAGAAACGAATTCATTAATATTCAAAAGCAGTTTTAGTTTTCATAACCTATTAGATTTTATATTAAGTTATTCCATATTTATCAATGTCGGATAGTATTTAATTGAATATAATTCCAATCGCTACTGTTATGACTAATCTAAAAAACAAGTTTAATTTTTTTATGTACGTCCAATTTAAATGTCGAAGCCAATTTGCTACAGTCGTATATTTTGCTTGCCAGCACATAATAACTCTTTCATAACATGTTACATATTAAGACTTTATATATTTTAATCTTTCTGTTTACGGTATTTGTAGTTTATTTGATAAGAATGATTTGTTATTTTAATATATAATATTATAATAAAATAAACACAATTATTTTAATGCACATATTTTATCGATATCTAATATTTTATCGATTAGTGTGTTTTTTAAACGTTTCATTTATTTATAAAATACCAAAATGTCCTTTAAATCAAAAATACTTTTACATTGTTTTATTTCTTCGTAACTTTGTTCATTTTCTTTCCAATTCCTTCCTTACCCAACCAAAAATTTCTTTTTCTCTTATTTGTTATGTTTCCCTTAAGTAGGCAACGCATCAGCATTGCCCTTGATATTACAGATGTTCATGGGCCACGATGATTATATACTATTATCAGATGACATGAGTTTTAATGTTAAATAATTTTAACAGAAAATGAAAAAGGTAGATATAATTTCTAATAATTTACTTATGATGAGAATATTAATTGATTGATGAATTCTTTTTTTAATACCAATAAAAATGTATTAACTAGGTAGAATATTGCAGGACATAAGGCGCAACACCTCAATATTTTTGCCGCCTGCGCAGATCGTCGCTCTATTTAAAGCGGGAAAGGGAGTGGTCCAAAAATTTATAAATAATCGAATGAATTGTTTTCTGCGTGTAAATACTGGCTATATAATATTATAAATGCTGGCCGCATATAAATCAGTTTAAGAAAAAAAAGAGATTTATTTGGTGCATCTTGTCAACCCTGCGACTTTTATGGCCCGTCCCTAACGACCGATTAAGTGTATGGAGAGCCGGTGTTTATATCCGTTCCGCTGCAGTCGCTTTACAAATAGCACTATTCAATGGGACATTAGTATTTTGGCTACAAGCCAACGGAGCGGCTGACAGCAACACTTGACTGCTTGTTCAATACGCACAAATGTTATTTGATTTCGGATAATAGTTATTACTTGTGAGATACACTTTGCTAAACACTTTAATGGATATTTTATTGGTCTGGTTTAGAAATTTTCCTGGTTAAAAGGATTAGTATCTCAATTATTTTAAATAAAAATGTTGTCTCACTTTAATATAAATATTATGTTTTAATTGATATCTCAATCATTTTAAATAAAAATTCTGTTTCACTTTAAATATTCTGTTTTAATTTGTTACGATATGTGTCCATGTTCAAATTCATCAATTTTTAAAAATCAACATTTTTTCATGAGAAATTTAATATGTTTACAAAGTTCTATCTATTACTCGCGAATTGCTTTAGCTGGTTGAGCTTTCACCGATTGCAATAGAGATTAAGGTACAGTCATAAAATAGGTAAATACAGTCATTTCGTTACGCTCATACTGTATCATTCCAAATGAGCGGCAATACTTGTGTTAAAAAATCATTTACTTCGAAGATTCATTCATTAATAAAACTAATGCCAATTGACCACCTTCATTATTAGAATCTCAGAATAAGAACATATCTTAGAGTGATATTTTTTACAATACAAGAGTATTGTACAAAAATATCCTCCTAAAAGAGGAAAAGAATATCTAAACTATATATAATTATAATTGTCTCCTTCCCACTTAACAAAAACGCTTAAGTCGTAATCACCTCTCGTTAGTAACAATATATATTACATGTAATTGTGATAATGATTTACCATTATTGTAGTTTGCTGACTGTACAAATGCAAATAAAGTTGTTTCAGCGGTCTTGTTGCGCGCTCGGTAATTGATTGGAAATCCTTCTATAATTAGGTGCGTAACTTTTGTTGCTCACCGTACGCGCATAGTAATGCGGGGACGCAATTATTGCGCCTCGGGAATGCTTTGAATTCAATTTCACACAGCCAAGTGAGTAATTTCAATTGCTTCTAAGCGACGGCGCACTTCCAAGTTGTGCAGTTCTTATTTGGATTTCGTGATCACAATTGCAAGGAAAATTTTTGCATTCAACTCTTTATCCCTAGGACGCTCTATTTAAAACTAAATTAGTGAAACTAGCGAAAATGTTAACTAGTGAAACTAGCTTAAGTGCTAACTGTTGAAACTAGCTAAAATGCTAACTAGTGAAACTAACTAAATTGCTAACTAGTGAAACTAGCTAAAGAAATAACTAGTAAAAATAGCTAAAATGCTAACTAGTAAAACTAGCTAAAGTGCTAACTAGTGAAACTAGATAAAATGCTAACTAATGAAACTAGCTAAAGTAATAACTAGTCAAACTAGCTAAAGTACTAACTAGTAAAACTAGCTAAAATGTTAACTAGTGAAACTAGCTAAAGTAATAACTAGTAAAACTAGCTAAAATGCAAAGTAGGGAAACTAGCTAAAGTGCTAACTAGTGAAACTAGCTAAAATGCTAATTAGTGAAACTAGCTAAAGTTCTAACTAGTGAAACTAGCTAAAAATAAGCATCAAAGTCCTTACCTTACGAACTATATTTAATATGAATATTCAGCTAATTTTTTTTCTTTGATGCCTGTCTATTTTGAATCGGTTTGTATAGATGTTTTAATTAAACGAGATTATGTATGTCGGACTAAAGTTTAGAGTATGACCTGATTGGCTTAATGGTGACACTACTGCTTTCCTTCAATGGTCGCGAGTTCAATTTCAACGGACAAATATGTCTGTTATATAGATATTTATTCCGAGTATGCGTACGGCGCCAGTCCCTTTTGGACAAGCAAGGCCGGCAACGCCTATGACGCTGCCGATGTCTATGAGTGGCGTCGATTGCTTTCCGTCAGGTGACATGCCTACTCATTTATTTGCCTTCCTATCCCATAAAAAAAAAATATGAGTTATTATCCATATGTTAGAGAATATATAGTAGTGGCACATATAAAGACCGTGAAAAAAGCTTAAAGAGCCGAATGTAATTTATTTTACGTGATGTACTTGCATCTTACATTTTCGGGGATTTCAGATGCAAAGTAAATAATTACTTAGCTAAGCGCAAAGTAATTATTTACTTTGCATCGTACTAATACAATAGACATCCATTAATTATATCCTACAACAGCTTAAGCAATAATTAAATACCCCAACAAGTACATTGCGTGTTACGCTAGCTGTATCGAACAGTAACACGCATCGACGTTGTACCTTTGTATATTATTATGTCTTTAGTAAAGATCCGCAGACGACAAGCTCCACAGGGGATGTCGTAAAAATATAATAAAATTTAAATTCGATGACATTTTTAACTTAAATTATTATCATGTCGTGATACTTATACTAAATGTTACAAGACTTTGCCACGAGACATCATTTAATTATGAAATTTTGCAGTTTCATAGCATTATGAACAGATCGGAAGTTCACATCTTCCATTGAACTATTTATTGATATGAACGACTTCGAAGTACAAACATTCAAATCTTCTTTTGAATGTTGTGATAAAAACAATTTGAACATAAACTCAAATATACCCCCAAATTGAAATTGAAATATTCGTAATTACTTTCACCCGATTGTTTCTGTTATTGGCATCGATAAATAATAAGTATTCCGTCTGTGGGCTTTATTAATAAATGAACATGTTAATGCGGCCGCGTCCGCTTCACCGCAGGCCGTCCGCGCGGACTCCCACGCGCCATACCTCAACTCGATCGTACCTCACTTTATATCGCATTAAATAGACCTTTTAAAGTACTTACGACTATTATTAGTATTTAATTGTAATAACTAATATTAGAAAAAATAAATTAGTATTTAATTGTAATAACTATTAATAGACTAATATTAGTATTTAATAGTCATTATTTTAGTATGTAATAGTTATTATATTAATACTTAATATGTGTTATTAGTATTTAATACTAATTACTGCGACTTCAACTATGTGGTATCTATGTTTAATATAAATAAGTGAAAAAATATATAACCTCTTTTTAAGCATTACGCCCACGAAGAAGTGTAAAATTAGGTAAGTATAGTTAAGTATATGTACCTAACATACGAAAAAGGAGTGCAGAATAATAAAATTAATAAAAAAGTTAAAAATTTAATTAATTAAGTTTGAATTTCACCAACTAGACGACCACTAGTTAGTATTTTATAGATTTTTTTTATCTCAACTGTATTGTATCTGAGGATTGGCGATGCGTTGGCTTTTTGAGCTAATGGTAGTGAGTTCGAGATAAATATATGGTTTAATTCTAGTGGAGTATTACTTAACATAATTCGATTCGAGCGTTTAGGTGATTTGATTATATCTTGTGTTTCTTTATATGTTCATTCTCTATGCATTCCAAAACCATTCATCCAATAGTGATTAATAAGTAGTAAGTATAAAGATAAGTAAGTGACCTTGTTGTGCGTAAGTCGGCGGAGATTACTGGCCTATAATTATTTTTTGAACCAATTTTTCAAAAACTTCAATATACAGATTATAAAACCAAACACATTTCCTTTGCGTGGCATTCCGATGCGAGGCTAGAAACGGTTAGTATGAAATAAATGCGCATTTCGAGTTTTTTCAGCTAACTGCAAATGACTATATAAAGTTTTAGTAAAACGACTACCATTTTATCATGATATTAGCTGACTAGTACTTTTCATAACATTTGTTATTATTTTATTTGACACTGGCAACATATTTATACCTATTAACAAACAGAAAGAAATAAGTCTATCGTGAATTATGCCATCAACACAAACACAATTTTACTTAAAATATTAATCTCCTTCGTGTCTTCTCTATTCTCATATCTATCTCACTATTGAAAGGTATTTTCAAATGAATGAATGAACTAATTAGAATACTGATTTTCACTAATTACATTGTAAACGAAATAAAAAGTAGCATTTTTATAGCGTATCTATTGTAATTTATATAAATATAAATACAATGGTATCTATTATTTAAATATTCATTTTTATGAACACGATCGATTATAATGAAACGAAAGTTAAAAACAAAACTACAATGCAATATAACCTAATATTAATATCCCAAATTCAATTAAGAATCTGCTTTATCCACATTTATGCTAATTATACAAAAGCAATTCATGCGAGTTTCTTTAAAAGTTTCCGCCGCAGAACCGGTCGCTATCTGCATCAATAAAAGGAACGATATTTTACGGTGCGAATTTTTACGTATTTAGACATTAGTGTTTTGTTATTGCATTAAATAAGCATTAATAAATTGATTATAGCCATTTTTAATATCAGCATAATATTACTCAAAAGTCGCACGATAACAGTTTATTTTCTAAATTCTTCAAAAATAAATAAGTCGTTTGCCATAAATTATTGACAAATTATCCTTATCGGTATGCTACATTATTTTAAATGGCAACACTATTGAAAAAATATTCAATTAAAAACATAATATACCTACATACAATAGTAGTTTACAAAAAGTATCGTATGTAAGGCAATGATGGGCGAATACTTGTCGATTGTAACAATCGGTTGCATTCTTTGATTTCACATTCTAAAATGTTTTTAAACATATTTAAGACATACACATATTTATGGTATATCTGTTGTTGCAGATGTCTATGGGCAGCGTTGATTTCTTTTCGTCAGACAGACGCTTGGTGGTTTCCTTATATTTATTATTATATTAATTTATATAATAAAGGTCTAATCTTATATGTTTAAAATGTTAAAAATTAAATATTTGTTCTCTTTGTAGATAAGGTGTACCATTGCAACTAACCCGGATGGATTGGAAGAAAATGCCTTCCGACATTTAAGCTGCTTTAGGTTCAATTATATTTTAATTTGTTTATGAAGAATAAACGAATAACAAAGAATAAATAAATAATTAAAAAAGAGAAATGTTCTATTTCTTTTTATTTAATATCTTATTTGTATATTTCCTAAACGACTCTAGATCATTACGGCTGAGAAACGTTCACATCATAATTAAAAGTATTTAGTCTTGAATGAATTAATAAATAAACAAATTACAATAAGGCATATAAATATCCATGTTCAATTCTTATCTAGACTGAATATTCATTTTTAGTCTAAATATATGTTTGATAAAGACACCTTATCATCAGCCTACAACTAAATTAGCAATAATCATAATGGTCTCATAATTAAATTTTATCTTAATAATTTCTACAAAGTCTAATTCAATAAAGATATTAAATACTGACTTTGTACTCAGGAACGTACAAGTAGGTGTGAATGCAATCCATTCGTGCGTCCAATACATATATTACCATAATATAATTTCTATAGTTCGTCTTTCTATGGTGTCAATCAATCAAGAGCCTGCGGTAGTCAACTGCTGGACATAGGCCTCCCCCAAGAAGCGCCACCTAGCCCGATCGTTGGTTTCACGCATCCAGTTTCTGCCAGCCGCCCTGCGCAGATCTTCGCACCATCTAACCGGGGACGTTCCTCACTGCGTTATACGTTACGTTATGGTATTCTATCATGATATTCTCTCTCTTCTTTAGTCATCCTAAGCCTTCCCTCACAGTGAGTTTGAAAGCAGATACACAGCTGATACGCAGCAGAACAACTTCTTTTGATATTGAGTCTTTCCCTTTATTGCACTTCAGTCAAGCAAATCCGGAAACTTCCAAATGTTCACTTTAAGTGTCACCAGATTTACTACCTATTATCCGTCTAACTTGTGGGCCTGTAGGTTCCAATAAAAGGCACGCCTTGGAATGTGATCAGTCAGTCAAGTTTAATTTTTACGTGGGGAAATTCTTACGTAAAGTATTAGTGACCCAGCATTATCGGCGATGTCGTATTTGCAAAACAACACGACCTTCAATGTCTTACCCACCACAGTTCTATGATGGCGATCTTTATGGTTCGGTCCATAGATTTTGAAGATTTTCCATATACATCAGTTGATAGAAACCATGATATTGTGAAATATTAATTATAAAAAGCGTGTATTTTTAAAAAGCAAATGATTTAGCACATAGCTTTAGAACTATAAAATAATTAGTATTCAAACATTATGGAAACTGTTATTTAATTACAATTGATATCTGTTTTCGATGACCTCGGTGTTATCGCTGAATCTTTATCGGCGGCATTCGACATTAATACAGTAGCGTGATATGAAATTTATGGAAATACAGGCCAAAATCAAATTAGCTAATACCGGCTACGAATCAATTAAATTTGAATTCTTTAACAGCTACCGCCTTCGGGAAACCGATAAAGAATTTTTAAATGTACCATGGGACATTCCGTTCACATTATTTACTAAAAGGAACCTCTCTCTTGACAGGTTTGATTCTTGAACACGAATTTAAAAAACATATCCCCTATTACTTTGCATACTTTTTGTCTCATATGTGCTAAGTGATAAGTTTCATGTAATAGCAAAGGAGCAAGCTTCTAAAAAATCAATTTTGAACTTTATGTCTATGCTATACCAAAATTGATTTAATTTGGTTGATTTAACTCCTTTCCAAATTGATTTTAAAAGGAGTAAATAAATTAGACAAACATATATCGGTTGTTTTTCGTAGAAAACAAGCAATATATGTTTGTCGATATATGAGATAACTCGAGACATTTCGCATTGAAAACAAACATGTTTCGCATAAATTATTGAAAAGTGGTGTTGTGTTTTACATCTATGGTATTGAAACAATTTTAATTAAATCCTAATTCTATAATTATAGAACCAAAATACATAATATTATTTGTCTTTTTTTACCAAAGTATGTTATATTAGATTTTAGAGAATAATTAATTCAAATTGCTATTGTGACTCTCATTATAAGGTCTTTAATATGAGTTTACCTTGTAAAAGGGGGTAAAATAGTCAGTTTCTAGGTCAATGACCGTTGCAATTGTATATATCCGAAAGTTTGTTACGTAGCATAAAATAAATATTATGATTTTACAAACATCACATATGAGATGATATGTAAACCATCGATCAATCGATAAATCGCGATCACAATTAATCGATATACAATAATAAAAAGCAAGGCCCTCACTATTGATACCTCGACATCTCGAATACTATAAGTTGCAACCCGTTTAGCGCAAATTGGGGAATGAAATCGGCGGAATGTTCCGTGAGGGAATGCGCTTCGCGAAAAGGAGCGAGCATTTTAATGGGTGTTTCTAATTGGTCAGTGCACAGGTCGCGGGCGCCATTTAGGGGACATCAAATTTGAATAAGGCATTGCGAACGGACTAATGAATGTAAAAAAATACTTTAAGCTTATAACCCATTTTACTTGGACGTTTAACTTTGAAAATCCATATTTTCGTTTTTCTCAAAGCGTCTGGTTAATTTTCTGTGTCCTGAATGACAAAAAAAACGTAATCCCTAACCAATTAGACTTTGACCTCGAAATCAGCACTTTCAGAGTCCATATTCGAGGATTTAGTTCCTACATCGGACTAAATATACATATGTATGTCCTATACATACTTCATATATACATATGTTGTAAAAAAACAACTATTTAATCAGTACCGAAATTAATATGAATTTGATATATTTTCAAAAGTATGTAATTCCGTATATTGTATGCACTCTAAATATTTTTTTAGGATAGAATAATGGTATTTTTTTGGCTTTCTTATTTCTGGAGGAACGAGAATTATACTATTATTAAATCATAATCAATATACAAATTAACATTGTGTGAAACGTAGTGAATCTCAGCATTTTCAGACTTCGCCCAAATATTAGCTTGTAGGTAGGTAGGCGCCTTTTTGTTTGAAATGACCTTTTTAGTTAGACCGTCACGACCTCATCGAAAGAACTCGTGAACAGAATGTCCAGACGAAGACTTCGACGATACAAATCGCTAAAACGAGGGTAAACGTACTACTACAGAAAAGTGCCTTGTTACGGTTTTTGGAGGTGTTTCGGGTGAGTTTATCAGAGAGGACGCACAGAAGATATCCTAACGTGGATGCAAATATATATATTTACTTTACTAATTACATAATGATTTGTGTATTCTTTTCTGTAACGTTTTAATATATGTGTGAGTTTTATTTTATTTAAATAATTTTATTCGTTCACACGCTTCAACAGGTCAATTAATATAAGTGCTTATTAACTGACAATATTAATTACTATAAGTGGATTATTAATATGTTATGAATACATAAAATTTAAATATTAAAATAGATATTTCAAATAACTAACCAAAAATATTTTGGAATTAAACGACGTATAATAAACTCTTATTAATACTTAATACTTTTTTGTTTAATAGAACCATTTTATCATTAATCGCCTGTATCGCAGTTCAGTGTTGAACATATATACACCTTTCATTACTTAAACCACTCCAGATGTACCTACTAGTCACATCCATAATACTTGGATAGTTGGCAGTCTACAACCGTGCGATTTAGTCGTAATTTTCTGCAACGAACGATGTGGCTGTGGAAAAGTCCTGCGGTGTTCCCGAATAAGTACGTCATTGCGGTATTCAAGAGGTGTGTGTCCATAAAAAGCTAGCAACACATTTGTGACGTCTCCGGTGCTGAGGGTATCTATGGTTGAAGGTGATCATTCACCATCAGGTAACTAACATGCTTGCATACTCTGCTTTGAAAAAAACATAAATCATATCTGACCATATGTATTGTAACATATGTATGTAAATATATGTGTAGATATGTCCATACTTCATAGGAACAGTCATGAACATTCAACTTCGCGTTACAAACATAAAGGGCACTAACTAGCGCAGTTAAACACTTGGACTGTGCACTTCTGTTCATTGTATTCTATCGTTGAAGCCGGCGTTTTCTGCGAACTACTAAAAATATATTTCGTATTTAACACCACCTTTATTTACCGCATCCAACGGACGCTCTATTCAAATTTGAACCTTACAATTATGCTGATAAGTAACGTATTTTGTGGCCAATTACCAACGCTGTTTTGCAAAGGCCTTACTAATTTGCTTGTGCAGGAAGCACGGATGGCGTGATGGGGATCCCAGCACCGTATAATCTTCACTTCTGATGTTATCTGAAGATTTATTATTTGCTGTCAGCGACTAAGAGATGGCAGCACGCGTCACTGAAGACGCTACTGAAACTATCTTGCCTGTCGCAATGAACATTCTTACCTAAATCACATGGCCGTAAAGTTCAAAATGTATTTATCGATTTATTTATAATCTTATAAGACCTCCCATATTGCAATACTGAGGTTAGTAGTAAACGGTACTATTATTTCAAGTACCTAAAATGACGAGAGTTACAAATTAATCATAATTTTTTTTTATGAAAGAATAGAAAAAAAATAATTCAAGTCACGAATGAGAACCTAAATACTAAGAAAATCAAACAATTAACTCGCATTTCAAGTATTCAATCGAGCGATTCGAAAGCAAACGAATCGATTAATCGCTCAGTTACACCAACCAACCGCCAGGCGGAGCCACGCGTCAATAAAATACTTGTAAAACTATCGCGAAATGAATTAAAACAGATGGCGAACCAATTAGGAGAGGCAATCGTGCGAGTACTGTACGAAAAAAGACCTTAAAACAACTGCCAATGTATTTTATAGCTTGAAGCAATGTTTTAAGACTGTTTTTAGATAGTTTTTGAGTGTCATAATAGGGTTTCAGGTTACATGCGCTAACGAGACCGCGGTGGGAGCGATAAGCTTTTACAGTTATTCTGATAGACAAATATGGACGTATTTATCTTCGAGTTTGCACTCAACGTACGTTTTAGGGCCGCGTTATGTCATTATGCGGCACTAATTAGTTTAATATAAGACTTATAATGGAGAGAGACAAATTTGCAACGCGAATGCCTAATTGATCGCCAGATTTGGCGTTTATTACTTAAGTATATTGGTTCTAGGTGCAAGAACTGTACAATTGATAAATGTAGAAATCACAGGATAATGTATTTTAATTATTTATTTGATATATTGAGGACAATATGATTTTTATAGAATTTAGAATAATATGTAATAGTTGCAAATGTATTTTTATTGTTATATTGTAATTGAAACTTTGAAAAAAACTACACTATGGAATTATTATAAGCCGGCAACACATCTGTCTGTAGTCTATAGATGTCTATGGACGATGTTAATTATCTTGCCTTGATGTCTATGGACGATCTTTGATCAGGCACGAACAAAACGTAAACAACATTTAATATAAGAGTGAAAATGACGGTTATAGCCCGTTTACAAAAAAATATTTCGTAAATCGAATGAGAAATGTGTTTCTGACAAAGTTTAAAATTGAAAACCAATGAAATCGAACTAATCTTATTGTAAGACTAAATTACATAAGTTCAGTGATAATTTACATCACTTCCAATGATAGTAATATGTTTTCAAAGACTTGCATAAGAAAGTTATATTTTAATATTAATGGAATGAGTGTTTATGCTAGGATAAAATCATAATTTATGCTTGACATTAAAATTTCCATGTTAGAATCATATGTCGTCGATATGTCTCAGATCAAGATTGTGCGCATAACACTTACTGATTGAAGTATTGCTGCTTTTTCATGATGATGATCTCGAAACAATAATCTATTTTCTACCAATTGGACATCGATAAGCTCATATTACCAGGCGAAAATAATTATTAGTTAATCAACACCGCGAGTCAAGGCGTAGCGCACTTTCGTTCAGTAATTTAACATTCGTAATAGACCATTATGTCGGATCATAAACAAATAGGAAAATATACGTAATAATGGTATTAACGCGTATTATACCGCATACTTCGTAAGTGTGGCGAGCGGTGTTTCAAACCAGGGCTGCCACTTGCTCATTGAATTTTAATTTGAAAATTTAATTGGATTTAATAAATTAAGATATTTTTTTGTCTTAAAAACAGCATTGTTAGTGAACAATAGTAATATATATATATATATATATATATATATATATATATATATATATATATATATATATATATATATATATATATATATACATAGCATTGTTTAATGTTGTCAACACCATCAACAGTGTAACGAATAAAACTAAAAAGAAATGGAAAGAAGGACAAATAAGAAAAAGAAAGTATGTACATATATCTTCTCGTTTAGAGGACAAATTTGTTTATACTCAGTTATACTACAGTAAGTAAATTGGTTGTACGATATGATTAATTGTGCTACAATAATTTTACAGACATTTTATACAGCTCAGTTATGTTGCAAATGATACATATAAATGCAGAGAAGTTGAAAATTCTCATTTTAAAATCGTATCAAGTTGGAACTTGAGCAATCCAAGCCAAGAACTTTATCTCGACTGTGAGATCATTGCATTGCTAATGGATGTGCTTTATTTCGCATTAGCAAATTAAGTAGCAGCATTGCTGAGCCACCGCTGGAATCTTTATTCCCATCTTACATTTCACAAGTTTTCAGGCCTATGCCCAATGAGGCACGAAAATAATTAAAATTATTGCAACTTACGTTTTTTAATTAACAACATACTTAAATATTTATTATACTTCGATATAATTTCAATTATTATTGACTTGTTAGTAAAAGGTATAACTTTTCGATATTATGAATATTCTATTAGGAAAAGACCGTCATTAATTTTGATTCATAAATAAAAAAAGTGTTCTTTATGCCTTTTATTTTAAAATAAATCGCTAATGGATTACAAATAACAATAAAATCACTAAAACGTTGTACTTGAAGATTCAAGTACTTAATTAAGAACTTGAGAGGCAACCCTACACAGCTATTGTGTGCCTCGATAAGAGAACTGGTTTCATTATGTTTTATTTTTCAGTGGTTAAAGGCTTGCCTTTTGTCCACACAGGAGTTGATTTCGCCCAAGATATAATGCAAGAGAGACCTCGTGTATAATGCTGATTTTTTTTGCATGATTACAGCCTATTCGGTGTCACTATGGCAGTGGTACCCAAACTTTTTTTCGTGGGGGCCACAAACATCTGTTAGTGATGTCGCAGGCCGCAAAAAAAAAAAAAATAGAGAATGACTTAATATGTTTTAACATAGTTGTATCATATAAATACATTCAAAACAAGTCACTACTAGCAAACAAAACGACACGTACATGGAAGTATGGAAGCCGAGGAAATGGGATTCCTGCGGTCTCACTCGCTGGATATGGAAGTAAAAACGCCCAATGCAAAACATCGCTAATCCAAACATTTGAAAATACTAAAATGACGTGTTGCTGTGATACAAACAGACTTCAACAATAAATTAAAAAAAAATGATAAATTGCTATATAGTATGGCAAATTACCGTATTAATTATAGCACTGCACACCGCAGCGTGTTATGTAGAACTTATTTACTCAGTGCGCTGTCAATTATTCTTATGGGCTGAAATTCAAAATGGTTTAAAATTAAGAAACACCAGATGGGCCAACCACAAAACCTGCGGTGTGTATTCAAAATGGTGCAATGCACAATAGTGCAGCTATATTCAACAACAACCTGCGGCCCGCATAGCTGCACTATGGCCTTCGGCTGTATACACAAAATTCTTACCTCTAACCTAATATAACGTGCAAAATATCAATAGAGAAAAGATATTTTCGGGCAAACTTTAGTCAAGTTGTAGTCAAAGAAGTATTATATAAAAAAAATAGAAGTATAGTAGTATTTTTTTATCAGTTTAAAATTCAGTTAAACGATGATTTAAAATGTTACTAGAGTAAATAATAAATAATTTTGTTAATGCCATTTATTTATGATACTGAGAATTGATGTTGCTTGTAACTTGTTTGAGGTTAGAAAGTCCCAGCTTAGCATATATAAAAACATTTTTAAAAAAACTCACCCATACTAACAGCATATCGAGGGGTAAGCATGGGAATATATTATGAAACTATATATATTTTAATAGGTAATAAAAAATTATTATATCCAAAGGCATTTTAGGGATAAAAATGCGTAATGCAATTATGATAAGAGAGAGAGAAAGATGCAATTTATAGTGTGAATGAGAGAGTAAACTAATAGGTTTGACACATAATACGTGAGCGAGATAGATAAAGAGAATCGTATAAAAGTAAAAGCAAAAGAAATACAAGTTATTGTGTCAAAAATAATGTTTTATTTTACAAACGATTTATAATAAACATATGCCATTGGACGGCTAGGAAACAATTTAAGTCAATATTTTAGAAAAAAAAAATATGTACTAATTTAACATATGTCTTCTATACTTCATTTTAGTAAATAGCGTTAATTTTTATTTAATATTTAATAAATTAAACACACAAAGTTTAACAGTATAAGAAAGTTGAATCGAACAAAAACATATAATTAGTATTTAATCGGTTGAAAACTAGAATGAATATTCACAATCGTGACAGGCGGCCATTACGTTGTGGATGATTGCATGCCGCTCCGCAGTTTTTTGTTAGCTTGCAAATTTTTGTAATGGCTACAACGCATTACGGGGTTAAACTTACAATGGCATTAATTAAAGCTCTTTTATACTTTGAACACAAATATAATTAATTAAGGAAATTATATTTATTAATTTATTTCATGAGCTATAAATTATTACTAAATCTGCCAAAGACGCATTAGTAGGCAAAGTGGAATATAATCCAATCGGTTCGGATAACCTTACTTATGGTTCATACATCGAGAAAATTATATTATAGAAATTACAGATTATCATAGGATAGGACTCTCACTTTTTAAGGAAAGCAAGTCTTACACTTTCTTTCTCTCGCCAACTTACATCAGCGACGTTGTGTTTTTATTACATTTTCATAATCTTACGTTATTATCAGCTATATCGTATGTTGTGGTGGCGTATTTTACAATATATTGCAGTTCGATTAAAGGGTATAAGTGGAGTGATATGAAATAAATGCGTGTATCGTGATTTCCGAAGTTGACTGCAAAAGTCCATAGTACGTTTTGGTAGAATGGCCACTATTTTTTTTAGATGAACGTGTCAAGCTGACTAGTAAAGATTTTTGATTC
This sequence comes from Baronia brevicornis, assembly GCA_031353405.1. Lineage (NCBI taxonomy): Eukaryota > Metazoa > Arthropoda > Insecta > Lepidoptera > Papilionidae > Baronia > Baronia brevicornis. The sequence goes on from JASFAT010001918.1 coordinate 488,667, forward strand.
AAGATTTATGATGTTATTACATTTTACTAAATACTGGCATAATAATTGCTATCAAAGAACAAAAAAAAATATAATATATAAAGATGTGCTACAATGTGACGTAAATATATGAACAACCAATCGCTATTTATATAATGACTCGGGACTTTTTTTTGTCATCAATGTATTGTGCGTTTACCATTTGAATATTTTATTTTTAATTAACGTTCAAACGTGTCACCACCTAATTAGAACAAACTGTTGAAGTCGATTAATCTACCTACGTAGAAAAACGAGCAGGTGCGTTCGAAAGGGGTTTTATATTAAAATTATATAAGCACTTAGCGATAACTATGCTAACTTTATAGGAGGTAGTTTTTTTGATGAGGTAGGCAACGAACGTGCGGGTCACCTGATGTTAAGTAATCAACACCAAGCCCCGAAGACGCATTACCTACTTTAGGGTAAGATGTTAATAACGGGAGAAGAAAGCTTAAATAGAAGGAGAAGGAGTTGACCCTCCAGATATCTTCTGTTCACACCGCAATTTTTTATATGAGATAAGAAGGTAAACACGCAGGCGTATCACTTGATGGAAAGCTATAAACACCGCCCACAGACATCCGCAGTGCCATAGGTATTGCAGAAGCTTTGCCGGCCTTAAAGAAATGTGTAGGCTTGTTCATTTAAGATAATAGGTCTTTTAAAATTGTGTTGTTGGTAAAATGTTGTAACACAGGAAAAAATTATCACTTTATGCCGATAATTTGTGAATTTGTGGTACTTCTCCGGTCAATACATACTTTTTTAATGGAATATGGAGTCAAACGAGTGTATCACCTGATGGAAAGCAATTTACGCCACCCATAGACATCTGCAACACCAGAGGCGTCACAGATGCGTTGCCGACCTTTAAGATATGAATAAGCTTGCTTTTTGAGGATTTCAATATCGTATCGGTTCGGAAATACCGCTGAAGGCAGTTGGTTCTATAGAGTAAACTATATCTTTTACAAAAAAAGTATTCTGTACGTTTGAAATAAAGTAATTTAGATGAGGAGGTGACGACTAATTAGCTCAGTGGCGGGGCCCTCCGCCCTCGGAGCCAATGGTCGCGGGTTCGATCCCCGCATCGGAATAAATATGGATGGATTACAAATATTTATTCCGAGTCTGGTAAGCCCGCCAATCCGCATTGGACAAGCGTGGTGGGTTTACGTCTGTTCCTCCAGAAATGGAGAGGCCTGTGCTCAGCAGTGGAACATATATGGGCTGTTAAAAAAATACAAAAAAGTTCATACAAGTTTTCATGTTTTTAAAAAATTATAAAAATCAGTCTAGCTTCAAGGTTATTAGAAACTAATTTTTAAAATATTAGTCGTGTAATCCCAGTGTAGGTACAAACTGGATGATTGCTTGTAGATGGCGTGTCGTGTGACCAGCGGTAAGAGTTCGCTGCAAACCATTTGTGAGGCAGTATCGCACATAATGTCGGCCCAGCACGCGAGATACGTCGTATCGAACAAGTTTTGTATTTAAAAGCCAACTCTCCACAACAGCCTACAAAAACAATCGGCTAAGAGATTGTAGCTCCTGCTATAAGGGATCCTTATATTTTTCTAGTCTTCAAAAAATACCATGAGGTGATGAAGAGTCCTCTTATATTTTCTCGACATTATTTTTTTGTACTTACTTACACACACTGTACTACACAAACTGATGGTGGGCATGAATTTATTTTTTTACTTTATATTATAATTATATAATTTATTTATTTACTTTATATTTAATTTATAATATAATATAAAGTTTTAGATTTGACTCAGCTTTTTGTATTAATTGTTTTTAATTAAACTCGCTTATTAGATATAAAAAAAGCGTCGACCGTAAACCTCATTACTATATTCATCAAAAATCATAATATACTTATAAATTTTAACAGATTTGAATCGTTTAAACAATTTTATATATAACATTACTGACTTCCTATTCTGAATTGTCCTTTATTCAAATATCTTGTCAAAGTATATTTCTCTATTCAGTAGGTATGCTCCATTTGTGTTCTGTTCCATACTGAGTTCTATCGCGAGCAACTCTCCTACTATTTTTTATTGGATTTATTGAATTTTTAATATCCTTCCATTAGCGATGCTGCGAGCGATCCAGCAAAGTTGTCCTTTTTGCGATGTAAAAGTCAGTAAATAGCCTTAAGAATATTTCTATTACATATTCCACCAACAATAGGATTTAACAAAAAAAGAAAAAGCAAAGGGAAATAAATCTGAGCTGCCTGATACCAAGATTTTAAAGCAAGATGCTAATGATCAGAGCGGTTTAACGTTAATATACAAAAGTATATGTATTATTTATATATATATATATATGTATAATTTTGAGCCATTAGGTTGCGGGTTTTAAATAAACATATTTACGCAGTATTTAAAAGCAATCTGTTAACGTGAATTACTTAAATACCTACATATATAAATTAGGGTTTGTTGTGATTCGGGACTCATTATATATTCATATATTTTTATAACCCATTCATGTCCCATAGCTGGGCACGGGGATAAGCCCCGTTTGTAGAAGAATGAATTATCACACCAAGCAAGGCAGATTGGTTGAAAATGCTTTTCGTTGCATTTTCAACCAATCTGCCTTCAGCAGTATTACCTATTAAAATATATTATATCCCTATGCTAATCCATTGGGCCGCTGCTATATATATCACAGATTTTTATTTAAAAAAATTATTTTTGTCTACAGTATTTATTTTATTTATTTATTTAAACATTTTACACAAAATGTACAACAGGCGGACTTCATGCCATTGAGCATTCATGTAGAGAGAGACAGAGGAAAATAAAATAAAAAAGAAATATTCACCTTGCAGCAGTGCAGTTACACTAGCTGCAAGGTGAATATCTTCTTATCCTTATGACCAGGACTTCGAAACTTGTCGGACTTGGACTTTAAAAAAGATTATAATTATTGATATTAGCAACAAAACTTGCGTAACTAACGAATAGCCTTCCCTTTTAAGTTATTTGTATTTTTCGTTTTCTAGTTTAGTACTCTATACTTTCAAGATTATCAGAACCCCAAATTTGAATCTCTAGAAACGGATAAGCTGGCGACTAAAATAATAGCCAACTATTAGTAAGCTTTAATTGAATTAACTTGTAAAAGGAAAGAGTTTATCTAATTTTTCACCATCATGTAGAAAGCTCACGCGAGGGTGAAATCTGCGTGGGTTTGTTTTTAATTAATTTAGCAATGACTTTGGCACTATAACACCAGGTGCTAAGTGGAAAGATTTTAAAGCACACGCAAGCTTACGAATAAAACCATAAGGGTTTTATAAAGAAATTAAATTTAAATAGAATTCCGAGTTGAAAGGAAAGAGAAGAAACATTGTCTGATTACAATTGTAATTATTAACACTTGTATTACAATCGTAATTATTATTTATAATTTAGATGCATAACACTGCGTAAGAATTTTTAGATTTATACTTAGTTCTTAACGTCCCTTTTTAAATATTTTTAAGAAAAATTTAAATGTGGTAATTTGTCGATACGTTCCTGAAGTCGCACAAAATTGAACTCACCTATGCAATAAATCCACTTTTTTATTCTGAAATAAACCAATATAATTGGTTATTTTTGGAATTTCTAAAATTTAATAGTATAAGAGGCTGAAAAAACTAAACACAATATATGCCTCTACATTTCGTTTAATTTATGAAAAAATTAAAAATGTCAAATACAAAATTATATCATTTAACAAAATGACCACTATATTAGTTAAGGTTTAATACACTTATAATAATAATTAATATTTATAATGTAATATTTATTATTATGATATATTAAATAAAGCTGTAATAGTGCACACTTTTGTCCACAGTTAATTTCATAAATATTTAATGCTCCGTAAGGAGAAGAAAATGGCGGAAAATAGCGATGAAGAATGACACCCATCTCATTCTCATTTGTACTCATTTTCTTAAATAAATATTTTTATTTGATTTAATTTATGACACCCTTGGAAAGAAATGGAATGGCCCTGTTTATGTCGGCAGCAGTTGTTTCATACTAAGTAATTTTTTTATATCTTATTTATAATCCTTGTCTAGAATCCTTTGTAGACAAGGTATTTGCAAAATTTCAACAGCTATTCAAGTTCTCAGGTATGTTATGCAAAACAGCGGCCATGTTTCCCGTCCCGCCTGATCCCGCCATCTTGTTGGGAGCGATGGGATATTGTTTTCGCGTTTCGACAGATCCGTTATTTATGTCGGACTTATGGTTGGGCCCTTTATTTGTTTGTCTCGACAACGCCAACGGAAGGGTTAAGATGGATTTATCCGATTAGAAATGATTTTGCATTTAAGGAGTCTAATTGGTTTAGATATTTATAATTGGATGGAAGTAACGCTTTATACCAAATGGTTAAAATCTCTTAGATAATTTATAAAGAATATAAATATGCGAGAATTTTAATTTCGGAGGTCATATGTATTTAAAAATACTTCAGTATTGTATTTATTTCCCTTTATAAAAAATTACGTTATATGTAGTATACATTATCTGAATAAGTTTTTACTATATTCAGGTAAACGTGGATACAAACAGCTAGTTAAAAGAGCCAAAATTATAGGTTATTATAATAATAACTCTGACAGTCTAGATTAGAAAAATCCGAGTGTATTTATCAGTACATGTTACTTCCTCCAGCTAATTTGAAACGGAAATTAATAGGGTTTAGGTAATCGAAAGCGCTTCATGATGATAAAGAAGATTTAGTAGCAGAGAACGACTAAATAACCTACAAATTAACATATAAATAATTAATATTTTGAAATTAAGAAAACGTTATAAATTCCATTTACTTATAAGTAGAAATTACAGTACCTACTAAAATTTATCGTAAGTAGGTATATAATATGAAATAGGTAGGTAATATTTTATTATAATATATTTTGCTAACAATGTATGGCCCAAGTAGTCACTTTAATAAAACGATAACATTTCTATTAGGATTAAAATTAGAATTATTGCAAATCATAACATTTGGCCTATTGTTCACTGCACGTCAACCAAAACCAATAATTTAAACAATAACAATTTTATTAACCAATACGTTGCGGTCAATGATTCTGGAATGGCCGTAAGAATGGAATTACAACAAGTAATGGTTATTTGTGGCCTTTAGAATTTTCCAGTGTTAGTGTCATTTCAATAAAATAAAATGTTCTTTCAAAGAAGTCCCAACATAGTACAATGAATCTAATTTTACGCTGTATGTACCTTCTTTTACTTACTTTGTCTGCGGGCCTCAAGTCCACGGGCACGGTATCGATAAAGACTGTAAAAGCCAATACATACGGCAACCTCAGTCCTTTGCTTATTAACCGCACAAGGCGACTATGGAAGTAAATACCAACTGATTCAACAGTATTTACCGTAGTAATAAAAAAAATTTTCGATCCCGAATTTTGGCAAGCCTAAGCATGGATATAGCGGCAACTCCAACAATTGACTTTTATGAGCGTTATGGTGATAAATATGTAAGTAAATATTATATATGAAACTATATGAAATTATGAACGTTACATAAAGAATCATATATTTCATTAATATAAGTTGTTTTTATCAAATACACATAAATACTTTCATATTCTCCATTAAAATCTTTCATAAATATGTATATGGACTTGATGGAAAATGATATTGAACAACGAATTCTTGCATTAGCCTTTTTACTACAAAAATTGGATCACGTATGTTTTAAGCTTTTTTCAGTTCTTCTTCTTTTAATAAAATTAAATAGGTTATGATACTAAATATAACAGCATTAAACATTGTTTATAATCCTTCAGTGAGAAATAAAAGTCCAAAAAATATGACTGTGAAAATCAGATATCGGATAGGTACACAAGTAACAAAGTTAGAATTTCTTTTTATCCACAGATCTACAATAACATATACCTACAATGACACGTAGATAAAAGCAAACTATTCTATTTTATAAAACTAACCAATCGAAAAAAAATATAATAGGTAAAAGCAAACTATTCTTTTGTATAAAATTAATCAATCGAAAAAAAAATAATTTATAAAAGCAAACTTTTCTATTTTATAAAATTAATCGATAAAAATATAATTGAAAAATAAAAATTAGGAAAATATAAGATTATTTTAACATAAATCTTCAGCAAGGAAAGACAACAAAAATTAATTCAAGCGTTAAAATTAGGCAAAAGTAAAACAATGATTTTTTAGTTATCAAGAAACCTTTTGATTTGTATTATATTTTTATTGTAATAATAAATTTATTACATAAAAATAGAGTGAAATATTTGATAATTTATAAAAGGTACTGCGTTCATTCGTATATTTTATTAGGAATAAACAAGTAGACTTCGGAGACTTAACTTAGAAGTAACGTATTTTTGCAAACAAAATTGTTTGACCAATTGTTTGACCATAAATACTTAATGGTAAAAGAGAAATTTGTTTTTTTAATGTTACAAATTTTGTTATTAGGACATAATATAATTACTACTTTTAGTTACTATAGGACTACAACCAAGCGTAGATGTAATAGATATACACAGGTATTTATACAATAAATAAACTAATACTGTGTAAGATAATTAAAAGAATTTAATAAATAAGATGTGAGTAGGTATGTATATTCAAATTCAAGTTAATTATCAAAATGAAATTACCTGTTAAATGTCCAACGGGAAAGTGTGACTGGAAAAGAGGTCCAAACGAAGGCACGACAGATGGAGGACCAGGCCATCCTAGTCCGTGGTAAGCAGCGGCTGCCGCTGCCAACGCGCTAAATGGCGTCGGCCTTATTGGTCCTAATCTCTCTTTCTCCGTACCCGTAGACATTCTTTCATCATCGTCGCTTGGTATTCCATTATGTAAGTCTTCTACATCGACTATCGAGTCCTCTTGGTTCACGGAATCTTCGTATTCGTCGTCGGAAGACGTTACTGTCGCCGACGCATTGAGATTCAGGGGCGGTGTTTGCGAAGATGGTCTCGGCGATAACGATTTCGCCCCAGGAAGTTCCGGTTGCGCCGCCGGAGACTGCCTGAGAGGAGACTCCGGTATCGTTCTATGGTGCCTAATAATTTCAGCGGTGTCATCCGCTTGGTTCGCTTTTGTGTCGGCCAAAATAGAGGCCACGCTGAAGCTGATCCTTGAAGCTTTGGGAGGTTCCGTGGCCTCCGCCGGGCTGCTTGGGTACCTGGACACGCTCTGTATCGCCATATTCACTTCTTTGTCCTCGTAGCTTTGTTTCTTTAACATTGAACGCCGCTCAGTTCCATTTAGCACTGTTTCACACTTGGATCGCGGTCGATCGTGTACGCATGCGGGCGCGGTCGGAGGTTGACTGGCCGACGGGTAGCGGTCTGGTCCCTCGCTCCGTGCAGTGGGCGTGTCGCTCCTTCACTCCTCCTTCGGAATGAAGCCGTCCCGCTCCGCCAATCGACCGTTCGGCGCCGAATTGATCTGAGCGGGGGACGAGGGGAGAGCGATTTAGCACGCTCTTATCTCGTTAGTCTCCTTTGTGATACTCGATATTTTTTTTTTTGTAGGAATCAAAACATAATTACCTTTTGTAGGGGTTCGCGCGTTTTGATCGCGCACTTTATGTCCGCTACCAGAGGTATAAAGTATAAAAATATAATGAGGAACCTGAATACCGCTTGTTAAATCCTTTTGAGGGACTCCGGCTGGCTCCCTTTATGAGATTAGCGTCTGCTAGGGGGGCTTTGGTGAATTTCGGCTGGCTCGCTGTTTACAGATCCGTTTCAAATTAGCGTCCGTGATTTACTTTGACAGCGGTAACAACTGCATGTTTGGGAGAGTTTTTATTTTTAATAACCTGCGTCTTTGGAGCTTTAAATTTAAACAATTATTTCGCTCGTTTAAGGATAACGTTCAAAAATTTTGGCCGTGCGTGACAACTGCAAGACACGACGTGACGTGCAAGACGAGTGTGGTGGCTTTAATGTCCGTACCTCCTGTAGTAAGTACGTGTATGGATTGTGAAAAAAATATCAGCCTCCCTTGTATCTTCTAGTGAATTGATACTAACCGTTAATGATAATGATGATGATTTGTATGAAAAAAATTTAAAGAAGAAAGAAAATCAAAATAGTTATCATTGTATAAAGAAATACTAAATACACATATGGTTGAACTCTAATCGTTTATAAATAACCAAATTATCATTCACACTCTGTTGTACCTATACCTAAATATATCCCACGAGAAGGGATAGTAATTTTGATGAGTCTGTAACCGCCCTAAGACCACGCGTAAACGGAAACTTGGGGTTGATATCCCTTGATATTTTGCTCTCGTTCACTCCTCTCTATTTATATATCTCCATCGCATTCAATGAAGATAGTACTAAATAGGTGTTTAGTATTCGGAAGGGAAGAGAGTTAATTATGTGGGGTGCGAAGAAAAATAGTGTGAGTGCACTGATATGTAATTGATGTTAAATCATTATGCTTATAGAAATAAGATTCAAAATAACATTGATATATTATGGTTAGGTAATCCTATAAGATTCGGTTGGTTAGGTTTTCCGTATTATATTAATAGGGAAGACAGCATTATAACGGTGTCGTCTCAAAAACACGTAGAAAGTTATGAGTAATTATGCAAGATAATTTAGATTTTAAATAAAATATCTTATTTTTAACAATAAGGCGAACAAATAATATAAATGGACTTGGAAAAAAATCGTTATCCAAACTCGTTATAAGAAACAAGAACATTTTTGGATTATGCAACATATTAGTACTTCTAGAAGCTTGAAGTGACGCCACTGAGATAAAATATTCCGCTAGATTTTCACATATCTCCAGGAGCCGTTCGTTCTGGAATGTCATTTAAAAGTCCGAAATGAATTTGTAAATTTCTTAACGAGCAAATTTTTTTCTTTTTTCACCGGATGGCGTATAATTTAGCGCACATGTCCGGGTTTCGGAATGTCAATCGGAGTACAAATGATCTGGTATCCCAACACACGTCCAAATATAGCTCTGGAAATATCACTAAAGTATGTTTGGTATGTGCTTTTATGATTTAGAGTAACAAAAAGTGCGTGGTACAAAAACCGAGGTTTTGGTTAAATTTATTTGTATTTGAATTTTCACATATTAACTTTAAACAAATACTTTATCTTTCTTAACACGTTAAAGACGGTAGACGGGAATTCCCGTCTTTTATTTTCCAACCGTCATCGACGTCATGACAGAAAATCACATTTTTAGGAATCTGATTCAATATTGTAAAATTGCAAGTAGAGACAACATAAAGACATGAAAAAAATGATAGTCGTAGTGATAATAATAAAAAATGTGCGGGAACTGAGGCTAGAAACTTTTCACCGCATACTGTCTTCAATGTATTAATATAAGATATTTTATCTTCTTTTCTTTGATTTCATGGTAATTAGTGACAATCATGTATATTGAAATTTATGAATTAGCTTGTCACGTTACATCTTGATTAAATGGTGGCTATTCTACAAAAACCTCGTATGGTCTTTTGTAGTCAAAAAGTCACAATACATGCTTTTACTTAATATCATGTATAATAACGCCACTACAATTAAACAATAAAATGATATTAACATATGATTATGAAAATGAAATAAAAACACAACGTCACTAATACTACAAGTCGTAAGTTGGCAGGAAAAATCTGATATTTTATTTGTTAATTAAAAGTTCAAATGTCGTATCAAATGTGTGTCGATATATTAAAATATTTGCGTAATGACCTACACGTATTTCTCCTGAGTTTATGTCATTTATGATGGCAAAACATTATACAGAGAATCCTAGTCTTGGGCTATATGTGTATAGTTTCATTATTTGTTTATTTAAATGTTTACACGAACATATTCTAACAATTATAGATCACATAGACGAAATACGGTTCTCGGAAAAAAACGCACATGAAATAATCGCACAGGACTTAAACGCACAGAAAAAAGTGCAATGCACATAAGCCCACAAGAAATATCTGCACGTGATAAATTGGGCACATATAAAAAAACATATTTTCATATCATTTTATATTATTTTATATTTTCTTTTTTCTGAACAGGACAAAATACGTTACAATCCTAATTAAAATGCATATATCACATTACAGACTGAACCATTCAAAATGAATCACACGTCAAAACCCATAAAAACATCACCCAAGTCATTTAGTAGCCGCTTATATCCCACATGAAAATCAAATTAGATTTATATACCTACTACGTCCGTATAACACCGGGTGCGCTGAAACAACGTAGATATAGATAATATGTATATCTAGAAATGGCTTGATCTATAGAATTAAGTAAATAAAAAAATGATAGAACATGATTTGACAATAAATACAATTTAATAAGTTACACTTTTATATTTGCCTTAATATATAAAATTGACTCCTCCTCAGTTGAAAGACTTAAAGGCCAGAGTTGAAAGGATGATAACAATTCAAGGTCAATCAGGTAAAGTCAACAGCACTTTAACCATCGTTACTTCATGTGTTTACTCCAAACATAATTGAGTTTCGAAGGAGTTTTAATAAAAAAAAAACTATTAACAAACAATTATCAAATATGACGACAATTTATATAAATTTTATTAATTTTAACGTTTATTCTGTATGAATAAATATTTTAATTAATGCAGTTATTCTGAACAATATAAATACCACTGATTTCACGTTATATTATCAATGTATTCGAAATATTTTAATCGATTTAGATTAGTAGCGGCGGTATTACATCGATTAAGAAGCTATATAAATAAAGTTTACAAAAATGTCCAATTTACTAGTCATAATCAACAAATAAAAGACTAATAATAAATATGAGTTTATTTCTTTACTTCCAATTAAAGATTAATGAATATTGTGAGTTAATTATAAGAAAGCTTGTATCTCGATATAATTAGACGGACCGCAGTAAATAGGAAAACGTCAATTAACAGATATTTTGCCGCGCGTTTTTGTCTTTATTACAAAAAAATGATTTATGGGCCCGCGGTGTAACGTGAGACTCGTTAGAGGTTACAAATTGTCTATGGTTCGGTTCGATGGATATTTCGGATTATTCGATACTAATGTTTGCCTGTGACTCTGCCCACTTACAACTCTATTTATTGTATTATAAAAGTAAAACATAACAATATAATTTGTATTATTAACATAAGTTTAGATAATTTTTGATTACATTTAAGTCTAAATGAATTCGTTATTTAAAAATTCATATTTTATGATTAGAGCCGAATTGATTAGTTTATTATAATATAAACTAAGTTACTTAAAGATTTTAAACGAGTTACATTTTGAGTTGTATTTTATTACTAATAAAAGACAGAGACAAGGCATCTTAATTAAATATTATTTCTGTTGTTAGGTTTGCCAGTGTACCTTAGTAACAAAGTAGAAGGCACCTTGCTTATGGGTGCATAGTTTTAGAGGCAATTTTTATAGAACAAAAAAAAAACAACTTTTATTTATTAAAATAACTTTTATTTATATAAGAACATTTGTATTACGTTATTATACAAATGTTCTTATATAAATTATAATATTCATACCTAAAATTACTGGCCACATGTGTACGGCCATTTAAAGAAAAATTATATCATGTGACAAAGACATAACTAAAACTGCGTTCATATTATTATATTTTTTAGGAAATTAAACTTTAACTCAATGATATAGATACCACTGTACATTTTAGATCTGTATTTGTAATATAGATTTGTATCCTCTGGTTAATTTGCGTTGGAAGGAAATATTTTCATGCGGTATTCTATTTTGACATTCGTGTTAATAGAGCGCAGGTGCGTTCTGTACGAATGGAATGCGATACTTATGCCTTTGACGTTAAAACTAATACATCATAAGATGAACCAAAAATAAGAGGGAACGGCGTAGAATAGAATATAGTTATGCGTAGTAGCAATATTTTTGGGTTTAATAATATATATTTAAACTAAAGCCACGCTTTATCTAGAGGCTGCTTTCTAATAGATATTAAAATATAAAGCAACGTTGAGGAATGTAGTAGGAAGTGATCGATCCAGGTCTGAAAGGATTTACTGTGCGTAAGTGGCAAGGTTAACGACAAGGTAATCCTCGTGAAGGAGAAACGGCCTATGAGATTATACCTTTTATACATCGTCGTGAAACAGGCAAAGGGGTGCTTGATGGAAGGTCAAATCTCAGTAAGGTTGGAAGGAAATAATCCTTCCACCGACCACACAACGCAGTGGAGAACACTGCAAAAACTCGGTACCGTTTCTCTAAGGACAGCAATGCTACTGTACTGCCTTTAGTGTTGTGGTTGTCTATGGGCAACGTGGATTGTTTTCCATCAAATAATACTCGTATACCTTCATGTTTCACAAAAAAAAACCAGGGCTTTTGCCACATAATCGCAGACAAAGCTGAAAATAATGTTGCAGGTCTAACAAGTCAACGAGAGAGATGCGACTGTCTTCGTTTTTATTAGCTACCCATCATAAAAAATATAGCTATATTTAAAAAAGTATGCTCATATAAATAAATGTAATGATTAGTTCATGTTTATACCTAAATAAACGAATGTTGAAAAAACTACTTGAATCAAAGGTAAAATCGAAATCTATAATACTAGCAACATTGATAAGGTGTCTGCGTCATCCGTGCAGGCCAACAAAAAGCGCTTATTTGTTGGATTTTAATGCGGTATTTTAATCGACGCAAGATAAAAGTTTTTGCTCTTACAGTTCGATGAGCGGGCGACGTCCCTTGAAAAATTCCACAAAAAAGAGCCCTTTATGCTACCAATTAACATTTCCAACACAAAATGGCTTCTTCGATCCGCCATTTTGTTATTATGTAAAAACACATGCTTTCGAATTAGCCTCATCTGTAAACAGCGCAAGGTAAGAAATAAAAAATTGATACAATTTTTATCGTATTGTGGTAAAGGGGTAAAGAGATTGTGACTCCTGGACTCAATTTTCATCACATGGAACAACTAATTTGCAGTCATACAAATTTCTCTTTTATTGAATGAAGCAGATAGAATGATAGACAGGGTTCTCAGTTGAATGAAATGATAAGGGCCTCAACATAGGGTTTAGTAAAGGGGTGAAGAGATTATTATTGTGACTTCTGGACGTCTAATTCATTTTTTGTAACATGGACCGACTAACTGGCAGCCGTGAATATTTCTTTTTTATTGGATGAAACAGATAAAATATTAGGCAGGGTTTGTTAAATAAAATAAATCTCAAGATAGGGGTTAAAGAAGGGATGAACACATTATGATTGTGGTTCCAGGATGTCTAACTGATTTTTTGGAACACAGAATGTCTCTTTTGCGGCAACGCACTATCTCATTTATTGGATGAAGTAGATAGAATGTTAGATAAATTGTGTGTTAAATAAAAGAATAAGATGGCGCTATATGTCTATTTCACATAGCATAGCTGTCGTTGTTTCCTCTCTTATTGCTGGCTTTCGTTAGCAAGAAGGGAGAGAAACGACTGACATTACATTACATATTATTAGGATCGTAGATAGATAATCGTCATCGTAGATAATTTTACGTAAAAATATTGTCAAGTATGAGTTTACTGTTTAATAATGGAGGCAATGTACAAAACTTATTAACTACCTGTTCCCTCAAGAAGAACCTGATAGAATCTTCTTTGTTTCTATATACTTTTTGCTTTATACAAGGAACAATTTATATACAAGGGCTTGCACGCAGTATTAACAAATTTACTGAAATAAAGAAAATCAGGTTGTCTTTCCTATCTTCTTTAGACGAATAGTCTTCTTTAGACGTGGATCGGAGAAAAGAGAGGAGGTGAGACAGTCGTAGGACCTTCAACTTTCGGCACTTACCGTTAATTTTCAACTCCCAACGTTTTAAATAAAAAAAATACGACAGTAAGTCTGACGGTGGTAAACTATTAGGAGCAGATGTATTGAGTACTATGCGAGCTTTCAAAATAAAAAATAATGTAGGCGTGTTACTGTATTCATTAGAGCAAATTATTATTATACTTTGGGTGCCCGCACCGTCAGAAGACACAGATTCCTTGTGAACGTAAGATTTTGGATAGTATATGAAGATTTTAAGATAAATATCGAATAAAATATATTGTAAACATAAGTTTACATTGAGGTGGAATAATATTAAATCGTCACTTTCACCTAAACCAAAAGAAAAAAAACCTAAAGAAAAATCTCTCATGGCTGACTAACGGACTACGGACTCTTTCCATCTTACAAACAAGATGATAAAGAAATAGCTAGCTGTACTCTACCCTGCAGATTCACTTCTTATAAGAGAGGTATTATCCAGTTCTTGATGTATATAGATATGTAATTGACCATAATGCTGATGGTTTCAGCTTGAATCATTTTTTTTTCAGTGATTAGTTGTCAAAACTATAATTTAAATGCAAAAATAAGTTGTATTCACTTATTCGCTTCTTTTGAGAAGAAAAATATGCAAAAATGTAAAAGTATTATAGAAGTTTATGATTGTTATTTTCCAAGAATTATCTGCCCAATTTACATATACTATAACTTTTGATCAGGCTCGAAGTGGCTCAAAGCGTGACATTGGCAAAAATGACCACCACATGGCGCCTACCCTCAGTTCAAGTGATATATGTCCAAAAATCATCGTATTTCACGCCTCCCGACTTGTTATTCTTAAACTATTAAGGCCTATCGAAAGCGTGACTCTTTGTTACTTAATGGCCAATTTGTAACACAGACAAGCTTTTGTGTTATGAAAAGCGTCTTGTGAAATTTGTTTTTAATGGTTTCTGAACACATTGCAATTGGTACCCGTCGGTATATGATAAGGTTAACGTTATGAAAACCCGTAGTTATGGAAATTCACTTAAATATTAGTAGCTTAAGTCTAACTTATACATTTATTTCGTTATATTTAGTTTTCTAAAAAAATAAACATAGAGTTAAAATCTATTTTCTAAGATTGTTAATATAATGTGTTTACATTCTCTTGTCACACACATACAAATGCATACACGCACACGCACATACATCTATACACATAAACAAATATAAATCAACTACAACAGCCAAAAAATTTTATGGTTACTACATTAAGAAGAAGATATTACTTCTTGTAGGCTTAGACATTAAATTTTTATCCATTATTGGCTCTATAAGTTATATAATCTCTATAATTAATAATTAAATACTATTTACGTAAGTTTTGGAAATCAAATGTTTGATTATATATTATATATATTTAAAATAATTACCTTGAAATGTACTAGACAGCTTATCACGTTATACTTTGATAATATAGTGGTCAAATTATATTATAGTTGCCATTCAATCAGAACTTAATATGGACTACCAGATTCAACTTAAAAGGCACGATACATGCGTTTATTTCATATATTATTACATATTCATTTTCACTTTTAACCCTTAATCGAACTAATTCGAATAATATTCATACGAACAATATAGATGATAAATAACATGAGATTATGAAAACGAAATAAAAACATAACGCAACTGATGAAAATTGGCGGGAAATGTCCTTCTTCAATAATGCAAAATCGTTTAATTGCTTTGCGTATATTTTAAAAGACGTTCTAACATACGAACTGATAGCGGGCCGTTGCTCAAATGGTATTGCCATTGCAATATGCATTGCAATATGGCCGTGGGTCGCACATGATATGTTATATTATCTATTTTTTTACTTTTGAGAATTTTTCCCGGGTTTTTGCGACTTTCCATGAACGACTTAGGTAAAGTAAAAAAAAACTCGCCAAAAAAAAAATTTCATCCCCATTATGTTGATGAATAGCGATCAAATACGGCAAAAGCATTTTTCCCGAAATTTCATTCACCACCACCCTCCTTTAAGGATCTAGCTATTTACTCTACAGGAGTATTTTGTATCCGACATAACGTTAGAAAAAGCCTATGTTGTTGCAAATGTCTGTCTGGCGTTGATTGCTTTCCATCGGGCAAAACGCTTGCTCGTTTGCCTTCCTACCCCATTAAAAGAGAGACGAGCGTGAGCTGAGCAGCAGTGGTGTTGTAAACTCGATGTAAAGAAGATTTTTACTAGTGGTAGAGCCACGCTGCAGACGAATGCTTTGTCAAGAGTGGCATAATATTTGTCTGTAGCATGAATGGGCCGGCTCGCCGGCCGGAGAAGTACCACACTCCCGCAGAAGACCGGCGTCTGAGTGGTACTTTAGCTATCGCGCTTCGTACGATGAGCGGGTCCCATAATGACAGTTTCAGCAAAAGCCGGCAACGCTTCTGCACTGCCTATGGCACTGCGGATTATTATGGGTAGCACTGATTGCTTTCCATCAGGTGACACGCCTGCACGTTTGCCTTCCTATCCCATAAAAAATGATTAGAATATATTTTGTTCCGGAAGCCCAACACCCTCCCCCTTCCCCCTGAGAAAAGGTGTTCTAACGTATTACCAAAAATAATATATGTAAATACAATAGGTAGGTACCACAAATCTTTTGGCCTCTCACATTGGCCAATAACTTTCATAATGCTATTCAGGACCGCAATAATAGATATTTTGGTGAATCTTCAAGGTGGTCCCTTTGTTCCGTTGTAAAGCGCCACGGGAGTTGTAGTGAGTGCAATGTGACTTAAATTAGCTTCTTTTATTCATTGCTTCGTTTTATTTGTCGAAAGGTGCGTTTGGACACCATGGTTGGCTTAAATGTTAGTTTGTAAGTTATTTGCGTAATAGTTTTTTTATGGGATAGGGAGGAAAACGATCAAGGGTATCGCCTAATGGAAAGCAATCAACGCCGCCCATGGACATCTACAACACCCTAGGCATAAGCAAATGCGTTGCCGGCTTTTGAGATAAGAATAGGCTTGTTTTTTGAATATATTATCCCACCACGCTTATCCAAAGCGAATCAGAAAGAAACTCAAATTTGCGATTAATGACTGTAGGCCATACATAGATTTTCAATGCTTTAATACACTCCCGAAGAAACACTTCAAGGGATCCGAATCCCATCCGAATGCACTGTCAATGTTATATCCATATAAATGATACAATTGGTTAACTATTAGCCCGATTTAAACGCGCCCTCGAAAAGATGACGCCCGCGTTACGTCTTACACGATCCGGACGACGAAACGTCGTCCATCGGATCCACCCACAACACGCACTCCGGCTCTAGCCGAGCACGTTGAGTAGAGAATACTTCTACACCGGTCGCTTACACAAGATTCTCTTACGTACCCGGTCGGTTCGCATCCTTAGGGGACTAATAGGGACTATAATTACTTCGGTTCAATCCTCTCCTACACGGTAACTTCGCCACTGAATGTAGTCATTACAGACGTCTTAATTATGCTTAATATTCAACTATATGGCGTGAACCATTTTCTAATATACAGTTTTATTTGGAGTAATTATTAAGAAATTTTATTTTTTTAAAGTATGCTAATGGTAGACTGGCAGCCATAGTTCATCCTGCCCATAACGGTAAGTATATGACAGATATTTACTCAAACGAAATTACAGTGACTATTGTTATGTCTTTCAAAATCTTTTTACATACAACATATGGCTTCACTATAAGGTTGATGTTGTGTCTGTACCACCTTATAATATTTTGTAAGAACTAAATATAATTGTTTTATTATTTATAATTATTTTGGATGTTCCGTAAACAAATAAAAAAAATTCTTAAATGATAGTATACGAGTAAATTTACCTTAGCCAGATAACTGGGGAGACGCGTAAACTTGAGTGTACAGCACTTTAAGCTACACGCCGCCGCGCACAGGCATGGCTTAGAAAAGGTCATTTCTCTAAACACTAAACCGGCTTCTTATGTCTGTCTATTCATTAACTTGCAAATCCTATACCCTTTCACCGTTTACTGCTATCTGTGATCGATGCCCTATGCGATAGCCATTCAGCTCTATGATTCACACCTGATGTAGAATTCCGTTTAATTCAAATTCCGCTTAAATAGAAAAAAATGCCAAAAAAAAAGAAACATAATTTCGAACGCCTTATAATAATTTTTCTTTTAGGTTATTAAGGCACAATATCCGCTGATGATGCAAGATAAATTTGGGATAGATGCACTACGCGCTACTGCGATATTTCCCAGATGCCTATTATGTGCGAAATGGCATTCTTTGTCCTCAAGTTTTTAACAAATTCATCAAAATAGCTCGCGGAAAAACACGAAAACAACGAGTAAACCTTGGCAAAAAAGCTATTCCTCAGTCTTGAACCCCCAATGGAAAGTTAGTAGAAAACGCATAAGGACACGATCAGCTAGTAACGATCCAAAAAGCTCTTAGGTGTCGTTGAGACATAGATTAGAAACTCTATCGCAGAGAAAATCACAGATTGGAGATTGGATTCGAAGATGTTAATGCTGGTAGCCTATTGGCTTTAACAGCTTTATCGTATTCAGGGCCCGCGGGCTGGAAGCTCGCGGGCAAGTAAAATATAATTGGGAATCTGCGCAAATCGCAGACTCCATCGGCCTGACGCCGTGTCGGAAGTACACATATGTGTGTGTGCTGATTTTAAACTCGTCATGATTCTACGTTAAACATGTAGGAGAGGATTGAACTTTAGTAACTGTAGTCCCTATTAGTCCCATAGACCCTAAGGTCTAGGGGGTGAGAACCGACCGGGTACGTGAGAGAATCTCGTGTAAGCGGCCGTGTAAGTGTTCCCTACTCTACGTGCTCGGCTAGAGCCGGGGTGCGTGTGAGTGTTGGTGTCGTGAGTGGATCCGAACGACGCTGTTTCGTGTGTTTCGTTTCGGATCGTGTAACACGTTACGCGGGCGTCGTCTTTTCGGGCGCGCGTTTAAATCGGGTGAACAATTTACCGATTGTACCACCAGTGGATTCGGATGGGATTCGGATCTCTCAAAATGTTAGAAAATCACAGAAACCATGAATTGTATAGGGGAAAATACAGTTGTATGCTTTGAATAATCATACCCAGAACAACCAAATATGATCGTTGGAATATCTACTAAACAACAATAATTCCATAGTATTTTTATCAAACTACATATAAGAAATGGCTTGAAGAAATAACAGGCGGATTCGTTGACCCTTAATTCAAATAGATGAGACATGTTTCTCTTCAATAGTTGTATGCTTTGCGAAATCATACTCAGCACAACCAAATATGATCGTTGGCAGATTATCTACTAAACAATAATAATTCCGTAGATTATAACTAGTAATATTTGTCAAACTACATATAAGAAATGGCTTGAAAAAATAACAGGCGGATTCGTTGACCCTTAATTCAAATAGATGAGACAGGTTGCCCAGTTCCTTCTAAATCCTGTCGCGGTGAGCAAACAGCGGCGCTCGACATTCCAACAAACAGAATAATAATTAACAAAAGAATATGTGTACGTGTTTAATCAACGTCAAATATTGGCCCGGTCACGGCAATTAGTTGGGGGGAGACAGCGTGACCTGTCGACGCCGATTCTCCACTGACCACTTAAACTATTGACTTTTAGTTTCGGTTTGTACGTATAAGGACTTTCTACGTTGTGTATAATGCTATAAAATAGCTGTACATATTAAAATAGCTTTGTAAAATACACATATGAGTTAATATACCAATTATATTTAAGTATCCGAATTAAATATAAACTGTATTAAAATTGTAATAAAAACATAAAAGTTAAATATGTTCTAATCACCCTTAAAGTTTTGTAGATTTATTCTTTACTAGAAATTAGAAATTATAGCTTGTGAAATAATGCAAATTTACATAGGCATCAGTAATTTGATTGCATTTTGAAAATAGATGCAAATGTCAAAAAACTATGATTTAAAGATATTGTTACTAATAATAACTCGCAGGACGGCGGCTTCTGCAATGCCTATGGTATTCTTAAAAAGGGTAATAATTTATTTTTAACTCAAAAACAATAGTTACGGGATAAATAAGAAGTTCGCAGTTACAGTGGCCTCTTTAAAACGTATTTTTCTTAATGACTGAACTCTTTGCAATCTATTAAGCAATTACTCATAGTTGGTTCCGTTGATGGGGCTATTAATAAAACAAACCACATTACCATACAGGACATTGACGTAAATACGTTAAATAAAACGCTAAGACTTAAAACTCCGTATGTATGTAATAGGGCGAGAAGCGACAAACGGAGAGCCGTTTCGCTAAGATAAATGTGATACGAAGCATGGATGAAAAGATGGATTAGTGTGAAGGAAGCGGGGAGGATGTGTCGGGATCGTAGCGGATTGAGATCTGTGGTCTCTGCCTAACCCTACAGGGAGACAGGTGTAACTATATGGATAAATAAAATACAAACATGGATAAATAAAATGCAAACATGGATAAATAAAATACAAACATGGATAAATAAAATACAAACATGGATAAATAAAATACATCATGGATAAATAAAATACAAACATGCAAGAAGTAAAACCAAACGTTTTCAAATTCGAAAATACCGCTAAAGATAACTAGTTCTACAGTGTATTGCATGGAGAGAAGTTTGGGGAGAAATGCACCGTACCTACTGACTTGCCACTAATCCAGGTGGTAAGAGCGAATCTTTTCTTTGTGTTATTGCGGTAATAGAATTCAGCGACAGATATTATTCCGATCAATTCCTCAGAGTAGTCCCCATTGTGAAGCTACAACAGATCCTGAAATGATGATACATCCCTCTGCAAAGCCAAGACTTCTTTGACTTGCTACATAAGCGCGATAATGGCATGTCTCAACTTTTTATACTAGAAGTAATGTTGAACTGACCTGAATCATTGCCTTTTCACATACGCATAGGCTTGTTTTTTGAAAGTTCTAATGCCGTATTTGGTCGAGTATACCGCTGAAGGTAGCTAGCTAGCTGGTGATGCATGGAAAGAAGTTTTGGTAAAAAGAAACACCATTCTGGAACGCCATAGTGAGAATGAAACTTTTCTGTGTTGCAAGATGGACGTTTTCATATTCTGTATGAGCATATCTGATTATCTACTGAAAATATCCGTGTGTTTAGGTGGATATTATTCACATTAATATCAAGTTATTACATAATAACCAAATAACTTTGATATAATTTCAAATAATCATCATACTTGCCTTAAAAGTTTATTAACTCGTTATTAGATTAAATGCAAAAAAAAATATTATTGCTCATTAAAATCCACGGCTAATGTAATCAACAATTAATTACAGCACATCGTGTTCGAGGCTTTCTACAATATTACATCGTAAAGTGTTTAAAGCGAAGGTAAAGTTGTCAAATATCGATAAGGCGGTGTTCCAACGGTCGACTCACTAAGGTACATTAAGTCCACTAAAGGTTTGCCTTCGTACGAGCACCTAGGTTAATTGGGCTATTCTGTAATAATAAGCATTTTTAATTTTTATGCTAGTTTTTTGTCACGGGGTCATTTCTTGCTGGTATGTTAAAAAGTTTTTTATTGATTTGTTCATATTATTAACGGAAATAATGTTATATTGTATTTTGAAAATATACGTTTAGGAGTTTAATATATAAAAATCTGACAAATTAATTGTTTAGCACTAAAAATAACACTAATATCGGGCCTTGTTAAATAATTATCAAATATTTAATTTCAAAATCAGTAAAGTCAAGCATGAAATAAAAAACTACCCTTAAAAGTTTGCGTTAAATTTTCTATCAATAAGGATATTTTTATTCTGTTTTCTGTATCTTTTAGAAGAAGCAGACAAAAAAGTAACGCATCTGCAAGTCGAGGGACATTGCTTGCCTTTTAAAAAGACTTAAGGAGAGAAAGGATCCAGGAAAAAACAGGAGTGGATGAAGCTCCATTTGTTTGCACTCACTAGAAGAACTTCAATACGGAAATTTTACTCAGAAATACCTAATATACCGTATTTTTCTACATCATTCATGCCGCACACAAAAATTCCCCATTACGTGCTCACTAAATAAAATATTTTTTGCACGGCACACTCAAAATATTTTTGCGCCACCTAACTAAAAACTGAATGCATATTGTCTGTGTTTTTGCATTCTGTAGCACACTTTTTATTGCTTTTTGCTACTGTTAAAATAAACATGCATAACTGTACAATTTGTAGTTATTCATCTATTATTTACGTCCTCCTCGTCGAGATTCAAGGAAGACCTTGAATAGACAACCGAAACTGTTCAGGCTTCATATTTCTCCACAGTTAATTTATGCAAAAAAGTGCAGAATACGTCCGACTATCACTGCAAGCATCTGTAGTTCATGCGACGCGAGCACTCTCTAATTTGTAATTACGCCGAGCGCTGCCAGAGAGCACTTATTAAGTTATTATCCACGCGCGACAACACACGAGCATGGTCTGCCAGAATATACAGTTTGCATAGTTTAAACTAATAAGAAAAAAGGTGAAACCGTTTAGATATATTTATAAAAGAAATTTCAAAATACGCTTAATGAATAATTTTGATAGTGGTATAGCCACGCTGCAGACGAATACTTTGTCAAAAATGCCATAATATTTATGATGAGATGGAATAATAATACGCTCATTCTACTTCCGGATATGTCTCTATAAAAATCACTTAGCCATAAGTATTTTGTAATATTCTTATTTTAATTTTTAATACAGAAGGTTCGAACAGAAATTGGCGGACATTTTTTTTAAGCAAAATAAACCATGTTTACAGTAATCACAACTTAACAACGGGGTATGTATGTTTATTTATCTCGAGTGTCTGGTCTATAAGGCACGTAGGAAAAAGCCGGGTCCTATTAAAGCATTTCCAATAAAGAGCTTTATCATGGGCGTGTTCAAGGTAAGCCATTAGCGATACGTGGCTGATGTTAAATAGGGCCCGCTAGCCCTCGCCCGACTCACCAACTGATCGGCTATAGCTTTACCACCAGTAGTGTCTATGCTGCGTTCACGACTTCTACTTGCTAGTGTATTATACCTATTACGTTCAAGTAAATTTTTTTTATGACAGAGCAGGCAACCAGCATGCGGGCGGAAACTAATGATAAGTAGAACATCCACAATCATCACAAATGCTTTGCCAACCTTTTGCTAACGCAAATATAATATACAACTTACAATATGTATTTTTTTTCCGCGACCGATTGGCTCAGTGGCGGGGCCCTCCGCCCGCGGAGTCAATAGTCGCGGGTTCGATTCCCGCACCGGAATAAATATTTATATGGGTTTTTAAAAGTTTATTCCGAGTCTGGTAACCCCCCCAATCCGCATTTCCTTTCCTGCCCCTTCCTTTCTTCTCTATCCTTTCCCTTCCTTTCCGCCAATCCATGGTCTGCCGTACCAATGGATGCATGGCTAGGTGCGAGCCTAGTCGTAAGCGTGCCGATCGTCCCGGAGTCGGGCTCCTCCGGGGACTATGGTGCCTTACCTCAGCATGCAGGGCTCTGCTGAGGCTGACCTCCATCCTCCCTTGCGGCTCGTGGGATTCACTAAGACAAATTTAATATACCTAATTTGTCGAAAATGACGGCGACGTGGTTCGCCACCCGTCACGTCCTGATTCTCACGAGGGCGAAAAGCGACCAATGACGAGCCGTTTCGCTGCGATGAATGGCAGCGGATGGAGCTCTGTGGTCTCTGCCAACCCCTGCAGGGGATAGGCGTGAATATATTAAAAAAAATATATATGTATTTTTTTTTAATAAAAACTTATTTCTGCTTACCATTTTAATTTATTAATTAACATTGAATATTTCGTGTAATTTATTTTGTACAATCGACAGCTTGTCCTTCGACAAAGGCATCCACTAAAGATTTCCATGCCGCTCTGTTTCTTACTAATTCTATCCATCTTTTGTTTGCAATTCCTCTTAGTTCATTTTGACACCCATTGCTCGTTTTTCCATTGCTTGGATATAATTTTGGTACTATTTTTGTCCGTTTCTTATCTCTTTCCCTTACAATATATGAATATATTTTTATACATATATATTTGAGGGTAGACTTTTCAAGCTTAAAGTAACTTCTGTTTTATTCCATCATAATAGAAAAGGTTTTCTTTACATCCTCAGTTTCATTCATTATTATATTCGTATATACAAATAACTTAATGGCGTTCGTTTTTTTAGTCGAGAAACGTGTTCATGTTTGTGTGACCTACACGTCTTTATTCTAAATTTAGGTATATGTCCTGCTATAAAAAATAATCATCGTGTTTACGATATTATTTTTTATAGCAGGGTAGGCAAACGAGCATGCGGACTACTTGCTGGTAAGCGATCACAGCCTCCCATAAACATCCGCATCGCCCGAGGCGTCTTTAAAGGCCTTTAAAGAACACATACGCTCTTTTCTTGAATTACCCCATGTCATAATCTCGTGGGACCACCGCAGTTGGCAAACCGTTCCACATTTACACAGTTCATGGCAGCAAAACTGCGACTAAATCGCACTGTGATTAACGGCTAACCATTCAGGTAATGGGAATGGAACCTATTTTTGTGGCGCGTAATACGAATGGTGGAACTATGCGTCTGGGAGGAGATTAAACAACTCCTCAGAGCGTTTGCTGTAATAAATTCGATATATTACGCAGGGAGATGATACATCTCTGCGTATAGATACCCGAAATTCTAGTGTAAACTGTAAGTCTAGCGGTTCCTTTTGTGTGCATCAAATTGTATATGTTTCGATGAAGTAAACAAGCAACTAAATCGTTTCCAACGAACTCACTGAAACTCGGGAGTCAAAAATGCAACGAGCTGTGTGCACCGCGGACCCGGGTCCAAGTCGTGACTGCCCGCTTGACGCGTTCTAATGAAGTCGTAAGGTGCTCGCCTGGTCCTCGCTAACCGAAACAAAAATGTGGAGACGGCTTATTTTATACATTTATGTAAAAAAATATATCAGCTGCAGTATTTAAATTTGTGCATAAAGCAAATTAATTATAGGTACGCCGATATATCTATAGAAATAAAATAATTATAAATTAAATGTACATTGTAAAAAATAATTTATTAATAATCAATACAGATGGATATTTATATGTAATGTCATTACTTACTTTACTAAGATCAGCGATAATAAATAACAAAATTATACAGCGTTCATGAAAAAATCGTTCCATAAAATACAGAATTACAATCAATCACTTCTCCACTGCAAGTAAATATATTAAATTTACTAATCAAAACTCTAACTGAAAAACTATCAGCAAAGAATCATCCACCACTTTACCAACATCACATACCTACATGAAAAAAATAAAATATGCCACTTTTCAAGACTATAATACGACACTTGTTTTCCCCTTTACAGAAGACAACCAACGGTTTCTAAACAAGCAGTATTATTCATCTAATTCATTATTTCGGATTTTAAAATATATTTTAACTTTCTATCTTAATAATGGATATCCGCAAAATGACGCTTGACTCCATTAATTACAAATAAATAACTATATAAAATCATATCATTTATTAATTTCGGTAAAAAAAATATTCATATATCATGAAGGATAACAGCATATTGTATTATCAATCTATTTAGTAATAGGACATTCGAAATGAGTGTAATATAAAATAAAATAAGTCATTTATAACTTTGTACATTTTTCCTTTGTACGGAAGCCCCGACTTTACCGACGTCTTTAACTACGGAGCACAGGATTACGTCTGCCAACACACGTACAATAGAAAGATATCAAACTTTACAAAAATTTCCTTATCTTCAGCGACTATCTAAAATTATAGTCTAAAAAGCGCATTCCATACAACCACAGCCAGCGATGTTGTCTCTCTCTGGGTGGTTCTTATTATAACTCATTAGAACGCCGGGACAGTCGCGCAACTACACAATTATCCTGTTGGAGTCATCCCGCGCCTGCCCCACCACGAATCACTTACACGAATTCACCGAACCATTTGCTTGCATTGTTTCTCACATTTAAATTAGTTCTATGACAAATATTTACAACAAAGTATAAATAAAATAAAACATACATACATACATTTCGTCAAGCCTGTCTCCCGTAGGGGTAGGCAGATCTCCATCTATTACGATCTCGACATACCTTCCTTGCTTCCTTCACACTCATTACTCTCCTCATGCAAGCTCGCCGGTTAAGGTCAAGAGTATCTTGACCTGGCCTTTCTTAAAAACTTTAGCAATTTGATCAGGGTATGTTTTCCATCGTCTTCCTCTACCGACCCTTCCATCCACATTCAAAGACATAAAGAAAAAACACACACACGTATATACAATTTCTTAAACCTAACATTGACGTAGCTTTATAAACAACAAACAAATAATGATTTATATTAAATTAAAGCAATCATTTCTCAAAGTTCACTTGGCAAGGCTTGGGCTTATAATCTGTACGTCGTGTGTAAAGAGGAAAAAAAATCGCAAACCTCCTGTAATAGTTTTTACACCATAAAATTTTAGTTTCGGTAGGTACAAATGACAACTACGAAACTACTATAACATTTAAGCCCACATTCACTAGTATAGACGGACTAAAAGGAGAAAAATCTATATATATATAAAAATCAATTGCTGTTCGTTAGTCTCACTAAAACTCGAGAACGGCTGCACCGATTTGCCTAATTTTGGTTTTGAATTATTTTTGGAAGTCCAGGGCAGGTTTTAAAGGTGAGTGAATATGATAAAAATATTAGGAATATAGTAAAAGCAACAATTTCGTTTTCCCTTAGTAACTAGCCCTACTTGTCAAATATTCGATGTTCGTCTCGTCGTGCATAAATCAATTAAATTTAAGTCGTTCAGATATCAAATTAAATTCAAAAGTGAAGCTTCTTTTTCATTTTTTTTTTGATTACGATTTCTTTTTGTTCCTGTTAAGTTTGAACTCATTTTTTACTAATGTTGAAACATTCTGCAATTATCGTTCAGCATTTTTATTTGTTGATTCTGAGGCGGTACGAAGCTTGCCGGGTCAGTTAGTAATATATTATATGTTATACTTCATTTCTATACATCAAACAAAACAAAAAGTCACTCTCATATATGCAAAAATCCGAGGGGGAGACTGCGAATAACGGTAAAACGTGTCTGGCGAATTTCCCTTCGCCAGCTAAGAGCTCTCCACTTCCCATAGGCAAGTTTCTCACAGCGTTAGGCTTAAGTTTACACAATTTGCTAATGTAATTTACATCGTGTTTACTTACCTGCAGTACCCACGGTGCAACGCTATTTGTACTGGGCACTTACCGACCAATAGGGCCCGTCTATTGGCCTGTTATATAGGATGTTTGTTGATAGCGCAACGTTCGGATTTTCTCTTTTGCAAAACCGTACCGTCTATTTGTTTACGACGTTCATGTCGTTTTATATGTCGATGACTAATCACTGTACGTCATACATCTTTATGGTCTTATGTCCTCGAGGTGGGGCAGAGGGCGTCCACAGTGCTTCTCCATTGCTATCGGTCTTGAGCGACGCGCTTCGCGACGGATTTCATCTCTGCCGCTACGGAGCGCTTCCAGGTATGCTTGAGTCAGCCTCGCTTCCTTACGGACGGGACTTTGCTGGGACCGAACTTTCCCATTTCTAGACTTTAGCCAACGCTTGCCCAAGGATCCAATTTTGAATTATTTACATGTACGTCATACATACATACATTATATTTATCCCAATACAGAAATTAAACCATTGACTCCCAAAGCAGTATTCTAGACACTAAACCAGTTATTTTACCTAAACGTATAATCATTGTTGAGATTCTTTCTATTAACAACCAAAATTACCTATTAAGTATTGGTTCCCTTTTTTATTTAACAGAAAAATAAACGAGGAAGAGTATCGCCAGATGGAAAGCAATCAACACCGCACATAGACATCTACAATACCAGGGATTATAAAAGCATTGCTGACCTTTCCGAGTTAAGGAACACCGCTGAATGTAACTGGTCCGCGAGAAACACACCATAATTGTCTTTCTTGTTTTTTTTGTTAAATTAAAGAAATAAACTAAAAAGGCGCGTTATAGAGCATCCTTCTGTATAAAACAATGTAAAGACAATATTTCCCACCGTCGGGCGCTAATTTATGATAAGTAAGTTTATTCGTCGCGTAGACTACCGCGATCCCACTGTTATGGGAGTTGTTATCGTCAGTTAGGGAAATTAGAGCAAGTGTGTACCTACCTACGGACTCGATGTAAATTCATGTGGTAAGAACAAAATTATGATTGATAGGAAACGAACGAGATAGAGCTTAATGCAGTTCATTAACGTCTGGCAACGAAACACTTTATTGAACTTTATGTTTCTGGTATAGTACATCTAGGTATTCTCTAATTACTTCGCTACAATTGTAAGTGGTAGAGCCACGCTGCAGACGAATACTTTATCAAGAACGGTGTAATATTTGTCTGTAGCATGAATGGGCCTTCTCGCCCGGGCAAGTACCACACTCCGGTAGAAAACCAGCGTCTGAGTGGTAACTTAGCTACCGCGTTTCGTGCGGTGAGCGGACGAGTTCTGGAGGCCCAACACCCTTCCCCCTCACTCTACTCCCTCCCTCTCCCATTCCTACTTCCATAATGAAACTTTCCTTAAAGGTCGGCAACGCTTGTTGGTTGAGAGTTGGGCCTCCGGAACTCAGCCACTCATCGTACGAAGCGCGGCGAAGACGCTGGTTTTCTGCGGGAGTGTGGTACATCCCCGGACGAGCCGGCCCATTCATGCTACAAACAAATGTTATGCCATTCATGATAAAGTATTCGTTTGCAGCGTAGCTCTACCACTATCAAACGTGGGCCATTACAGACATAACATATGCCAATGTGGCTATTATACTACACTACAGTGTGAGGGGTGTGATTGTGAGGTCGCAAGTCAGTCCATGGAGCATCTGTTTGACTGCTCACTGTTACCTAGCACATTCCAAGACCTTATCGAGGTGAATGCTGCTGCCATTGCAGTGGTGAATTACTGGGCCGGAAAAAAACAGGCCAAACAACTGGCACGAAAGAAGAAGATCGGTCATCATGAATATTGTTCAGTACTGTGCATCTAGCCATACTATGTTATATTGTCTTTACTAAAAAGATATAAAGTATACATACAATATTTTAATTGTCTAGTATGAGGGTACTGACTGGATTTACAAATTCATATTTAAGATCTATTAATTTGTAATGTGACATTACAAATCCTTATTCAATCATATACGACCATGAAACAGTTACGTGATTAGCAGGAACATTTATCACGAAATGTACGTCAGCTGTCTCATTTCATATTCTAATCATTGCTTACAGATTATTTGAATAATCATGTTTCGAAATGTCTACGTTATTAATTGCAGTATTACATACTTGACAGCACTTGAAATGCACAAACAATCGTGTCGTCGTGGAAAAGCGAAAGCAACAGGGCTGTGTTGGGTTCTCGTCATAACTTTTTAAGGAAAGAAAACGACTAAGCGTGTTTCTGATAAAAAGCAATCAACGCAAAAGCAAATTAACATCCGGAACACCATAAGCATTGAAGGGGCGTTGCCGGCCTCTATGGGATATGTAGGCTTGCTTTTTAAAGGGTACAATGTCGTATCAGTTCGGAAATACTTCTGCAGGAAGCTGGTTCCACAAGAAGACGGATAGAAGTTTCACAGAATAACGCATCAGATTGGATCGCCACAGATTCAGATAGTGGAGAAAATTTTCTTCCTGTAGAGTTTTGCAGTATTTCAGCGGCAGGAAATATTCCCAACTCCCCATGGTAAAAGTAGTAAGAGATTCGCCTTCGGTGAGATTTTGTTCATCCACGATTTGAAATGCCCACACATTATATGCACTCCAGAGCAAGAAGCTGACACTGGGATAACTCAACTTAGAGATGAAAACAGTATTTCAAATGTGGCCTGAATCGTATTCGTTGAGAAAGCGCTATACACGCAAATCATTTTTTTTTTGTATTCGATGGACATGTGTTTGACGACCCAAATGGTACAGTAATGAAATATTTTCTCAACCAAGATTCGTGGGTTCAAATCCTCCATGAACATAAATAGTATATGTATGGCCCAAAATTTGAGTCTCTCTTCGTCTTAATGTATTTGTCATTTTCATTTTTTACGGTACCTATGGAAGATGTATGAAATAATCTGATACTATAAGTTCAAGAGGTTTTCTTTAATTTTTTATATTTGGCATACACAATATCAATAAACTACATACTATATTTATTTATATCATGAAAGTTAAGCTTTTGATTAAAATAAAATTAAAGAAACTAGTAACAACTCATAGTAGTAGAGAAGTACAGCAAGTGAACGCTGGCTTGAGCGGAGAAGTACTTTACCCTTAGAATATTTTACCTCGTTTGGAACAACGCGTCCACATTGTGTCTGGTATTGGAGAAGTCCATGGCCAACAGAAAATCATGGTCTTTACCATAACCAAATGTTAATGTTTACGAAAACTTTTCCATCCCACTTTTTTCCCATTCAATCGATTAATACATCGATTACTTTATTTAGATATCATTCATAACTTCCTGTTCGATAGTACCACATTATTCGTTGTACTAATTGAATCACGATAACTTGAGTTCACAGACACTGTTTTTCCCCGATTGCATCATCATGTACACCTAAAGTCGCTAAACAAATCACTCCTACGTTCGTGATTCAATCATCAGTGACTGCTTAGATACTCAAATATTTGCTTTATTGCCAGATATTGACGTGTCAGTTCTGTGGAACGAGCGAATCTTATCTGCGGGTGCTAATTGTTCTTTTAATCGTTAATTTAGAAGCCTGCAGAGTTATAGTACAATTAAGCAATTATTTGTGATAGTATTAGTCACCATTTTATTTTAAATAAAATGTATTAAAAAATATCAAACACCCATTGGCTCAGTAGTGAAACTACTGCTTTCATTATAAATATATACATATATGTACGGCTTACATTCATTTCGAGTCTGGGAACTCCGGCAATACGCCTTTAATAAGTGCAGTGAGTTAATATTGTATTATTTTTATATCGGACCTCCCCATTTTACAAGAAAAAGTATCAGTGGGAAATACAAAACAAAAAATTGTCACCATCTACTAAATGACACTCAGCAATAAGCAAACGATCCGAGCAGGAAGGAGAAAAAGAAGAAATCTAGCAAAGAGTCAAACTCTCCGTGTAAGCAAACTGAAAGGACATTCCATTCCAAATGGCGTGCCATTTCAGTTTTGTCAGTCACGTTTGGTACAGAACAGACAATCGTTTGAGTGAACGCGGTTTGAAGTGAAGACCTTGTCTTGACAAACGTAGTGGGAGAGATGCTTCGGCTAGATGGAGCGATGATCTGCGCAGGGCGGTTGCAGAAACTGGATACTTGTAGCCGAAGATCGGGCTAGATCAGATATTATCATCAGGACTATCATTACATTACACATTATATAAAACTGCATTACCTGAAACTGTAAGAGATGGAAGGTAAGTTTGTGCTAAGAAAATGTTCGGATAGGGCTTGAGGCAGAGATATTATATCCAAACCTTGAAAATCTGAACCTGGTAAAAAATTGCTCGATGGCCTACCCGAACTGTAATACCTACCGGGGTCGGCCTCGAACAAAAATGGTGACAAGTGCAAAATCCAAAATGGCGGAAAACAAGATGGCTGCCACACAAAGCTAAAATCGTCATTTATGGACCGATTTTACTGAAATTTGGCAAAAGTTCGAAACGCTCTTACAGCTACTTATTTATTATATAACTACAAGCTGTATTTTACTGGATTAAAACCGTTCTACATGCGATTTTAAGCCATAACAAAAATAGGCTGATCGTCTAGTGAAATATGAGGTACCATACTATAGAAAAAACTGATTTAGACAATACCGCGTTCGTTTTAACTTTTGTTAAGCATTTACTTTTAAAGCCAGCTAAGTAAAATCGGCTCATGTAAAATTATTTGTGTACCCCCAGTTTTAATTAGCATGATTACAAGCCTCCAAGCCTGACGTTCAGTACGACAAGTTTTGTCGGTGCTCCTTACCTCCCAATTAGCGATACGTAAGCAATAATTAATGCAAACTGCAAGACCAACGCCTTTGTCTTTTGCTGCATGTGCACTATACTCGTACATACATCTGTATTAAAGATTATGTTATAAAGATTTAGCGATCGCTTAGCACATAAAGCACCTTACGTCTTAATCAAGGGTTCTGGATTCGAATACCGGTAAAAATTAAAATATCTATGGTGTGTTTCAGATACATTTAATGTCATTTCGATACCGATGGGTTTTTTTTTCGAAATTTATTTCCAGGCACCACCTCTCTGTGGATACAGATATGTACCTTAAGCAGTATATTCAAATCTACACAACATTAGAACCTTTAAAAACGAAATCAAAAAGAAAGAAAGATAGTTATTGAGATAAGTGAATGAAAAACTACGTAGAATAATCTTTTACTAATCAAAACATAAATGAATGAAAGGTATTTTATCAAATTAACGTTCTTAATCGTATAATAAATAAGTTTAATTTTCAAAAAACCAGAGTTGTGGACTATCTGCTTAGCGGACAGTCAAAAGCTTTACTTAGCTAAGATCCGCAAAAAGCAAAAACAATAACAGAAAATTAATAATGTGTTTTTGTGTTGGATTAAGTGGATTTATTTGGAACTTAAACCAAAAACTTACCGAAAATCGCCCATCAATTCTCCACCCACCAACCAATACACAAAACCAAACACACATTACCACTTTTCCGTCTTGAAAGCGACACGTGTTTCGCCCCAAAACGAGGCATCTTCAGGTATAGTAGACTCTACGGAAGACAACCGAAAAGTGAGTTAGTCGGTAAGTTTTTGGTTTAAGTTCCAAATAAATCCACTTAATCCAACAGAAAAACACACATTATTAATTTTCTGTTATTGTTTTTGCTTGTCGCGGATCTTAGCTAAGTAAAGCTTTTGACTGTCCGTATAGTGATGGATTTCCGCAGAGTAACGCCTGACTCTATTAATAATCTATCTGCTTAGATTTTTTATACATTATTTATAGATAATTATATGAAAAGTAAACGTGAAAATTAAATACAAAGGTTTTATCAAGCTCCTTGTAAACACCAGTCACATTATTAAAGACCTTGTAACTATTATATTTCACAGGCCATAAATATCTCCCACGGCTGAGCAAAACGGCTCACCACGGTTGTCCAGTGCGTTTACCAGACTAGGAATAATTATCGGTAGACCATACATATATTTATTCCGATGCCGGAATCGAAACTGAGACTCCGTGGGCGGGGGGCTCCGCCACTAAGCCAGTTGGTCGTCAACCGTTGTATAAGCACCCATAAAAAAAATTAAATATTTTAAATATACGTAGGTATATACTACGCCGCATTATCGTTTCCTTACATAAGACAGATGTTAAAAAAATATATTGCATATTCGGATAAGAACAAAACACTGCGTCGCATAGGCTGAGTTTCACAGCTCTAGGACTAATAGAACATTTTGTACAGCGTTGAAACTGACTGTTTTTGAGTGATCAGATAATCTTTAAAATTTTTTGACTCTGATGATAACTATTCATTTTGCGATTTACTACATTTTTGCGTAGATATGTACTTGTATGTCCGTACATATACACAGTTGTGTAGTCTTGTTTATCAATTTTGATGTGGTAGTCCGAGAAAGAAAAAGAAAGAATCCCTCGAGTCCGAGGTTCATTAATTTGGCGTCGACAAAGGCCACTAATGCGCGGCACACGTCTACAGACGGCAGCCAAAAAGAAATTATTCTTAATTCAAAATAAATATCTCGGCGTTCGTTTTCGAAAAAGGGAACCTCCACCGTCAGTCACAATGGGATCGGCTTCACGAGAGGCCGTCCCGAAGTCATTTAAAATATATTGAGGCGAACGACAAAGGGCCGATTGTCCAGGTGTTATAAGTCGACGTTTTTCTACGGTGAATTAGTGGGGATTATGTTCGAATGGGGACTAATAAATCTTTGCTATAGACGAAGCTGGAGTGTCCATTGATTTCTTAAGTGTAGGCGTGATTGTCGATGGTAATCTTCATAAATTTTATAAGCGAAAATCGATACATCGAATGACACTTCAAAAGGAGAAATGCGTGCCCATTTCGCTGAGTACCGGTCAATGGTGGGATTCTATTCTAATTATGAATTATGACCGCTCTTGTTACAAAACACGCTGTAGAACCTTATTAAGCCTTTATTTGTTGATAGGTTGATTTTCGATTCATTTACAAATGTACGGGCAGACAATTTGCAATGTTATGATAAATGGGGTAACTTTCTTTTTTTTAAGAAAGAGAATGACAAATTAGCAAACGGGTCACCAAATGGTAAAAAACAAGCGCCACTAATGAACATCTGCGATACTATTGTAAGCAAATGCGATGCTTGCCTACTTTAGAATAAGGGTGTAGAAGATGGGAGAAAAATAAGGAAAAAAGGAGGGGGAAAGGAATTGATCGTCTTGATTCCTGTACTTACCATTCGAATCGCAATAACAGTAAATTTCTACCACTTGACGCCAAGGTTCCGTTCTTCCCGAATAGAGCCGACCGTTCGTGCTACAATGTCTCTATCTCTACTTATTTTTTCAACTGGAAATAAAGATAATATCGCCTACCCTTGTATCCTTTCCGCCATTTAAGTAAGGTAACAGTATCTTGGAGCAAACCTTATCTCCAAATTCATACTTATCGATACTTAGCAAAGTTTAAGGGGCCATCCATAAATTACGTCACACAATAAGGGAGAGGGACAGAGGGGGCGGGGGTCAACGAAATGTGACATTATGTGACGAGCGATAAGGGGGAGTCAAAAGCTTTGTGACATCACATGTCAAAATGTAAAACTCGGAAATTATATATGGACAGTCAGAGTTTTAGTTAGCTATCATTCCACAGTGTATATTGTGGAAGAGTAGTTTAGAATGGTGTGTTCAGAGTTGTTGAGAGGTGGAGAGTAACTGACGGCCATTTTTCGGGAAGATTTAGTTTAACTTCCCTGTGAAATCAACTCCTTCCAGTAAAAAAAGAAACTTGTTTGCTTATCGCAGATCTTAGCTGAGTAAAATTCTGACTGTCCACATAATAACGAATTTCTGCAAAGTAACACCCGACTCTAATAATCATCTTGAAAGTTATATGTAAACTGTCTAAAGTCCGTGGTTACAAAATAATTAAGTTTCATGCATTTTATTAAGATTATGAATCATTTTTAATCGGTCTTTTGTATTATCAATTACCTAAAATAAGGGCACAAAGAGGGGTGTGTGGTTCCCCGGAATAATCCAGTCCATTCATGCTGACAGCGACTGTCCACTACGTGCCTTTATCAAAACGAGCTGTGATACATTATTGCATAAGTGTTTTCCCGCCGTAATTAATTCACAGCATCCTTATCGTGTGACATAGAGTATGACAATATAGTACTACGTATGAGTAAACTTCTCAACGTTTTCCTTATAAAATTCATGTATTACAATTATTTGAATCTATTTGAGAAAAACAGGAAAACGAAACGTGATAATGAATAAATACGACTCAAGGGACAGTTCAAGATGAGAAATGACTTCATGACTTCATTCGGAATCATATAGCTAAAGAGCTTCCGAGCACAACACGGAAAACTCACAGCTCTGTAATTGTTTGGTACTAGAGCAGGCCACGGTACTGAATTAGCATAAAGTTGTCCAATGGCTGGGGAGACGGCGGACACCAACAAATGCCCTTATCTCCCGAGTGCCGAGATTGCGCCGAACACACCGCTTAATTGGTCATCAATATTCGACCTAATAAGTGTGCACGGCTTGCCGAAAGTACCACAATAAGTGTCAGTTAATTGATATATTTAATTTAGCAGTTGTCTATAAAGACAAAAGAACAGTTTTTAAATTTTTAATTTAGTAGTCCTTTTCCGACTAATATTATAAATGCCAAGGTCAAGAGTACCCTCAACCGGCGGGCTTCCATGAGGAGAATAATGAGTGTGGAGGAAGCAAGGGAAATATGCCGAGATCGTAGCAGATGAAGATCTGTGGTTTCTGCCTACCCCTACGGAAGACAGGCGTGACGATATGTATGTATGTATGTATTATAAAAGTTTGTGAGTATGGATGTATGTTTGTTACTCTTTCACGAAAAAACTACTGGACTGATTTGAATGAAACTTTACATTTATATCGGTTTTACATCGGAATAACATATAGGCTACAATTTGTAATGATTTTATGTAATTTTGGTCGTAATATAACGATACATGTGAATAAAGTCGGAAAAAAATCTGGCCTCTTAGAGCTATTTTGGCGTACGCTGCCTACACCATTGGAGTGACACAAAGATGATGTACCGTAGGATTGTTTGTCTTGAATAGTTCTAAATAAAAGTCCGGGACAGTATATATGTACCTTTTATGAGGAAGCCACTATGACCAAAATTGTGAATCATAAATTAAGTATAAAAAATATATTTATTTAACATGATCTGTCACGAAACTTAATGTGGCAAACCAAAATTCCACGCGAGCGAAGCCGCAGGCAAAAGCTAGTTATTTATAAGAATAAAAGAACAGTTTTTAAATTATTAACTTAGTAGTTGTTTGTAACTATAAATTAACAGTATTAATAATGAAATATGTTTAAACTTTGGTCAACGCCGTATAATGTCGTTATTTATATGTTTTACTTACAATAAATACATTATAATATTGTATATATCTGTAATTTATCTCTTATCGATTCGTTGTCAAAACTTTTTACTTAGTACATTAAAATTTTTAAATATATCTGCGTTGATTTTATACAACATTGTTGTTCTAACGGTTTTATTTGTTGTAAATACCCCAAATGATATAACTGTTAGCACAAGTACTTATAATGTAAGCGGCCTCGAAGCGGACGATGGTTTCCTATGGCAGTAATCACCAGGTAAGCACCACGAGGGTTTCGGGGGTAGCGAACTCACACAACCCCCGAGACGGGCTTAATGAGCCAGGTGCTGGAGGAACCCCGGCAGAAACAGTTCTTTAAGAGATCCCGGGACTCCTTCCTGGCTTCGTGGGGTTTTAGTCGGTAGACGCGCGTACGCCGGAGTCCGACATAAACCGCCGTCCCCCCCAGGGCGGCAGGGTATCCGTAACAGATTTCCCCACGTAAAGAAAGTACTTATAATGGAAAGGTGTAAGTATATACATACATAGAATTTGTAAGATTTCGAATTTTCCACTCTAAATATATATGTATATTTCTAAGGGATTTAAGTGCAATCCAAGTTACGGTTTAGTTACTTAGATTGCATCACTGGAATAATTATTGATACATTAATATTCCTTAATATATAATTGTGTTTTTCTTTTTATATCTAGTAAAATCTTTAGGGATTTTTTAAAAAGTCAAGCACAATCTTCACATCGCGTTTTAATTTTTAATTCTACGTGATGAGCGACATCTATACGCGAACCTTAACAACACAACGTCACATGATGTGTAAAGGTAATTAAAACTATATTACAACATGATTACAGTTACTCTGTAATCATGTACAGTGTACATTGTAACGGGATTCATTATTGACGCCACCAATTAACGGCCGGAACTTTCTCTCAGCTGTGCGGAGTTCGACGCTGCCAGAGTTAATTAAGATGTAGGCAGAACGCGGTGCATGTTCACTAACGAGACACTAACATCTGCCTAAGGAACCCTCGTAGGGATTATACAGCTTGCTCTAAAGACTTACCTGATACCATTGGAAAAATGCACATCTTGAAATGCAAAATTTTCGTAACGCACATCTTGTATATATTACCGTTTGAGTTTGTATGTTATCACATGATTACGTCAGTCCATATTTGGACATAAATTTGTTTAAGATGTGCCACTTACCCGGATCTTTGAATTCACGCGTCCAATTTTCGCCGAAAGTCCTGCGCCGGTCCTCATTTCATCTGGCTAGTGATAAGTCCGTACTACATTTGCAAAGACTCGGTCTCCCTATCAACACTCGTCTTAATCAACACTAGTCTCATAATAATATGCTGACACTCGTCTAATAATAAACCGCTAACTCGAAGAACTATATCAGTGACTTTCGCTCTCTAGTGTAGTTACTCATCACGAATCATTTACCACCAGTAAAACCGTCTCTATAGGTCTCTTTCAAATTATGAAATAAATTGACTTTCATGACCCATGTTTGGACACCTTAAAAAAGTAATATTTTGTATAATAATTATATATAGAATATAAGAGTCTTAAAAGTGTCAAGTTATACAAAGACACGGATGTAAATATGTGTATTTGAGCAAGTAAGAGTAAGTTATTTATTCGTATGTATTAGTTCATAAACTTTTATTACCAAGTATTTGTATAATAATACTTATAATAATTATTTATTCGTATAATGTGAGGTATACATAACAAGATGAAAAAAGACGTATAAAAACTCCATCACACTGCCACTAATGGCGTACAAATTTCATTAATAATTATTATATACATAAAGATCTAAATACATAACTAAAGTAATATACTGTCATGTGTGTCTGTGTATAATTGATTTATCTATTACATACACTCGATCGATGATCTGGGATGATCATCCGGCACGTATCGTTGGGGATCACGCCGTTGAAAGATCAGCGTTATCATTAGATGTTTTAAATAGTATGTATAAGTAGGTATAGTAAGCATACGCATTTGAGCTAATCAAACGTAATTTATTAATTTGTGTGTATCTATTCATAATTTTTTTTACTACAAAAGTCATCAATTAGATAAGTTTTTGTATTCGATTGTTCTTTTACAAATATCAAGGGTATATTCACACAACTGAGAAGATTAAAACATCTCAAAGACCATTACGTATAGGCAAACCACGGCAATTACGCAAAGAACTAAGTTGAAATGTTAATAGAGATCGCACTGCAGATTGTTTAATTAAAAGGGTATCTTAAATTATTGCCTCTGTGCGTTGGCATTTTAATTTTTTTAATTAGTCAACACCTTGATAGCCTTGCAATCGTAATCACAAACAGGATGTTTGGATAGTATCTGTTGGTGTTATTTTAAAGTTCATAAAGGCGTTTTTGACAATAAGATAACATAACTTGTACGATTGTCTGGTAGAAATCGCTATTAGCGATAAGACCGCCATTTATATTTAAATATTACAATCGATAATTGTATAACTTTGGGCTCGTATGGGCTGAGTCGACTGAAGAAGTATCGCATCCTTACAGAATATCGGCGTAGTGATAGCATTTTACTAAATCATGGTTGCGGAGGCCTAATCCCTTTTCTTCTCCTTCATTACTTTTGTCTTCCTCCACCAATAAATCGTTCTTCCTCTCACATTAAGTCCTTCATGTGGTAGGTATATTCTTATGGTACCTACTTATTGCAGATTTTCAGAAATTTTTAATGTGTGTGTGCAGAAATTTTTGATTAATAGGTTTTTAAATCGATTTCAGCAATCATCTCGTAATCGGACCACCTCATTAACCCGCCATTAATCTCGGAGGAATCACTTAACAAGTCAAAAAGATTAGCTTCCCGCTTCGAAAAATATAAAAAATAAAACGGTCGTTAGCAAAGGCGGTAACCCTTTTGCGGGAGAAAATTAAATATCGAATGTCATAAATATTCCTGAACGCGTTAAATATCGCGGCAATATTTGGCGACTGCGAATCGACGTCCCTTTGTTGTCCTTTTAACGCAGCATGAATGAGTTTAAACCTTACTTTTTTTTCCAAACGTATTTCGGGAATCTAATCTTTAGGTGTATGACTTATAATACAAATTTCAATGAATGTTTCAAATATTTCACCAACATTATAAAACTTGAATCGATGATTTGTACGCGAGCATAAATTTAAAATTCTTTTTTTAAAACATATATTTTAAGAATCTAATAATATCGCCAAATAATACTGTCAAAGATAGAAAAAGTTGCTTACCTGGGTCATATCATGAGAATTGACAGGTACAAGTTACTGCAACTGGTCATGATAGGAAAAGTCGTGGGCAAAAGACAAGTTGGTCGAAAAAGAAAGTCTTGGCTACGTTATATCAGGGACTGGACCGGAATAGCGAACGCTCTAGAACTGCTGCACCTCGCGAAGTTCCTTCGCAAGTCGGAGAGGCACTCTTAGAAGAAGAACGATATTGCTTAAATTTAGGTCTCGCACATTGTATTATTTCTAGTTACTACTTTACTCATTTTTATTCTATTATAAGTTTCGGAAACCTGGGGCATAAAAATTTTGAATAAAAGTTATCTTTGAAAAATCTTAAAAAAATGTATGAAACTTATTATTAGACGAGGAATTACGGAATTAGAGAGCATCTATGTGACAAGGCAACTAAACTGGTAATGCATTTATTCTTCTTCTTCTTCCTTGATGACAATTAGGTAAAAATATCATGTTTATTGTTACGTTTTAAAAAACTGTGGCCATTCTACGAAAAACTGCTATAAGGATTTGGAGAGGAATTAAAAAGACAAACAAAGATAAAGAGAAGAAAAAAGTTAATTATTTATTATTTTAAAAATAAAAATCTTACATAAAATAAACACGTTAACCGTTTGCGGAGTAAATATTTGCGGTTTGATTAACGCATCGAGATCAATATATACATACATATTTTTTTTTCCACAGCCCAAATATGTCCCACTGCTGAGCACGAGCCTCTCCATTTCTAGAACCACGGACATTAACCCACCACACTTGTCCAATGCGGATTGGCGGGGTTACCAGACTCGTAATAAATATCTGTAGGCCATACATATATTTAATGCGATGCGGGGATTGAACCCGCGACCATTGACTCCGTGGACGAGGGCTGCGCCACTGAGCCAATCGGTCGTCGACGAATGTATACATACTGTTTATTACCTAATACCTAGTTACCTACATGTACATCACACACTACAATCATATATTGGCGGATTTACAAATATGCCGCCAATACTCTATTCAAATTTCGTCGACCCTACCCCAACTTATATAACCTAATCAAACCTACTTCACAATCATATTAATTCAAATAAAATTAAATCATTATATGATTTGTGCGCTATCGTCTCACACCACCTTGTTCCCGTAGTTAGTATGATTGTGGACTAGGGGATCGATATGTCAGTTTCTAGATTAGTTTTCTTCACAACGATCTAGTTAATATTGCACAAGAAATAGTTTTTGGGAATGTTTGTGAGCTAATATAAAGCTCAATCATGTACCTACTACCAATAAGGCGGGGTAAGATATGCCTTAATAGAACTTAAACAATAATGTACATTCGGTAAACATAATTAAATAAACGTAATTAAGAAAAAATGACGACCATTTGGCTCAGTGGCAGGGCCCTCCACCCGCGGAGTCAATGGTCGCGGGTTCAATCCCCGCATCGGAATAAATATATGTATAGATTACAAATATTTATTCTGAATTTGCTAACCCAACCAAATCGCATTGGACAATCGTGGTGGGTTAACATCCGTTCCTCCATAAATGGAGAGGCCCGTGCTTAGCAGTGGGACATATATGGACTGTTAAAAAAAATTAAATAACATTTATTTTGCTTACTTACAGTTCACAAACAAAATATTCAATTATCTAGTAACAATACGTCTGATGATGGAGATAAAATTCAATTTTAATTTCCAAAAGACAAAAAAAATTGGTCTCGAATTTACTGCCCCTAAAATCTGCTGCTCTAGGCTTGAGTCTACTCAGCCTGCTGGTAAATCCGACACTGTACATATGTAGGTATATATTTATTCCGAGTCTGAGTGCCCCGTTAACACGCTTTGGACATGGCTAGTGAGTTTACGTCCATTCCCCTAGAAATGATGAGTAAACCATGCCCAGTAGTGAGATATATATACATAATATGTATGAGCTGCATAAAAAATATTTTCCTAGCAAAAGCGTTATTTTCTTTTATGGGATAGGAAGACAATATTATGCCATTCTTGATAAAGTATTCTTCTGCAGCGTGGCTCTTCCACTAATAAAACGTTATTAACGTAATTGGAATAGTTAACAGGAATTAAAAAACAAACTAGGCAGCTAGTTTTTTTACAACAAAAAAATATTATCATAAAAATACATGGCCACATA
Organism: Baronia brevicornis; assembly: GCA_031353405.1. Taxonomy (NCBI): domain Eukaryota; kingdom Metazoa; phylum Arthropoda; class Insecta; order Lepidoptera; family Papilionidae; genus Baronia; species Baronia brevicornis. Next base: position 530,847 of record JASFAT010001918.1, read on the forward strand.
CATCGCAAATTAAAAAGTGGACGACGGCTGTCGGCTTTACCTAGTTACTTTCATCTTATTTATTACGAGTGCTTTAATTTAATTTAAGGACGCTCGGTCCCTTTGGCACCCGAGTCTGACCGCTACCTGTGTGTGCACTTCGACACGGTTCGTTACTCAATTTGCGGAACGGCTTCCAAATTTGAATTATTGCAAGTGCCCTTTTCGAATACCGAACTTTTTTTTATAACATATATGGTTTGCAGAATATTTAACGAATTGTTACTTGAGAGGAGACACAATCGTGTTCGTTTCTGTTTTAACCTTAATATGCTAATGACTTTCACTAGTGTGGACATAAATTCCGTCTGAATCTTTTTGGGCTGTAGCTTGTCTCATGAATACCATGTAAGGTTATCATAAATGAGTAAGAAAATTTTATTAATTATAAATAAGTATAAATTATAAGAGTAGTAGACACAATATATGTAGGTGAATGCATATTAATTTTTTTATTATTTCTCTCTTGCCGGTGATATTACAAAACACAAGACCAAGTCATTCACTGTCATACGGATGTTCACTTCATTTATTTTTTTTATAAAAAATCAAGCAAATGAGCACGCTGATCATCTGATAATACGTGATTACCTCCATCCATAGAATATTTTATTATATTATTGTGACATATATTTTAGTTCGTTCGTTATATCGTTTTTACCATGATTTACGTTTTTGCTCCGAGGAATTGTTTCATCAGTTTCAAAAGTTTCATCACCACCATCTGAGTGAGATGAGTGGCGATCCAGTACAGTGCGTTTTTCTAGAAACTTCTTTCCACGCACCACTATCCTGTGGAACCCAACGACTTTCAGCGGTATTTACCTGAACTAATACGACATTGGAAATTTTAAAAAACAACCCTACACTTTTCCTAAAGCCCGGCAACGCTTCTGCACTGCCTTGGACACTGCGGATGTCCATGGGCGGGGTTGATTGCTCGCCATCAGGTGACACGCCTGCTCGTTTGCCTTCCTACCACATAAAAAAAACGATTCTAATAATTTTGTGTATCCACATTTCTTAGTTACAAGCTGCCATCTATATATTACTTAATTAATATATAAGCTTTATACGTCGTTATTTTATTTATTTATTTAAACATACGTGCACAAAAGAATTACATTAGGTATTCTCACCCAGGCAACATACGGGTGAAACTGAGAATATTTTTTGGGATGTGAGCTAATTAAAACGAAAACAAGGAAAAATACTAAACAATATAAATAATAATAAACATGCATAATAATAAATGTATCGACATACTACTTCGTGGACAGTCAAAAGTTTTACCTAGCTAAGATCCGCGACAAGCAAATGAACCAAAGTGACTTTTCAATTGTCTTCCGTAGAGTCTAGATGCCTCGTGTTGGAGCAAAACACGTGTCGTTTACAAGATGGAAAAGTGGTAATGTGTGTTTGATGTTGTGTATAGTGGTTGATGGGTGGAGAATTGATGGCCGATTTTCGGTAAGTTTTTGGTTTAAGTTCCAAATAAATCCACTTCATCTAGCATAAAAAACACACATTATTAATTTTCTGTTATTGTTTTGCTTGTCGCAGATCTTAGCTAAGTAAAACTTTTGACTGTCCACATAGTGATGGATTTCCACAAAGTAACGCCTGACTCCATTAATTGACATACTACTTATTTACATTCATTGTAATCTTTAATGTGGCCAATGACGAGGTTATCCGACAAGTCAAGTTAAAACGTGTACTTTTGCAGACCGTCAATGGTAGAAAAGTTGCTTACCTGGACAAGACAAGTACAAGTAGCTGCAACTGATCATGATGGGAATAATCACGGGCAAAAGACAAGTTGGTCGAAAAAGAAAGTCTTGGCTACGTAATATCAGGGAGTGGACCGGGATAGCGAGTGCTCCAAAACTGCTGCACCGCGCGAAGGAGGAGGAAAGTTGTGCAGAATTGGCTGCCAACCTTCGCAAGTCGGAGAGGTACTCTTAGAAGAAGGTCATTTTTAATATAATTGTAATCTTCAAAGCAACAATAGCTCAGTCGGTAATCATTCGTATATTCCACTGGACTATTGATTTGAACCATTTCCTAGCACAGGCATTAGCTTAGTTGAAATGTTTAACAAAAATTATAGTAATATCAAACATATTTCTAGTCTTTTTTACAAAAAAAAAAGAAATAATCTGTTGTGTTTGCGTAACATATGAAAAAAAATTTCAAAAAATCATTTCGCTATTGGACAGGCCTCCTCCGACTTGGAAGGATTTGTCCATTACTGCCTCTCTGGACTGATTGGCGACCATCACAAAAAATGTTTCGCATAACATTGTTTCAATTTTACGTCCGTATGCCACAAGATACCCGCCTCCTGAAAAAAAGCACACCCGGATTAAGTAGGATATCCTATTCGGTTCATTTAAATTCGGCACTATTACGTTTCTTGTGATGTTCCCCAACAGACATGTTGGGCGTCACAAACTCCACTGACCTGTGACACATGGCGCCATCTTTTTATATTGTCTGGCGTTTGTAGAGACAAGTGTAATTCGATGGACTTTTCCCGCCAAATTACATCAGTGATATCGACGTTATATTTCATTTTTATAAATGTTATTATCAGGTATATTGTTTAATTCTGGTGCCTTATTACTGAATATAGTTTGATTAAGGCGTAAGAGTTAAGTGAAATGAAATAAATGCGTGTTTTGTTTTTTTAATTTGACTGCAAAAGTCCATGCAAGTTTTGGTAGAACGGCGACCATTTTATGGTGATATATACGTATCGTGAAAAGCTGTATTTACATTTCAACATATTTGATATTATTTTATTTGACACTGGCACAATAATTATAGGTAATTGCCATCAAAGAAAAAAGAAATATAATTCGATATGGCTAGATAAATAGATATTTTTGAATATTTGTTCATAGAGAAGAACATTGATAAAAAAACTACGTAGTTATTATTTTGTTTTAAAAATTAAAAAGTCAAATGGACAATCGGGTCACTGATAACAATCACTGCAGCTTATAGATATCTTCAACACTGCATATACGTCACATACCCTAGGGTATGAATATTCATACCCATACCCTAGGGTCGGGATGTGAATATTGGGAAAGGACGAGAAAAGTAAAGAAATTGGAGCTCCAGATCTCTGCTCTCAGTTGACTAAACGCGATAACACAAGAAAATGCTGTTACTGTGGTCGTTTCCTAGTCAAACCACCCCATTCATAGATGCCTTTACTAAATACAATATTACTACAACCAAGTAATGCCTTAAACTAATTAAAATAAAAGATGATCAACTAGCTCCGGGGCCGCACACAGTCGCGGGTTCGATCACCTATCGGAATAAATAAATATATATATATATATATATATATATATATATATATATATATATATATATATATATATATATATATATATATATATATATATATATATATATATATATATATATATATATATATATATATATATATATATATATATATATATATATATATATATATATATATATGGCCTGACATTCCACCATGGTATCCCACATCCAGCAGTGGGACATATATTATAATAAAAAATGCTATAATAAAGAGCCAACTAAGTCTAATCATTCTTATGTTTGGAAAAAAATCACATCACAAATCTAATAGATACGTAGAATCCACTTATAATAAAGCACTTTGTGGAATTAGCTACCTTGGGTGGTAATAATGAACTAATACGACATCAGTCGACACTCTTGCTCATTTGCCTTCCATTTTTACTTACCAATGTAGCCCAGCGAAGTCCTCAAACTGTATCAAACATGTTAACGTTGCTAATAGAGAAAAATGAAAAACAATGAAAGAACAAAACGTTTTAACAATTGCCCAACGGAACTCTAAAAAGATATATAATATTCTTTCTTTTCTTTGATAGCAATTAGTTAACACTATTATGCCAGTGTCAAGTACAATAATATCAAATCTTTGAAATGTTACTAGTCAGCTTGTCACGTTATTTCTTGATAAAATGGTGGCTATCGTACCAGAACCTTCTATAGACTTTTTCAGTCAACTTAAAAAGACACTACACCCGCATTTATTTCATATCACTTCACTTAAGTTCACACTACTTAATAAAACTATATTATTATAATACGCCACCACAATTAAGCAATATAACTAATAATAATATAAGATTATGAAAATGAAATAAAAACATGTAACGTTGTGTTTTTATGTATGCGGGAAAAGTCTATATAATATCTTGATCGATGTTTATTATTTATTATAGCCAGCCAGCAACCGTTCGATAGATAATCGAAACAAAACACGCGTTGATTCATTAACCAACACATGAATAAAACATGACACTGAAATTCATGCACATTTTTTTGTGCGCACCAGTATTTTTTTGTCGGCATTTTTTGCCGCGCATGTAAATTTGTTGGGAAGTGTCAAGATACAAAGAGGCGTAATTAGCTCCGGGACATATTTCAATAATTATTTTGGTTATGGTAGTTTTTATGTTGCTGTCATATTTATAATTTATTGCGGTGGCAATTATCGGAATACAAATATGAATGTCTACGTCCTATTTCATTATGAGTCGTGTAACTTGGGTCAGTTTTATACCAAAAAAAAAACAAATCTTGACTTGACTATAGCAAATTATTGTTTTGTTTTATGAAAATATACATACATACTTTGACGAGCTATTTGGCTTAGTGATGAAAAACCTGCTTTCGAAGTCAATGGTTGCAGTTTACATTGGTCATGATTACTAATGATTACTCCATCGTGGTTAATATATCTATGGCCGATAGCAATATATTCCAAGTCGTGCCTCCCGCCAATACGTTGAAAAAATAAATTAATAGACTTAAACTTATTTAAATGAAGCGAAGTTTCTAAAATTAAACTTTATTAATGTCACCCTAGGCATGTATATAAATATTTTCGGTGACAATAATTGAATAAAATGAGATACAGCTCCGAAACCAAGCATCTTTAGAATCATTTTAAGTGTTACATCCATGAAAAATGATTTTTCTTTTAATGTAACTATCGCTTAAAAATAATTTAACAATAAATAAGGAAGTGTATGACAATATATAAATACTGGCCGGTTATAAAAGTTAAATAAAAAATAAATAAAGTCACCTTTAAATATTAAAATGTCCGAAGGTATCAAAAGTACATACACAAATGACTGTCCTAACCCTGAACAGTGAGATCATTAAAATCAAATTCAATAACAAACGCGAGAGAATCACGTCATAAAAAGTTATATACCCAAAGTACCCAAAGTATACAGCGTTCACTACTTGGGAGTTATTTGTAATAAATTATAGAATAATTCGAGTGTAGCAACAAATAAATCCTTAATAAGGTGTCGTTAAACTTTATTATTTAGTAACTGACTCCACTTAGCTCTATTGTTGTTATTTTTTCCCCGCATGACATCTGTTGGGATCACAGAATACGGTAAATTTGCAGATGCAATTTATATTTTTATAAAAAAAAAGCCATATATTTACAAATGCTGCCATATATTTACAAAAATATTTTTCAACTCTTTTATTCTGTTTGAATTTAACTAAACAGTTTTTAGAAAATTACTTAAAGATAATACATTTAACGGGAAAATTTCTTGTTTCTCAAATTTCATGTCAGTTCCGCGTTACACTGAACAATCACTAACGAATATATGTGTTTTGTGATAAAAGCAAATGTAATAACATTGTTAAAAAAGACTCAATAATATTTTTTGGAGCTTCGTGGTTACCTTTGTAACATCATAAGAAAGAATCGCATGTAGTACACCCGCAAGTTGCTACTAATTAGGAACAACAACGATGACTCGGTTACAAGGAGGTAATCTTGAAACGCCGCTAAAAGAATAGAAGATGAATGAGAAGAGCAAAATTCATTCGTTCAATCACGCAATGAATTTTACAAAGAATTCGACGAAAGGTTTCCTCCTGTATTAAATATATCAGAAGCTATATGTTAATTACAAAACACTACCTTTTGATTGAAACTTACTTTTGATTAAAAAATATAATAAAAAAAAATCTTTTAATTTTCAAATATAGTAAAACATATAATGAATTACTGAATTATATCTATTATATTATAACTATTCAATACGATACGCAAACTCTCCGCACTAAATTCACTGTCACAAAAATATCTGCTAGAGTTATATTAATTCGTATTATCTGTTTTTTGCACATATACTACACATTGGGACAATATTTATAGTTTATAGAGCGTCCATTATGCTACCGTACACCCAAATAGTTATTATTTAATAGCTGCTCCGTGCTTTTAATATTCCGAGTTTTCTATAACCGAAATTATTGTGCCCATGATATATAGGGCCGATAAAATAATAAAAAAAAGTATCAGAAATGAACAATCATTCGTTTTTATTACTGCTTTAATAGTTAAAATTTGTAAAATATTGTATTTGTATAAATGCCTATTTATTAGGAGCTTATTTGGACAAATATTATTTAAATTTGTCCAAAAATGTCTTGTTTTCTTTGGACATTAAATCAGAAGATAGATTTCACAATAAAAGTAGTCTTTTAAAGTTTTCACAGATAACACAGTTTTTAAAAGTCAAACTCGGTGCCTGCCTTTACATAAGCCGAACAGAATAACAAGAATAGAATATAACATGGCCGATCTTATAGAGGTAATCTAAATTTAGCTCTATCTTGTATCCTCGCCCGCGGGCTTTCAGCCCGCGGGCCCTGAATACGATAAAGCTGTTAAAGCCAATAGGCTACCAGCATTAACATCTTCGAATCCAACCAATCTTGTATCAATGAAAGTAGTATAAATCAATTTAAACCTATAAAGACCGTAATCAGCTTTTAAGTAACAATGGCTCAGTTAGTAAGGATTCCGCTTATCAACAAAAGTCACGAGTTTGATTCCACCATTGGATTATTGATGTGGATTAAATTGGATTAGATAATAAGAATTCTAGGAATAAAACATTGACGGTGATTCCTTTCCATCAGGTGACGCGCCTTCCATAAAAAAAGATATTTTGGGAGGGAGGGGTTAAGTACTTGCTATCAGGTGACTCAATGGATCGTTTATTTATCTTTTTCACACAAAAAATACATTTTAAACGTAACAAAGCCTAACACATACAGAGATTTTGCAACTCAATCTTTAATAGCGAATCTCATTCATAACCAGGGCTTTATTGAACATCATAATGATAAGAAAAGTTTTATGGAATTTGAGTATAATTGTAGTAAAAGTGGTGTGTAATTATGAATGAAATACAAAAGGATAAGTTGCAAGTTCTCTAGGGATGGTTATTCAATACGAATAAAAACACCAAAATGCAAAATGACACTGTCATTATTGTCAAAGAATTCTAAATGAAGTTATTAACAAATGGGACTATGATCAGAGACAAGCCGACGTCCCAAACTACCGCTTAATTATTTTCAGTCTTAACATAACTGCATAAGGTTTATATGTTATTGCAAATAAAATTATGACAACCCGTTCATTCACAAACTGTAAAATTCCAAATTTGAAATTCAATTAATCTTTGTAATTGTAACCATTCGAAATGTACTCGTGTTTGCTCGTGCAATATCGCATCACTTCATTTTCTCTCCCTTTAAGTCTCATTTTAATGATTAATGATTGGTAGAGAAATTAATGATTAATGATAGTGGGAGCGATGAAAAGATTGTAGTGGAGCATGTGTCGAGAACCTAACAGTTACGGTCTCTACAAATGTCAGATGTTTGGATTCTTTACAATTTGGAGGAGTCATTCATAACTGATTATTAATGGTTCGGATTGTTCGAAAACTATTAGCCGAGCTCATCGCCTTAAGATTTGTAGATTTCTCCTCAAGTTCGATACTCAACCGGGTGTAGTTAATAATATACATACATTGTATAAATTAATAACAATAAAAAATAAAAAGCAAAACACTCATAAGTTTACACTTGAATTCTTGTCGCGGATGTCTTTTGACATTCACAATAAATACACGTAGGTCATAAGAAGAAAAACAGGGATAGGAAGGTAAACAAGCAACAAGCAGGCGTATCGTCTAATAGAAAGCAATCAACTCCACAGTGCCATAGTTAGACATTGCAGAAGAATCATTGCCAGCCTATAAGAAACATGCAGGCTTGTTTTTTGAAGTTTCCAATGTCGTATCGGTTCGGAAACACATAGCAAAATACCTATTCAACAATGATTAATATAAAATACATTATAAGCATTAACAAGCTAATAAAATTCTGAGCACGTAAGTAATGAAAACGAGAAACGGAAATTAAGGAGCAGTACTAAATCTCCTCCCGCCGTGTAACGATATAATGAAATAATGATACGAGCAAACGACAAATGCATTAATGAATCTAAATAGGTGAGCGTGCACCCTCCGTTTATTGGCTCAGTTGACTGCGTTAAACCGAGTTAAGCTGAGAGTTTATCTGACTTCACTGGACGGTGTTACGTAGAAGGGGAGTAGTAAAGTGAAAAATTTGTTTTATTTTATAGTTCAAAGATCCGTTGGAATTGTTTTAATGATAGAAATACTTGTACAATATATATATATATATATATATATATATATATATATATATATATATATATATATATATATATATATATATATATATATATATATATATATATGCTAAATACTGGGTTAATGTTGAAAAAAATATAAAACCACAGAATAAATGAAAACGAATACTCAGAATTATATATTATGGCAATTATGTATACGTAAATATGCTGGATTCCAAACAGATAGATAATAAAAAAGAGAAAAAAAGAAAGGTTTCCTCTACTGATTTTTTATAGCAAGTGTTACTTTTTATAGATTTATTATTAAGTAAAAATAAATAAAATTCCAAAGAACTGATAGCGGCATCTTGCATAACACAATTCAACTTCTCCCTCGTGCGATATCCCCGTACGATGATATGGAAAAATATCAAATTTAATACCAACTAAACGCATTTACCATCGCCCGGGGATAGTGCGACCCTTCGCAGCAGAATGGGGGGTTGATATTAAAATATGCTTATTGACATATATTTACATACGCTAAGACCGTTGAACCTACATACGTTCTGTGATCTATTAAATTTTTTTTTCTATGTGTTAGGAAGGCAAACGAGCAGGCGTGTCACCTGATGGAAAGCAATCAAAGCCGCCCATAAGCATCCGCAGCGCCACAGGCAGTGCGTAAGCGTTGCCGACCTTTAAGGAAGGTAACATTATTGTAGTGGGAGGGGAGAGGGGAGGAACTCAGGCCGCTCACCGTACGGAGTGCGGTAGTTTAACAACCACTCCGACGCTGGTTTTCTGCGGGAGTGTAGTACTTACACTGGCGAGCCAGCCCATTCATGCTACAGACAAATATTATGCCATTTTTGACGAAGTATTCGTCTGCAGTGTAGCTCCACCACTACCAAAATAATTAAAACAATTGTCATCATTACGATCGGCCTTGCTGAAGATGATTTATACTAGTTGGTATAAAACAATGCTGATAATGGGGTTAATACGAGGTAAAAGAAATATCCGTTCAGAATTACAGTCGCCGGCCCAATTACCCAAAACAACATAATGACAACAATAAAAATATACTAAAATATAAAAAGCGGTAACCGCCGCAGAATAAATGGGAATAATATTTTAAAAAATATTACGAAAATATAATATTTCTTTAAAGTTATAATAAGTTTACTAACTAGGGAGGGATTTTTACTATAGCAGGCTTTTTACTGTGGTGCCATACTGATTGCATTTTTCTATTAACAGTGCTACTGCGTGACGATATGTATGTATGTATGTATTAACTAAACTAAGCATAATATTAATAAATATAGGTTTATTACATAAATAAAGCAAGCCAACGAAGAATTATACCAAACTTCTCGCGTGCACAATATGCACGTTCTTGCCGTGCACAATATGGCTGCTTTTTGAGTTTTAAATTTAACCCACTTACTTACCTAAACCTAACTTGAACAGACGGGCGCCCGTAATAATAATTAATATTGATAGTATTTTGAAAACACTACGCAAGTCACTTATTATTGAGTTGTTTTACAGAAAAGACAACTAAAGTTTTTTTTTCTTGGATTTAGTACCAGTCTCTACACGGCCACTTATAGGATATTTCAATAATATCACAGAAGACTATAATTATAGTAATTCAAAGTATTCTATTAGTATTATTAACATTGTTAATGTTTTCGAAGAAACTACTTACATCACTAATTATTAAGTAGTGTTACAGAATAGACAACTGAATTTTTTTTATCCTGCATCAAGTCCCACTAACTGTACGGCCACTTACTTATAGGGACCACCAACAATTTAATTCAATAAATTCACAGCCGACTATAATTGTCGAATCATTCACTGAGCATTTGTCCTTACGACCCGACCGCTTTATTTATGCTTTTGAGTTATGGAACTAAATAAATACACAATCAGTGCAAGGGAGTGCGGGCCCCTTGCCACGGAGTCGATTGTATGAGGGTACCAAAGTGGCCCCATTATGGTCGAACGGGACGTTTTACGATTTGCGACGCCATCTTTTGGTGTGTTCAAAAGCTTGTTTCTGCTTTTTAAATTTCCGATCCCATTGTACATTTACACCTAGCGGAACCCTTGTGTTACGTTTACATCGATTAGTTTCGGATTAACTTGTTTTTGGGTATATAATAAAATACAAAAAGGAAAGAACACGGCAATGATTTTTTAAAACGTAAATGAATAAATTCTATATAGTTTTCATATATATAGACTAATCCTGTACTTTGTCCTCCCTGAAAATTGAGGAGAGCGCATTACGGGACCTTAGATAGATAGATATATTTTTGTATTGTACACCAAAAACAAATACAATAATAATTGATTATATAATATTTATATTCAAAGGGCGGTCTTATCGTTAATTTATTCATTGGATGTGGTGTTGAAATATACATACACACATACATGTCATTGTTGTATCATTGTGTCATTATGGGAGTGGGAATGGGGGAGGGGGGGGAAGGGGGGAGGTGTTGGGCTTCCGGAAGTCGGCCGCTCACCATACGAAGCGCGGTAGGTAACTTACCACTCAGACGCTGGTTTTCTGCGGGAGTGTGGTACTTCCCCGGGCGGGCCCATTCATACTACAGACAATTGTTATGCTATTCTTGACAAAGTATTCGTCTGCAGTGTGGCTCTACCACTATTTAAATTCTGTATATATATATATATATATATATATATATATATATATATATATATAGGTATTTCTTAGGTAAATTCTGCTCCTTATCTACTGGTATTTAAGATATATAAAAGATAGAAAACGTTTATTGACGCCAAAATCTTTTTGTGAAGACTTAATGGTAGAAAAAACAACCTAAATGTAAATTAATTTTTAACATAAAAAGAGAAAAAAAATTTTGCTCTAATATTCGGCTGGTATAAGTCTATGATAAGTCTATGACCAGAACCATATATGAAGTATCGATAATAACAAAGTTATAATCCTTTAACGAAGGCTATTTAATCCAATTTCACTCTTACAAGGCATAAAAGGCAAACGGGCTGAACAAAAGAAATTCTTGGTAAGGTATATTGATTATTCTAATTATGAATAATGGCTCTACACAGCAAGTAAATTATCTTTGACATTTCAACACAATCGTTACCAAACAGAGCAGCGTGAACAAAGCCATAAATTGTATCACTTCGGATAAGGAAATTAATATAATTCAGTGGCAATTGTGGCCAACTATACCTATTATCGAAACCGATAACAAATACGTTTGCATTCGCAAGCGGATTTCAATCGTATATATTATATTATAAAAAATATACGCTGTATGGAAATTGCTATTTATTATAACTCGTCACAGATAAACTTTCATACCACGTCACTTAGATGGGTTTTGATCCAAATCAATGTGTTTTTACGTAACTTCTCTTTCTTATTATTTCTTCATTGTACATTCGGTAAGGCTAATGAACAATCTCCTATAGTAAATCTGAAAATCTCCTGCCAATGTATCATTCAAATCGTATCACAAAAAAAAGTTTTGTTACAAAAATAACCTTTTATAACATTTTTATACAGATACATATTTTTTTTTATATATTCACGCCTATCCCTCGCAGGGGTTGGCAGAGACCACAGAGCTCCGTCCGCTACCAATCTTCGCAGCGAAAGCTCTCCATTAGTCGCTTTTCGCCCTCGTGAGAATCAGGGCGTGACGGGTGGCGAACCACGTCGCCGTCATTTTCAACAAATTAGGTATATTAAAGTCGTCTTTAGTGAATCCCACGAGCCGCAAGGGAGGATGGAGGTTAGCCCCAGCAGAGCCCTGCATGCTGAGGTAAGGCACCATAGTACCCAGGGGAGCCCGATCGCGGGATGGTCGGCACGCTTGCAACTAAGCTCGCTCCTTTTTTTTTTTTTACGTGGGGAAATCCGTTACGGATACCCTGCCACCCTAGGGGGGACGGCGAGTTATGTCGGACTCCGCGTGCGCGTCTACCGACTAAAACCCCACGACGGCCGCCATCGGCACCAAGGAAGAGTCCCGGGATCTCTTAAAGAACTGCTTCTGCCGGGGCTCCTCCGGCGCCTAGCTCACTAAGCCCGTCTCGAGGGTTGCGTGAGTTCGCTACCCCCGACACCCTCGCGGTGCTTAACCGGTTGTTCCTGCCATAGGGAACCACCGTCCTCCTTAAGGCTGCTAAGCCTCCTTAAGGATAAAAAAGAAAGGAAGGGGCAGGAAAGGAAATGCGGATTGGGGGGGTTACCAGACTCGGAATAAACATTTATAAATTCATATAAATATTTATTCCGATGCGGGAATCGAACCCGCGACCACTGACTCCGCGGGCGGAGGGCCCTGCCACTGAGCCAATCGGTCGTCTTTTTGAGCATTTAGTTTTCAAATAAATAAAATAATTTTTTTCTTTAAATTCCATGTAAAATTAAATTAGGAAAAGCCAGCCAATTAAATTAGGAATAGTTCAGTAACTTTGTTAAAATATATCCTAATATTGCAACAAAACCACGAAGCTGGTAACACTAATGTGTTATATCGGGTAAATTAATTGAGTTTGTGTACAGGAAACAAGTAACCACAACCGATAGGATTTTTTACACAGTCTAATTAGGCAAACGACGTTGTAAACATCTGATATTACTAATTGGAGGAAACAATATTATTATATATTACGTAGGAGAACGTTTTATTACATCGACACTATTTTTGTTTTGCGGTTTACCTGTTTTCAACTACGAATTCAAACTCGTCGCGTCATTGAAACCGTTTGTTCACGTCATATTTTACTGACTTTGCTCTCTTGTTCCGTAGGAATGGAGTTGATTGCTTTACATCAGACGAAACGCTTGCTCTTTCGCCCCATAAAATATTATTTTCACAATGTGAAATTCAAAATGTTCTTTGGTACATTTTTGGAATTTCAAATCCGAAATCTTGTATAGGCATTAATAATATTTTACAGTTGGTAAATTTCGTATGCAACCTCAAACCTCTTACAATTGTATTCTGCCAGCCGCAACTAGATGCGTGAAGCCTAAGACCGGCGCAGATGGCGCTTCTTAGGGGAGGTCTATATTCAGCAGTGATTTGCCGCAGATTGATAATGATGACTACCAGTATCACTGTAGGTGTGTTGATTTTCATTTTTCCTGGAAATTATTTTTTGATACAAAACATATTACCGACCGGGTATGAGATTGAAATCGTTGACCTGACTCTGATGTATGGTAGCGAAAGTTAGGTTTGACAGAAGAATCATGAAAGCAGAATGAATACGGTGAAAATGAGAGCATTTAGAGGTATGTGTGGGGTAACTTAGAAATGATAGAATAAGAAATGAAGATAGATATATGTGTTTGCTTTTCATCAGGCGACAAGCTTGCTTTTTTGCTCACATATCCCATAAAAAAAATAAGAGAGCGATATGGAATAACGGAAAGTGTCGTGACAAAAATTGAGAAAGGGATGCTTAGATGATTTGAGCACATAGAGATAATGGATAAAAGACGACTAGCAAAACAAATTTACTTTGCGGATGTGGATGGATGGGTCGGTAGAGGAAGACCACGGAAAACATACATTGACCCACATTGCTGAAGTTTTTAAAAAAGGCCAGGACAAGAGTATCCTGAACCTACGGGCTTGCATCAGGAGAATGATGTGTGTGCAGAAAGCACGGAAAGTATGCCGAGATCATAGCAGATGGAGATCTGTGGTCTCTGCCTACCCCTACAGGAGACAGGCATGACGATATGTATGTATAATTTTATAAAATTCAAATTACGTTATATTTTAGCCGGTGTTTTGTACGTTATATTTGTACAAAACAGGATAAATTTTCCTACTCATTACGGTGTCCACTAATTACTTTTGTAATATCGATTAATTATGCCAACTGTAAGCCTTGTTATTAAATATTTTTGGTGCTAATTGCATGATTTGTTATCAAATCAATTTATTTTCCTGTTGCGACACTATTTTATTTATTATTGGTGATTTGATAATAAATGAACAGGCAATTAACGTGTTCAATTATTTAAGAAGCACGACAAAAATAAATTTATTACAATAATGAAAATTAGTTCAATTAACTTCCTTCTATTTTTGTTTAATTATCTTACTCCAATATTTTTATTCCTACGTTGGGGTCTGTCGCTAACCCCCCCCCCCCACCCCCTTTCGGGAGCCAGGCGGCGACGGGAGGATTACTTGTGGGAGTGGACATCCCTCAAGTGGACGAGCGTGGAGAGGAGCAAAATTTTTGAGGTGTGAGTGTGGTCCATTGTCGGCTCGGTCGAAAATCTTCCCAGCCAACCGGACCACAAAATCATGGATGCTCTCTATCATGAGTTCCTTCGCTATCAAGTCATTACGCACATAGCGAGACGCTCCCACAATGATGCACAGAGACAGCTTGTGCTGGATCTAGACCTCAGAAACCTAGCGCACACGCGCGTGCGTGTTTCTGAGGTCAAAGACCACCAGGCCAACGCAGCATAGATAGGAAAGTACGCCTTATAGACCAACAGCTTCGTACGCACGGGTAAACAAGTTGATGTTAGAATAAGACGAACTTGGTGAGCCAGGCGTCGGAGGAGCCCCGGCAGAAACAGTTCTTTAAGAGATCCCAGGATTCCTCCTTGGCGCCGATGGCGACCGTGGTGGGGTTCAGTCGGTAGACGCGCACACGCGGAGTCCGACATAACCCGCCGTCCCCCCCCCCCGGGGTGACAGGGTATCCGTAATGGATTTCCCCACGTAAAAAAAAAGAAATGGATCCGTCCTATCCGGACCGCACGCGCGGCTTTCGCGCTATTCACCACATGTGTTACCTGCGTGGTGAGCTGCAGCGCGCGGTCGATGCGGACTGCGAGATACGTAACATAACGACCACGACTGCTCTATCAAGAGTATGGCGACCAAGAAGAAAAATGCTTAGCTAAATCTAAAAGAGAAAGAATGACTACAACACTACCTTTCTCTTTCAACTCGCCAACCGTTCTCAACAACTACATCAAAGCTCTCATCCACTCAATGTATAAACACACAACACCCGCGGCAGCGTTCACAAACGCAACGAATTATCGTTTAATGTGGCAGAAGTGAGCAAATTCGTTTTTAAACGGCTATCAGCCGGTCATTATGGCGGCTGTGAATGGCACGCACGTTCTCAATGCTTTACATGACTGTATCTTTATAGGGCGTAATGACTCCATGCGTTCCGGACAATTTAGGACATTATTATGTTTCTACGTGTAACTATGTTTATGTATTTGATACAAAGTTATTCATCATTAAGGCATTACAGCGGCGGGTGGGCCTTAGCCTGGTTCAGTAAATTTTTCCAGTTGGATCTTCGTTTAGCCTCTTTTTTTATATATAATATATATATAGAGATAGCAACTCTATATATATATATATATATATATATATATATATATATATTGGCCTTTGTCCTCGACTCCATCTAGCCATCTAAGCTTAGGCCTTCCACGGCTTCTACGACCATCTGGTTAATACAAAGGTAAGAGATTAAAATGAGTAATTTTATTTTAATTCAAAACAGGATGTCTTTCATTTTTTATTTATATATTTTATTAAAATTTTTAAACTATGAGTATATCAAGCGGACTTATGGTAATTAGGAATCTCTCCCAGTCAACCTACGGGTGTAAATGAATAAATAAGATTAGGATATTACAAGTCATTCATTTTGTTCGTCTGCATTTTATTCAATCTCTATAATACTGCTCATAAACTGTTGTTTCCGTGTTATAAGCAAGCAATAGCTGACTTTTTTGTAACAATATTGCCTTTGCAATACATTATTAAGTGGTTGTAGGCTATAAATATGTATTTTCTTCTTATGATCATCCCATTTCTTGTCAAAGCTGAGAAAACCATATCATTCAAACCAGTCCTTCAAACGAAAAATCGATAGTTTTTTAATCCCATACACTCTTCAACATATTGTCACCCTACGGCGGTAGTTTATGTGTATTAAGTAGGTGCACTCAATAATAGAACGCAGATACAATAGCTGTGCGTTTGTCATGGCTCACAATAGACGCACGGAAGAGACGCTCGATTGTTGTTTGGACATCTGGGGTTTCCATTACACATTCTTGAATCGGAGTCGTTCTTTTTTTTCTTTTACATTCGCTGTTATTTCGCCTCTTAAGATTATGTGGTTTATATATGTTTTATATTTAAGGTGTGGTTCTAGTACTACGTTAAGCATATTCTTCTGCATCATGATTATAGGTTCTTTTTATATTTGATATGATATTTGCTGCATAAATATTTTTCATGGCTTTTAATACCTACTTGTTCGACAGGGTTCTATTTTATATCTCCATTTGCAGGTAAAAAAATGTCTTTAATATAATACTCTTTTATTTTTTTAAAAAAATAAATGTTACAAAAGAATGAACGCAAAAGGCATAAAGCCTTCAGTTACTTTCCGCCCATTAACCCAGGAATTGAAGAAAATATGGCGTTAGTTATAAATTTATTTATTACTTATTTATAGAAATTACTAAGGTTAAGATGGTTCCTATCAAATAACAATTGAGATACGGGACGTCTCCAAACCAAAGCTGTTATAAATTTTCTGTGTTTTTCTGTACATTTCTTTTTAATCGGTTTTAACTATTCAACTTGTAGTTTAACGTGACACCGTTTAACGTACAATTGTTTTATCTGTTTAATTTTTTAGATTATAGATCAACACGCTTTCGTTGATGTTGATCTATAATTTAAAATTTGCAGTGCCTAAAGTGTTGCGGATGTCCATGTGCAGCGTTTATCGCTTACATCCTATAACAATATTTAATTATTTTTTTCGTTTTTATTGTTACCACATTTTAAAATCATACTTAATTTGTGGTAAAAATAAGCATTTAAATCTCCTGCAGTGATACTAACTACTTACATTAAAGGTAGATAAATAAAGATATTTTGTATTTTGCAACATTTCCACATAAAGGCAACTCCTATAAGTACTAAACAAACAATTTCCCAAACGCGTACAATACGAATAAGCAAACAAAATCGAACAAGAACATTAAATTTCAACAAGCCTGTAATCACACGAACACTTTAAAACTCCCCACTTCGTTATATTAGACCAGTTTAACGTGAACCGACCACCACCCCTAAAACCTCTTTTGGCCCGCTTCACTCATGTGTAGCGAAGGGCTCAGATTGAAATGGGGCAGTTACCCCCGTTGGATACCCTATTAAGTGATGGGTAATTTAGGAATACATAAAGTACATAATAGGATCCTTAACTTGGGCTTAATGAGGTGAAAACTGGGTCGTTTACCCTACAGCGACCCTCCATTAATGGCCTGATCGTTTTCATGCGTTAAATGTAACCATGTTACGTTACTCTAGTGTAAATTATGCTTTACAGCATCAGTAATGGCGTATATAGGCTTCCGTTATATAATACCTGGGTAAGAGAGAGTCACTTGTAACATCAATTAGCGTATGGATATGGATAGTTGTATGGATATGGATAATTGTAACAATAGTTCTATGGATTCTTTCATAACATACGTGACAAAATTGTAAAATTGTTAATAATCAATAAATATATTGTGTAGAGCAATAAATAGTGGTAGAACCACGCTGCAGACGAATACTTTGTCAAGAATGGCACAATATTTGTATGTAGCATGAATGGGCCGGCTCGTCCGGAGGAAGCACCACTCTCCCACAGAAAACCGGCGTCAAAGTGGTAGCTTAGCTAACGCGCTTCGTACGGTGAGCGGCTGAGTTTCGGAGGCCCAACACCCTCCGCTCCCCCTCCCACTCTCTTTCCCATCATAACACTTCCCTTAAAGGTTGGCAACGCTTTCGCACTTCCTATGGCGCTGCGGATGTCAATGGGCGACGATGATTGCTTTCCGTCATGTGACACGCCTGCTCGTTTACCTTCGTATCCCATAAAAAAAATATTACTTTATCTCAAAGCAGCAATAACCATCATCTAGAACTAGATTAATGGCTATGCAACACGGTGAATTTTTCCCCGAAACTTCTTACCACACACATTGTTATATGGAATTATATGGAACGAGCCTCTTTACAGAATGATGGTAAAAGCTTAATTATTAGCAAGATGACGTTCGACAAATAAGATGTAATATTATCTCATTTCTTTACTATAGAATTTGAATTTGAGTTTATATTCCTTCTCATATAAAATACCTAAAATTGTATAGGACTCACATAACCAATCGTTATGTTATTGACTTTAACTAATACAAACTCTATGTGAGATAACACTAATTCTGTTTTTTTATTTAATAATATATAAAAATTATATAAAAACTATACTACTATATATAAGAAATATATTTTTTTTTAAAATGAAATGACTACAAGCTATGTTATTATA
This sequence comes from Baronia brevicornis, assembly GCA_031353405.1. Lineage (NCBI taxonomy): Eukaryota > Metazoa > Arthropoda > Insecta > Lepidoptera > Papilionidae > Baronia > Baronia brevicornis. The sequence goes on from JASFAT010001918.1 coordinate 549,856, forward strand.
TATGTATATACTTTATAAATTATATAGTTATATGAAACATTATATATAATTTACATTAAATTGATTTATAATGCAATCCATATCTTTATCCTTTTACCCTTTTCAACGTATCTATTAAAATTATATTCTATTTCTATAAAAAAAAAATCAGCAGATGTACCCTAGATTTTATTACGATTTGATGCCATAAATAATTTGATTAGTCGCGTATTTATCAACATAAAACCATCTCATGGAAAAATGTCACGCATTCACGGGAGTTCATTCAGGTGATCTCTACATGGGATCCCATTGAAATCCGAACAACCGTTTATAATCCACTAATGTTATCTAAATATCTTCACGGGAAAGAAGACGTCAGTTTTGATGTAGTCCACAATTTGATAGCAGTAGATTTGAACTATTGTAAGCGATATTGAACTTTGATACGTTGTAATAAAGCTAGATTGTGGTAAGATTGCCAACTATTAGTTATATTTTTACAATCGTTTTTCTCGTCAAACCTTTTTGTAAAGTGATATCAAAAGCTGTGAGGGCCTTTTAAATGATCATAAAAACTTTTGCACGTGTTTAGAAACACGCAATAAAATAACATATACAATGAAACAAGTATTATGAAAAAAATTAATGTCAATTCATAGAAAAAAACAACAAAGAAAAATTTTATTTTAGTTACTTTTTTAAATAATAACAATTAATATAAATCTTTTGTGGTGCAAGAGTCGTGGTAGGATGAAAAGATCGGGGAAGTACCACAACCTTAGAGAAGACGTTAAGCATTTTACTGTATTACCACGTTTCGTCCAGTAAATACTGGGTCTCGGAGACCGAATTCCTTTCCTCTCCCACCCCTACACTATCTGTTTACACCTATCCCTCCCATTGTTCATATAAAAATGGGAGGGATAGGTGAAAGTCAAGAGCAATAAAGTGGTAAGCATTTGCTTATACCACTTTTTTGCTCTTAGTATTACGGATGTTCATTGTTGACGCTAATAGCTTACAATTTCTTTTCATGGGATCTATAGGCAAACTGGCAGGCGTATCACCTGGTGAAAAAACAATTACCGCAATTCATAAACCTTGTATCATTCATAAAGGTTTCAACCTTGAGATGTAGTGCTGAAGTCGTTTGCTGGGAATAAATTCTACTGCTCACCGCACTGACGTTTCCTTTCCATCAAACGAAACGTTTAAGATATTTGGGCATATCATTCGCAGCGAAGACTTACTGGAACGCTTATTGATACAAGGGGTAGTAGAAAGACAGCGTTCTCGTGGCCGATTGCCCACAAGATGTACAGACTTTATAAAAGTTTCTACCAAGTGTTTCTACCATTATCTACAAGTTTCTACTATTATCGATTGTACACGCAGTGCTACAGATAGAATTATATGGAGAAGCCTTTATCGCCGTTCCCACCTTCTAAAGAACCACGACCACTACCCTCCGCGAAGAGTGTACGACTGAAAAGAATAAACATCTGCATAACCTGAGGCATCACAAATGCGTTGTTGGCCTTTAAGATATGAGTAGCCTTGTTTTTTTTAAGGTTCGAATGCCGTATTGGTTCGGAAATACCGCCGATAGTAGCTGGTTCGATAGAATGGTGGTGCGTGGAATAGTACTACCGCTTGCTTGTTTATCTATCTTCTTCTAAACCATTTTCACTCTTATCAGATTAGTTAGACTCAAAATTCCGATTCTTTTCCCCTTCTTTAGCTCATCCATCGCCTCTCATTAATCACATCCTTGCCATTAAAGAAGGTAACAATGTTTATCCATTTGAACAGATCAAGAAGTTGACAGCACAACAAGAAGTGAAGATTAAAAACGATCGGTGCTGACGAGGACCACACACGAAGCCTCCTTAAAAGCACAACAGTAAAAGGCGTTAATGCGAAAGGAACACAGCCGTTCCATTTTTGTAAAACAAACATCGAACTATCGCTTAAACGCTATAATCTGCTTAGTTCGGTGGCGCCTCTGTTTATTTGAAAATTAGGCATCCGGCAAACTCTCGACACGGATACTAATTTAACTGATATGATCACCAAGATATATGTTTCACTTGGTTTGTTTAAACTGTAGAACTAGTTATAATTTCAGAATGTTCCCTAACGAGAAATATTGTAAACTTTTTGATAAAATAAACTTACATTTTTTTTATAAAAGTGCAGACAAACCAGCATGCTGATCACCTAATGGAAAGTAATGGATCCCACCCATAGACATCCGTAATACCAGCCTTTTGTGAACACATACGCTCGTCTCTTGAGTTTTATTTCATTTACATAACTCAAAAATACTCATAGCTATAATAATAAAGTAAATAAAAACTTTTATTGCAAAATCCAAAACACTTTAAGACGGATCTTAAGATGTATCATTTCCTGAAATTAAATAAAAGTCGCAAACCAATATATTTCTATAAATAACATACATTAATTAATAACATAGTATTTAAATACTACCCATTCGTCTATTTGATGCGCTAACGCATGTAGTAAACATCTGTTCACAATGACACCAAAAGAAATCGATCTTGAATAGTAACCCTTATATATGTATTAAAAGCCCTATTCCTTGTTCAATACGAATTCTGTTCAAACAATATTAGTTGAATTCCGTTAGGGGGCTGCCGCCTACAGAGTCAATGGTCGCGGGTTCAATTCCTTCATCGGGATACATATATCTACATATATATGGCCCACAATATAGTTTGATAAATTGATTTGATATATACAATATAGTTTGATTAAGGCGTATAAGTTAAGTGATAAGATTATGAAAATGAAATAAAAACAACAAACTGATCTAAGTTGGCGGGAAAAGTCTCAAGTCCGTTTTTATAGTATTCTTTTAATCCTTTTTTTCTTTACTCGGATAGCCGAAGGTCTTGTTAAAACAGTTTATTTGAGTATTGTACACTAAGTAGTAGCTTAATGTTTGGTTGTTTAGGGCTTTGTTTGCGTTCACCTCTAAACACAAGTCCTTAACAAGGTGGAGTTTATCTTGCATTAACACGACAAAGTGATGGACCAGGAGGGATTGTTCTATGGTTTTAACACATTATTTCAAACGTGATTCTACGACTGTTCGTGTATTTGTAAACGTTATGGATTTTAAAACACCTATACTATTTTGAATTGTTTTTTTAAGGCATAGGAAGGCAAACGAGCAGGCGTGTCATCTGATGGAAAGCAACCAACGCCGCCCATAGACAACCGCAACGCCATAGGCAGTGCGAAAGCGTTGCCGACCTTTAAGGAAAGTGTCATTATGGGAGTGGGAGGGGGTAAAAGGAGAGGGGAGGATGCTGGGCCTCCGGGACTCGGCCGCTCACCGTAAGAAGCGCGGTAGCTAAGCTACCAATCAGACACCGGTTTTCTGCGGGAGTGTGGTACTTCCCCGGGCGAGCCGGCCCTTTCATGCTTCAGACAAATAATATGCCATTCTTGACAAAGTATTCGTATGCAGCGTGGCTCTACCACTAGCAATAGTTTTAATTTCGTGTTTATATAATGTACTACCGTCTAAAATTCAATGCTATTTAATTGTGTATTCGTTATTGTTTTTTTTCAACCAATTGGCTCAGTAGCGATGCTACCGCCTAAGGAGTCAATGGTCGCAGTTTTGATCCCCATATCGAAATAAATATATGTATGGGACTTTTCCATCCACCAGTTTGTTTTTATTTCATTTTCATAATCTTATATTAGTATCAGATATATTGTTTAATTGTGGTGGCGTATTATACAATATACTTCGATTAGGGCGTATCAGTGAAATGATATGAAATAAATTCTTGTATCGTGACTTTTTAAGTTGACTGAAAAAGTCCATAGAAGGTTCTGGTAGAATAGCCATCATTTTAACAAGACGTAACGTGATAGATAAACTGCCTAGTTACATTTTAAGAGATTTGATATTATTTTATTTTACTTAACAATGGCTTAATAGTTATAACTAATTGCCATCAAAGGTAAAATATATAATTATATAAGTATGGCCTACAGATATTTATTCCGGGTCTGTTTACTCCGCCCATCCGCATTGAACAAGCGTGTTGAACTAATATCTGTTCTCGTCGTCGTGGCACCGTTTTTTTATGTCATGTATTTTAGTTTAAGGAAAGTGGACGATAACCCACCACACTTGTCCAAAGCGGATTGGCGGGGTAATCAAACTCAGGATTAATACCTATAGACCGCACATATATATTTACCCCGAGGGGAATATCACAGGACCTCGAACTCGACTCGACTCTGAAACGGTACCTTCACAACTGACTCATGTAGGACGACATAAATTATCTTATTCATATATGTGTTGATTAATGGAGTCAGGCATTGCTTTGCGGAAATCCATTACTATGTGGCCAGTTAGTACTTTTACTTAGCTAAGATCTGCGACAAGCAAAAAACAATAGAAAATTAATAATATGTGTTTTCCCGCTGGATGAAGTGGATTTACAGGGAACTTAAACTAAATCTTACCGAAAAACGGCCGTCAGCGACTCTCCACCTACCAACCACTATACACAACACCAAACACACACTACCACTTTTCCACCTTGCAAACCACATGTGTTTCGTCTCAACACGAGGCATCATCAGGTATAATAGACTCTACGGAAGAGAACCGTTAAGTAACTAAACGATTGTCTTCCGTAGAGTCTACTATACCTGAAGATGCCTCGTGTTGGGGCGAAACACGTGTCGTTTACAAGATGGAAAAGTGGTAGTGTGTGTTTGGTGTTGTGTATAGTGGTTGGTGAATGGAGAATTGATGGCCGATTTTCGGTAAGTTTTTGGTTTAAGTTCCAAATAGATCCACTTAATCCAACAGAAGAACAGACATTATTAATTTTCTGTTATTGTTTTGCTTGTCGCGGATATTAACTAAGTAAAACTATTGATTGTCCATAGCTAAGTAAAAGTTCTAACTGTCCACATACATTAGTGTTATCATTTAAATGCCCGAATAAACTTAAAAAGCGATCAATTTCGCATTGCCGCTTAAATTATATTAACGGTGGTAAACAGACCATAAAGGTGCGTATCTAAGCGAACGTGGCGTGGAGACGGGGCAATTGCGGAATATTAAGGCAGGAAATGTTTTTACGATGACAGAGGCTGCTGCGGTAACGTGAAGCGCGTTTTTATTACTTCTCTGCTCTTTCGTTCTGTTCCTTCGATAGGGTGTTGGGATATTGAAAATTATAAGACTTTAACTTACATATACAAACACCTAGTCACTGCAAGGCATTCGCCTTGCAGTGACTTTGCAGTGATTCCTTTTTTTTTCAAATTTTATTTTATTTTATCTTACTTTTTCTATTTTATTTGCTACCGCTCCGACGCCGATTTTCTGCGGGTGTCTGGTACTTCCCCAGGTGAGCCGGCTCATTCAAGCTACAGACAAATAATATGCCTTCTTAACAAAATCTTCGTCTGCAGCGTAACACACACCTTTATTTTATTTATTCAATAAAATGATAAAAGAAATTTAGGTACGCATAAAAGAAATTTGCGTTACGAATGTGGATGGAAGGGTCGGTAGGGGAAGACGAAGGAGAACATACCTTGACCAAATTGCCCAAATTCTTAAGAAAGACCAGGTCAAAAGTATACTTAACAGGCGAGCTTGTATGAAGAGAGAGATGAGTGTGGATGAAGCAAACAAAGTATGCCGGGATCGAGCAGATGGAGATTTGCTACGATTTCGGCTCACTCTCTTTGCTTCCTCCTATCGGAAACAGGCGTGTTGTATCCTGTAGGAATTGGCTAATATGATATGTATAAATATATTCTCAAATTTCATATAAAAAGTAAATTAAGCCTTTATTAATGTGTACCATTAATTAACAGTTAATTAATCGTTTAATTAATTTTGTACAATCGACAGTTTGTCCTTCGACAAAGGCCTCCTCCAAAGATCCTTTTTATTTTTGTCCCTTATAATATGTTCTGTCCATTGCCATTTTAATGTCTTACATACTTTTGTTGCGTCTTTAAATTTAAATTTGCAGATATTTGAAATTCATTACGATAATGAGACAATTCATCCAACATATTTAATCTGTTATTTAAGCTGTCCTCTACTGTTCAATATTGTGCAGTCTTCCAAATTTCATATAAAAATTATTTAATCAGCGCCCTGTATCTGGTGAAAAAAGTCGCCAACTAAAAGCTCATTTCGCGCGGAGTAATGGGCGCGCGGCCCTCTGCTCTCCCCACTTACAGTGCCCCCGAGTTTTTAATAAAAAAATATCTCTCATCTCCGCTAAATTGTCCGCGCCACTCGGGAATATGAAAGTCGTTATTTAAAAAGATCGCCCTTTCGCGTATTATTTCGGTATAAATTTCAGTTAAGCCGTTTTCTTACGAGGGCCTCTTGAGTCCCACAGAAGGTCGTAGCTAAAGTTTTATTGCGGTGCCGGATTTTGCGTCTTCCTCGCACAATTTATATTTTAAATAGATCTCGGGGAAGATCTTAATTAAATCTCCTGTATAATAATTTAATAGAACACGCAAAAGCTCACTTTTTCTTGATTTCTCGGAGGATTGCAAAATTATACTTTTAAAGAAGGATCTCTTTTTAATACGAGTACTTAAATATACGTATATTTGGCCCGTCTGAGTGAACTCATTTACATATTTTACCAGGTATTTATTTGAAGTCTTGCGAATTAAGCTATGTTCTTTATTTTTATTATATATATTGAATAAGAAGGCAAACGAGCAAGCGTGTCGCCTTATGGAAATTAATCAACGCCGCCCATAAACCATCCGCGACACCACAGGAATCACGGATGCGTTGCCGGCCCTTACTGTATGTGCAAGCTTGTTTTTTAAAGGTACCAATGTGGTATCGGTTTGGAAGTAGCTCTGATGGTAGATGGTTAGGTTAGTTTTATTCTACTGTTTCATCTTTGTTACTTGTAAATGTTTCTCGTAATTGTTGTCGGTCATCCATCTTTAAATAGAATCACAGCTTATTATGTAATATTATAATGATTATAGTTTGTAATATATACGAATAATATACGAATAGTATTGTTATGATTATTTATAACTACCTTAGCACCTAAGTAAATTAAAAAAAATTAAGTGTAGGTACACTTTTGACCGGAAGTTTGTAATCCCCACGCTTTGAGAGTTGATTCGAGATAGCAGATTGATTTTATTATTACTTAGGTAAGCGCTGGTCTATTGATATTTACTTCCATAGTTCATATACTCGTATACTATTTTATTCATATATTGAAACAGTAGGTAGGTATAAACAAAATAAGATTTTAAAATGTTTTTCCGATCACATTAATCCTAAAAGGGCCATCAAACAGACATAAACACATCAAAGCCCAACAAAAAGACATCATTCGGAATCGAGTCGTTAGCGCCGCGTCACTTAGCGCAAAGTTAATCGCATCAAATCGATATCATCTCTTTGTGCATCGTTCTTTTCTGAATGCTCCCCTCCAACAACCTTATTCCCGAGGTGTAAGGTGCAAAATGACGCCCAATTTCATTCGCCATTAGCGTTATCAATTCGCAAATATTAACAAAGGACGTTCTCCAATTGTCAGGGGAAATTAGTTCTTAACGCGTTGCAATAATAGCAATTTGACTGTGACGGATGTTTTCCCCTCGAGCCAATTAATGTAATTTAATTGCGCTCAGAGATCAACGTTAGGTTTAATTAAAAGAGTGTAATATTTGTTGTACGGAGTTGATCTCCGGGGGAGTGTAAAGTTTGTAAAACTTGATTTTTCCACTAGTTCATCGTTCTCCGTATCAAATAAAATGTAAAGAAAAATCAAATTACATTTATTTATTTATTGCTAATGTATTAAGTCTTTGTACTGTAAGAATTAAGTACTGTAGAGTGCCCGCCGTATGCTTACGGCGACACCTGGGATTTACTTCCAATAGCGGGTTACTTCCAATAAAATTCTTCAAAATGATATTAATTTATTCTTTTATTTTTTCATATATTTAAATAATAATTATACTTTAATCACACTTTATCAATTTACATTCTATATATCAATATATTATATATAATTTCAATTAGTTATGCCGGACGGATGACATATCTATCCAAAAGATGTCTGTCTCTCTCTTTTCGTTCTCTCTTCGTCCGACTCTAATCTTTTTGTTTTATAACAATTTATTTCTTTTTCATTTTAAATTTGAATATTACGAATGTAAAAAAAAGTAATATAATATAATAGGTTTTAATTTATAAATGTATCACTACAGTACTGCCGAAAGGCATTCTCTGCCTGTCACCCTTTGGGTTGATGGCAAAAATAAAACAATGTAAAAAATTATATAATTAAATACACCCACATAATACATATATCATAAAGCTTTATGTTGGTTAAGGGATAGGAGAGATGTGAATGGCAGATTAGCAAGATGGACGTGTACCACCGCCACGGTCTCGCTTGCCACCGCGGCCCTACGACGATGGCTGCTATGATTGTGATGACCGTGATCACTATGCTCATGATTGAACCCGTCGACGACGTCGCAGCCGATCCAGATCTCGGTGCGTTCCGGTCACGCTCGCACTCCAAAGGAAGGTCTATGTCCGGATCAAGATCCCGTATTGTATTAGTAGTATATATTATCAGAATATATACTACATATAAATACATTCATACACGTATATGTGTACAAATATGACGGCGTAGGATGAATTAGGGAGGCAGAGATTTGAAGTAAAAGTCTTTAATTTTACATTTAAAACAAGGTTTGCTAGCTTTACCAAAAAGTGAGCTTTTTTAACGCACTTATCTCAAATATTGATCTTATTTAACGAGGATATGCCTTACAGAGATTATTTTTTTATTTAATTTATTTTTTATTTTTTTATATATTCACGCCTATCCCCCGCAGGGGTTGGCAGAGACCACAGAACTTCATCCGCTACCATTCATCGCAGCGAAACGGCTCTCCATGGGTCGCTTCTCGCCTTCGTGAGAATCAGGACGTGACGGGTGGCGAACCACGTCGCCGTCATTTTTCAACAAATTAGGTATATTAAATTCGTCTGAATCCCACGAGCTGCAAGGGAGGATGGAGGTCAGCCCCAGCAGAGCCCTGCATGCTGAGGTAAGGCACCATAGTACCCGGGGGAGCCCGATCCCGGGACGGTCGGCACGCTTGCGACTAAGCTCGCCCTTAGCCACGCATCCATTGTCACGGCAGACCGTGGATTGGCGGAGACGAAGGGAAAGGATAGAGAAGAAAGAAAAGGGCAGGAACGGAAATACGGATTGGGGGGTTACCAGATTTGGAATCAATATTTATAAATCCATCCATCCAATATATATATATATATATATATATATATATATATATATATATATATATATATATATATATATATATATATATATATATATATATATATATATATATATATATATATATATATATATATATATATATATATATTTATTTATTCCGATGCGGGAATCGAACCCGCGACCATTGACTCCGTGGGCCGAGGGCCACTGAGCCGATTGGTCGCCACTGAACAAATTGCGCTTTTTTAACGCACTAATCTCAAATATTGACCTTATTTAACGAGGATATGCCTTACAGATATTATTTTCTTAATTAAAATGCATATTTCTAAAAAAGTTAATTTTTATGTTTAAAGAAACACTCAAGCGATCAAAACTCAAAATGTCACGAAGCGAACCGTCGCAGCCTCTCCACTAACATCTCGACTCTCATTCCCATTTCCTGCAACACGACAATGGATTAACAAACTACCGAGCTAGCCAACAATGAAGACGCTCTACGTTTCCAGCGAAATTAATTCCACGGCGAGTTACACTCGAACGGAGAGCATTGAATCTCCGTTTCCGACTTGACAGTGACGTGTTGCTGAAACGCCAGCGACAAAACTCACCCAGTCTCACTCACCTACGCCGGTGTCATACACAAATCAAACATGGCCGGCCCGCCCGAGATATTAATGAGACAATGAGACATTAGCTCGCTACAAAATGCCTCCGTATTCGCGAATAATTAAATCGTAAAGTCCCCTCTACGCCGCCTACAACCAACGTCTATTTACTCCTTTTTCATTCAACACAATAGCTGCTGCAATACGAAATGTGTAATTCCCTTACGTCACTTTAGAATCCACAATTTAATCTAAAATCATCTTTATCTCGTACTGATAAAGTTGCAATTGAAATGACAAAACAGTATTTTATAAGGCGTATTCCACAGAGAGTATTAATTTGAGCGCGACGAACCCCGCCTACTCAATATCGCGTTTACACACATGTCGGATTCTATCGTCGTCCCGCTCGCTCCGCGCCGCTTATTAAAATTCCTCGGTCGGTAGCTGCATCTCTCTCGACTGTGGCAAAGAGGGAGAGGCGGTCCGCGGGCCGCGGTTTGCGCCCCAATGTTAACGCGATTTCCATCGGGCTGCCACGCGAATACGCCGAGACATCGTGCGTACACGAACGCTTTCGCGAATACACCGCGACACGTTGTTCGGTGTTCGACGAATTTCGATTTCGAAAAAAAATATTCGAGTGTTGCGAACAACGAATAAAACGCGATGTGATCGATCGAGTTGTCAAAATTCGTGTTTCGCAATTCAAAACATCGATCGACGTAAAATTTTATGGGGTAGAAAAAAAAACGCTAAACAAAACTCTGGCCACTATTTAAAACTGAAAACGAACGTTTAAATATAAAAGTACTGTGTGATCATTGTGAAAATATAGTGACTGGCAAATATATATTTTAAAACAATCGTTTTTACTTCAAAGTGATCAAATTTAAATAAATGAACAATATACATGGCCTATAACGATCCAAAAATAAAACATACATTATGATACATATTCATTAAGGCGATTCCGAATAAATTAATGGATCGTAATAGATAGAACTCTTTGGCCATTTTCAATTAATATGACGAACTTTTGAATGGAATTTGTATTCAACCATCTCGAATACGATAATAAATAGACGATAAAATACTTTGACTACAAATTAGAAGTGGTATAATAAAACACATTTGTTAATATCAGACACAGGTAATAGTGAGTTTGAAAATGCTGTAACGTCACCGTCGGGTACAGCGCGTATGAGACTGAGATGCGATCGAGCAGATGAGATGAAGACGTCCCTCGAATGTGATAGGTCTGAAGCCGCCGACAGCGGCGGGAAGGGACGTATCTCGTTCAGTGTGGACTCATTGTTGGGCAGTAAAACTGAAACACCCAGGGAGCCGACAGACACGAACAGTGTAGACGCTGAAAGTGCGGTGGAAACCGATGACAGTGACGTCGACATCGAGGACGTCGAATCCAACGCTGGCGATGAGAGAGACGAAAGAGAGAGCAACAATGATGGAGAGGAGATGGAAAGCAGAAGCGGCGTTGTCGTCCCACAACCGCTATTGCCGAGGCTGTATCAGGGGCCAGCGCCACCGGCGTGGCCGTTCGGAGCTTTTCCCTGGATGGCGCACAACCCTATGTTCCGAACTGGATCGCCCAATAGTAAGTACAAATCACCACAGAGTTAATTAATTCTTTATCAGAGTTAATTAATATTTTAACACCTAAGAATAGAGACAACTGGACCCCGTCCTGTGGAGCGTACCTGGGGCGCCGCTGGAAAGACATGACACTAGCTGATCTGCCAGACCTTGGAAGTCAGCAACTGTCGGAAAATGGTACAGGCAGGATACGGCGGTGAAAGATCTTTTCGGTGGCCAAAATTCATTTCGGAACTCTGAGCTAGCTAAGTTAATTAAGTGTAGAGCTACAAACACACAGGCCGCCTTTACCGAGGAAGTATACCACTCTCAATTTGTGGTAGCATTTTTTACGTTGCCGTTTTTCTATGAAATTAGGAAGCCCAACGTATTTCCCTTTGTCCCCTACCATTGAATCATTTTCCACTCCCATTATTTAGATAATATAATTACCCTTAGTTAGTTCATCTGCATTACTCTTGGTATCGAAAATGTCTAGGTGCGTCGATGATTATTAGAGGTGCTATCATTGGATCACCTGCTCTCTCGTTTCCTCACATCTTTAAAAAAAATATACGTAATAGCGTACGTGTCGATTAAAATTTTGCTTCTCCTTGTTTTTCTTCTCTTTTTTTTAGCAATTAGTTATAACTACTGGCTCAGTGGCGGGGCCCTCCGTCCGCGGAGTCAATGGTCGCGGGTTCGATTCCCGCATCGGATTAAATATTTATATGGATTTATAAATGTTTATTCCGAGTCTGGTAACCCCCCAATCCGCATTTCCTTTCCTGCCCCTTCCTTTCTTCTCTATCCTTTCCCTTCCTCTCCGCCAATCCACGGTCTGCCGTGCCAATGGATGCGTGGCTAGGGGCGAGCCTAGTCGTAAAACGTAAAACGTGCCGATCGTCCCGGGGTCGGGCTCCCCCGGGGACTATGGTGCCTTACCTCAGCATGCAGGGCTCTGCTGGGGCTGACCTCCATCCTCCCTTGCGGCTCGTGGGATTCACTAAGACGAATTTAATACACCTAATTTGTCGAAAATGACGGCGACGTGGTTCGCCACCCGTCACGTCCTGATTCTCACGAGGGCGAAAAGCGACCAATGACGAGCCGTTTCGCTGCGATGAATGGCAGCGGATGGAGCACTGTGGTCTCTGCCAACCCCTGCGGGGGGGGGGATAGGCGTGAATATATATATATATATATATATATATATATATATATATATATATATATATATATATATATATATATATATATATATATATATATATATATAGTTATAACTATTATGCCAGCATCGAGTAAAATAATATCAAGTATCTTAAAATGCATATTTGGCTTTTTACGATACGTTTTGATGAAATAGTGGCCGAACGAAGTTACACGACAGTAAAATTTCATATAAGGTTTGGTGGAACTACCATAGCTTGTATGAACTTTTACTGTCAAGTTAAAAATAATTGATACACGCATTTGTTTGATCTTCCTTTACTTCTACGCCTTAATCAAACTAAAACATATTAAAGAATACCATACCAGAGATAAACAATATAACTGATAATAACATGAAATTATTAAAATGAAATAATAACTTTACTTCGCTTATGTAACTTGGCGGGAAAAGTCCCTCTTTGTTTTTTTATGTACATTAACTAACAGACTTCTACAGACGCTAGAACAAATATCAAAAATATGGAAATACTTTATACTACCAATTATATTTCAACTGAGAGTATTATGATATTATAACAATTGAATTAGGATATTTTATAACAGTTAAAGAATAACCCTTTTTATATCGATAGAGGTGATAAACAAAAGAAAATAGAAAAACGAAAGAAAGAGCATAATTTATAATAGCAATTAGATAGCGCACATTATTATAAGATAAACTGCTATGTTTATATTTATTAATAAGTTTAGAGTAAAAGACATTTATAAACTGTGGATTAAACATTTGTAACTATTATAAACCAATTATTAAGAGCGATACAATCTATAACAAATTAAATCGCTATAATTTAAATTTTTATTGAATTCTATAACAATATAGATTAATTATATATAAGCTATAAGGATTATACAAATGCTGTGCAAATCACTTCATTAATAACCGATAGCAAAAAAATATACGAAACTAACCAGCTAGTCATAAATTTACATGTTTATTGATTTTTACCTTTAAATATAAATATAAGAAAACTATTTTTTTAAATTGTTATTTTATTCATACTATAATATTTTTCATTTTAATAGTCAAAAGGTCTTGACACTGTAACGGCTCAATGAATTGCTATTAGCGATACAGCCAGATTAACGTAGCGATTTATATCCTGCTAGTGTCACAAAACTAATTTCTCAACATAACGCTTACCAAGTATTTATAATAATAGAAATCAGACAACCTTTTAATACGCATAATAATCTAACCTATGTATAATATTTATTTTGTCTGTATAAATACTCATATATTTTATTCACTTACAAATAGTTCATTCATTAAATTTTTTTTGGAATATTGATTTTTATATTATAATTTTTTTTCACAGCCCATATAGTATGTCCCAGTGCTAAGCACAGGCCACGCTTATCCAATGTGGATTAGCGGGGTTACTAGACTCGGAATAAATATTTGTAGGCCATACATAGTATATGTATGTATGTATATATTTAGATCAGATAAATATGCAGTATATTTATCTGATGCGGGAATCGAACCCGCTGCCATTGACTCCTTGGACGAGGGGCCCCGCCACTGAGCCAATTTATTATATATTATTCAAATTAAAAGGTTCGTGAATTAAGTTTAATAAATTTTAATTCTAACCAAACATCAATATCTTTCATACTATATAGATTAATGTAAGATAAATACCTATATTGTGATTCTCTCATTGTCATCATTATCAGGTCTTGAGGCTGATGCTTATTGCCTAGAAATAAGCTCGGGAAACGAAAGTCAAATTGTTCTCAGTCCAAAACTTTTGCAATTTTTGCTTTTTTGATTTTAATTGTTCTGGCGAAGTTACAAAGGCCAACCTCAGTTCACACAATAAAATACACATAGAATTACAATTTCGACAATGACACTTGCAAAGGTAAGAAAAAATGCAATAAACATGCAAATATATTTCACGTAACTTAAACAATTTGATATTTCAAGGATTAATTAGTAAACTATAGTTAAAACCTATAAACAGAATAAAGGAATACATAATGGTTGACGAATTGTGATCAGTTGATGGGTAACCTCACTCATTGTATTTTAAATAGAGGGGTCAGCATATCCTGTACCTTAATTTAGATTATTTTAAATATATTTATAGACCAGATATTTAGAATAATTAAAGAGACCTCTAATTATTTATTTTGGGTAAATTATTTAAATTTGTTTCAGAAATATACTAGAATTACAGTCATTATACATGTATTTAACACAAAATAAAAATGTTCCAAAGTTCAATAGATAAAAAGCGCCTAAAACATAAAATAAATTAAACTAAAGGAGAAATAAAATATTCTACATCGTTGTTGAGGACGCGGTCGCGTACAAGGGTACGCGACCCCGGCCTCCCGAGCTACTAACTTGTCTTCCGTTGCGGTAGAATCATATTTCTATCATCTTGTCTAAATCCATCTATCCTTTCCTCTACCATTTCCTTTTTGCTCTATCCTTTTTTCCCATCCTCTCCATCAACCCACGGTCTGCCGTGCCAATGGATGCGTTGTTAGGGACGAGCTTAGTCGCAAGCGTGCCGACCGTTCTCGGATCGGCCTCCTCCGGGTACTATAGTACCTTACCGCAGCATGCTCTGCATTGGATTCACTATGCCGAATTTTAATAAATCTAATTTGTTAAAAAATGACAGCGACGTGGTTCGCCACCCGTCACATCCTGATTCCCTCGAGGGCGAGAAGCGACTAGCGGAGGGCGTTTCGTTACGATGAATGTGACAGGAAGGTTGGATGAAAAAATGGATAAGTGTGGAGAAATCAAGGAGGATGTGCCGGGATCGTAGATGGCGTGTCGATACGTATGTATGAGATGCTGAATGCTGGCGACATTACCTTGCTTTATTTCAAGACTAACTTTATACTATTGGCCGAGGTAATGGCAAGCTCTTAGGCCACCTGGGATAACAATCTTATAAATAAAAATGAAGCATCGAACTACGCAATTAATTAGTAGATAAACCATGTATATAAAATCCCCCAATTTCCACGACCTAAAGATCACCTCATATTTACATTCATCCATAACTTAAATGTTTAGTACTTTTAATTCTCTATGTGTCTCCACCTTTGCTATTTCTTTTAATTGACTTGTACACGGACTCCTTGTTCATTCTCTATTTCTTCTCTCTTAAATTTTTCTCCTTCTATAATGTTTAAAGGAAAGTTATCATGATGCAACAAATGCTCAATCACACTTTATCTTCTATTCTAAATGTCAAATTGCGGATTGCGTTTAATTAAACTGCATTGAATGATTAAAAATTGAAAAATAACTACTAAAAAATATTGAATAGGTATTTACATATCCAAATAATTTGTATCTTTTACTGTCATAACTGTAAAAAACAAAATAACTAAATTTTTGAATGAATAAGCTTTTTTCTTTTCTTTGATGGCAATTAGTTACAACTATTATCATCAACAGTCTGCGGCAGTCCACTGCTGGACATAGACCTCCCCCATGAAGCGCCACCTAGCTCGATCTTCGGCTACACGTATCCAGTTTCTGCCAGCCGCCCTGCGCAGACTGTCGCACCATCTAGCCGGGGGGCATCCTATACACATTTACCGAGACGCGGTCTCCACTCGAGCACTCGGTTGCTCCAACGATTGTCGGATCTCCGACAAACGTGATCAGCCCATTGCTACTTTAGTTTGCTAATTCAAAAGGTTAAGTCGGTGACTTTAGTTCTCTGGCGGATTTGTTCATTCCGAATCATATCTACCAGAGAAACTCCGAGTATAGCTCTCTACACAGCTCTCTGAGCGACTCTGAGCTTGTGAAGCAGACGGACTATTAGCGTCCACGTTTCGGCGCCGTAGGAGAGTACAGGTAGGACACACTGGTCGAAGACTTTCGTCTCCAGGCTCTGAGGTATGGGCGACGAAAGGACCCGACGAAGTTTCCTAAATGCTGCCCAGCCTACCTGAATCCTTTTATCGGCTTCTTTCTCGAAGTTGTCTCCACCCAATTGCCCGAAGAAGATATACTCCTGGACAACTTCGAAAGTTTTACCATTGACGATGGTCGGTTGTAGATCCAAATGATCGTTAACCATGATTTTAGTTTTATCGAAGTTCATAGTCAAACCGATACGTCGAGAGAATTCATTTATATATGATCAACTTTTAGGCCAGCGTCAAATAAAGTATGATAACATCAAATCTCTTGAAATATAACCAGTTAACTTATCATGTTACGTCTGGATAAAATGGTGGCTATTCTACCAAAACCTTATTCAACTTAAAAAGTAACGATACATGCATTTATTTCATATCACTTCACTTATAAGCCTTAATCGATCTATATTGTATAATACACCACCACAGTTAAACGATATAACTGATAATAATATAAGATTATGAAAATGAAATAAAAACACGTCATGTGTGTCACTGATGTGAGTTGGCGGGAAAAGTCCAATAAGCTTTTAGTAGAAAATTGGTAAATGAATACTAGGTTAATAATTCGGTAGGTATTCCAGTTCACGCTGTGAGCATCGATACCGAACTGCCAAATAAAGCTCGATGACATTCGGCTAATGATCCAGGACTGTCTATTCTGACAAGAATAATAAAGAATACGAGAGAAACGGGGAAAAAACACAAGCGTTGACATATGCCACTAACTTTAATTATTAAGTTGATGTTTTCGTCGATACCCATGGTGGTATAACTTAGTTATTTTTTAGAACGCTATTTTTAGTAACATTAAAATCGGCTGCCATCTTTCGAAAAAAAATTTATAATTATTTTAACCATTTGATATGGACACTTAATGTATAACAAAGTACACTTTTTAGACAATCAATCACTAATACAATGTTTACCTAGAGCAAATTGTGACACATTCATAGGAGACAAATTCATGAAAGGAAACGAAAAAAAACTCAGTTGTGCTTCGTTTAGGAAGATCGGTCAAGTCCTTTATAACTCGTACCTCTGGTCGGAGACAATGGCTAACTGGATAGTAAATGAACGGTCACGTTTACAGGAAAACCGACAGCTGTTAAAATAGATAACAGCTGAAATAGAGACAAATTTTGATAGTGGAGAGCCACGCTGCAAACGAATACTTTGTCGAGAATGGCATAATATATGTCTGTAGTATGAATGGGCGTCTGAGTGGTAGCTTAGCTACCGCGCTTCATACAGTGAGCGGCTGAGTTCCGGAGACCCAACACCCTCCCCTCCCCCCTCCCCCTCCCATTCCCATAATTACAAATTTCCTTAAAGGTCGGCAACGCTTCAGCACTGTCTATGGCTCTGCGGATGTCTATGGGCGTAGTTGATTGCTTCCCATCAGGTGCCGCGACTGCTCCTTTACCTTCCTTTCCCATAAAGAAAAAACTTGTATGGCAAAACGCTTATTGTCAGAATGTACAATTAAAACCCGCCTCGCCAAAGTCGAGGCGAGTTTATCGAATTTTGGGCCTGCAGGCTCAACGCGTGTCTACGTGTAGATTTTAAATTCGTCATAACGCTATGTGTGGACCTATATGACTAGGTTCCCTACTAATTATCTAGGCGCTCAAGTCTAGGGAGTGAGAACCAACTGGGTACGTGAGAGTACCTGGTATAAGAGGCGTATTATAAATATTATTTTGGTTAGTAATCGAAAAGGAAAAATTAAGAGGGTTATATGTGCTACAAATACAATGATATAACAACTTAATGTACTTATAAATATATCCAATCAACAGCCTGCGGCGGCTATTGGACATAGGCCTCCCCCAAGAAGCGGCACCTAGCCCGAAGGGGCCGTGGTTTGGTGATGTGCTTTATGAGTTGTTTGCCCATAGTCGCCACACTGGGCAAGTGGGTTGCCCGTTATTGGCCTGAGTTACTTTGGCCTGGCTTTTTGTGCGATGGTTGTACCGCCATCTATCGGTCGTCATTGCCGCGTTGGTTGTGTAGCAGGATGCACCGCATGCAGATGAGGTTGACAGTTGGAGCAGAAGGTTTGAGTATGCTCCCTTGCATCCATAAATATATCCAATTTTAGCTAATTATTAAGTGTTATTTATTATACTCCATACGTACATTTTTAAACATTTGATATATTTTACAAATGTATAATTAAGAACATGAATAATGATCATAAATACATTTATAACCTACTTGCAAAGATTTAATTAAGGAGGTATTATTATATCAATATATTGTAATCAATACAATATGTAAGGAAGGTTCCAAAAATATGCGTTAGTAACGATATTATTTCCAAAGTTAGTTGAAGTATTATGGTAAAAATATTTGAGGTCATACGTAAATTAGGTGACCTAGCAATTGTAAAGTCCGAGTAACATTTAATTATAGTTAATATTAATTATTTCAAGGTCTTTTAATGCGTAAAAGGCGAAGACAATGTAAACTATAAATGTAAAAGGAAAATGATTGTAAAAAATATATTCGCAAAAATTACAATACGATTAATTATTATTCAGTAAAATTCTTCATTGTGACAGAAAACATACCTACTACTAAACAATAGATTAAACGTTATAGTTTTTTTCAGTGAGCATTTGTAGCAGAACTTTATTTCTCCCTTCTCAAGTTATTATATACGTTTCCCGAAGGTATGCATCATATACATCGGCAGTGCCCCTCTGTTTTCAGTTGTCTATATATATATATATACACACACATATATATATATATATATATATATATATATATATATATATATATATATATATATATATATATATATATATATATACATATATATATATATATATATATATTATATATATATATACATATGCTATAGTATAGTATAGACATAGCCTTCCGACTTAGCAAACTGACTGAATGGACTGGTCACGTTTGTTGGAGTACTGAAGCGTGCCAGCCGTTCTGCTTACGGCGACATCCAGGATCTTTAGGGGGTTTTATCTTCTAAAGTAATTGAAATTCTTCCAAGTCTTTGAATTACTTATGCCGGACGGGTCATATGTCTACCCAAAAGACGTCAGTTGAACTACTTTTGTTTTAATAAAAAACATTATTTTTAATTTAAATTTCAAATTAGGAATTTAAAAAGAAATAATATAATGTATAAAGTTTTAATATATTCAAATAAAAAGTTTTAATATATTAGTGATACATTTATCAATTAATCACTACAGTACCGACAACCACTGAAGTAGACGAATGCTGTGTGAAGTCTACGCCTTGGCAAATCTGGTGCAAGACGCCCCTCGGTGCAACGCTCTGTGCAGGGTGGCTGGCAAAAACGGAAGTGCGTGTTGCATGGGCGAAGCCAAAGATCGAGCTCAGCCAAAGATCGTGCTTCTCGGGCGAGACCTATACCCAGCAGTGGTCTGTTGTGAGCTGTTGATTGATTGATTAATATATCATACGAAAACATACACCGCAAAATCAATGTACATTCTAGCGGACTGAAGTGGCAATGTTTACCTATGTTGGAGATCGCGTTTGTTACATAACTGACAACATAGAGTATTATGGTTACATAACTGATAACTATAGAGTAATAGTAGACGAGTGCTGGATAGAAATCGCATCTTGGAAACAGTTGCATAATTCACCCTCCTGTTAGATGGAGTGGCACAATGCGTGAAGACAAAGAAAAGACGAGATTATACATTTACGGGGAGAGCTATACACAGCAGTGAAATGCCACAGGCTGTTGAAGATAGTGATATTTTTGATGGTATTCCTTTGTTTTATAGACTTTGCTAATACGATGTCAATAAGCGTTGTTCAAATAAATTATACATATTACATATTTAGTGTTGGAATATAAGGAAATGCTTTCACATCTTCACAGATCAACTTACATCAGTGATGTTGTGTTTTTATTTCATTTTCATAATCTTATATTATTATCAGTTATATTCTTTAATGTGGTGGCCTATTATGCAAAATAGTTCGATTAAGGCGTATAAGTGAAGTGATATGAAATAAATGCGTGTATTGTAACTTTTTAAGTTGATTGAAGAAGTCCATAGAAGGTTTTGGTAAAATAGCCACCATTTTATTACGATTTAATGTGAAAAGCTGACTTGTTACATATCAAGAGATTGGATTTTATTATATTTTACTTGACACTGGCATAACAGTTATAACTAATTGCCATCAAAGAAAAGAAAAGAAAAAACAGCCACGACGCGTTATTAAAAAAGTTTTATTTGTTGACAGCCGTCATTGAAAAATAATAAATTTAATTATTAATTAATTATAATATTTGACATACTATTTGTGGAGCATTCCAATTGTCTCACTATACAAATTTTATTTGTGTGTTAATTTTTGTTTTTAGATAAGTTTTTATTAAAATTGTTTTTAACTCCAATTAATTAAAAAATAAATGCATTTTTTACACTTCTCTGATAAATCCCAAAAATAGGTGAGCAGTACTTATTTTATTCAATTAAAATAGATAAACGAGACACACGGGGAACAAATGGAAGTACTCCGAAGCGTATCGCCACGAGATTTGTGGCAATTATTCGATTCGTGCCAATCGATAGATTGATGCTTTTTTAATACGAATATTATTGCGTGTCAACGTGAGATTTCTAGAATAATCTCCATTACAAATTGTGAGATAGAAATCTTGACATTTTAAAGGATTGCATTAGCTTGATCCTAACATGGAATTATTTATGTATTTTATATACACAAATAAATCCATGTTAGGATCAAGCTAATACAACAATATAAGTAATACAACAAAGATACTTTTATATTGAACTCGAAGAAAAATATTAACCGTCTGAAATGATCTTTGCCCAATTATCTGAATATGAATAAAAACTAGCAAAAAATTTAACATCCTATCGATAGTATGTCCCACACCAAATATTATATTTAATTTGATACTGTATCTATCCAAAGGTTGTCTGGGAGAAAGCTATTGGCGATAAGACGGCCTTTGTATTATATATAAATCCTCCTGTGATATTGCGATTGTCTATGGGCGGCGTTAATTGTTCTCCATCAGACGACACGCTTGCTCATTTGCCCTCCTGTAAATAATATTGTAATAAATTATTGTATAACTGTGTACAATAAGGAATATATATGTTCATCACATAAATCTTATGATAAATTTATTTGAAATTAAATATATATTTTTGCTTAATCTAAACTCATTTGTTATTGTATGTATGTGTAAAAACTTCCTTCTATGTTGTAGTATATTGAAAAGTTTTTTGCAGCAATTCACACGGTCACACGCGTGGTAGGTGGATTTGATTGGAAATATTTACTTTGAATATCATCATCATCGTGAACAGCGACAGTTCAGTGGTATCTATCTTCGGCTACAGACATCCAAAATCGTTCTTCTGTGTGGGAGGGGGTGGAGGACCCCCAATCAACCCTTCCCCCCCCCCACAGAAGAACCTATGTTTGACAAGACGCGATCTCCACGACAGTATTCGTCTACTCCAACGATTCCATTTCTAATCGAAATATATAGTTTGCAAAAAACTAAAGAAGCATATTTTTAATTACAAAATATACATGTACTAACCATTATTTAAACTAACAATAGGTATCTCAATATTTTATAACTAAATACAAAATGGAAAGCGTGCTGAAATACTATACCATTATATTATTAATTATGATTTACGATTACCTTTGATTACGTTTTTGTTGCATAACGCAATCTTAGATGCTTGTGAAAATAATTAATATAAAACTATTTAAATATAATAATTAAAAACCTATATTAAATATAATAACGCTTTTCAATTGCTGATAGCTTAACCATTAAAATCGTGCGTTTGGTGGAAGCGGAATAAATTATTTTAAAAAATTATCGATCGCAGCATATTAACTTTTTAATTACGTAATGCAAACAATCCATTCCGGCCACGTGAACGGTACATTTTAATTAATTTATTTTCTTAATAATCGATAATGAAATCGAATCGAGTAGCGGACCGTATCGAGTCGGGATTTGTGCCAATTATTTTATTGAAGGCCAATCAAACACACGAATGATATCGATTGCCGACATAGTAGAAACGGTCTCGCTAAATTATGTGATATACACGGAGTGTGATTATAATTGTGGAACGGTAATTAAAAACTATGTGTTACGTAAACACACGATAAAAAGTACCATTTTTATTATTCAATATAAGTACGGTTTTCTTAACTATAATTTCTGCGCAAACTTTTATGTATTTTTTAAATGTTAAATTTTTAAAAGAACTTAAAATATTTATAAGCGAGTTTGGTGAATCATTCAAATCGTTCCTTTGAAGTTCTCTACGTTTACATAATTTCCTTAAAATCAGTTCAGTTTCAGATTATCTTCTCAAAAAAGGAGAAAATTTTTGGGAATGAATAAACAGAAGCAAATTATATAGGAATTACTCATTCTGTTATATATTCAGATCCAGTTATACATTTTCTAGTTTTATATTTGGCAAGCGAAACTGGAAATCAGAGGAAATCTGTGCGCAGCGCAAAATCTGTCGCATTTCTGCGTGCACGCATCGTAAATCACGGCAAATGTCGGTGTAACGAGCGACATGGCTTATGGCTTACATATTTTATAAGCCTACACGGGAAAAAGTGCTATAGAAAATTAAAGAGCGTCGCGGTCTGGCGATGAAGTGTTAAGGCATAGGTCTGCAAAATAATATTTTTTCACAAATAGTTTTCTTATTTTTCATCATTAAAGGACTTTTTTAATATTTGATGTATTTTATCGTCACGATTTGCTCAACGCCGAAGCTGTCACCTACGACATCAATGGTCCCAAGTTCAATCCCCACATCGGAATAAATATATGTTTGTCTCTGTCTCTGGTCAAATTTACATTAGTAAATCTAGTCTGATTACCCCGCCAATCCGCACTGAACTAACGTATTACATTAAATGTCCGTTCCTCTAGAACTGTGGAGGTCTGTGCCATTACATACATGCTGTGAAAAAAAAATTTGCCCCCTGTTTCTTTTTTTTTATTTTTTATATGGAAATAATAGGCAACAACCGCTCATGAACAACTGCATTATTAAAAGCACTGCAGATTCCTTAACTAATTTATGGTAGTGATGTCAATAATAGGATAGGAAAAAGGATTAAATGAGTGGGGAAAAAACAAATAATAGTGAGAAAATAATCGAAAAGGAAGAGAGATGGGCCTCCGGATAATGGATGGAGGAAACAATAACATAGTGAAATGATAACACTTAACGCCGACAACTTGTGAGTTTGTGATATTTTTTCGATCGAGCCTAGTCATTCGGCTGTCGTAGGCACTAATAAACTTGAAAAAAAAATTTTTTCATGTAATATTTAAAATGGACTTTTCCCACCAACTTACATCAGTGACATTGTGTTTTTATTTCACTTTCATAATCTTATATTATTATAAGTTATATCGTTTAATTGTGATGGCGTATTATGCAATATAGTTCGATTAGTGATGTGATATAAAATAAATGTGTGTAGCGTAACTTTTGACTGAAAAAGTTCATAGAAAGTTTTAGTAAAATGGCCACCATTTTATCAAGACATAACTTGATAAGATGACTAGTTACATTTCAAGAGATTGGATGTAATTATATTTTATGGCATAATATTTGTAACTAATGCCATCAAAGAAAAGAAAAATAAATGCCATGCCATTAGATAGTGTTAGCCATTAACGCGATTTGTCGATATTAAACTAGTCCTAACTGCAAACACAAACGACGTCTTAGAAAAAGAGGTATGCAATTCCTGCCCCTACCCGTTACACATTTCCAAGCATCCTCTAGCACGTAGCAAGTTTAATGGATACACTCATTAATAAAAGGTACGTTAGGGATGTGGTCTAACATTTTTTTTAATAATCTCATTTTTCTTTACCGACCATTCATCGGAAGTCCTAATGAAATTATGTGTCCATTCATGTTTTCTTTCGCATCAATGGAGCCATCTGTCACTGCCTCTTCCTCTGCTATTGTACGTTATTGTAAAAAATCACTGTACAGTAAGGGCGGGATAATTATTAGTAATTAAAAATACCGAGAAACGCAAGTGTCAATTTAATTAAGGGCTCGTCATGTACTGGCAGGAGCACCGCTATTTAACTATGAACAAAAAACGAAATGATGAACAGTATTTCAAAAAATAAATAACGCAATGAACTACTTTACACTAAAATATTTAACACTTATTAATTCATCATACAATCAATAAAAACATAACAGTATCTATAAATACACATAACTATTTGGTTATACGAAAATTAATATTAAGTACATAATACTACGACCAATTGGTTCAGTGGCGAGGCAGTCCGCACACTGAGTCAGTGGTCGCAGATTCGATTCCCGTGACGGAATAAATATATGAATGACCTACAGACATTTATTCCAAGTCTGGATAACCTCGCCAATTCGCATTAGACAAGCGTGGTGGGTTAACGTCTGTCCTCCAGAAATCGGGAAGCTCATGTTTAGCAGTGGCTCATATATGGACTGTGAAAGAAATATAATATAATACATACATATATACATACATATTATCACGCCTGTTTCCCGTGGGCAGAGACCACAGATCTCCATCCGCTACGATCCCTACATAATTACAAAACTGTCAAAGGTAATACATGTATAGGATATACTATGAGTTTTTTTATTGTTTTTTAACGAGTAGCAAAAGTGTCTATCAAACTTCATGCATTTCTTCCTCTTTCGCGAGGTGCAGCAGTTCTAGAGCACTCGCTATCCCGGTCCACTCCATGATACTACGTAGCCAAGACTTTCTTTTTCGTCATGATGATGATCAGTTGCAACAATTTGTACCTGTCATGTCTCATGATATGACCCATTTTTAATTATTACACTATTGCATAAAATAATTAAATAATGATATTAATTCAAAAACTACTTATAAAAACGCAGAAGAGTAATTAAATAAATTGTATATAAAAATAAAAACAAGATTAAAAATAAAACATATCAACAACAAAGTGATTAAGACCGTATATGCAAATAATCGTTTTCTCGCTGCTAATTAATAGACGTAGCTCCAACAAATATTGACACTGGAAACTACCCAACTTCGCCATTTATCCATACACGTAACATGAGCATTGCCCAATTTGGTATAAGCGCAATGCGATTACGGATGCCAAGTACATTCTGCTTTCGAGATCCTAAGGAACGATGGCTTAGAAAGATGTCGGAACATAGGAGAAACAAATACGTGAATGAAAATATTTATAAAACTTCTTCTATAATTTTAATTCTGTACGCTGATAAATAAGATATATTCGTATTTGTTAACTTGAAATCTCAAATATCAATATCTTTAACGTTCAACATCCGTCCAACAATCGTCCGCAAAGTGTATTTTGCTACCGAAACCATATTTGCCACCCTGCACACAAGGTTCTCCCAGGTCATAATATTATAAGTGGAGCTATTTTTCCTTTTCTTTTATGGAATATGAAGACAAACGAGCAGGCGTGTCACCTGATGGAAAGCAATCAACGCCGCCCATAGACATCCGCGGCGCCATAGGCAGTGCGAAAGTGTTGCCGACCTTTAAGGAAAGTGTCATTATGGGAGTGGGAGTGGGAGTGGGAGAGAAAGGGAAGGAAATGGGGAGGGTATTGGGCCTCCGGAACTCAGCCTCTCACCATACAAAGCGCGGTACATAAGCTACCACGCAGACGCCGGTATTCTGTCATTCTTGACAAAGTATTCGTCTGCAGCGTGGCTCTACTCTATACTATATATTACATATTAACGATTCTTAATATTTGTATTTTCTTGCATAACTCTAAATGGTATCGAGTTATAAACCAATTAAACTTACTTATTCACAGATGGTCCATACAAGGCATTACTATTAAATATTCATATTGCATATTACTGGATATGTAAGTTTACATGAATTATTTATTAGTTAGTATTAAATCAGGGCATTTAAAAATACATTAAATCTGTTAATACGTGAGAAAATTTTGAGACCTCAGACACGTGAAGAGCGCAAGACTGTCTTAATTATACCCCTCACTCCTAAAAATGTTTTGGGCACATAATTAGGGAAAAACTTAGAACATAATATTCTAATAAGGAGATAGCACAAGAAACGACTGAAAACTGAAACGATGCGCAGACCAAATTTAATACAGATGGGCATGAAGAAAACAGTGCGAGCGACGCGAAAAAGGACGATTGAAGTCAAGTAATTTATACTAGGACAGCGCCTTTGTGAGTCATAATGACTCACAAAGGCGCTGCCCTAGTATCCTCGGGATAGAGAGAATGAAACTATAAGAAGTGAATATTTTACGTTCTCTACGTTACGTTCTCTCAGTAATCTACGAGCTGTTGATGTTGATAACTCATCATTAGCCGGGGAGCGTCCCTTACTATGTTAGTCGAGGCTACTCCAAAGGTTGTCAGTTGTATTTCCAGCAGTACACTCCTTCAAGCTCATTCATTCATGTTTATGATGAATTCTCGCTATATAATTGAATTTCAGAAAATGTTTGAGGTATTTTTAAAATCGAATTTGATTTGAGTGAATTTTAATTTTTTTTAAACAGGAGGTCAATTTTCGCCCATATAGCCCATACAGGTATTTATTCGGATCTGAATACCTCACCAGTTCTCTCCTAGACAAACGGTGTGGTATGAGCCATTCCAAAAAGTAACATAATTCATAAACTGAAATGAAATTTAGAAATTGTTTAGTATGTTTCAAGAGCTTATTAAATGCTGGTATCACTTAGCGATGGCCTTTCTTTAATTGAAACGATTGACAACGACAACGATTTGACAAGCCATTCAACTAAGAACCAATTACATTTACATTGTCATCTCTCTCCCTCTCTTTCTCTTTGCCTCTCTTTCTCTCTCTCTTTCTGAGTCCTAAATCCCCCTGGTCAGGCATAGGACAAACACAACGTCTCTCCATCTCGACCGTCTATATTGTCACCTATATTGACGGTCTATTTTTTTGAAAAATTAATGGTCTATTTTTTTTGTAGAACGACCATGTATATTTTGTAAATCAACAGCCTGCGGCAGTCCATTGCTGGACATAGGCCTCCTCCATGGAGCGCCACCTAGCCCGATCTTCGGCTATACGCATCCAGTTTCTGCCAGCCGTCCAGCGCAGATCGTCGCACCATCTAGCCGGGGGGCGTCCCACACTACGTTTACCGAGACGCGGTCTCCACTCCAGCACTCGTTTGCTCCAATGATTGTCGGATCTCCGACAAACGTGACCAGCCAGCATTGCCACTTTAGTTTGCTAATTCGAAAGGCTATGTCGGTGACTTTAGTTCTCTGGCGGATTTGTTCATTCCGAATCATATCTACCAGAGAAACTCCGAGCATAGCTCTTTCCATAGCTCTCTGAGCAACTCTGAGCTTATGAAGCAGATGGACTGTCAGCGTCCACGTTTCAGCGCCGTATGAGAGTACGGGACACACTGGTCGAAGACTTTCGTCGTCGACTACCCAAGACGCCGTCGAAGATTTTGTAAAATATCGTATTAATTAATCATACGAGTATACAAGTGCTATAGGTAGACCGCGTTTTCAAAAACGTAGTTTGAGACGTCCCCTAGCCATGTGGAGCGGCTATCAGCGTACGGAAATTGGCGGAAACTGATTGTGTAGCCAAAGATTAGTCTAGGCTTGCGTAGGCTAGTCTCTGCAGGTATTTTTCCTTCATTTATATTTTTCTGTTTTTT
The DNA here is from genome assembly GCA_031353405.1 of Baronia brevicornis. Classification (NCBI taxonomy): domain Eukaryota; kingdom Metazoa; phylum Arthropoda; class Insecta; order Lepidoptera; family Papilionidae; genus Baronia; species Baronia brevicornis. Next base: position 578,316 of record JASFAT010001918.1, read on the forward strand.
TTACAATTAATTAGATTATAATTCATTGAACATAAACTAACGTTTTCCCTGGTAATATATGCAATTGTCTATAAAATAGATACTGTTTATGCATGAATGACTAACTGCATGATATACGTAAAGAAGAAAAAAGACAAAAATGAGTATTCCTGTAGAATTTCTTTCGTCGGTTCTTCTGCATCCAGGGGAATCTCATTACGAAATGGCAACAGAAACCTAATCGATAACAGAGTAATTTTTAAGAAATTAACCATAATTACTTATGTCAAAAAATTAATCATTTGAATTTAAAATATTACTCTTATGATATAGATAGCTAACAAGGCGGAAACATTAACTCAAACTTAGCCTAAGCCAAATGGTTAGCGATCACCTTGATACTTTCAAAGCTTAGTACTTATCTATTATCTACTTTCGTGCATTCAACGAAGATTCAAAAAGCTAAACACTTTATAGTTTATCTAAGATACCTAAAAACAATCCAGATCTCTAACGCAAATAATGGTGATTTATTTGTGATACTCGAGATTTTTGATTTTGCATGCCATATATATTCCACTGCTAGAAAAGGACAACAATAGACCCCTTTTCTGGAGTAAATGATACAAACCCACCTCACTTGTCTACATATTCACGCGGATACTCCAACCTTTAAATTTTTAGTTCCTTTGAGTTTTTGTTAGTAAATTGATAAATTCAACAATAACTGTCATAATTTCCGCAATTACCATTCCCGTCCGCGTGTACAGACAGACAGACAGGTTCACATATAGGACATTAAGGCAACCTTAACACTCGAACAAAAACGGCGGCTTGGGTATGTGAATTGTGCCCAAAAGAGTCCTTGTTGGACGATATTAAATAAATAATTACACATTTGTCAGATAGTCCTAAAAAGCGGAATGCCCGCGGCGGGCCAGTTGCCATATTTGGAGCGCCATGCTGGCGGGTTGCGCTGCAGGTGAGCGCCAATTATCGGGCAGCGCAAAAAGCGCGCGCGGACAAATTGTGAAATTGTAAGCCCCTTGGACTCGCTGCGCCCAGTGAAGTAGCTCCGAGAGACACACGCCTATTCTGGTCGGTGTCTATATGTGCCACGATATTTATATAACAACAATTAATAGAGTTAAGCACCTTACAGTCTTTGATTTTTCTATGGATAATATTTATATTTTTAGTATGTCATTAGCTTAGATGAATAGAAATTTATAATTTCTTTTTTAGAATTTTTTAAGACTTAAAATTTAGAATCGGTGTTTTAGTGAATGTAAACAGAAATCCGTGTGAAAATGGACATATTTATGGGTATAGTGAAATTAAGTCGTAGCCTTAATTTCACTATATCTATAAATATTATATGTCCATTGTATTTGTGGTATGTATTTTTATGGTAGTTTACTAAAAAAAAAGATTCTTTAATAACGAGTATGATGTCGCCTTGCAGCAATTATGGCATGTAATCGTCTTGGCATGCTTTCTACCAGGCATTTGATGGTATCTTGTGGAATATGTTCCCACTCAGCCGAGATCACACGTTTAAGCTCCCTGATGTTTATGGAGGTAGTTGGACAGATCGTACTCACCTTTTCAGTAGGAACCACAAATATAAATTATTCTACTAAAAATAACAAAAAGTTAGTTTTAGTTGCCTAATAACTTTCTAATAATAAACCTGCGAAAAGTAAGTAAAAAGTCACAAACTTTAGGTTATTTTTTATACCCCACACTCTTTATTAAGAGTCAGTAACATAGTTTGGCTACCTCTTTAGAACTAAATTATTATCAACAATGTAAAAAAATTAAAATGGCCTGTTTTTTTTTTTCAAAGGAGTGTATATAGGGAGGGTATCGGAAGAATTACGTTCTCAACCTTAACTACTACTTTTAAACAAAGATTATCAGACATATAACCTAACATAGTACTGCATTTTTTTTATTTTTTTATGGGATAGGAGGGCAAACGAGTAAGCGTGTCACCTGATCGATAGCAATCAACGCCGCCCATAGACAACCGCGGGACCGCATGAGTCGCGGAAGCGTTGCCGACCTTTTAGATATGTACAGGTTTGTTTTTTGAAGGTTCCAATGTCGTATCGGTTCGGAAAGACTGCCGAGGGTAGCTGGTTCCACAAACTGGTGGTGCGTGGAAAGAAGTTACGAGAGAAATGCACCGTAGTAGATCGGCACTCATCCAGATGGTGGGGAAGAAATTTTCCTTTACGGCGAAAATTTTCCTTTATTTTATTTATTTTGAATGCGAGATAAATGTTACTGTCTTCAAACACACGACTAAGCGAGACTATAAACATTTGGACTGAACAGGCTGACAGAAGATTTCTTGATTTATTGATGACTATTCGACCATATTTATATTTAGTTATAGGTCGAATAATCATTGTTAGAAAGTAGGTGTCAACGGTTTGTCTGGATACAAATATATTCTCTTATTCATAACATTCTCGATGATTGGGGCAGTCAAACTGACAGGAAGACGAACGGAGAAATATTTTTAAAGGTCTACTTTTAAAGACTTTTGACTTTTTTATTGTTACAAAATGTGTGTGTTCGCTTAAAAAGAAAAACACAACATTAAGGAAGCATTTTTTTTTAAAAAAAGGACTAGCAAATTTTTTGTTTACTAGAATTCTTGTTATATTTTGTATATGTATACAAAATAAATATTAATAGAATTCTTGTTAACCATTTCAACTAAGTTTATAATGCTCGTGCTAAGAAATGGTTCACAACAATAGTTCAATGGAGGATACGAACTCACAACGTATAAGGTCGTCCAAGTCGTCGATCCAAGTCTTGCCAAGTGAGCTTTAATAGCTTTGAAGATAACATTTATTATTAACATAATATTGTTTATATTGACTCCTCCGATAAAATGAGCTTCCTGTGATAACGTAAATGTAATAAATACCATTATAAAATTAATTCATGACATATATGAGTAAACATTCCTACTATCTTTCTCTTTCCTCCAGCCCAGCGAATATAACTACTTCAGCTTTATCCTGGCTTTTTTAAGTAATCGTTATACATGGCAAGTCCATGTTTTTGCGGACATGTTTATTAATTAGCCAAGCGTGAATAGAATACGCAAGCATCTTGCGGACTGTTTTCCACTTAGTGGGAAGCAATAAGGGAAAATATTACTTTCCAAGTATAAACCATCGTCTTTTTTGTTGTTCTAACGAACATTCAAAGGCCAATTACTCACGGCACGGCACAATGACGATCATCGAGTAAATAGATATATATTTAGTTTTGATATATATATTTATCTACAAAAGAAATGTTTCATGGGAAGTAACAATTGACTTCTTAAGCTATCTCGTGTAGTTTTCCACAATAAAACACAGTATTTAGTCTAATTATAAATACAAATACATTATAAATATGCTTAGCTAAATAATATAATACATTATTAGAGATTACAAACTTTTAAAGTTAAACCAAACTATTTTTACAATTTAAACAATTTTTAAAATAATTGCACAATAAATTGCTACAATAATTGTAACATTCATAAAATAATTGTACGTTGTTACAATAATTATAACATTAATAAAATAATTGTACATCGTTACAATAATTGTCACATTGATAAAATAATTGTACATTGTTACAAAAACTGTAACATTATAACAATTATTGTGTTAATTTAAAGACCTTTCTCCATCCTTTATAGCCATACCAGTCCACAAGTGAACATGGGGTATTCCTCTTAAAACCGGGGAATGTTACCATAATCTCCACACTTGGGGGGGTGGATTATGGATCGCAGATTCGATTGTTTTACTTAAAAAGACGCTGCTGTTCATCTAGTGGCTTATTCTATGTCAGCTGGAGGTTCTTTTTTGTCGGTAACCATACAGCAAATTATTGTTACGAGTTCTGAACAGTTATGATACATAGGTACAGCGGAGTAACAGCAAAAGGTAATTGCCTTCTTTCCCTCCCATTTTTTAAATCTTGATCCATTGTCACCTTCATGGGTTGAATGCATCTGCAGTATCTTTAGTATTGGAGATGGCAATGGGTGATGGGTTTACACTCAGATGACACTCTTGCTCGTATACTTGGTATAAATCAATCAATCAATCAGCAGCCTGCGGCAGTCCACTACTGGACATAGGCTTCCCCCAAGAAGCGCAACCTAGCCCGATCTTCGGCTTCACGCATCCAGTTACCCTGCCAGCCGCCCTGCGCAGATCGTCGCACCATCTAGCCGGGGGGCGTCCTACACTACGTTTACCGAGACGCGGTCTCCACTCCAGCACTCGTGTGCTCCAACGATAAAAATAAAAAAGCGGTAAAAATATTATAATAAAAAAACATTAAAGTCTTATATAATCAAAAAGATTCAATGGAAGTCGATAACAAAATTATGCAAAATAAGTGGTAAATGTTAGGTTGTGATGAATAGAGTCGCACATAAAAATGCTTGTTTCAAACGCAGCGGCAACAAAAAAGTTTCGATACACATGCTCTAAGATAATAAAGAAAATGCGATCTCAACCATTTTCCGGTAAATGACCACGGTCCATGCACCACTAGAGCGCGCTTTTTATCTTGTTTCGTAGAAACTGACCGGATTAATGGATTATGTATTCAATTAGTTCCATTTATGTTTGTTAATTGTACACGATAAAATCTAAAAGTAGTAGCCGCTTGGAAAACTATTTTATTTAGGATGACGGACTAATACATCTGCTGATTTTATCGCCAATAAAAACCGTATAATTGGCGATTAAAAAAGTAAATTTATAAAATCAAAATGTAATTTTCGGAGAAATCCCACAGGTGTCGACTTCGAAGCAAACATTACTTAAGTAGTTAAAATAATTACTAAGTTCAGTTCTTGCTTCAGCCGAATCGACTAATAGAACGCCATCACCATCGTTAAAGTGTCTTAAGAGTGCATGCAATAGCAGAAATCATTCGTCGTCTGGACCCGCGTCGTCTTTATTCAATGGGACGATTATTTTGATGTATCTAACATTTTTTTTTATAGGATAGCAGGGCAAACGACCAAGCGTGTCGTGATGGAAAGCAATCAACGCCGCCGATAGACAAACACCACAGGATATATATACAATATTCCTACATATACATACTATGTATAAAAAGGTAAAAACTAATTTTTGTGGTAAAAAAATATATTTTAATAGCAATTTGCATCCAAAATTTTGGGATTCACTTACTCTTATAACAAATGAAATGGTTATCAGGAGAGAATTTATTTATTAATGGAGTCAGGCGTTACTTTGCGGAAATCCATCACTATATGGACAGTCAAAAGTTTTACTTAGCTAAGATCCGCGACAAGCAAAACAATAACAGAAAATTAATAATGTGGTATAGTAGACTCTACGGAATTCCGTAGAGTCTACTATACCTGAAGATGCCTCGTGTTGGGGCGAAACACGTGTCGTGTACAAGATGGAAAAGTGATAGTGTGTGTTTGGCGTTGTGTATAGTAGTTGGTGGGTGGAGAGTTGATGGCCGATTTTCGGTAAGTTTTTGGTTTAAGTTCCAAATAAATCCACTAAACCCAACGGAAAAACACACATTATTAATTTTCTGTTATTGTTTTGCTTGTCGCGGATCTTAGCTAAGTAAAACTTTTGACTGTCCATATAGAGAATTTATTTGCTAATTTCGAAAGATTTTGATATTTTATACAATGACTTATGAACCTAAAACAAAAAGGATTTTGTTTCTTCTTCAAAGTACCATGTGATAATTTATAATAGTAAGTACTATTTTTATCTTCAAATAATTGAAAATAAATGGAGACTTAGGATTTAAATTGATTTTTCGTCCGAAATTTAGAACGTAGGTACATGTAGTATTTAGTACGTAGGTACATGTATACTGGTTACAAACCAGAACAAGAAATATTATTTTTGAAATAGGTTTTTGCGAATCTTAACAAACTAATCCTTGACTTTTCATCTGAATAATGGTTATCCGCAAAGAAACGCTAGACTCCGTCGATCAATTTACAATTTATTACATTTGATTTTTTTTAATTTTTTATTTCGTTTTTTAATGCCACTTAGTACATAACTCACCACATAGATGGATGAAAATAGACAGGCGTGCAACCTGATGGAAAGCAATCACCGCCGCCCATAGACAACGTTGGATGACCAGCGATCTAGTAGATATGGTAGATATGGTGTATTTTTTTCGGAACTTCTTTCCACATAGGTACTTATACTACCATTCCGTGGAACAAACTACTTTCGGTGGTATTTTCAGACCGATACAATATTGGAAAATTGAAAAAAAGAAGCCCAAATGTTTCAAGAAGCCCAAAGGTCGAAAGCGCTTTTGGAATGTCTATGATGTCGCAGATGTCTATGGGCGGCGTTGTTTTTCATCAGGTGACACGCTTGCTCGTTTGCATTCGTATCACTTTAAAAAATATATATAAAAAAAAATAGATAAAAAAATTCTTCACATTAAAATGCTTCCATAACTGTAAAATTGTTGCAAATATTCTTCATCACAACAAAAAAATAGAAACGCTCACTTATCATATGAATATACGTGTAAAATTGAACAAGTTTTTGTAGGCTTTACTGTCATACAGCGTATTTTGCACAAGATGTAAAGTTATAAATTGTAACCACTCACATCTAAATTGCAGTAAGTATAAAGAATGCAACTGACTATTAAATTTTTCATTGTTCAATTATATACTTAATTATGATAAATATTTTCGCTAATAGATGCATTAAACCGCCTTCGTGTGTTGAGACTTTAATTACTATTACTTCAACCATTAATAAAAACTAGATGTTTGTAAGTTGATTGCATACATTCGTAGTTATCGCGTAATGGCGGCCTATATCAATATGGCTGCGTATTATTCCGTTCTCTTCTGACAAATGGCAATACATATATTGAAGCACGAAAGAATAACAAATACAGATACTGTATAGTGAACGTTATTTTATCACTTTCCACGCGTTTTGGTAGGTATAAACTACGTGGATAGTATTTTCTAAAATAATCTCTGTATTTACTGGAAAGTTTCAAGGTTAGATACTTTCCTTTTCTCTTTTTTGGTGGCAACTAGTTATAACTGTTATGCCAGTGTCAAGTAAAATAAAATAATATCCAATCTAATGGAATCATCTAATCTAATCTAATCTAATCTAATGTAACAATTCAACTTATCGCGTTACGTCTTGATAAAATGGTGGCTATTTTACCAAAACCTTCTCTTAAAAAGTTACCAGTTAACTTAAAAAGTTACGATACACACATCTATTTTATATCACTTCACTTATACGCATTAATTGAGCTATATTGTATAATACACCACAATAATTAAACAATATAACTGATTATAATATAAGATTTTTTTTATGGGATAGGAGAGCAAACGAGCAAGCGTGTCGCCTGAAGCAAGATTATGGAAATGAAATAAAAATACGTCACTTATGTAAGTTGGAGGGAAAAGTTCGCTTAGTTTAAGTAACTTTATTTATGAATTATTTATGGACCACGTACATGATCTATATAAAATGAATAAAAAAATCTCTCAACATGTTCTTCGAAGGTTATATCGAACCTTTGTTATCGCGTACTGAAAATATAGCGAAGTAAGTTCGAGTAGAAGTAAAGAAAAGCAGTTATAAATAGCTCTATCGAAATCGGATAGGATTACGCTTACAATCTAGGGTTGTGGGTTCGATCTTACTATTGGACTACTAATGTGAACAATAGTATTATCTTAGAAAATACTATTTCTTCTACTCAGAGTGCCTATGCGAATAGCGAGGTTACCAGTCAAATCAGTACAACTATGCTCGTCTTTAGCGAGACAAAGGGTTTTTAAGTAATCGCTATTGCTGTCCACTACCTGATATAACGTAGCCAAGATTTCATTCTCCGACCAACCCGTCTTCTGCCCGAGACTTATCCCATCTCATGACGCTCAGGATAAGCAAATTTCTACCTTTAACGGTCTGCAAAAGTTCCCTTTTATCCTTGACTTGTCGAAGAACCTCGTCATTGGCGACTTCCTGAGTAATAGTGAGCATCCGTCTATATGCCCACATTTCGAACGCTTCTATACATCTTCTGAAAATACTACGCTGATAACGAAATATTAAAAAGCCTTAATTTCGACATTTGACAATTTTGACATTAAACTTTTACAACATCCTTTAAAAATGTTCATTCATTAATTCATTCATTTGAATTAATGGCTTTCAATAGTGCCAAAATAGCACGGATGATTTCGCCAATGTCAAAAAATGTTTCGACTAAAATAAATATTAAAAGTAAAACAAAATAACAATGCTCATATATAAAGATAATTAATAATTATTAAAAGTTTATACTAATTAACTAAATAATAATTAAAAGTTTTTATTATTTATAATTCGTATGATAAATAAGTTAGTTGATAATAATTGCTTGATAATTAGCCAATAATTATACCCTGTAAATTTAAACATAATTGGTCATCATTTTTCGTACTGTAATGGCTGTTGTAATTAATAAGTGATTATTTTTTTCTTTGGTTGTTTTATAATTGTGTGATCCTTGATTTCTTGTTAATTTTATAAATGTATTTTACAGGTCGGCTCGGTCGGTAGATCGGAATGTAAAAAATGTTCTTTGAGTGACTCGATTTTTGATTTGTACAAATAACCCTTTTACATTTATGGTTTAAGGCAGTTCATTAGTTTTCTGCGTATGAGAACATAAGCACTTCTTGCTTTTAGTTTCCATTGCAACACATACCGGCTAACAGCTATTGGCTATGGTTATGTATAATACTTTATACATAACCATAAATAATAAACCCCGTGTTCTGTTTTCTCGCCGATGACAACTAGGTATAACTATTATGCCTATAAATAATATCACCTATTTGGAAAAGTAGTCTGTGCACCTTGTCACTTTACATAAAGATAATCTATCTTAATTTCTCTTTATATAGAAGATAAAATGGCGACTGTTTTACCAAAACTTGCTATGTACTTTTGCAATCATCTGAAAATATACGAAATATTTACGCATTTATTTCATTTTCCTTCTTTGCCTTCATCGAACTAAATATATTAAACAATGCGCCACAATAATTAAAAAATATAATTTATAATAATATGAGATTATGAAATAATACACAATGACACTAATGTATATACCTAAACTAAATTGGCGGGAAAAGTCTAATTGCATTTTGTTTGCCGCAGTTTTTTATTCTTCACATAAACAAATGTCATCAGGATTGATATTTATGATCGTAGTCACTATAAAATAATTGAAAAAGTTGAACTACTTTTTATTTTATGCATTTTTTCAACAAGTTATAAGTAATATTACCTAGTAATTTACATATTAATCTACAATCAGAAATGAATTAATTTAATTAACAATATTAACAGATATTAATGCAAAATACAATACATATTAAGTAATGGAAACGATGCATGTTAGTTATTGTAAAATGATACTATTTTATGACATAGTAGTCAAGGAAAAATAAAAGCTTTAGCTTTAAAGGTTTTGATTACTGCCTGTCCAGCCTGGCGAATACGAAAAAATGTTTCCTCTGGATGGCACCTAGCTGTGGACTGACAGAAAAATTACCACTATTGCCACGATATTCACTATATATAACAAATGGAAAGAGCTTACAATTAAAAACAGCTTAACAATGTTATGTCTACACATATTTATAACAAGTAATCCTATTAACAGATTAAGTCTAATCTGATGGCACAGAGTGCATCAGTTTACAAACCTATTCCAAATATTAACTGCATAAGCATTCAATGGCAATGGAGATTACAATAATCCAATTAAATCACGACATTGACAACTAAATCCTATTAAGCAGCCCAAACAGCCCTCGTAATTGGCCGCCATTACATGCAACCCTTTATGGTCTGTCATCGCAACACAAAATGGCCGACGAAATGGCGCGAGCGGGAAAATAAATACGTTTAGAGATGGATATTATATCTTCATTAGTGTACGGTAGCGCATTGATATGTCGGCAGGTGGAGCCCATTGAAATTGCTTGTATTTTATCACTCGTATGCTAAAGAGATAGGCATTTGTGCGGAGTACACTTCGCCTTATTGGACTGTCCACGGTTAGATCTGAGGTATTGTGTTGACTTCGTAAAGGACGTTTGCTTTACTACAATATTATAAGCTTGGAAGTTGGATACTTGGAAGAAGAATACACGTAGATATAGTGAGAACTGTTATAATTTACTCTTTTTTGAATATGTTTAAAATTCAATTTAATAAAACAAATTGACACAAAATAAATAAAACACTCCCGACCAGACTAAGCAACGATGTTCGAACCGAATGGCTTGATTTTTTGGAATTAAAGAGGGATGTGTCATCCCTCAGCATCTTTTTTTAGGGACTGTTCTAAAGAATTTTCAAAATAATTCCTACTGCTGAATTAAATTTCACCTATATGATTTGGATGATGAGCGGCAATTCAATACGGTACGTTTCTCCCGAAACTTTTCTCCACTGACAACTCTATGAAATTTCAGTTATAGATATACTTGATTGACATCAAATCTTCAAGAAAGAAATACATAAAAAAAAGTTTTCTCAAAAGCTGTCACCGCTTCTACAATGCTTCTGAGGGTGCAGATATTAATGGGCAGTTTGTTTACCTTCCTACTCCATGTAAAAAGCTTTTTTTATATTAGTCAAATTATGATAATAACAATACCCATTAAAGCGTTAAATTCCCTTTGACAACTCGTACTAAGCCCTAACAACCTTTTGTGTGCAAAGAGGGATCAAGATTGTAATAGTAGTTCGCTGACCCACAATGAATGCATGACATTTAAGTGTTATGTTAAAAAGGAAATTGGAATACTAACACAATAAACAGTTTAATTGCATAGGCATAATTAATTACTCATTTCTTGCAAATGAACTTCTTTATAATATAGAAGAGCAAGCAAGACCTGATGGAAAGCTATCCACGCCGACCATAGACAACAACAAAACCATAGACATTACAAAAGTATTACCGACCTTTGAGACATGTATAGGCTTATTTGTTTGACATACATACATACATACATATCGTCACGCCTGTCTCCCGTAGAGGTAGGCAGAGACCACAGATCTCCATCTGCTACGATCTCGGCATACTTCCCTTGCTTCCTCCACACTCATTATTCTCCTCATGCGAGCCCGCCGGTTGAGGGTACTCTTGACCTGGCCTCTTGATCTTATTTTTTTGAATGTGCAACTTTAGTACTAACTGTACTATGTCTGTTAGACTAGTTAATGTGCATTGTGCTATTTGTAAATGTTCCATCCTTTATCTATAGTTCATTCATTTCTAAAGTTTCTGTTAACAAAATCATTGGAAGAAACAAATGACGATTAAAGTTGAACTTATTAATTTACCCCGGATAAAGTACACATTAAAAAGTGATTTATGGCACAACCCCATTCACAGTGGTTCACATGGATTAAGATGTTGATTTTAAAAATAATAATTAACGTCTGATTAAATGAGTTTTTTAATTAAAAAGGTAAAACCTAACTTATTTGAGATTGTAAAAGACATAGGTATATATTATTTTTATTTTAAAAAATATAATATATTTACACTGATATCTCCACATAAACATATTCTGACTCGGAACATATACACGTATATTTCTCAGAACAAATATACCTTGAATGGACAACTTTTGACTTAAAAATTGATCTATCCACCACTGCATCATTTAGATCGTCAATTAGTAGTTCGTTACCGTAATAAAAGACGTACATGCACGCATTTTGAAGTCTATTCATTAGAGATTCCCAACAAGATAATTAATTATTCCATTAGCATATGCAAAATATACCTCGGATCACAATCGTCATTAATTAAATCCGCGCAGTGTCATTAGCCGGATATATCGATACTGAATCGATACAATCAACTCATTTGAATATTAATCATCGATTCACTGGACTGTATAATAACAGTGTAGAGGATAGGCCATTGTCCAACATCCGGTGGGGGAATGACCCTATTAAAAGCCCATCCAATTGATTTTCAATTAATATTTGTTTACAATTTTCTAACGCGACATTTTCTTTCTCTTTCTGTTTCCATGAAATCCTGAGCTTATATTTATATTATAATAATATTTTATATTATAATATTATTTTATATTTTAATAGTCTGCCAGCATTTTATGATATCCGCAAAACGTTGCCACAATGTCCGAGTGCAGAGTTTTTAAGCGAGACCGATAGATACAATTAGATTTTTTTTTAATTTATGAGATTAGGATAAAATATAAAATACATATGAACCAATTGAACCTTATTGGTTTTTGTTGGGCCCAAATCCCTCTTATTTCAACTTAATAATTTAAAAAACTTATAAATCTATAAATAAAATAAAATAAAATATCAAGAATCAAGACGGGGAAAACAAGAATTATATATTCTTGAATCTATTCAAAAATTCATTGGAGAACGTTTTTAAAATCATCAATCATCAACAAGAACACCGTAAAAGATAATTTCTAGATATTGGCCTACCTCAAAAATGAGGAATGTTGGCAAAACCACCATGCTTAGGAGGCGAATTGATAGAGTAATTGAATCTCGCCACGGCAAATCCTTCTACCTTATAAAAGATCTATTTTCGTTAGTGACCTACTATGAACTATTAATGAGTGATTAATAATATTTTCTTTAATAACTACACATTTACTTTTTTAATGAAAGAAAAAATTTAAAAATAAAGTCTTCCTGCCTCACAAGTTTCAACTCTACTATTGGATGCATCAACCGTATCTAACACAAAATATGCCTAAATTTGTGTAACTAGGAGTAGAGCACGTAAACCCATTAAATTAACTGTATTTCACGGCGAAAGCATAACGAAGTACCTACTGACTCGCATTAAAAATAGACTTCAAATACTCGTAAGTTTGTCTTCAAAAACTAACCTAGCATACCTTAAACAGCGACAACGCATTTGTGATGTCTATGGTATTGCAGATGTCTATGATATTGCAGATGTCTATGGACGCCATTGATTGCTTTTCATATACTATATATTTTTCTTTCTACGACTATAATTTGTTCGATCGGTAAGGGAAGACCACGGAAAACATACTTTGACCAAATTCCTGAAGTTTTTAAGAAAGACCAAGTCAAGAGTACCCTTAACCGGCGGGCTTGCATAAGGAGAGTAATGAGTGTGGAGGAAGTAAGGAAATATGCTGAGATCGTAGCAAATGGAGATCTGTGGTCTCTGCCTACCCCTGCGGGAGAAAAGCGTGACGATATGTATAAGCGTTCAATCATGAGACTACGAGAAGAAACACTAGTAAATAAACAACAGCAAATAGCTGAGAATAAATGCTAATCTGCTATTCCCAGTCTGCCCGCAAAGCATAGTGATTAAAGCAAAATCCCCACTTTTGCAACAATGTTAAACATTGAATGGTTACGACTGTAGATATTCATTGATGAATTGATGTAATTGTAAATTATCAACTATGAATATTCAAAATGAAATTAACAATTTTAAATGTCAATACAGAAACGACAAAATGCCAACTGCAATTAGCCGGCCACCCACTGTAACTTTCGCGCCATTTGTTGAAATGGCGCATAAAATATATTTCTATGCGTTTCTAGAAAGCATTAAACGTCATGACATGAGTCATATATATTTTTGTATCAAATATATAAATCTAAAAATTTATAAATTTTTATTATAAAACCTCTGAGCAAATAACTATAAAATAGAAAATATAAATTTTTAATTATTATTTCCATATCAATTTATATACATAAATTTCTTAAGCTAAAACACTGGTTTTCCAAAATGTACCTACCATACATAATCATGAAGAAAAATGAAACTTTTCACAATTATTTTTATTACTCATACTATGACAACGGCTACTATGCGTTCAGCTAAGTGGAATCATTATCGTTTTTATATATAACCAGCAACGATCCATTGCTGCGATTACGCCTTTACCAAGGATCACAACTTCGCCAATCTTTTTAAAACTTTATCATTATTTTTATGTATAGAAAAATGTTTTACTTCTCCAAAAAATCTAATAAACCGCTTTAAAAAAGAGGAAAAATTAAATTCTTTTTAATTCTAAGCATCGAAAACATCGTAACTTTCATTTTGATTTTTAGTTATGGAAGAAAAACATTTTTGTGATAACTTTAAAATCTATATATTGCAATTGCACTTAAAAAAGAAATATTGTATAAAAATTTATTATTGATTTGTTAATTGTCTCTTAATTTCTCAATAAATTGTCTCCAGCCGGAGCGCCAAGCGGACCGCCAGTCGTACGATGCCAATTGCGAAAACACAAACCGAACCGAAAACCCAGGACACCGTTCACAACACAACAACTACTCGCCCTGGAAAAGAAGTTTCGTGATAAACAGTACTTGAGCATCGCGGAAAGAGCGGAGTTCTCCTCATCATTAAGGCTAACTGAAACTCAGGTGAGATTTATTCGTATTTTGTTGGTGTTTGTGGAACATTTGTTGATTTCTCGATTAAAAATCAAGCTTCTTGAAGCTATATCCGGTGACGCTTATTTTCAAGTTTAGCAAAACATGATAAAGAACAATTATTATCTGTTTTATATACTTTTGCACCAGCTCTTAATCTCAATATCAACATATATTATATAAGTAACTGAAAAGCATCAAAACTTTTAGTCATACAATTTCCTCTTCCAGGTTAAAATATGGTTTCAAAACCGACGAGCGAAAGCGAAACGACTCCAGGAAGCTGAAATAGAAAAACTTCGGCTATCAGCGAGACCTCTACTCCCGCCGTCCTTCGCATTATTCGGCGGGGGAGGCGCACCCCCTCTCTTCGCAGCCATGGCCGCTGCTACGAGACCACAACTAAGCTTCCTCGGTGGTCCGCCAACGCATCAGCACGCCATCAACATGAACATACTAAATTCTCTTCAACCACATTGACGGCTGGAACACGCGGAAACGCGTGACGCGAGTAAGGAATGACCGCCATCTTTAAAAACTAAACTATTCAGATAATAAAAGTGAAGTGTTATATTTTTTGCGTATATTAAACTGTATCTATTTAAAGAAATTCGACCGCTGCATATTTTACTTTCTGAGTGTACATATAATATTGAGAGAGTAGACGAATTACATTTTACTATTTTTATTTAAACAAATGCAATCAGCATTCTAAACACATGTTTTTAATTACATAATAAACATATTTGTTTCATAATAGTTATGTTAAAAAGTAATCAAAAATATATTGTGTATTCAGCCAGTTATTTCGAAATTAATATTTCTACTCTGTATATAAAATATTCATATATAAGTACCTTCACGAAGAAATAACTCAAATACTTCAAACCCTTTTCAATTCGAGTATTTTGTAATAAACTTTATCTATATTTAAACACACACTTTTAAAATAATAAGTGCAATGAAAATAAATTCCCTTTAAAATAATATAAGCGTAAAAAAATAATTAAAAGATATTTTGTAAATATAGATATTATATAGGATCATAGATAAATAGTAAGTAAACGCAAAAGCACAATATTCAATTTGAAGCTTCAGCATACATTAAATCTGGGTCTCGTGGTGACGTCTCGAATAACATCAGAACGTTCATGCGATTTTGAAATGTAAACGTACGATTACTTTTTTTAAATTAGAACAAAAGTGGTAGTTGTTTCTTTATACCTATTTAAATATTCACCTCATATTCATTCATTCATGTCATATACATTTGAAATATTAAATATAATAAATTTCTCAAAACACTAGCTCCAAACACATTTCTTTTTAATACGGGTTGGTCGATATTTACTGCAATCACCAATCCGCCTTTCTCCCATATCGCCTATGGGATGGTTTCTCAGCTTGGGAAACTATCCCATAGTGGCTCTACCACTAAACTTTGCTTTTTCCTTTCCTTTAAAAAACACCATAGAAGCAGCCATCTTAATCTGTAACATTGTTGCCTCCTAATGGCATCGTAATTAATTCAGATAAAGAGTCAATAAATACTTTGCTTTAATTCGATAAAGCCAATTTAAAAAATAATATAGCGTGTGACCAACTAGCCAACGACGAAGCGGTATAATATGAATAAAATACTATTCCAAGTTCCGGACAGAAAAATGCCGTTACAAAATTAAATAATAAATGTCACTAAATTCAAAAATGGTCCTCAAACTAATGACCTAAATACGTTCGTTAAACAAACTTCTAATACAACTAACACCAAATATCATTCAAACACCACTTTTTAATCATGTATACGGCACGTGTTTCGCCTCAATACCAAGTACCCTCAAGTATGGCGACCAATGAATGTCTTCCGCAGTTTTCTATACCTGCACTGATTTGTAAATCGTATAATATTATCTCTGTTTTTATTTAATAAGGAGGAAAATCGGCAAGCATGTCGCCTGTTGGTGAGCAATCAACGCGGCCATTAGATATCCGCAACGAGATATAAGTAGGGTTGTTTTTTGAAGTTCCATTGTCGTATCGGTTAGTATATACTGCTGAAGGTAGGAAGTCATATATATCTTATCGCCGTTCAACCAGATGATGGGGATGAAACTTTTCTTTTTGAGGAGTTAAGCGCTAGTGGAATTTAGCGGCAACAATAATTACACCAAACAATTCCCCGGAGCAAAACCTATAAAAGATGCTGAGAGATGAGATAGCTTACCGCAATTTTTGAATCGGTTTTCGCGGATTTCCGCAAAGTAAGGCTTGATTTGGTTGGCTAAATTTAACGTTTTAACGACTTTTAATGGTCCCGCATGCAAGACAAGTTATCAGTCGTCAAGTTGAGATTTCACCCGTTTGCCTTCCCTTCATATTATATTATCCTTATTTAACCAAACTTTTGTTAACCATTGCCAGCCTGTAATAGCTTAGAAAAGAAATAACAGTTCAATTATCAAATGACGCGGCAAATAACGAGACTAATAAATATTATATACAGAGGATATGTATTTGTGTCCGTAATATCATAAACAATTTAAATTTCAAGATGATCCCTTTATTTAGAGAGAGGCTGTATATTAATAATTTTAATATATTTTTATTTTGTTCAATTAAAGTTATTGCATACAGGAAAACCACGTCCTGTTGTTTATAGCCCGAGATCCCAGTTTTCGCGTAATTTCAAATTATATTTAATTTTTACAACATCTATAATTTGTGTTTAACGCAGATATTACGGTTTTTATTGTTTTTCCCTAATAACAGCTAGCGATAAAAGACATTAATGTGTATTATTAGTAAAGATTGTATGTTGTTTTAATTAGTTGTTAAGGCACAGTCTACATAAGCGAGAGTCTCGCAGCGATTGTCATTTTCTGTACAAAGTAAAAATCAAAAAATCCAAAAAAAAATATATTTTTAATCGCCAACCCATCAATAAACACTAGCCTATTCAACTAATCAAAAGTAATGAAATTGAACAAATAAGTCTTGCCTTAAATTCAGTAAAAGTAAAAATAGACAGCGATTCGACCTCCAAAATCCTAAAATAAACTAAAACTCATTTTTCTAAACTTTTATTTTCTATTATAAATTGCAATAGGGACAATATATTTTACTTTTTCTTATTTAATATACATTATATATTAATAATTAAATTCATGGTTAATGACCCTTTTTAAAAAGGAATACGATCAAGCGAAAAAAATACTGGCAAATATATTTGTTCATAGTACGTAAGTAATGTAAAACAGCTTATTTCGCTAGAAATACGTAGGTATTGAAAAGCAAAATTAGTTTCGTCAATTACCAGACATATAACCGAGTTACAGCCGTTATTACTTCGTTTAATTGTTTGTAGAGCAATTGGTGTTAAAACTAGGCACCACGATATTCTCGCTCGTGAAGATAATGACTTACAATATTTATATATATTGCGTTAATAACATTAGCATTATTATGTATAAAACATTGTGGTAAATATTTCAAATATTAATTTTAAACTATGTAAATACACAATCGCTTATTTATTGTATACGTAAGAATTAAGTCTAATTATAATCGATATCAATATAGATTTTTTATTATGAAAAATTGAGTTATGTAAATTTTCAAAAAAAAATCCTATTATTTAAGCATTGGTTCGATTAGAAACGTTTTTATTGATTCATCTAATTTAAATTAAATTGACATCTGTATATTTGAAAATAAAGGAATTGTACACATTTTTTTCTTTTATTCTCACTATTTTTCTGAGAAGTTTAAATTCATTCTTAATCAACTTCATTTCTTTCTATGATATTATAATTTTTTTCCTTCCTTGTGGAAGAAAATACGATGAAAAATCGATCCATTGATCTTTGACTCTAAGAGTCATCCAAGAAACCCTTCAATCAATATTTTAATTTTACTATTAATTTATGCATTTGCTTGTTTATAAACTTAGTAATAATAAAATAATTTTTATTGTGGTTGGGAGTGGAACAGAGCTTCAATTAATATTTATAGTTTTAAATTCACTAACTATTAGGTTATACATTTACTTGTTTATAAAAGTGGGACAGAGCTAGCGAGTGTCTCGTCTAAGAGTGCGGAACTGTCTCACTTGGTAAAGACAGAAATAGTTGTGCCGAATGAGGTACTGTAATATAATGTATAAAAAGTAAGTAATAAAAACTTTTTATTTGAATATAAGAAAACTTTTATATTATATTATTATTTTTTTTGATATTCTGAATTTTAAAATTTAAAACATAAAGAAATAATTGTTTTTTTTTCTGATTATTGATTAGATTGATGGTCACAGAAGATACAGAACATCGTAGAACATCTCATCCTTCCATGCACAAAAGAATAATATGTATTGCTAAAAGTGATATAGGTACATATATGATTAGAAAGAAGAATAAAATAACATATTATTCAAAGAGTTTTATTTAAAAAATAAGCACCGTTAAAATTCGGGGTCTCCGTATTAGTACGGGGGCGCGTACAGTACCAACCATCGCCATCTTCAAGCTACTGTAACCTTCATTCGGTATTCAAACATGAAGCGCATCTTTAGTGTCTTAAAATAAAAATAAAGCAGCTGTACATCACTGTCACAGCCCGCAACATGCGGAATTCCTCGTAGCGCAAAAAGCTAACAATATTAGATTTAAACGAACAATGTTTTACAATAGGCCACCGGAATCAAAAAATATAATAGATTAATATTTAATATTATGGAAGTAAAATAAAAACACAACGTCACTGATGTACATTGGCGGGAAAAGACCTTGTTCTATTTTAATATATTTTTTATATCTACATATATTGTCAACCGCACACATGTACATATATAGTTTCAATCAATCAAAGCATTTCTATAATAATGTTGCAACAAAAACTATACTAATTTATTGAATCGGACTGCAGATTTATCTGAAGTGTATCAACTAATAACTGCATTGATAATGGACTCACATAATGAAGTTGTTTTTAGCGCATATTATAGATACAGAAAATCGATATAACCTATCGATTATATCGGTGTAAAATAATTACTTATATACCGCAACCACACTAAGAAGTAATTGAAATTTATTATGAAGTCTTACTTCCATACATAGCGCCGACCAGAGCCGAGCAAGTCGCCTTAACACTCGACTTTCCGTCGAAAAAGTACTGTCTGTACCTTGCTCGTCAGGCGTATTGGAAAGTATAATGTACATTGGCACATAAGAATGCTGTTATGGCCCTTATATCATGAACCTACAGGTTATTTTTCCGTACTTTGGCATACCATAAGGAAAAGGTGATTTAATATGAAGCCCGTATCCAAGTGCGTACAGAGAAGCACTAATTGGTATATTCGACAAAAACTTATTGCACCATGCACACTCATTGTAGGATGTTAATTCTCTTTAATGTACAGATTCGTATGCTGTGACGAAAGGCACGCAACCCCATGGATCACCATTAATTGTTCATTTATTTATTTATTTACCAAAATGGTTGTTTTATTACCATCCACTGCCGGTAATTTATTGTAATTGGTCACTTTATTTTTAATGACGGTTGACGGAATAGCATACAACCGCCCAGTATCATATTATCCGATACGAGATCTTATTGTTTATACTTTTACGTATTTATTGAAGAAAGTTCGAGTTATTCCCAGCTCATTATATTTTTAAGTTTTAAATGCATTGCTCGTATGACGGTTGTCGTGATCTCTTTATAGCTCAGGTCAGCAGGTTTTGGACTTAAAAAAACTTTCATTCTTGCTATAAATAGGAAGTATTGTGGACTTATTACGTGATGCCTTCGCAATTAAAGCTAATAATTATCTTTAATTGTAAATAAAACGGTGACACAGTATTTGCAGTAAAGTTTTATAACCTGTTTTAAGTTCCATACATAAGACTTTATAAGTGTTTTGTCCTCATTAGCCTGCGGGACACTAGTGCTGGACCTCCCATAAAACGCGCCAACTAATCCAAACTTCACGCTTTTAGTTTTTACCAGCCCACCTATAGAGTTCTCGTGACGTGCCCGATCTATTGACATTGTCAGTTTGCTAATTTGTTAGGGCTATATCAGTGATTGGTATACCTTCTATGAATTTAACTTCAAAACAGAGGTTGTAAGCGAAATAACTGTATTTATATTTGCTCTGGAGAAAAAGACAAAGCGTTTTTCATTAATCGACGTTGATACTTTACGAAGAGATAACCTAAATCAACTGTACAGTTCGTTAATTTAAGTCGAGTTGGTCGTGGGTGCGTCGGCGTAATTGCTGATTGCCACCTATAAGTAATCCGGACACGCCTTAAGCTGCGCGAAATCGAATCATTTGTCAGGAGTAGTCATCGAGTAATAAAATCGATTAGCTGAAACAAAATAATTATATGTCGTGCAAATGTTCACTTTCCCTTTGGTAATTATTGCTTACGCCCTTAAATTAATTGACACCAGTCTTTCTATAATTTTAAATGCTTTATTATACACTAGCCGATACAGACCTTACTTGGTCTTTTTTCTTTCATATTGTCTTTCTGCAGACATATATTAATTTATAAACCTTAAGACCATAGAAAACATATAACAATGTCTAAATATAAACATCACTATACAAAATATACCGCAAAATACATAATTTCAAGCTTTCCAAGAAATAATCGCAAAATAACAAATTGGGGGAATTCATTGATTAGCCTTTATTTAGATGAGAAATTAGCAGATTTTCAATTATGTTATATACCTTTCGATTATTGCGAGTAATATTAAAAAAAATAAAGACGATTCCTAATTTTTTCCAGCGATCTACACGCTTCGCTACTGACGGTATTTATTCCTAAATTCATATCCTGCTAAATATCTTATATAAGAGATTTTTATCTCTTTCTCTCTCTCTCTCTTTCTCTCTCTCCCATATAAAACTAAAATTAATTAATTATATTTAATTAATGAATTGATATTTGTAAAAACTGTATTAAAATCAATTGTCATCCACTACAAGTTTAAAAAAAATGTATTTGAACTTGAGTAAGTATAGGAGAGTGTGGACTAATAGTAGGAATTGAAAAACCAATCTATGTTCTCTAATAACTCGTTATCCTTATAATCAAGTGTAAAGATAACGCCTCAAGGTCAAAGTCCAGCAGTGAACTAATTCAGATGTATTAATAGAACAAATGATTGATCTTAGTAATCGCAGTTAGGTTGGTTGTTGCTTTTGGTAACATCTAATTTTTTCTTATTTTTCCAAGTGTTCCGTAATTGGTTTGAACTTTCGCATATTAAAGTTAGACTCCTTTGATCACTTACTCTCATACACACACTTCTCAGTTCAAATAGATAAAAAATGAATTTGAAATAAATAAAATAAACAATTAACTATAATAGAAAAAGTCAATGATTACCCCTTACTTAAAAACAAGTTTAACATCAACAAAAAGAAATGACGAGGTTCGCAGACATTCTCTAAAATTAGCATTGCTTTGCAATTATTAACTCAACCAGGCAGCTATAACCGGAGGCCATATTCGACAGCTAAGACAAAATATGAAAGATTATCTGTCAGGAGCAACATGGCCGCCACTGTCTTGATGTTTTAATTAGCCCACGGGCTATGGGACTCCGCCGCTGATTGAAGCCCTTAGGGCTGACGCGTATTATGTAAAGAAATAATTGTCATAACATGTTATCATTTACGTCTTTCTGTACTTTTCTTTTCTTTTTGCAATTAGTTATTATTATTATGTCAATGTCAAGTAAAATACAATGACAGCAAATCTCTTGAAATGTAACTTGTCAGCTTGTCACGTTACGTCTTGATAAAATGGTGGCTATTCTAACATAACCTTATATGGACTGTTTCAGTCAACTTAAAAAGTCACGATACACGCATTTATTTCACACCACACCATTTGTACTCCTTTATCGAACTTTATTGTATAATACGCCACCACAATTAAACAATATAAGTGATAATAATATAAAAATATAAAAATGAAATAAAAACACGTCTCTGATTTAAGTTGGCGGGAAAAGTCATCATTTACGTTTTGCCTGTTAAAGCGATGACAATGAAGTTATTCTAACCGTTTCTACTTCAACAACCGCGTTTGGGATATCCAGAAAAGTTATATATGTGCATAAACACAGAAGGAACATACACGATTTTGAGATCTTTCAAATAAAGTAGGTACTCGCATTGTTTGTGAGAAAATGTATTATTTGCAAGAAACATATTTGATTTGATTCAAAGATGTTAATGCTGGTAGCCTATTGGCTTTAACAGCTTTATCGAATACTGGGCCGGGCAAGTAAAATATAATTGGGAATCTGCGCAAATTGCAGACTCCATCGGCCCCACGCCGTGTCGAAGGTGTACATATTTGAAGTGAATATTTTTGTGTACGCACTATATATTGAAGCAAAAAAGAGAAAACGCTATAATTGATACAGATGTCAAAAAAATATTGCATATTCAGATCAGAAAAAAAATAATGCGTCGAATGGTCTGAGTCTCACAGCTGTACGATCAATAGAAAATTTTATACAGCGTTGAAACTGACTGTCTTTGAGTGATCCGATACAATTTCAAAAAAAACTATCCTCGTCTTTAGCAAGGCAAAGCAGTTCTGGACCACCCACTATCTCTATCATAGCGTACATCAAGAGTCATGCAGGCTACTAATTGAAGTATAGAATTAGTTATGAGTTAAATCATAAGGTGGCAGCCCTACGCTGACTTGTTACTGCTAAGAAACCATGAAAATTGTTTTACGCCTTTCCAGTGTCGGTTGATCTCTTCATTTAGCTTGCTAAATTAAAACTTAAGTGCACCCAACGTACTTTCAAACACGATTAAGTTGTTGGTGTTGAACAAATTCCATTGATCTCGCTTAAAAAATGAGTTGAGTGATTATTTAATAAACTCGTTATCTTAAAACATACGTATTTAAAACAAATAACCCGTTTCTTAATTTTATTATTCTTCTTCATTTTTATAATTTTAAATAAATAAGTTTTACTTTTTTAAATATAATATTATTATTCCGGTCATTATTTCTTTTTGACAACCTAAATGGCTCCGTGGACAAATGACATGATTATCAGCAGTTCCGATTGCTGTCTTAGAGCTAGGATGAGTGAAATATAATAGTTTTTATAAGAAACATTATTATTACATGCATTAAAACAATATTACATAAAAATAAAACAAAGTTTTCCCAAAATATTTATATTTCACAACCAAATAAACAAACCCAAATTCTCAAATTTGCGTAAGTACGATTAGTTTTAAAATAAATAAAAGTGTATAATTAATTATTTATTTGTAGATGACGTGCATTGCAGGAGACCAATGTCCAGCTTAGACTGCCACAGGCTGTTGATGGTGAAGATGAAAGAAATACGACAAAATTATAGTATTATTCCTCTCCTTTGTAAGACAATAAGTTACACAGGAAAGGAGTAATACTTACACTTGATCCATTTTGAGTTCTCCTGTTTACCGTCAAGTGGGCAACTTACATATCTACATATATTAACTTAAAAATAAATCGAAATGCAGACACCAGAGTAAGTTATCAGGCGCAATACTTTACGTCCGCGCAAACCAATTAACCGACCGCCGCTCACTATATTATTCCACTCCGATTAATCGATTCCATTCGCGATTTTAATATTCGATACCGATCGGTGACCGATGAGTTATGTTTATTTGTTTTTTGGTTACCGATAATTGCTTTTGAAGTTTTATCTGTATTATTATTTATTTCTAAATAATTATATTATTTATCTTCATCACTTATTACTGTTATTTATTATTACTTTTATATAATTTCATTCGTTTTAAAATCATCATTTATAAATATAGCAATATATTATTATAATTTTTTTGGTTTAGTTTATTTAAGAAATTAAATTTTATTTATCAACCGTTACTCTATAAACAATAAAGCTTCAACCGCCATTTCGTAATGAGGTTCATCTGGGCCACGAAGAAGCAGCAAAAGAAGTTATGCGTTTTGCGTTTTTCTCGGTTATAATGAAGTAATTAATACACAAATGTTATTATATAGATAGTCCAACGGTTATATAAAATTATAGTCTAATTAGAAACGTATAAGTTAAAAAAATACACAATGCTAACCAGACCACAGCAAACCGACCTCCACAGGTACCATCCGTTCACAAATTGACGCATGTGGCAGCCATCACCTTCCTCAACCATTTTACGTTCTTCAACTATCAATTTTACCCGCACGCTTTGCATCAAGCTGAATATCAAACGAGGCAAGATGACCGCATGATTGCTTTGCCATCCTGAACTTAAGACTACAATAATGCACTGTGACAAATAACAAAGCTACAAAAAATGTGAGATTCCTAACTGACTATTAATGGTTTCCAGTATTGCGGACTGAGGATACTACAGAACAAGAGCGAAAGGCTAAACCCTAGCACTCTACTGGTGGAAGACTTAAAATAAAATGGAGAAAAATTAGTAGCGTTCTAAGAGTCACGTCGAGTAGGTAGGTATATTTGGCTTTGTGATTGGCTAAATAAAGAGAATATACAGTATATTATTTTTTCAAAACATCCAAATTTTCTTTTCCTAAACATTTATTTTCAATATAGCCTCTTATCGTTTATTTCATGAAAATACCTACGTTGCCTATAATAAAGTAAAACATTAAAATCGATATTAACTATCCTCTCGTTAAATCAATCCAATAAAGTGATACCTTTACAGGGAATAAACCGTATCAATTTATGAAATAATCATAGAGGTCTAAAATTGAAACTCAACTCAAGGCTGTGTGAACTGTCTGCATTTGATTTATATCACATAATATTTTTTATTGGAAAAGTAGAAAAACGTGTGATATGATGGTAAGCAATTATTGCCTGCATGCTAATAATATACATCTATATAATACCAAAATTTAAAAAAAAAGTTTAAGGGTAAGATAATTTTCATCCCTACCATCTAGGTGAATGGTTATCCAGTGCGCTTTTTCCGAAACATCTTTCCACGCAATAGTATCCTGTAGAACTGCTTCCAAACCAATACGACATTAAAACCTTCAAAACATTGAGCTACATATTTTTTACAAGCTGCTAACGCTTCTGCAATGCCTATGGCACTGCAGCGTTGTGCTTGCCATCAGGTGACACGCCCGCACATTTACCTTCCTATAACATTTAAAAATGGTTATTAAATACTGTTTCTTACCATATAAAAAGATATAATAATTAATAATAAAATTGAGTTATTGATCTCAATTGATTAGGATTGCACTTATAATCTAAAATCGTAGGTTCAATTTTACCATTGGTCTCTTGAGACAAACCATATTTTGGCGTTGTAATAGAAATATCACTGAAAGAAGCTGCTTTCAACGAGTTTTCACAACAGACCGCAATAAATCCGCAAGTAAATTTTGACAGTAGTAGAGACGTGGCAATACGAATAGCTCTACTCGACCGGGGGAAGCACCGAACCCACACAAAATACCAACGTGAAGTGGTAGCACTTTACTGTATTACCGCGTTTTATGCGCTGAGTGGACAAATCAAGAGCCCCAATTGCTTTCTTTTATTTCCCCTTCCATTAATTCGTTAATGGGAGGAGCTCAGTCAATCATTCCTTCTACTAAACTGGACTACCCATCTACAGTGTCATTTATCATCAGATCATTTATCTGCTTGCTCGTTTACCTATATAGGTACTCCATAAAAATGTAACCAAGAATAAAAATTAGCGAATAACTAAAACAACTATTACATAACACGCATAACTCAATCTTCTTCAATTACCATCAACCAATAAACACACCTGCCTATTCACCCGCTTAAAAAACATGGCGGCTCGTTGGCTATTAGCTTTTCGGAATGTTAAACGCTGTTTTCAGCGCGCGCTGCATTAGTTTGGAAATGATCGGCGTTGCTAATATGGCGTCGGAATAAAAAGAAGTCGCCGGCGACTTTTACTGTGTAGTTAAATTCTCGGACGCTTTCCACGTAACACGGAACGCCCTGCCGCGATGGCGGCGCATCACACCTATTATGTCCAACGGTGTACCGTCCGCATATAAAATAAATAATAAACATTTAAAAAGCTTCACACACGGTCCTACACTAGAACTGCCTGTATTGGATACATCCAAGTTTAAACACAAATTTATCAAAACGTCGAACGACAAACGTCATAAAATTTGCAACCTAAAAGGTAATTTTTTTTTAATATAATTATAAATAATGAAACTTTTAATACACATACGCCCAATACAGCCAAATTTAAACGCTGAAGTACATAAATTTATCAAAATATCACACATGAAATTTGTCACTAAAAGATGTAAGTTGTTAATATAAATTATAATTAAAAAATAATGAAAATCTTAACACACATAGTCCCACAATAGGATTGCATGTAGTGAGGGTGATTCAGGCAATTTAAAAATGAGTAAAATGATGTAAAAATATCGACTCGGGCAGAAATTGAACCTGCGCGCTTGTTCAATATTATAGCTACCTGTTATTATTATTCTTCTTCTAAGAGTGCCTCTCCGACAACCAAAGATTGGAAACCAATTCAGCACAACGTTCCTACTCCTTCTCGAGATGCAGCAGTTCTGGAGCACTCGCTATCCCAGTCCACTCCCTGATATTACGTAGCCAAGACTTTCTTTTTCAACCAACTAGTTTTGCCTGCGATTTTTCCCATCATGATCAGTTGCAGCAACTTTTACCTGTCATGTCTCATGATAAGACCCAGGTAAGCAACTTTTCTACCTTTGACGGTCTGCAAAAGTTCACGTTTTTGCTTGACTTGTCGGAGAACCTCGTCATTTTAGGCCACCCTTTGAGTCCAGCTAATAACGTTATTATTTACGTGTAAAAATAAAATTGTGTACAAACAAACAATTCCTTAACTTATTACCTCGAAATATAATCAATGAAACTACTATGATGCAAAGTGCTCTAAAATATGTAATAAAATATGACCAACAATGGATTTTTTCTGAAATATCGAAGTATCTGAAATCTGAAAGAATATAGTAGTATTTTTCACACATAATAATAATTTTTCTATGTTGTTCTCCAAACAAGTGATTAATTAAAAATATTAAACTAAGAAACAGAACTATTCAGAAACAGGATATAACAGGGAAACAAATGTCTCAACGCCTAAGTTATTAACCAATTTAGGTTCTAATAAGCTAACCTAACATAATAATAGGCCAATACTTATTTTTCTATAGGATAGGAGGGCAAACAAGCATGCGTGACACCTGATGGAAAGCAATCAACGCCGCCATGACATCCGTATTGCCATAGACTTTGCAGAAGGGTTGACGGCCTTTAAGAAATGTGTAGGGTTGCGAAGGTTCCAATTTCGTATTGGCTCGGAAGCACCGCAGGTAGCTTATTGATGTCTGTAGCCTACCTTATATATTTTAATATGTAAATCTGCCAACCAAAAGATTAAAAATTACTTAAAAGTGCTGATTGTTATATAGGATGTCCCAGAGCTCAACGTCAAGCCGAAACGGGGTGACAGGATTGATTGTAACCATCATGAGAAAAATCAGAAAAAAAATCTATTTGAAAATCTTAAAATTAAGAACCTACCAAGAGTGTGTGCGAATAAAAAACATTTTAACTGAGGAAAATGGTATAAATAAATAAACCCAAAACTTATACCCGTATATAACCCGGAAAATAATCTTTACGAGTAGGTAGGTATTTCATATACCTACCCACTCGTAAATATTATTTTCCAATTATTGAGTACGCCCACCGTACAGCTGTTAACAAGTGTTACCGACTACCTGCAGCTTCCACTCCGCTAATTAGCTAAGTTCGATTCCCGGTAGCTCTACACCGGTCGCTTTTTACGCCGTGCAATTTTTAACTAATAAACATCCCTGTCATGCTACAATTAAAGTTTCGTTGTCAATTACGCGTTCCTTTTATTAGATACCTTTGCAGAGGATCGAGTTCGTTTATTTATTAACAGAGTTGTAGCTGTGTTGAATTCGCACATTTCGCGGTTTACGGATCAATGCGGTATCAATAAGAGTAGCACAAATATGGTTCAAGCGTTTCAAGTCTGGAAATTTTAGTGTGAAAGATAAGATTCGCTCTGAACGCCCTGTCACAGATAAAATCAGTACCATCTTTGAGAAAGTGGAGCAAGATCGAAATATTAGTAGCTACGACATTGCTGAAGAACTGGATGTTGATCATAAAACAGTCTTACGTCATTTACGATAGTCTTAGTCTAGAAAATACTTGATATTTGGGTACCACATGATCTCACTGAGAGAAACGCCAGACCGCACTCATCTATAGCCACGCAGCAAAAATTGAGAGAGCTTGGCTGGGATGTGTCGATGCATCCTCCGTATAGCCCTGACCTTGCTCCATCAGATTTCCATCTGTTTCGGTCATTGCAGAACTCTTTAGGAAGCATAAAGCTAACCTCAAAAAAACACTGTGAACACTACCTGTCAGATTTTGTTAATCAAAAATCTCAAAATTTCTACAGGAACGGGATCATGGCACTACCCGCAAGATGGCAACAAGTCATCGATCAAAACAGCACATGCATATTATAAATAAATAAAAAATTATATCTATAAAAAATATTTTCCTTTGTATGAACAATACGAAAATACTTTTGCCCCGACCTAATATATATATATATATATATATATATATATATATATATATATATATATATATATATATATATATATATATATATATATATATATATATATATATATATATATATATATATATATATATATATATATATATATATATATATATATATATATATATATATATATATATATATATATATATATATATATATATATATATATATATATATATATATATATATATATATATATATATATATATATATATATATATATATAATGGTAGAGCCACGCTGCAGACGAATACTTTGTCAAAAATGGCATAAAAATAATAAATAATGGGATAGGAAGGCAAACGAGCAGGCCTGTCACCTGATGTAAAGCAATCAATGTCGCCCATAAACATCCACAGCGCCATAGGCAGTGCGGAAGCGTTGCCGACCTTTAAGGACAGTGTCATTATGGGGGTGGGAGAGGGAGGGTGTTGTGCCTCCGGAACTCAGCCACTCGAAGTATCACTCAATACGTACGAAGCGCTCGCGCTAAGCTACCACTCAGACGCCGGTTTTCCGAGGGAGTGTGGTACTTCCCCGGGCTTGCCGGCCCATTCATGCTACAGACAAATAATATGCCATTCTTAACAAAGTATTTTCTGCCGCGTGGCTCTACCACTAGTCAAATGTATTGATGATTTATGATGATAAGTTTTAGGCGTCTATCAATATATCAGTAATAACAAAGACAAAGGATAACTACGTCTTACTTACGCGGTAAGACGTGGTTATCCCGAACTAATATGTACATTTCTACACCGACCGCTTATACAAGATACTCTCACATGCCCAGTCGGTTCGCACCTTCTCGACCTTAGGGGCTAGGGGACCATAGTTACTTAGGTTCAAACCTCCCCTACACGTTTAACGTAGCGTCATGACGAAATTAGAATCGACACACACACATGTGTACCTCCGACACGGCGTCGAGCCGATGGAATCTGCGATTTGCGCAGATTCCCAAATACATTTTACTTGTCCGAGCCCGCGGGCCCAGTATTCGATAAATCTCTTACAGCCAATGGGCTACCAGCATTAACTTCTTCGAATCATGCTAACTAATATGTAATAATCGTGATGTTTTTAAATGAATAAAGCGACCAAAGAAGGACGTTTTATCTTTAAGTCAAACCAAAAATTGTGAAATAAAAGGAAGCTTACCCGAACCTCACTCACGCGAGGCATACACAGTCCTTAATTGACTCCAATTCTAAGAAGGTAATTTCACAAATTACTTTTAGCTACCGGATTCACGATCGACACCGGACAACGTTTACAACTTTGTCGCAGTCACTCGTTCGGGTTCCGTAGCAATTTTAATTGGCCCGACGAGCGTTGCTTGGTTCGACAGAGTTGTTCGGATACCGGTAGGAAAAAACGAAGCGATGTAAAACGAGCACGGCCCAATGTTGTAGGCGGGTGAAATCTTAACCGTTATGGATTTTATTGCGACGCATTACCTTATAGAACTTGTGATTATTCTCATAATAAAATATTTTAAATAAATTTAATTGATTGGTTTGTATAACGGTAAGATTTTATGATATTTTTTATTATTTTATAACAGTACTTGATAGACATATGTAATAATATATAGTATTCAAAATTTTTTACACATACGTTATGGAAAGTCGAAAGCTATTACATTATGCTACGATAATCGAACCCGCGATCATGGACTCGGAGAGCGATAATTCCGCCAATGAACCAATTCGATGATCAAAAAACAAAAATAAAGAAACGAAAATCAGACCCCTAAATGTTCTCAATTAGTTCGCATATCTACACAATATTTGATTAAATTAATTTACTTATTAACTTCTTCAATTTAACTACTTGATATTCCGCATTCGTTTAATTACCTTATAATTTTGGGAAGTTGTTTTTTTTTATTTATTAATGGAGTCAGGCGTTACTTTGCGGAAATCCATCACTATATGGACAGTCAAAAGTTTTACTTAGCTAAGATCCGCGACAAGCAAACCAATAACAGAAAATTAGTAATGTGTGTTTTTTCGTTGGGTTTAGTGGATTTATTTGGAACTTAAACCAAAAACTTACCGAAAATCGGCCATCAACTCTCCACCCACCAACCACTACACACAACACCAAACACACATTATCACTTTTCCGTCTTGCAAACGACACGTGTTTCGCCCCAACACGAGGCATCTTCAGGTATAGTAGACTCTACGGAAGACAACCGAAAAGGTTTTCGGTTTTCCAAATAAATCCACTAAACCCAACGAAAAAACACACATTATTAATTTTCTGTTATTGGTTTGCTTGTCGCGGATCTTAGCTAAGTAAAACTTTTGACTGTCCATATTTTTTTTATTTTTCTACAAAGACAATCTTCGCAGGAAAGATGTCAGAAAAAATTCCACTACCCATAAGAGCGTAGAATTTCTTCAGTTTTTTAATTGACGTCTAGTGTATTACATATTTAAAAAAAATCCCAATCAATTACCAGCGGTATACTAAATAAACTATGCACGTAATGATCTCTATAATGTCACCGCCATGTGTTGGTACCGAAATATTTTTATCCAATTAACTTGTTACATTCTCGCTTCCGAAAATATCTATGAAAATAAAACTACTATCAAAGGCCGCGTTCCCCGAAATTTGACCATTATCGACCCGTTACCTCCCAAATAGAGTGCGATCAACGCATCGGATAAACCCTTTCACGAGACTCTACTAATTGGCGCAATAAATTACATACCATAGAACTCGACAACTCTGAATACATTACTTACCCATCCCTAATCTTATAATAAGGCGCAAACACACTAGGGTGACACGGTAATGTCACCTACTAGGTAGCCTCAAATGGATATCTATAAAATAAAATATTCAGTATATCAATTTCATATCATTATTTTTCTACTCTATTTTATTGTTCACCCAATAAATACAAATGTAAAATGTGAAACTATTCTAATCCTTTTTTATTTCCAGTAAATTTTTACTTACGATATTCTTTTCTTACTTCCGTAATATCCCAGTCAGATACTGTCCTAAAAATCTTACGAACTCAGATCGGGATGGTCTCTCAGAATCTGTCAGTAGATTTCTGAGAACAAACGATTCTCATCTCTATCGACCCCAATTAATGAACGAACGCGACCAGAATCGCTTCAATATCTGCGGACTCAACAAAGAATTGTCATCTCGTTTAAATTCCATTTACGAATTCAAAAAACCACTGTGATCAATTTTTACACACGAAATTCGACTGTATCTCGACTTGTTAAAAGTAAAAATTTCTAATAAGGTTCGTTTGGGAACGTGGCAACTCAGTGGCGTAACTCGTTGGCGTTTGCCAAACTTCTGACTTGCGAAATGACCATTATACAGATAGTTTTAGGTGCAATTTTGCTTAAGTTGGACATCGATTTTCATGAGGTTAGAATGGAGACAATTCCTGCATCAGGCGGACGGACGTTTTTTGTAGTTTTTAATTATATTTATTGTTCTCGTTATTTATTTATTGTTTTATGTTTTGTGCTGTTCTCGCTACCGTGCATGCATTTTAACGATTTCGATGGAGATAGTGAGTGCATCCAAATTAGGAGGACCGGGGTTTCGGAGGATGCAAATCAGCGCTTCTTTGCATACAAGCTCTCAGAAAAACTCTATAATCGATACAATGAATAAAAACATCGTTAGTGCTATGCTAATAATGGTAAAAGGGTTGATAATCCTATCCACGCTAATTTAAACATTCAAATATTGTCTCCAGAAAATAAATTGGTAGCAACGAGATAACCTTAACGGCACTTTTAAAATTTACAAACAAAAGCCCAATTGTACCAAATAAAGTTAATGAGACGCGCTGTCTGTCGATATGTGGACAATGAACATAAATTCAATACTTCTTTTTATCTTTAATTATCTGTGAATTCAGCAGATGTCCGTTACGTTGGATTATAGCAGCTGTCAAATTACTTCTGAACTACAACCCTTTACTTTAGTTACTTCGATAAATTAAATTTTTATCAATAACTTATCGAAATATTACCCCAACATCTAAACAAAACTTCTAATTCTAACTTAAATGTGCGAAGCATGTTATGTGCGAAACCTGGAGACGAAGAAGTCATATCTCTAATCAAACCTTTTATACGTTTTGATTTCGACCGGAAGAGGTGCATCTTTGACATCAAAATTCCAAGATTGAAAACGCTTAATCTAACTTTGCGCTAATCTTACTGACACTACACTAGGTCCATAAACGTCGAAAATTTTTTTCCCGACTTGCGTTGCATTTTTTTTTTTGTAATAATAATATTTTTTTAAAAATATTTCGAATTTTTTCATTTGATTTACTCTGTAGAAGAGAAACAAATGAAAGTAACTAGAGACAACATTTTACTATTTTTTTCCTTTTAAAAATGTTACCTTTTTAATAGCACCAAATAGCCAGTTCCATAGAGTACAGTCAAAGAAAATTTTATTGCAAATTTATACATACTAAATGCGATAAGACTTTTTTCCCGACCTAATATGTAGGTGCATACATATACGTACACATCTGTGTAAAATACGAATTAAAACGTTTTGTAAATAAATACAATAATATTACACCACTTCGAAATCAAAAACTATAATTTCCATTCTATAGTCAATATCACGCCATTCAAACTTGCAAAAAGAGATTATTATATGTACATACAATGACATTACAGGAGTTGAATGTGAAATAATTCAAATATCTGTTCGCTTTGTGGACGTTTCTCGTCAAAACATTAGGCTTTGTAACTAAGTAAAACCAAATTCTTGGAAGAAATAATTCATACTCGCAAAATAGTGCAAAATATGGATCTCTATAAAGTTCAACTAAAGAGTGTTGAGACTTTTAAGAACACAATAATATGACCAGAATTTTTGTTAAGAATTTTGACTAAGAAACACATTACAAGATTTAAAAAATGGATACACACTAATGCTTCAATGGTAAGTAGAAAGGAATAAGTTAAAATTAAAAATTAAAAAAAGACAAGTTTTAACGACATTCAAATTAAGAAATTACACTGATATTCTCTATTAATTTAAAAGACCAACCATAACTTTAGCTTTAATAAAGACTAATTTAAACGAGAGGTAACAGTCGAAATTTAATATAAATATATATTTTTAAAATCGTTCATTATTTGAGAAATATACATACATCATTAAACTTATCTTTCTTTTAAATATATATCATTAAACTTATATTCAATTTTAAGAAATATTACCAACCTTGTATAGAAAACAATTACTCATTTCTAGAAAAACCAACGATCAAGACGTGTCAGACAAAGTAGACGATCATTTTCCTATTAAAGTTTTGAATGAAGGTTGTGATAATGACTCAGCGGGTCAACCCATATATCGCAAATACAGCTACTCTTCGTGGAATTACCAATGACGAACTATAAATATAATGGATTACACGTTAGCGTCGTACTGTCTGCTCTTGGGTAAACAGAGTCAATGAGTCTACCATATAGTGTCGAGGAAAAACACACGCCACACTGAGGCATTTGTTGTGATAGTGAATGCGCTCACACAACGTCAATAAACACGAAAATAGATTCAAATACATTGTTACAATTGCTTTCCAATCTTCTTTTTCGTGTAGGCTGGCATTAGATGGTGCTAGTCCAGAACTCGGCAACTGATACCGCATTATCTGTTGAAATCATAAAGTCATCTCTTGAGTAGGTGATAGGGCACAAAAAACAAGATGTAATATGTGCCATTGTTTGTGTAGAACCCCCACACTCGTTCAAGGCGTTTGTGGTTGCGAAACCCCACTTTACCATACTCGTAGGGTTGAGTAGACCGTAAAAATCTCTTATGACTTCTGAGATGTAGAGAGAAGTAAAACGTGGGTCGAAAGGTGAAAAGATTCATCGTTATCAACCCCGGCGACACTCTCTTGTCAGTTCTACGGCGTGGTGCCGCTTTCGCATTGTTTAGCCAAAAAAGACTAAGAGATCGCCCTTCGGACGTTATTCCATGAATCTTCTGGAATACATGTAAAGGCCAATGATAATGATAATAATATACCCATATCATCGTGACAACAGCGTTAGATTAACTAAATATTGCCTGTATTTCTTGCCATGATAATTGATTATCCTCATTATGGCCATTTACCTATATTCCATAATTTTTTTCTTTACTTTTCTTTGATGGCAATTAGTTATAACTATTATGCCAGTGTCAAGTAAAATACAATAATATCCAATCGCTTGAAATGTAACAAGTCAGCTTATCACGTTACGTCTTGATAAAATGGTGGCTATTTTACCAAAACCTCCTATGGACGTTTTCAGTCAGCTTAAAAAGTTACGATACACGCATTTATTTCATATCACTTCATTTATGGCGTACAAATTAATTAAAAGAAGTATATTGTATAATACGCAACCACAATTAAACAATATAACTATATATAAAATTATGGAAATGAAATAAAAACACGTCACTGATGTAAGTTCGCGGGAAAAGTCCCCATGGTTCTTGACGTATGTAAATTTTGATGACGTCACTAGTGGGTTGAAACTTAGTATAGCCACATTTTTGTCATCAGTCGACATATGTTTATATATTAGTTTCGATATTGTTTGATTAAAAAAATCTTTAATCGAATACACATTAGTTTTTTTATTTATTCGCATTCCCACTGATCTATCAATGTTATGGGTTTTGTACTAGTTTTTAAAAATATATAACTAACGTTCATATAAGTGAGATAATATTGAAGCAGCAGCATATTGTTAGTAATTTATAAATGTATCTAAAACTCCGAGTATTTTAATAACAACTATCTCAAGGCACGCTTATCATTCCCTGTATGCAATTAAAAGATATGAATGGAACTCTGAACAAACGATTCCCAAACTTTTATGTTATACTGCCTTATCCATTTCTTCCTTACTGCATAAACTTTTGAATCAACCTTCATGGTTTAACAATTTGATATTTTTTTTAAATTCGATAATTGCATTTAGTAATTTGCGAATTATGACTATTTATCGGCTTAGATAAATCCTGGCGTGCTTGCATCTCGACAAACGTAACGTGGTACATCTCCAGGCTATATGGAGAGACGAATTGCGACGACAGAAACTGGATGCGTTGAGCCGAAGATCGGCCTAAGTGGCTATTAACTGTACTTACTTTTACCGCAAAAAAAAAACTTTAAAACAAGTTATCAATTCGATTCAAGTTCCATCACCACCACATAGAGGGTTGATAAGCCATTACCATGAGTTCATCAATAGCAGTTTCTGCCCCGAAGAGTAAACTATGGAACAATTTACATCCTGTAGTGTTCCTTAATAATTATGAAATTGGAGTATGCAAGAAACTAACTTATCTGCTCACGAGAAGTCGGCAACGCATGCATGCTTGTTTAATTGTGCTACTATAAAAGAAAAGCTTTAATATCATAAAACATCATTATCGATAACTTTGAGAACCTCCGGTCTATTAGAATGAACTTGAAGGGTTTGAATACTTCAAACACAGATATGACAGGCTTGAATGTCTTCACGGGAACCACACAGGAAGCTACCGAGAAAAATGTAATTATTGTATGAGATGTGATTATTGATGTAATTATTAGACAAGATAGCATATGGTCTATCTTTTTCAATCATTTAGCTCGAGGGTGATAGCGAGTAATAACTGTATAGGCTATGAAATACTATTTAATCCATTAAACTAAAGCTAAACAACTGGATGGCTAGTTTATTAACCGTATATATATCTCCGTTTATATTATTTGGATTTACAACTCTACACTTGAAACAGTGCGACGATTTTGATTACTTATTTTAATAACTCACCCATTGAATCTAGATTGGGTATTTTACCTTTTTGGCCTTAAACTCAAGATGTAATCTGATTTGTTAAATTAACCATGGCATTACCAATGGGATCCTACTCTAGTTATGAATCTACCTACCCAATTAGGTACTCCTCTCTTCTTATCCTAAGTGTCTCTGGGCAGTGGTGATTATATAACAGGCCACCATTAATGTATAGGATAGAATAGGCATCGACATAGACAGTCGGTGTCCAGTAAATTAAAAAAATAATAAAGAAAATATATTATAGCATCTAAATTACAAAAGAGCAATACTTTAAAAATGAAATGACATTTGTTAATTTTTTTATTTTATTTTATACTTATAATATTTATATATATATATATATATATATATATATATATATATATATATATATATATATATACATTGAAATTCAAATGACCGAATAAAGGCTTTATCCATTAAATAGCGAACTTTTTGAATTGAGTACCTTTATCGTGTTTCACAATTTGTCCGTAATATTTAAGACAGTCATCGACGCAAAAGTTAATATCGATATCAAACCAGGATGCACAAGTGGTTGAAAGAATAAGATACGGCCATGCAATTATTGCAATTAACTTTTAAACGACGTCAATAAGTAAGCTTGCTGCGTAATAATAATTGTTGTAATTATTAATTAAGTCGCTTTTAACGGTGTAACGTTTGTTCTTTTAATTGGTTGGAAATTTTTACTGACGGCGACTTATGTCACGCATGTTGCATAACCCTACATGTACAGTGCAAGTAGTAATGATACAGCTTGTAATTAAAAATAATTAACAACATTATATATACCTACCCGTGTACCTAGCAGGCGTTACGAACTTGATTAGACCAAAGATGTATCGTTTAGTGTTTAATATAGCATCCCCGTAAGAGTAATTCAATCTATCAACATAGATCAATACTGAGTGAAAGCCTTTTAATGACATCACACTACTACACGGTAGGTATTATATTGTTAGCTATTTCGTCGAAGTCGAAGATCGGGCTAGATGGCGCTTCTTGGGGTAATCAGTGGACTACCGCAGGCTGTTGATTGTATGTCGTTAATAAAGATAGTATGAATGAATGAATTAATTAATTAAATTCATTCATACTATCTAACGCCTGTGTTATCTACCAATTACATAATCAAAACTTCTTTATAAACGTAACATGGAATTAAATTTCACATAGGTATAAAGTATGTATTCACATAATTAAAAATATACATAGGTTGAGTCGACGTGGTTGTCACATAATTCGTAGAACCGACAACCGTTGGAATATAAAACAATCTTCTTTGTATCTTGGCAGATTTAGTGTGAAACGTCCCCTGGGTAGATGAAGCAACAATCTGCGCCGGGTTAATGACAGGACGGGAGAGACTTGACGCATGTAGCCGAAATTAATTGCCTTACGGAAAGTCTACATCCAGCAATGGTTTGTCGTCGGCTAATGATGATAATATTATTTTGTATATATAAAAATAAGGGCGACGAATTATGTTTAATATCTATCAGAAACTCGGTAGTTGTATATTTTAATTTACCTTTCTAAACAAAAAAAAATAATCGCACGTAAATTACGCTACGAATATCTGTTTAAAGGTTGCGATTCACAAATCAAGTCATATAATTGTATGTCGTATATATCTTCTGGTATCAATTTAATTTGTGTATAAAAGCAACCATAACAAAGAGAAACCTAATACGAATGTAAAGTTTTGATTAAAAATATTCTTAAAATTTTATATTTCTTTTTAACTCTATGTCAATGACGATTGTCAAACTATGTCCCTTTATGTCATAAGAAAATAAATGGCACCAAACTTCACGTTTCATAATTTCTGGTTTAAATAAATAACAAATGGAAATTCATCATCACATTCTCAACTCCCACGAGAATCAAAAATGAAGACGTAATAGATTAACTGCTCACAATGCGAAGTCTATAAGTTACCTCTTACTGGTCATTTTTTGCATTTCATGAATGAACGAACCTTTTGTGAATGAATGAACATTTATGAATGAACTATTGTACTTTTTTGCCACCTGTGCCTTCCAAGTTAAGGATCAGTTTTCGGACGATTAAAATTTGTATAGTCGAAATTTATTATTTATGGACTGTAGGCACTTTTTATGATTGGTCAATTTATAACCTGCTTGACTTTTTATAAAGAGCAACTGTATAAAAAGGAAACTAATCTCTAATAGCTATAATTTTTTAAAGACGTGCTATAATATCTGTGATTTTATTCTCTCTCTCGAATTCAAAGTTTTTTGAATAGCCTGGGTTAAAATTAGGCTTTAGAATCAACCAATTCTCTTCAATTATTTCCAAGATCAAACGAAATTTTTGTTGTAAATACTGGAATCATATTATTTTAAATAGAAATAATAAATTTATCAAATTATAAGATACAACTGTTTTTTTTTTACTTCCCACGACCAAATCGTCTATACAATTGACCGATAGTCCATTCAATGTTCAGCCTCGACCGCATCATTTTTAATGTACCGTCTTAAATTAAACGGTGCGAAAGAAATTGTTCAAAGCTTTATATTCTAGATACGAATATCATGATTCCCAGACAAAAAAAAATACTCAGAATCTTTTATAAATGATTACCTACTATTTTTTTACGTATAGGAGGGCAAACGAGCAAGCGTGTCACTTAATGGAAAGCAATCAACGCCGTCCATAGATATCCGCGACACCGCAGGAGTCACAGAAGCGTTGCCGGCCGAATGCAATGTTATTATGACTTTACGTGTTATTACTAATGAAGGCAATGTTATTAGACAAAACTTAAAAAAATCTCTAACAACAATAGTGTAACTATTTCTCATTTTGGGATAAATTACTGTATCCTTGCCATTTCCTATAGCAGTTCCGTTCGCTTTCATTAAATTCTTCTTCGCCTTCCAATATTCGCAACCTTAGCCATAACAATTATAAACCACATTAATTAAATAAATGTAAATTAACTTTAGGTATGTATGTAAGCATTGATGACTTTCATTTCAATTACATAAATATATAAGAAAATAGTTTATATAGCTACTAGGTTAAATAACACAGTGTAAAATTTGCAATACCCGTCTTATGACAACGAGCGGGCGAAGTAATGCGACTTATCTCATATATTATGTATGTATATGTTACAAATATTTCTCCGAATTTTATATGCAATAGATAGTCAACATGTTTAACTAAAAAAGTGTATATGCAAACGTAATAAAGTATTTTTTCTTTAATTGTTATACAAAATTACAACAATCTCTATTATTATATCTTTATTAATATATGCACCATTTCGCAAATAAAAATGATAGTCCTACACGCACCCTCATGAATAAAACTAGCTGGTGTATAAATTCAAATTTCCTCTCCTCTACACGCTCATTTCCATATCTCGGCCGCTCCCTCTATGCTTTATTATTAAAACTCAGTGTAAAAACTGTCGCCCGAGCTATTCGCTATCTGTGCTCGGAAATGGCATTATCGTTGGCGGCCCGAAGCGCACACGTCTCAACCAATAGGGCATTCTTATCAGAAAATGACTCATTTCAAATGACAGAGTGTTCTAAAGCGGCTACATATTAAAAACGTTAACAACATACAAAGATAGAAGATAGCAATTTTCACGTTAAGTATATCGCTTTGGAGTCTATTTTGCGTTGTATTTTCTAAGGGTGGTTATTACAGGTTACTTGAAAAGACTCGTAGCAAGAGGAAATTGGAATAAGAAAATTTGGGGTGTAAAATGAAAGATAGACGAGTGCTAATTTCCGGCTATTACTACGTCTCTTTCTTTCCCACACATTTATCGAGTGGAATGAGTTCGGGGTGTTGTCCGTCTTTTTCTAACGTATACAGTTTTATGTTTTAATATATCGAGCGATGGTTACGCGCTTTGTAACGTGAAAATATTTCAAATGTAATGTAATTTAAATGGGGGTTTCATTTAAATTACTATTCTCTATTCAGTTTAGAAGTTTTTAATAGTGCATGACTTAGGAATCCAACTGGTAGAAATTATAATTTAACAATGTCTTGAAACACATAAATTTTATAATTAATAATAATAATATAATTCCAAAAAATTATATGATTATAGAGAACTTAAGTTCTCATACCGGAATTGATAGAAGCTCTTCTTACTGTATATTTAATGCAAGAAAGATAAAATAAATTAATGCAATTAAAAGTAACACAAATGAAAAATATTGTCTTCGTTCCTAAATTTTCCAACATTATTTCCCCTGCCAGTTTGACCCACCGTTCTCTGTAACTAGATATCCAGGCTGTCCACTCACTATTAACGCTTCCTCGCTAAATGAAATCACTACCGCCCTAGTTCGCTTCACGAGTGACACTGCCTTTAATTGATGGCTAAACAATTTTCCATTAATAACACTCTTTAAACAGATATCAACATACAACTAACAAGGAGCTCAGTCTCTTCTCCTTTGTTGGTTTTATTTCGATATAACTAATATGCCAGTGGTATTAATATAATAAAATAATATTTACTATGGATTAAAATAATATTACATC
Source organism: Baronia brevicornis (assembly GCA_031353405.1). Classification (NCBI taxonomy): domain Eukaryota; kingdom Metazoa; phylum Arthropoda; class Insecta; order Lepidoptera; family Papilionidae; genus Baronia; species Baronia brevicornis. Next base: position 619,997 of record JASFAT010001918.1, read on the forward strand.
TTGAATTGTACTATGGACTTTTACAATCAACTTAAGTCAGGATACATACATTTATTTCATATCAGTTCACATGTACCTACGCCTCAATTGAAATACCATATACATATATAATAAAACGCCAAAAAAACACAACACCACTAATGTAAATTGGCTGTAAAAGTCGATCTTATTGTGTGACTATCGGTTTGATTGTCAGTATTAGTGGTGTACTAGAATTCAAATTTCGTTAGTTTTACCAAACTTTGTCACTACTTAAATTTCGGTCAAATTCAGTTAAACATATTTTTAGAACAAATTATTTTATATTTTGCTATATCTAGGAACATATTACCTTGAACGTGTTTTATATTCGAAAACAATTTTTATCAAATTAAAGTTCTTAAGCAGCAAAAAGCGTCGGTCGCGACTAATTCAAATCGATTTCCACTTAAGCAAACTGTGGTCGCAAGCGATCAGAATTTCAAATTGACCATCCGAAGCAGGTTGCCAGCACGGTGTAAACGGTAAAAGGTCTTTTTTCAATTCCAATATGCCATTTAAACAGAAAGCGCCAAAGAAATAGTAACACGTAGAGATGTTTGCGTATTACAATAGTATATCGATACTTTGAAAAAAACAATCATTTTTGTCGATGCTGACAAAAAAACACAATTCGTAAAATATAAAATGGGTATGCATCAATTACGTCGAATAATTTTAGTCGAATATTTAATGTTTGACAAAAACTTTCCAGAAAACTTATCTCAGGACCAAATTCTAAAAAAAAAGTAATTACTAATTATCTTAAACTTTATCCGGATATATCATATTTTAAAATAAACCATCGTGTTATTTGTATTACACGAATTTCATTACAGTAAATCGATATATCCGGAGTAAATGTATGAAAAGAAGAAAATATAGCCAACATCATACATTATTTGAGTTTACTAAGCTCGATAGGATAGTGCTATGTTACATAATTGTGAAAATACTTGAAAATTTACTTTTACTTGTGTTTGCTTATATCGAAACGTCTCTAGTTCCAGCTGAGTTAGGTTGGTCAGGTTGATGCTATCTTGGCAGTTGGCACACCTGATCGACGCTAATTGGACAATAAATCAATTCTTCCCGCTTCTTATTGGCGAATCGTGCCATTCCAATATTGAAAATTTGGCCGCGCGATATTGACATGATAAAAAACAATAGGGTGGTTATCTCTTTCTTTTGTGTTCATCTTTGGACCCCGGTTCTTATTAAAGTGAATCGTTTTATTTTTGTTTTGCGTCCAACCAATGTCTTATCGGTTAGACAATTTGTTTTTGAGAGCTTGTTATTGAATTATTAATATTAATATTTTATGTAGAAATCTGATTGTTATGACAGCTTAAATAAAGAATTAGGTAGAAATTGTCGATAGCTTACTTCGAAAAAATGAAATTTCAACTTTTTAATTTTTCTTGAACTAGCTTTTAAAACTTTCAGCCGTGATAAATTGTTAATAGATTAATATATGTATTCGTATATAATCTAGAAAACATTTTTAATTTAATAAACCGACCCGAACTTACAGGATTGGTTGGATAGAAATAACCTGCTACACTCAGATATCAAGCTTTGAAATGGTGTCTTTGAAAGCTTACTACCCTGTGACGGCGTTATGTAGAGGTGGGTAGGATATCTCATTAACCCAAAGTGATTGCTAGGAAAAATGTCCACCACATAACTACCCTTTAGAAAAAAATACCTGACCAAATATATATTGGTGCTTCTTGATACATTAATACACCTAAATGTGTTATAGAATGAATAACGTTCAATGCGGCGCGGTGCGGGGCGTCATCCATTATTAGAGTTATTAACAAAACGGAACGCGCGCAGCTAATCTGGGCGCTCAGAGCGTAATTAAATTCTGAGAACAAGCGACCTATTAAGGCTCACTGGGCACGAAACTTTCTATGTCTGATAAAACGCGACATTTTTTAAATAAATTATATAAAATAATCATATCTAAAAAATACAAATACAAAGACATATTTATATTTAATTCCACTAATTTATATCTTTTTAACAGACTATTTTGACCCATATTTCAGACAATTACAACAGGCATAAGAGCTAAAATCATTATCTGGCAGATGATAGCTTTTAATTCGTCAATGAGATTGTCCTTATCACAAATTGAATTTAAAAGAATCATACAAAATACAGATTAGACATATTTTTAAAACTGTCTCACAACTCAGTTTTTAGAATATTTAGATTTTTTTTGGATTTTAATAAAAATAAATACTGAAACTAATTTTTATTTATTAAATATGTTTTAATTGATTATTGAAATATGCGACGATAATCGTTCATTTTCTGTTCGCCTAAATCGAAACGGTAGCTCGACGTCCATTACGAAACGGAACGTGCATAATTATTTCGTTCCCGCCTTTTTTTTCTTATTCCCAGTTCGATTTTCGAAAGCTCGCGCTAATGCGGCGTCACTGCCCTTTGGCACGAAGTCTTGTAAACAATGTTCTCGTAAAATCCTATTCAATTATCGTTCGCTTTCACTTAATAAACTGATTACTTTGATGTGAATTCTTTTTAAGAAGCTTGATTTGGTACGAAGAAAATATACCTTTTTTTTATGTACAGCCTACAAAAATATTTTATTTCAGAATAAACATATTTACTTGAGACTGCCCAAATTCTGATTAACACTATCATACAATAAAAATATATTTTAACATATATCATAGTCATTTTTCTTAAACGTTATAAAGTTTGCCTACAATAGCCTGAATCTATTACTTATACTTTACCAAAATTATTTCTAAATCATATTAATTTACTCGTAATTGGTTGCACAATTATTTTTAAATACAAACCTGTAAAAATTTGTTTATCCCGGTGAACGATAGTAACTTTTTACTGAAATAATAAGACTCATACGCGAAAGTCAAAAAGACGGAACCACTGGAAAAGGCACTTATCAAAAGAAAACATTATTTTGAAATATTCAGTGTTTTCAATGGTCCACTGGATCCATTGAAGTGCTTGTTGATCAAAAGACTTTATGTATGCGAAAACGAAAAATAAATTAAAAAGTATGAGCTTGCTAAAGCGCCTGGTAAGATTGTAAAATAATACTTTTATTTGCATAAATCAATTCACCACTCAGAGATATATCTATACTAACAATATACGAAATAACTATGTAGTCAAGTTATTCTAGAATAAAAAGATATGAAAAAAAAAGTTGCAACTAACTTGATGATCAAGGCATTCTTTCAGAAATGGGTAAAGCCCAGCAGTGCGACATATAAGTGGATATAGAATGTAATAAATCTATAGACTATACAGAACTGTAAAAGGTAATTGTAAAAATAAACGACTGCACTAAGTAGACTTTGTTTGGTAGATATATACTTTTAAATGTTTATTTATTGTATTAATATATGCCTACTTTAGTATCACGAGTTTACATTTTCAATCTCTACCCACCGAGTCAAAAATAACTTTGTTTTCTCTTGCTTCAATGTATTCCTATATAACTCTTACACTAACTATATCTATGTAATCTTTTAGCAAGCCGCAACTTATTCGCGACGTCGTATATTCTGTACAGCTGCAACTTGAGTTATACAATCGCCCGTAACACCACAAAAAGCTGCCGTTTTTTCTATCCAAACAGACCACCAACGCATTCAAATGAGGCATATCATTAACCGTGTATAAACAATGTCGTAAAATGACAAGTAGCGTCGCTTGTCACATCCCTCGTATAATATTATTCGTGTAACGTTATCGCCGACTCTCATCAACCGTTCGTCGTACTGTTAACATGTATTTTGACAGATGACATAAGTTTGGCGCCGTATCGCCTCTCTGTCATCTCACGACGATGAAATACAATTCGGATGCAATAATAAGCCCCCGTCTTACGTTGTTGATAAAGAGGTTTGTGTAAATCAAAATAATGTTCTTGTTTCGACTTGAACAGACGTGTTGCTTGATTTTTGTTTTGCCTACTCAAATTTTCGGTCTTGATTGGCATTTTAAGTTTTATTAACCTTTTAATGAAATCTACATTATTTTTTTACAGCACATACTTATATGCCACCCTGTGGTATACAAGGCCTCATCTACGCTTCGTCGAAGACAGATTATCAGGGCACCAATATTTGGAATAAATACTTGTAGGCTATAAATATTATATATTTTCTTTAAAAAATATAAATTCAACTTGTAGATTATGTTGGATTAAAGTAGACTATTGACAGTCGTTATATCCGTATAAGACTCTCCTAACACCCGAAGCAATTATTGCTCTATATAAAAATAAATGAATTAATGGTTAATGGCACCAGATGGGCCTACCACAAAAGCCCGGCGGGCCGTAGGTTGAATATAGCTACCGTACACCTATTTCATTGTCAAGCTTCACATCTCATCCAGAGTTACTGTTTACCAAACATTTGTTAACATTTACTGTATTTATACACTAGTTCGCATTGAAAGTACATAAGTAAAAGAACACAATTTTGAGAAAAGGGGCATCACGATTCAAATTCGCCATACTCTCGTTTGAATCGTAATTGATTTTAAAGAAAACCCCACCAATTTTTGTTACTATAGTATCTTTTTTTAGTTTATTATAAAATCTTTAGTATAATAAACTATTTAAATAATAAATACATATACATATACTCACAAACATAATTTTACCATCAACACTTGATAGATTTTTGAACAAATAAATTAATGACAGTACTCTACCTGACAATATCAGAATTGGAGGAATTTTTACTCAACCATCGAAGCATGATGAATTCGATGCCTCAATTCGAATATTTAGAAATGACTTAACTACTGTACAAGTTTAAGGCTGTCCCAAAACCTTTTAATTTCTTATAAAGAACCAAGATCTTTTACCAATTTTTCTAACATGGTCACACAAGTATATAAACGATATAAAAATAATACTAATAAATAAAATAATGTTCCTAATGATGAAACTGTTCCTGGTTTACCCGAGATATCGTAGTGTATCATATGGTTTCTAAATGATTGACTCATTATCCACCTCCGATAACAACCCACATTAGTCTCGACCTCACTTGAGTCGGTCTTGGATGGTTATTAGTCCCGTTTTCAACGACTTCGGTGTAAAGGACTAGCTTTCTTCTTCAAATCGTCATCGTTGATGTACCATGTCTATTACTTACAGGTCTTCTGCGCCAGAAAACTATAAAGGTCTAAAGGTCCATTCAACTAAAGTCGTCCACACATGCAGAAACTTTCCTTCTGCGCTATAATTATATATTAAATACCCACAGAATTAATCATATAAATGTAAATTAACTCTTTGTTTTCTTCTTATATCCATAGGAACTCAATAAAAGGCAAAAAGACTCCAAAGTTGCTTTCTAACACTGGTTTATTTGATATGTGATCAGAGGAACATCATCCTGTGTCTATCAAACGATGTTTGTATTTTTTTTCTATAAATAGGTATGCATGTATTAATAACTTGAGACGACAATATACAAAAAAGTAAAAGCTACGCGCCTACAATAGACATGGTATCTTCAATTATCCATCATGGCTTACACGTTTGCCTCCGCCAACTATGTACATATACATATATAAAAGTAACATAAGTAGCAACCCTAAAAAACATGTTATTGCAGCGTGGGCGAGAACGCTCAGAATCCGTGCTCAGAATTCCCTTATGACAAATATGAATATTTGAAGCAGTGACATCTGTCAAAGCCTACGCTGCTTACAATTAATTTAATTAATAAATTCTTTGACTATACACAGAACATTATCATACATAAGTGTACATCATACAGTTATCTAAATCTAAACAAGTTAATAAAGCCAACAACAAAGAATTTATAAAATCGAAATTCACTTGTTAATTTACGTTAGATGTTGCTATTATTTCGATTACTAAGAAAATTTGTTGTCAATTTTATGCATTTATTATGTTATTTATAGATTAATGCAGTATTTTACGTCTCTTTGTGAAAGTACCAACCTCCTTCTTCTATACTTGTTAGTGAAACATAATCCTAGTATGTAATGAAAATGTGTATAAACAGATTTTATTAGTATTTTCACAATCCAAATAGCTAAATAAAATTATTACGTAATTATCGAATTTTAAAATTTTCGCTAAAATTCACCAAACTTTAGACATAAACTCAATGCATGGTTAACTCAATTTGAACCCTTTATTGTTTGAAACGTTCACAATAGGAAATTACGCTTTTCCTAAAATCACAAATTATTTTTATAGATAAAGTAATGGTAAACACTTCCTTTTTTTTCATGGATTGATAATCAATAAATTTATCTGATCTAACTGACTGATGAAATATAATAACAATACTAATATTTTTTGTATTCTTGGTACCAAAATAAAATTAAATATAAGTTCAACACTTATATTTTTAAATGATAGTCAACATAATGTTGGTAGCACTATTAAAAGTATCAAGTTGACTTTTTCCGCCAACTTACATTAATGACGTTGTGTTTCTATTTCATTTTCATAATCGGGTATTATTATCAGTTATTTAATCATGGTGGTGTATTATACAATATTATATATCGAATTAGGCATATTAGTAAAGTGATATGAAATAAATGCGTGTTTCATTACTTTTTAAGTTTATTGAAAGGTCTATAGAAGGTTTTTGTAGAATTACCACCATTTTATCAAGACGTAACGTGATAAATTAACTAGTTATATTTCAAGAGTTTTGATAGTATCGTATTTTACTTAACACTGGCATAATAGTTGTAACTAATTGCCATCAAAGAAAAGAAAAGAAAAAGTGTCAATTTTAGCTGTCAGTTTTGATACGATAAGCGTTAGTGGTTGTCGTTAAAATAAAAAAATACACACCAAAACAAATGATATTTAACAGGAACATATAATTTAAAAAACTACAACTTCAAATAATTAATTTCTATCTTGTGTATTAAATACAATGATGGACGAAGACGGTAAATTTGAAAATAACCTCTAACACAATATTATTGCTAATTTACTTTCTTCTTGTTATTAAATTGAAATCTTAATTTTAATTGCAGCACCCTCAGACAGTAGTTTACTGGTGATTATAGTTGATACAAACCCAAACCAACGCTTTATCACTGAGGACCCAAAAATTCTTACCGGATGCCTTGACGCTGTAATAGCTTTCGCTAATTCACATTTGATGCAAAAATCGAGAAACTTACTCGCTGTTATTGGTTGTCATTTTCATAAGAGGTAAGATTCTGACAAAAATATTTATTATTATTCATATAAATTCATTCATTATTTACCACATACTTGTATTTTTAAAATAAATTATATTGTTTTGAAAAGATGAAAATGTAGTATACACTAGCAAGAAGTTTATTATCTTCCAACAAGACATTTAATTGGTATGTAATTACATTCCAAGTTAAAATTGAGGTATAAAAAAAATAATGACTGAAGCTACTACCAGACAATCATAATAAAGAATATTTTTAAATAATTGCTTTTGTATTTTCAGTGAATATCTATATCCATCTCCAGGGAAGCCTTTAGATGTGAGACAAATAGATGGGCAGTATGAATTATTTACTCTAGTGGAGAAAACTATAAAGATGAGGTATGCTTGAAATTGTTTTTATTTTATGTACATAAATATTGATTTTGATAATGGATTAAATCTGTTTTGAATCCTACTCTTTAATTAACACAGTTATATTACATGAACAGATAGAAATACTTTTCCTGATTTGTTGTGCATAATTGTTTCTATATAAATTGAGAACAAAGGAAAAACTTATACAATTTTGTTATCACACAACTGTTATAAAATCTTTTTTTCTCTTCTAGTGTTAATTTTTCGATTGCATAAATTTTTGACTTCATATTTTTCATTTACAGATTGGTCAATTTAATTAAAAGCCAACCGCAAGAAGAAAAACCTGGAGAATCTCTACTTGCTGGGGCCTTAGCTATGGCTCTGTGCTTTATTGCTAGGGTAAAATATTTCATTGTTTTATAAGCAATTACTTGTATTTAAATATGTCCTGAACATTCTATTAACTCAACTGTCTTCTGTAAGGAAAGTAATGCAAGCAAGGTAGTTGTTGGCTCTCTGTCTGAATAAGAAATTTCCACAGAGTAATACCTGACTCCATTCATCATTTTAAGCTGTTATTTCTATATTACAGATGCGTCGCCAAGCAGCCCCCGGTCTGCGAATGAGCAGTCGCATCCTTATTGTAACTGGCAGTACCGATACTGCTGCACAGTACATCAATTATATGAATGTATTCTTTACAGCGCAGGTACATACTTTTTACACATTCTCTTAATAACTTGTTTACAGGCACAAACCACATGAATATGTTTTGAGACAAGTTTTATTTAAAACTTTATGGACAATATTTTCCTATTATTTGTGTATTTCTAAATATTATGATTTTCATACATATATGTTGCTTTTACATATGTGAATGATTTTTTATCAAACCAGTAGTATCATTAAAATAAAGCTACCCCAATCTTTTTAGTTTTGGTATGTAGGCAGAAAACACAAGTGAATGAGGAGCAGTATTTACCTGGTGTAAACCTAGATAATAATATTAGTTATACACAATCTATATGCTAAGTGTAAAACTAGTACAAAACTCCTTATTTGTGAGAGAAGCTAATGTCGAACAGTGGACTATTATAACTGTTTTAATGAAATATTATTAAAGAAAAAAGTGACATTGACCCCCATTGGTGCTAGACCTACTCCATACAAAAAAGCTCTTTAATAGGTTGTCGTTCAGAGCATTTCATGTTATGACTAAAAATTCATATATTATCACACAATATTTCATTACATCATCAATCCATAAACAATAAATTTGTGTAGAGTAGGTAGGTCCATTTATGGTAGCATCATGTACTATATAGTACACATGCCATGGGGTGTGCTAATAACTAAAATATAAAGGTTTCACCTCCATCAGATAATGATATCAGACAGTTAATAGTTTTTTTTTTTTTTGTAGAAACAGCAAGTGCTAATAGATGTGTGTTCACTGGATAAGCATCTAAGTCTCCTACAACAAGGCTGTGATATCACTGGAGGACTTTACCTAAAAGTACCATCGCTTGAAGGGCTGCTTCAGTATTTACTGGTACATGTAGCAAAATATATAAACCATTGATGTCTTCCATACAGACCGCTGTACACTCATATACACAATCGCTATTATGTGCAATCAGAAAGTGGCTTGTGACAAGGTTCTCCGACGAGTGAATAAAAACGCATTCTTTTGGAAACCATTAAAGATAGAATAGTTGCACTTCATGAGACATGACAGCTACAAATTGTTCCAACTAATCATGATCAGGAAAAGTCGAGCTCAAAAGACGGGTTGGCTAGAGTAGGTAGTAGTAGTAGACTTGGTTGCGTAATATCAGTTAGTGGACAGAGATATGCTTCCAACCTGCTTTGGTTTACGAGTGTTAAAGATAACTGTGGTGAATTGGCTGCCAACCTTTGCTAGTTAGAGTGTCTTCTTAAAAAAGGCTGGGCATCGGGATTGAAATTTCCGACTTCAATACCAAGAGTTCTTAATTTAAATCCTGGTAGAAACTGAATTTGGAAGACAAAAATTAAGTTTATGTGTCAATGGCAATATAAAAATATTGCAACTGATTTCTCCTTTGGTCATATTAAAAACATATTTTTTGAAGGAGTAATTGAAAAGACAGAGTTTTTTGTCAAAGTCATCTGTTTTTACACCCATATTTAAATATGTTTGGAATTTCTCAGAGACAATCTCAGTAGCCGAATTTGCTTGGACACCATCATTTTCGTGCTGGAAAACTTATACAAAAGGATTAGAGGTTTCGAATACTTAAATGATTTTGTTATCAGTGGGTGTTCCTTCCGGAGGCGTCGGAACGTAAAGAGCTGGTGTTGCCTGGACGTGGAAAGGTTGACTATCGCGCTGCTTGCTTCTGTCACAGAGAGCTGCTGACGATTGGATATGTCTGCTCCGTTTGTTTAAGTGGTGAGTTGCTCTTATTCTTCATTCATTAAAGGGGCCATCCACAAATTACGTTTCATGAGTTTTGGAAGCCTGTGTTCCAAAAACATGCTTTGTCACACAAGGAGTTTTAAGTTTCGAATTTTAGAGCTTTAAAATTATGCATGTGGTGCCATAAAGGTTAAGATTCATCCCTCTCTTGACACTAGATGTCACACATTGTCGACCCCGTCCCTTTACGTATGACGTAATTTATGGATGGGCTATAAACTCCCTTTTCACATACTTCACATATGTATATTTAATTTGTTTTTATGGAGAATATAGGCAAAAAAGGAAGGTGATCACCTGATGGTAAGTAACCAGTACTGCTTATATTACTAATGCTTTATATAAGGGCAGTGTTGAAGAGCAGATCGCTTCTTAGCAAACATAATATGAAATGCCCTTTTGGCCTGGTCAGGAGAATGGATGCTCTATGGCTACTGGCCATCTATGGTATAATTTTTTTTTATTGTATAAAAGGGCAAACGAGCAAGCATATCGCCCGAAGGAAAGCAATCCAGGCCGCCCATAGATATCCGCAACACTATAAGATTCTTATTGCTAAGGTAGACAAAGAATGTGAGTAGATTAAATGTCACATTTATTTTTAAATTTTATTTATTTCCAAAATTTTTAATATTAAATAATTGCACCAGTAAATGTTATATTTCGTACTTAAAATATATTTTTCATTTGTTTCAGTTTTCTGCAAATTCAGTCCAATATGTACAACTTGCCAGTAAGTGTCTTATTGTATACAAGTTTAGATATTTATTTCTCATTTCCTAGAGCATGCCACCTAGTCGTTTCTTAAACCTGATAAATTTACATTCTCCTAACCACTCTACATTTGCCAACACACAACTTCGCATATTTTTCAATCGATCATAATTATGTTCAACACATTTCTTTCTTTTTTAGCACTGTTTTCAAAATTGGTGGTCCACTGGCGATAAAACCGAAGAAAAAGAAGATGAAAGTCTAAAGTTATTAATATTTGTATCGTTTAATTATTTAATGTAAATATTATTATAAGTGTATTGAAACAAAACTTACACCTTTGTAGTTTTATTTAATGTTTTTAAAATATCAACCTTTAAGATCCTGCATCTACTGAAATGACAGCGGTTGAGTGGCGATCCAGTATGGTGCGTTTTTCTAGAAACTACTTTCAACGCACCACCACCCTGAGAAACCAGCGATGTTGGCGAACCGATACGACATTGGTCCCTTCAAAAAACAAACCTACACTTTTCTTAAGAGGTGGCAACGCTTCTGCAATGCCTGTAGCTCTACGGAAGTCTATGGGCGGCGTTGATTGCTTTCCATCAGATGACAAGCCTGCTCGTTTCCCTTGCTATCCCATAAAAAAGCGGAACTAGAGATCCTCCGGCATTCCTAAATGAAGGCGCATTTTTTTTTCTACAGACCATATATCACCCACTGCCGAGCATGGGCCTCCGCATTTCTGGCGAAATAGACAGATGACCGAAGATGTAGACAAAAGAAGATGGCGAAATAGAATGATGATGATGTAAATCGCCACACTCGTCCTAAACGGATTGGTAGTGTGATATATAACCATACATATTTATCTCGATTTAAAAATAGAAGTCGCGACCATTAATTCCGAAGGCTGGTTAATCGAAATCACATCGCAGCCGTGTTTCCATGGCTTTAAACAATTTTGTTTTCATGGTTTTTTATATATGGTATGATGTTATACAGGGTAATTAAGCATTTATTACTTTAAAGCACAATCATTATGAGCTGATTTGATATGGTTATCGAACGTTCTAGTAATACTTAGACATTGCTAGTTCCCATGTTTAAATAAAAAAAAAACCAAAGGAGACCAATACCTTATCGAATTTTTACACTAGCATTGATTGATCTATCTTCTACAAAATACATTTTTCATTGTAATATTCTATAATTATTCATTTTCTAGAGAACAGGAATTATAAAGTAGATTAAACTTAAACACGTACGAAAATAACTGTCAGTCTTTTATTTCCTTAATAATTATAAGTTTAATATAAATTCTGAATTTGTATAAAAACATTGGTTATTTATTTAATAAAATTCAATGTATCTTATATAAATTTATTACATATTGCAACTGTTTTGAACCATGATATAAATCAATATTGTATTGTAGCAATATGAAAGTTTTACTGGCGATTAAATTGAAAAATTACACTTAAAAAGACTAAACAATATATAAGACACACTTATTATTCACCTAAGTAGCGATCCTTATATAACTCAGTGACTTGGTCACACTATCTACTGATTTAACATTAAATACCTCCCATAAAACCCATTTCTTACGATCTATTGAGAAAATTAAGTAACATCAAAATAATAATCTTAATACTACACGTTGTAAACAATACAAGAAAGCACTCATAATTCCTCAAATAAATTAAGGATATAGAAGTCTCAAAACCATTGCAATTAATAACCTACAATTTCACGCCTATATATTTTAATTATAATTAATTGTCATTAATACTATACTTCAGAGCCTGAAGACGTCTTCGATCAATGCGTCGTGTCAGAACTTTACGTTGACAAAACGTGGAAACCGAAAATTCATCTCAATGCTTTTTATATTCTTCAAAGCCCAAACAATTCTTTAACCACTGCATCTCAGCTGTACTTTTCTTACGATGTTCAAACATAAACAATGACAGTTTTCTTCTTCACGAGCTCAAAGTCGCTCTGAGACCTACGTATATTACTGAAGAAATCCCCTGGAAAACCAAAGTTACCGACATAGTTCTGCGAGTTAGCAAATTAGAATTGAGTCCGCGTGTTGGTAATCGTAGTTTGGGATGCCGCCCGGTGGATATGTGAAGCCAAAGATTGTGTTAGGTACGCCCTGGGAGAGGCCTATGTCCAGCGATTGGCTATCCCGGACTCATAGTAATAAAAGTAGGATAATATCGAAAGATTTTACATAGTAGTTAAACTCGGTTTTGGCAACCACGGTTGCTAAGAAGAGTAGGTGTTTTATCCGATATGAAAGAAAGTTGACGTTAAAAATTAATGTCAAATCTATTATAACCTAATTAACACAGTGGCGAAGTTACCACCTTCGAAATCAAGGGTACGTTTCCTGAATCGTAATAAATATATGTATGGCCTACAGCTATTTATTCCGCATCAAAATCCCCAACAATCGGCCTTGAACAGGCATTAAGTTCGACGTCAAGGAATGGATATGTCCGCACCCAGCAATGGGACATATATGGGCTGTAAAAATATGAGGAAACGACTGTTTGACTGGTTAATGATGATTCATCATAATTAACCACGGCCGAACTGAATACAGAGATATGTACACGTAAACAAGATACGAGAATCGATGCAAGCACTGGCGAATTTTTGAGAAAATTATCTACAGAGAATATCAACACACAGAATATCATTTTAAATACATGAGCACGTTACTTTTTAAATACATACATATCTCATCGGTACTCGCCAACTCAGAGTTTGGCTTTATATTTAATCAGCTTAATTATCAGAAGTAAGTCCTTATAAATAAATTTTACAGGAACTACGAAAAATTGTTTTCTTTCACAGTTTGAGAAATTTTTATAAAACCACTATCACTTGAGGTTCAACAAGAGGTATTTTCTGATGTATCAAGAGTGATAAAAAACGTTTTTTTTTTTTTGAAGTTACGAATTCTGATAAGTAAGCTGACAAACCACTTAAATAATATTATAGTACAGAAACAATTCAATCGTGCTACGTTTTTTCGATGATTTTAAATGCAATGTCAATTTCCTCTTCGGGAGTTTTTTCATCAACGCTGTGCCTCCGAGGCTTGTCTATCGCCACTTCAGACGCTGTAACTACTTCGTTGTTGGAACTGTTGACGTGATACTCCACAGACTTCGGCTTATCACCATACTGGAGATTCTGGACAATAAAATGGGTTATATTAATAGTCCAGAAAATGGTAGACATTACTGAGATAATTACATGTTAAATCATTCAACATGTTTTAAAAAAAACTTTAGACGTTTATTTATAAAACAAATATTATAAATAATATTATAATTAATATTATAAATAAAACAAACAATCTTAAATATACTTTTTAACAATTCATACATGTTCCACAAAAACACGGGGCTCCCCATTTCAGGAGGAACGGACAATAACCCACCACACATGTCCAACGCGAATTGACGGGGTGAACGACTCGGAATAAATATCGGTAGACCATACATACATATATTTATCCTGATGCAGGGATCGAACCCGCAATCAGTGACTCCGTAGGTAGCAGCCTGCTAAATAATAATCTTATTTGCTATGGCATACCCAAAATTAAGTAAGTATCTAAATTAAGTAGATTTTTTATAGTTCAATTATGTATTTTGTTCATAAAGACATGTTTAAATTGGATTTGTTAATTTTTGTCGTTTTTACAGGTAAGTAATTGTCTTATATATTTAAATAAAATTAAATTATTGAATCAATATGTATATTTAATAATTATGTCTTTAGATGAGACAATCTGCTTGAAAAGCGTGAGGATTATGGCAACAACCCTCATTTATATGGAAGACCAATGTCCAGCAGTGGAATGTTAAGACAGAATTGATGACGATAAACTATATAGATTAGATACATAATCCTAAATGCAAATTTACAATCGACAGAAATAAGCATGCACTTGGTGGTCTAATTGCATCCGCATTGTTTACGTGACTACAATCAGGTAAGCACAACACAATATGCCGCTGTATTTGTGATAGGGAACCATCCATAAATTACGTCACACGTTTAGGGGAGGTCAACAAAATGTGAAATCGTGCGTAAAATATTATCGACTCATCAGTGTATAATCATAGGGTTTTAGTTATTTGTATCGTGGCGGTCGCGCGATTTAACTCTCGCTATACTTACGATGTCGCGCGTCGAATGCTTTTGAAATTGCAAAATATGTGACAATGATGGAGGGGGGGGGGGGGTGCATAATTTATGGATGGGCCAAGTGTGTAATTGTAGAGAAGTGCACAAAATTAAGTATCTAATAACGATGAAATTTATCGAAAATTTAGGCTTCGTAGTAAGAAAAATATGAGTAATATCGACGACATCTTTATAGTATAGAAAGGTTTTTTTACTTGTCGCAATAAGTACATTTGAGCAATTTTAATGTACCTAATAAAAAATATTTCCAAAACAATTTGATAAATATTGTCATTTGCAGATAAACAAAAAGCATAATTATGTTTTTATAGTATTAAATTGATTGCATCTGTTGTTATCGAATGATGTCAGAAGATAACTCTGACGTGGATGTGTTATAATGATTTGCAGAACATCGTTAATCCGTTAATCCGTTAATTGATGAAGTTAACCTATTACTTTACGATGTGACTTTTAAGTTAAAGTAAAAAAATATAAACGGTTTTCCTAACCTCTCAGTCCGTTAAATTAATTATTGGCGTGATTTTGTTTGAGGTAGATGATTTTTCAGAATAAAGGATATATATTTTTTTCATAATAAAGAATAAAGATTTTATTGAAACTATCTCAGTCTGAATATCTGAATAAATCAGTTTAAAAAAGCGTTTATTAAATCTAACACTGCTGCACTGCAGTTGGCGTCTTTTTTCTGCAGGAAAAGGAAATCGATCATCGATGTAGCATGACAATTTTAATATTCTTTCTTTTATCTAAGAAATTTTAATGCTTTTTAATCATTATCTATTACATATAGGTCAGGTTCAACTTTAAATTTATATAATACATTTTTGAAATATTAACGTTTTGACGATTATCAAGATTAAGTTTTGTATTTACTTTGCCTATCACTATAATATGTCAAATGTAGTTTTTTTTAAACAAATGGGCAAGTGGGTTGCCAGATTGTTAGTAATCATGGCCGCCCATATAAACATCTGCAATACTAATGACAAGAGCGAAAAAGCTATACTACTACTCAGATATCGGTTTACTACAATTGCGTGGTACTTTCCAGGATTATTTATTTATGATACAGACAAACATATGATTATTTTGGCCATAAGTAAGATATCCTCTACTTTGTTTCTACTTTGTGACGTGATTCTTTCCGATTCTTATCCAACTTCTATTAACTATTTATTCGCTTATAAATCTTTTATACTTACAGTTTAGTAATATGTGTATTTATTTTTATTATTGACGTCAAAAATAAGGTTTATATGGCAATAACTTATCAACATGAGGAAGTTGGAATTAAGATAAGGCATTGTGGATATGCAATGTTTATATCAAAATGGAAAATAATAATTCTGTTCAATTGTTATAGCTTCTTTTATTAATATACATAATTATGCCATTTTTAAAAAGAAACATTCACCGATAAAAAATGTATACGTATGGAGCACTAATAAATTAATGTGTCCGTTTTTTGAGTTCTAAAAAGTATTTGAGTGAATATTTTACTCACTTAATTATGAGCACAGTATTTGTTATATTTTGTGAGATCCTTGTCCATATACATATATAAAATGAAGAAAACTGCTTACCTCACCGTAGAGGTCCATAGAAATTGAGTGCCTTTTCCGGTTGCTCTGTTTCATACGCCCAGACCTTGATATGGAAAGCTTCCTTCTTCCGCCGAGTGGGGGCGTAAAGTCGTTGGAAGTTTCATCGTTTTCTGCTACATATTGGGAACTTTTTCGCCTGTCCGGCGTCGTTTGGAAGAGAGATTTTATGAACTTGGCCATTGTTAATTGGCAAAATGTTATATCGATATGTCATTGGCTATTTCATGATCATGTTTGTATTCCCTAAAAATAATCAATAATTCTATAATGATTTTATAGTAGCCAATTGGAGTACGGCAATATCTGACAAATCCTAAAAGTATCAGCTGCCAAAAATTCTTCATCATCAATCATCACAGCGGTAACAGTTCAGTGCTGGACATTGCCCTACTGCAATTGCCATAGCGTGTAAAAAAAATATCTTTAAAATATTATAACCTTTCCAAAACAATCCAAACTGCAATTCCAAGAATCCTAAAAAACTCACCAGAAATTCTAAATAGATACTTACTTCTTCCATTTTGCTTTTGAACATAACGTATATTTCTATTTACCAGAAAATAATTTTATTATTACTTCTTAAGTAGTTAAATTATTTATATTATTAACTGAGTATTTATTTGTTAAGGAAGCAGCAATGGCGCGATTGGTGTGGATTGTGCTTAAAGTCTGAGGTCATGGGTTCGATTCTTCCATTGGATTATTAATGTAAACCATATTTTTTGAGCACAACCACTAGTAGGTAACTTAATTTTAATGGTTAATAATTATATTAGTATCAATTGCTAGTATATTATTACTACAGCTACTATTATAAATAAAAGAATTTAAAAAAAACTTTACCGTTAAACTTTCATCGTAATTAGTGTAGGTACACATAAAAAATAATGTAAATATAAAAAATTATGTTTAATATTATTTTCACTAAATATCATGATTTTTATTATTTTTATTGTATTTAATACGTCATTGACATGTCTATAGCATTGTCTATGGCAGTGGTTTCAATCGCTATTACAGAGAATACTGTTGTTGGATATCATTGATAATTGTAGTCAATAGAACACTTCACATGATACAAATTCAATCGCGAGTCAGTAAATAGCACTCTTACCTGGGACAGTATTTTCTTCCTCAACTCAGATAAGCATGTTTGAACTGCAGCCTTTTTGCACTTGATAACGCTATGGAAATAACACCGAACGCACACTGTAATCGCATGTATCGCTCGATTACTATTTACCGTATTCACAATTGATAAGATACTCAAACGATATGCATTATCGCTGATATATTTTTTTTATGATAATAAATTAGATTATCATTACAAAGTTTAATGATTATTGTTATTTGCGCCATTTGATTTGACGATATCGCAACTTTTCCTTAGCGGCGCCCGTCTAATTGATAACAGATACGCGCTGCTTATATTTCTGACTACATACGATGTTGCAGTTTTCGAGAAACTAACCTATAACATTTTGAAAGTGGCAATTCATCTGTAGTTGCAAATTTCTATTAAACGATGACATGCTAGTTCATTTTCTTTAAAAGACATACATACCTACAAGATTTTATTTGAATCAATAATTTCAAACTGTAACAGTCTAAAATATGTATAAAATTATTATGCGTATAAATGTTAGAATAGAAACTATAACAAAGCAGGTAACCGACCATGCAGGTCGCCTGATTGTCAATGATTAAGATCATTTACAAACGCCAAAAGCATCGCAAATGCTTTGCCAGCAATAACGTAAGTATAATAAAGAAAATATGTAACTATACGCACAACCTCAATTCATTTTATCCTATTTTCTATATAAAATTATTTGTTTATGGCAACTATCAGTAATTCTGCCAGTGTCAAGTCATTAATGGGAGTTACCATATTTATTTTTAGCAACTCATAAATACGTCAATAATGGACAGTCAAACTAACTATGCTAAGATTTAAGAATACATATAAGAAAAATAAGTTCGACTGTCAATCTTTGTAGTGGATTTCCGCAAAGTAACGCCTGACTCCATCAATTATCCCTAACACGTCAATGTCCGCTGTATCTATTCCATTTCAACTTTTGACAGTCAGTACAGCCGGAACGGTAAAATGAGACAAACTTATTTATCTGAAGGCAACGAAAAAACCTAAAACAATTCTGCAATGCCTATGGTTTTGCATGTCTATGGGCAGCGTTGATATTTTTCATTGGGCGACTTTGCTCGCTTACCTTCCTTTCCGATAAAAATAACGCTATATCGTTATTAAGTGGACACCCACTTTAACGGCCCGTTCGCGAATCTCCCCGCGTTTTATTATTAGGCGTAATCACTTTTACACAAATAAAAGTAAATCCGATTCAAGATCCAATATGTAAGTGATTTAATAAATTTTAAAACTAAATTTCCGCTTGTTAAAAAAACGATTAAATTAATTCATAATAAAGTAATCCTTAGGTTAAACTATTTGATAAAGATTTTAAATGTGAGTATAATCAATACCGTATATCTAGTATATGAAAATAAAATTGTTGGTAATTTGATAGACATACTATAATTGAGTTAATGTGAACAACTAATATGAAATAATCTCTCCGTTAACCTTCGAACGAGATGTTCTCTCCTTGTTGTTTGTGTGAAACGATATGAAAAAGAAAGAGTTTTTCTAGGTCATCTAGATAACCTTACAAAATTAAGGGTAGTAAAATGTAAAAAAAGAAACGATTATATAGAAATATGTATAATTCGACATTAACTACACAAAAGTTGATAATAAAGGCCTTTTTATTCATAACCTACTTGCTTGCGGCAGGCGTACAAGGCTGGCTCTTGATTTATGATTGGAGTTTAAAAAGTATATTACAAGCAATTAAATAAACGTCAGTAAAAATCATTTAAACTCATTTAAAATTTTCCGTTTTCACTCAATACTCACGAGCGTTGACTATATAACAAGTAATTTACATAAGAACAAACACAAAATAACTGTAAACACATTTATACAAATGATTACATTTTTGTAGAAGGTAACTTAGTAGAAAATGATAAAATTTTTAAATTTGAATATAAAATATAATAAAGGCTAATGCGTAATTTCTCAGATAAAAAGTACACATATATACACAAGTATAAAATATTAGAAATGCGTGTATTCTACAATAAACACTGGTCTGTTATAAACACTGGCAACATAATATCAGCGTCTCCCAATAATGAATTATATACGCATTGATATAATTATAATATAACCGACGAAATTAACGAAAGGAAATAAAAGTGATATTTTTACGAAACATTTTGTCAGTATTGCTTTATAGCTTAAAAAGCTACATAAAGTAAATATATTTGTCAACGTCGAAAGCCTTTAAATAATTACTATTTATTTAAATAGTAATTTACGTGTAAAATAAATTAAATTTAATTAGGCAACGTTAAGATTAATTACCTAACAACTCAGAATAATTGTTTCTACCGTTTTTTGGAAACTAATATTTTTATGCTATTTGGATATAAATATTAACAAATTACATCAATATTTTGCATCTCGAATCCAATTATAAAGCAGTTTGTTTTCGGTAAGAACAAATCAGATTAGATTATATTTAAAGCAACATTCATTTAGCTTATGTAATTATTTCATATTATTAATTTTTAATGCTGACGAAATAAAAACGTACAAAAAAGGTACCAAAAACTAACAAATAGAGATAGGAAATGCACAGTATAAAAAAATTTCACATATATTATTATATTCGTAGTAAATTGTCTTTGTTTATTGTAAAGTTAGAGTTGTGTATTGTTAGTTGAGAGCTACGTATAGACTACCCAAGCGCCTCATCGTACAGGCCTCTAATAATTATATAGCAAATAATGTGTTAAATTGAAAATAAAAGTAGCTGTTATATAAATAGCACGGTAGCGATTTAACGTAACGTTATTTGAGGCATTTACAAATTAACAGCAACGCCGCTAGTTTTGGTTCTTCATGAGTATCTTATATTGTTATAAACAGTTGTTTTTCGTTTTATTTTATTTTTTGAGTTCTGAATTAATCTTTATTGAAAATCTGAAAAATCTTTGTTGAAAATATAACTATGATAAATAAATAATTAAAATAAAAAAAAAATAACTATGATAAAGGTTTAATAACAGCAACTTGTCATGGAGTGTTATTGCTAATAATGTAGAAGAAGCTGCTGAACATGTTTCAATAAACGCACGATATGCATACGCATACGCATAACATTTTGACAGTTCAATAAAAAATTATATAAGTTTGCTGAAATATTTAAAACCCATAATAAAAAAAATCCAGTTATATTGACCAATTTCTTAATACCTTCGTTTTATAATCGTTTGAGTGTCAAAATGTTTTACAGAGAACTGATTTCACATTTTCCAACACCAAAAACAACATTTTGTAACGACGTAAAATTTTATCTACACTAAAGATAAAATCATATCTACCTACAAACTTACTAGAATTAATCTTATAATCTGAAATTTATAAGATGGAAAAGAAAAAATCATTTTGATACATCCCTTTATTCATCGACGGAATCGTAAAATTATTTTCTAATAAACTTCATAAGTCCGAACACTTAGATGTGTGATAAAAGATTAAAGCTTCACCGGGACATTCTTTCCGTATAAAAATTATATACACATAAGATAGAGACTTTCTTCAACAAGGTTGAAACATAAATGCCGTTCAAAAATACACCTTACTGTGTATCTCCGAAATATGGTACGTTAATAAAAATAAAAATGTTTATACAATAATTGAATTGTAAAAATTATCTGTTATTTCAAAACCCTAGAATTTGTTTGTATATGTATATTAAAAATAAGAACAGCTGCGAAAAAAACTGATATTTATATTTGTCTATAAACAACGTATTATGATACAAGTAGTAATAAAATTGTTTTGATTTTTAAAAATTTACTATTTAAATCTAAATAAAATATGATTAGAATGATATACGAATTTTCTAATAGCACGTTTTTTTCTAAAACAAGATTATAAAGGTTTATATTCCTTTCGATTACATGAAATTCTAAATCTATCTATTCGTTATAACAATCGATATGAGCCACACGTAATTGCTAATATTTAAAATGGATATCCGATTAATTTAATCGTAATTGAATTTGCTTTGAATTTTAATTGAATACCAACGTTAAAATCGCTTCGTATACAGGCAATTTTAACACTAGCTATTATATATACATATAGATTTCTGATTACAATATTTAACACATATATCACATTAATCCGTGTTAATAAGTACCACAATCGCTTCTCGTGTCTATGAAATACATTCGTAATAGTATCGATTTTTCATATGTCACAAATTACATGAACTGTTCAATATCTTCGCCACTACTTCCGACTATATCAGTATTAGTGGAGGCATTCACACTCCTTTGCATTCTCTGCTCTGTCAAATTATCGTCGTTGTAGTCGAGTATTTTACGGTTTGAATGCCTTATATACAGCATTTGTTTGTAGTAGATTTTCAGAGCGCCTTTTATTGTTACATAGGTAAGACCGCCGAGGATGGTTCTGTGAAGGTTGTTTTGTATGGATCGGAAAAATATCTTGCCAATTATGGTGGATATTGTTGGCAGAAGTAAAGCTGAACAAAATATCCTCGTGGGCGACAGGTGGGTGCTCGCACTTGAGTTTGTGTTCGACTGCCCCGTAACTACCGGTGATCGGTCTCCTTCCACACTGGAAAATAAACTTTTTTTATTTTAATCAGCAGCAAAGATAAATTAACACGCCATGCTCATTGTACTGGGCCAATATTTAGGTTTCACTATAAAATTTACTCTTGCGCTGTTTCAAACATTGATTTATTCATTCTAAATTTTTCTATTAAGCGTCTTGAAACTATTTTATACATCGCGATACAAAGAAATATGTAAACACAGTTGCGGTGTCTATAGGTACATTACAGATACACAGATAATTAAACATAATAACAACTGCAACACTCATGCCTTTAAAGAATTAACGGCCCACCCACGACACCAACACTCACATCCAGCCCGGCTCTAGCCGAGCACGTAGAGTAGGGAACACGTCTACACCGGCCGCTTACACGAGATTCTCTCACGTACCCGGTCGGTTCTCACCCCCTAGACCTTAGGGCCTAGGGGACTAATAGGGATTATAGTTACTCCAGTCCAATCCTCCCTTACACGTTTAACTTACGTGTCAATGATATCAAATGTATGTGTTAATATAGACATACTTCCCCGGATCTCCAAATAAATCCCGGAAAAGTATAAATTTCAAACTATATTAACGATAACATTTAACTCGATTCAAATTAATAAAAAAACTCATTTTAATATAGACTTTAAATAAAAATAAATTTTATAAGGTTTTTACTATTACTATCTCTAAATATTGTATCAAATGATATATCACCTAAATCGTAAGTAGAATGGAATTGAATAGAATAATTTATTTGCAAATAGGGCAATTTTCATAATATCTAATTCCCGGATATCTATATTTTTTTTATTATTGATTTATACAAAAAAGGCATGTCCACGTTATGACAGCATAATGCAAGTACGTAAAATGAATGTACCTACTCCGATCACTGGTGATCACCGATGCTAATAGACATTCGAAACGCTGGAGACGTCACAAATGCGTGGCCGGCTTTTCGTGGACACATACGCTTGTCTCTTGTATACACAAATGTCGTATTTGTTTGGGAACTCTGTGTTTTATTGAACCACAGTTTCTGTTTCTGTTCGTGGCAGAAAATTGCAAATGAATTTAACGACGTCGGTATGCCAACCAGGTAGTAGGGAAAGAAATTATTTTTACTACGGATAGTCCTATAGTGACTTTTTATGGTTGGTAATTTCCTTATTGCGTGTGACGATCATCCATTATCATGTCAACTTTGACACTTTTTTACGCCCCATACATGTACATCCCATTGACTCATTAGTGGAGCTGCCGCCTACAGAGTAACGGTCGCGGGTTCGATCCCCGCATCGGAACAAATATATGTATAGCCTGCAGAAATTTATTCAGAGTCTAGTTACCCCGCCAATCTGCATTGGACAAGCCTGGTGGGTTAATTTCTATTCCTCCAGAAATGGAGAGGCCCGTGCCCAGCATTGGGACATATATGTGAGCTATCATATACGTCCCATTGCCTGACACGGGCTACCCTATCGTCCCAATAATCCTACACGCTTTCCCAAAGCGTATTGGCGGGATACTCATATAATTATCCCAATGCGGGAATCGAACCCACAACTATGTAGATAGAAAGCTGCGTAGTACGAAAGCGTTAGCTTCACCACTGAGCCATTTGGGTCGGTTTCTCTTTCATATAAACAAATGTATTATATACTCACTTGCCAAATGGCAATATATACGTCAATATTGGTATCTTAGCACAGTACTTCCTCAGGAAAAACAGCACGGAGTCTTCCCAGTTGTACATCTTAGCGCTTATTAGCGTAACGGGGATGGTCGGCAGTAGAACGAGCAGCACCAACGGATCGGCCGACTCCATCATCTCCAAACCCTCTCTATGCCCGACTACCTGTAATTTAAAAATATATCGAATTAGTATACCCACGTCATGGAATGCTCGAAGAATTTATGGACTCTATTTATTTATTTGTGTTCGAAGAATACAACCATATTCTTCTACTTCTCTATCAGCGGCATCAGATATTGTTTGCGCAGAACTTGGCCGCTGACGCCATATTATCTATTGCCGTCTTATCATCTGCTGAGCAATTGACAGGGCACAGAGAACCAGATGTCAGTCGTACCATTGTTTGAGTGACTCTCCCACAGTCACACAAACCCCTTGTGTGTTTGAGAAACCCCACTTTATCATTCTCTCCCTACATCGACCAGACTGGGTGCTCAGGCGGTAGAGGGATTTCCAGATTGGCTTCCGGCTGGCAGGTCTGAGGCAGTAATAAAAGCCGGAGGGGATGTTTTAATACTGCAAGTGTGGAGATTATGGCAACACCATTAATTTTTGCAGGAGGCCAATGTCCAGTAGTGGATTGCTACGGCTGTATTGATTAATGATTTATTTATTTATTTATTTTATTAATTCATAGCATCAATAAACAATATGAATACACTGTACCGACTTTTTGATTTAGTAACTTGAAAGTTTCAATTAGTTTTGAAGGGGAAACTTTTTTAGTACCGTTGTAATTTGAAACTCAACGAAAAGAAAAACCAACACTAAAAAGAGACAAACAAGTATCTATAGGATTTAGCCTGCGAGAGAATGAGAGAAAAGAAAAAGCGACACTAAAAAGTGTCAAACACACATCTTTAAGTAGGATTTAGCCTGCGAGAGTAAAATATAATACTGAAAGATTTACTTCCGCGTGCGAAATGCTCATTTTTTTTATTTTTGTTTTATGCAATATCTATAAGATTAACCTTCACTATATATAAATTTAAAAAAATCCAGTTATAGTAAAGCCAACCCCTACCTCGCCTGGGCAGCAATTTAAATGGGATACAAATTTTTAAAATAAATATATTAATAATGCCTATTATCTACGTCGCGTAGTATTTTCGATTGTTCATTTGATTTTGAAACGCAGCTTAAGATGATTTTTGAATACAACCAAAGTTGATTTTCGAAAGCCCGGATAGTGTATATGTAACCTTAAGATTTTAAAATATTTGTAATCAGAACACCAATCACAAAGTTTTGTTCAGTTTCGAAAAAATCTTAAACCTGGCACCGAGTCAAGGCCAGGCATGTTGCAAAAACAAATGAACAGTCAGTCGATTTACCGAATTGAATTAAAAGTGCTCTCACTTTACTACCTATAGTAACACAAAGTACATTTTACATAAAAATAATTTATAAGTGATGAAGAAAAATACAAAGGAGACAAAAATTATAATTTATTTTCATTACGTTGGAGGAATTCAAATTTTTTACGTACGTAACGATAATTTACATTTTTTTGAACGAAACTTGCCTCCGGCATGGAGTTGAGATTAAATAGTTGCATCTCATTACACACTAAACATCTTTATTTAATTTTACATAAAGATTAATTACAATTGCATGATTGTTTAAATGGTTTGAAAAATTTAAACATTTGTATCATAAGGCCTCTCGAATATTAATTAGCACAGAACAGCCTTACGCCAACATTATGGTGAATTACAAAATATAGAATAGCCGTCGCTATGTATGACCTTTGAACTGACAAGTTATTGCCCTAGTTTACGTGCAATGTCTATCGATTTTCTACGGTTGTAGGATGCGTTTTCAAAGCATATCATTTTGACATGTGTCGGAACAATAACAGCAAAAATCCAAGATGCGAACTTTGTTCCCACAATACACATTCATTGATATTCCGTTACGGTTTCATAAGTACAACAATTAGTTTTAAAATTTTTAACTGTCTACGAGATTCCTTTGACTACTTATCTTGACTTTTAGATTCACTTAATTCGGCTCCTGGAGGTTAATTAAAGTAAGGAACAGTTTCGACATTTTATTATCTCACTCTTCGCCATATATAGGCATTTTAAATACAAAAAGCACGTTTCATTTGCGTAACTACTAGATTTTTATAAATAAAAAGAAATTAAGGTCATACTCATTTATATATATATGTATAAATGAGTAGGACATCAATCAAATCATATGTATACGCATTGTATGAAATTATCTCAAAAGCAACTAAAAAAACCTTGATACCCCAAAAAAAACATATTCATCATTAATATGTTTTGATCTTTTCATATTAGATCAGTCGGTGTGCCAATTAGCCTTCGACTTATTTTCGTATTTACAGATAAAATGGCGGCTGATTATTATGCGTGCGAAAATATTTAATCGCAGATGGATGAGTGCATATATACATATATATAATATATATACCCAAATTTTTTTATTATCGTCAATAATACAAATGAGATCTCTTTTGAAATAAGTGCTCCTATACATTTTATTTCCGTTTATATGTCACAAACATCAACAACAAATAAATAAAGAATGCGATTTGCGTATTAACACATGATGGATGTCACCAATTTCCGACAACCGGTTTAGAAACACCCGTATTGATTCTATGACCTCGATACCTGTTTTACCTATGTGCCGTTGTAAACGAGAATATCGCATACGCACATTAATATATGTTTGTACAGGACCAGTCTCGCTGACAAAGAACTGCCCCAAAATGTACCGTTCATGTGTACACTTGCTAAATAATACGACACGATTTATCATCCTTTTAATGCACGTGTTCAAACATCTCGTTCAAAGTTACGGAGAATTTTTATATTTGTGTGAACTAACGAATTTCTTCATAAAATCAAAAACAAATTACATCGCCATCACCTGGATGATTAGCAGTCCTAAATCGTACGCAATTCTCGCAAACCTGTGGTGTTTCCAAAAAACATTAGCCGGATTATATAGGATCCGAATTACCGCGGGTCAATGTATAATACAACAAAAGCTTTGTGATGTTGTAATATAGCTTAATATAGCATACAAAAAAGCTTTGTTATAATAATAACAAAAATTTTAATAAAATAAGACTGACCTGCATAACAGTAACAGCTCCATATGTAATCGCAATCCAGTATATTGAGCCAACTAACACCCCACCAGCTATAAAAGGGCAAACTTTATGAGAGATCTCCTCCATAGTATCCAATAAGGCCACAAAAGCACCCATTGAAGGGAATACCATAATGTATTCTGCTTTACACTGAGGACAAAAGACTTTACGACTTATGTTACCTCGCTGCTTCTCATCCACCCAACGTTGGAGACAACTTTGATGTACCTGTAGAAAGAAATAATTTTTACTGATTTTAAAATTATTTTTCAAAATTGTTTTGCAAATTAGGATCTAGATGCGAGTAATGGGAGAGGTGGAGAAAAATAATGAAAGAGAAAAGGGAAGTAATTCCAAGTCTCAATGCCCACTGAATTAGGTGCAGTAGAAAAGCTACTCAGATTTCAGTTTTCTACAAGTTTTCTATAATTCTTTTGAATATAAACCTTTCATATTATCACTAGTTTCTCTATATTATGCTTTTTGAATTATTAAGATATGCCATTATCCTTCAAGTAACCTAATAGGGATCTAAAATATGGATCTAAATATCACATATATTTACAAATTACTCACTGATCATTTTTATGTAATGCCCAAATACAATAATATCAATACATAGAGCTTTCACTAAAAATAACAATCAATGATAAAAAGATTAACACACAAATTGCTTATCATATCTAGAAATATTGAATACTAGCTTTTTAGTGCACACAAACTGCCATTTAAACATTTGTTCCACTATATACTTCACTGAAAGCTAGTGTTATCGCCCTTTCTTGTTTGTAGATTAAAATAAAATATCTCCATTAACCTACGTACAACAATACATAATCTTTAACTACATACATCTAGTTTCTGCCAGCCACCTTAAACAGATCATCACCCAATCTAGCTACCGGTATCTCACACAAACCTCACCAAGTTTTACCAAGACTCACTCCACTCCAGCACTAGTCTACTCAAATCATTATCGATTCTCCAACACATGTGACCAGCCCTTTACCACTTCAGGTTGTTAACTTGAAGGGCTCTGTTGATGACTTAGATTCCAGTAAATTTATTAGGAATCATATCCACCATAAAACATCCAAGTACCCATATTTCTCTCATAGTTTTCTATATATCCATATTTCTCTCATAGTTTTCTATATATCCATATTTCTCTTAAAGATTTCTAGCTCTCCATAGATTTCTATATATTTTTGAGCTTGGTTAACTTTTGAGCTTTGAGGAATATAAAAAGTATAAGTTAATCTAAAGGCCTATAGAATTCAAAATTAAGAAATCTAAGAGGTTAATACAATAGGTGATTGTCTAAGCGATTCAGATAACCTTGATAGGACACAGTTACAATGACTCTTTTCCGATCAATTCTTTGTTTATGGCGACTATCAGTGAATTTTGCTAGTCTCTTGTGAAATCCATACATCAAATGTGACATATCTATTTATAAATGTTTAACTCTCTCTACATTGTATAAGGCTATAATATTTCATTATATATTCCTTTATAGATAGTTTCACAAAACATTTATGTTAAGTAATGATTGACAAAAATGAATATTCAAAATTTTTCAGTCAACTTAAAAAGTCATGACACATGCATTTATTTCATATCATTTCACTTATACAGCTTAATCAAACTATACTGCATAACACACCATTACAATTAAATAATATAACTGATAATTATATAAGATTATAGAAATGAAATAAAAACACAATGACATTCATGTAAGTTGCAGTAATCTAGCTTTAGATTTATTTTTTAACTTTTTATGTTATAAATATTAACTAAAGAATATACAATGAATAAAGGGGTAATAATGAAACTATTTGTTTAATACTTTAAATGTATAAAGAATATCTTAAATGATTCAACTTAATAAATAATGTATATTTATCTCATACTTATTTATTTGTTAACGTGTAAAAAAGAACAATAAAAATTATCTCATAGTACAAACATAGCATTTTAAATGTATAATAATTTATTCAACCCTTAGCAAACAACTGCAGCATACATGTGACATTCACATTCTAAATAAATTGAATACTACGATACAGATGGCATGATGTTATATTTTAGAACCTGCCTTAACTGTATATATGTATATTATACATTTATTTATTCTGGAAATAAAGCACTATAACACTTAAAAATCCATCAATCTACTATCCTAGAAAAATGTGCTTTATTAAGTTTAACATTAAAGATAGATGTCATTATTACATGTATACTAGTCTTATTATGGGATTCTTGAATGATCTCATATGCTTCAACTTCTGATTGCTCTAAACTATTACAAAGGAAATAAGAATTACATTAAAATAGAGTGCTTTAGTAATATTTATTTATTATTTTTTCATTATTTATTAATTAAGCTTTATATGATTGTCAGCATAGTACAGGAGCTACCCATTTCTTTTCATGGGCATAATATGTGGCCACTATAGAACAAATACCAGTAGATGCACATAAAAAACTCTGCAATATGTACTTGAATAACAAAAACCAATCTGTAATTCCCAATCTTCACACCAAACATGGGGATTATGTCAAACTCCTCAATTTTGAGTGAGGGCAATGTCCAGTGATTTCTTTTTGTATTTATTGGTAAAAAAATACAACATTTATATTAATCTTTAACTGATTTTCACATCAATTATGATGTGAAAATCAAACTGCATATTTTATCTTTAGGTACTGTTCATTGACAAAAACAATTATTTTAGTTCCCAATTTATTTTAAAAAAATTAACTTAACACTTTACTACTTACCCATCTTGTGGTGCCACTACATTTGCAAGGTTGGACCCAAGCTGCTAATCTATCGTCTGACTCAGTGGCAAAACATACCCAACAAGATTTTGAATTCTCCTCATCTATTGTCTGTAAAGCCTTCGAAGCGGTCCCACTGAGATCTTCTGTCGAAGTCGAAGAAGGCATATTTTCGTTGGCCATTATAATGTACGTCGAACACAAACAAAATACAATAATAAACCTCAATAGTATAAAACTGTCACGGTACGTACAGTGTATTCATATAAAAATTTTAATAAGTGTACAGTCACGAAAACAAAACAGCTCAAAATGACCACACAAAGGATTTATTGTTGGAATATAAATTATCACTCTTTTTCCTGCGTTCGCCTTTAATTCAATGACATGAACATGAAACTATCGATATCGTTCACAACGACTCAGAACCGTTACCGTCCGAAACTTGCTTTCACAATTGACATTCAATTCACAACTATGGGTGCATTCTACTTGACGTTCGAAGTGCTCATTCAATTTTATTTTAATACAACGTCTCTAAAAAAAGAAAGATTGCCATTTTATTTTGTAACGCAAATGCGTATAGTTGCGTGATATTTTTAAATAAATTCAACATGTTTCGTAAATGAAAACATAAAAAACTATATCATTCAATATCTTTGTTTTACAATAATTGTAATTCAATAACTAATCGATATATGTACGTTTTCTAATTTCTGTGTAATATTTACAAATACAAAAACGATTTTTATTAAAATTCATATTGCTAAATTTTTAAATTGAAATTATAATTTCCAAAAAATTGTATTCATATCACAAATTGGCAATAAGGGTTCCAGATTTCGCGCATTTGGCAAATTTCGAGTTGAGGATATTTGACACTATAAAAATTTAACAGATTAGTTGCCATAAACAAAATTGAAAGTTGTTTTATTTAATCTTTGTCATAGCATAGATAGATTCAGCAAGTTTAAAAGAAGTTAACCTAAGTTACATTTTCTATATTTTTTCAAATTATTACGTCTTTATACGATTACACGGTAATAATTAATTAATATTAAAAACTGTAGAACGTGAAACGTATACGATTTATAAGATTTTGTCACTGATGTAAGTCAATAATTTATACTTTCTTAGTACTTTCATACTTATAATAATTCTGAAATATCTTTTATCTTACTGTATGTACATATGTGTCCTTATTTTACGGTTTACATTATATTTATGTGATTATATAGTAATTCACATGACGTCTATTAGTCTATTACTTAATGTTTACATAACTACATCTCTTAACTATCTTAAAGTGTTAAAGTAACCTATAAATTATAAGATTTCAATTAATTCCCATTTTTCTGTTTAAGTGAGAGAAAAAAATAATATTTCTCCCTTTCGATTAGGTGTTTGTTGGTGGGATTATTAATTACGCCAGGTGGCCTATCTAAGAGTAAATTAAGCTTAATGTGGCTATTACTTATTATCACTTATATGAAAGATAAAATTTCTTTCGGCCTATGTATATTTTTTTACTCGTGTCATAATTATAATTAGAGTAAGGGGTCACTTGGCAGAAATATATTACTCAAATGGAGTGTCACTTACTAATATACTAAGATCCATAAAACAAATTTGAATAATAATATCATGTGTATGCAAACCTGTATACACACATCGCCACTTTATAACAATGTAAAGGGCTCAATAGAAGACAACTGTTGAGACTACTATATCTGAGAATGCCTCATGCAGAGACCTTTT
Organism: Baronia brevicornis; assembly: GCA_031353405.1. Classification (NCBI taxonomy): domain Eukaryota; kingdom Metazoa; phylum Arthropoda; class Insecta; order Lepidoptera; family Papilionidae; genus Baronia; species Baronia brevicornis. The sequence continues at coordinate 651,781 of JASFAT010001918.1, forward strand.
TGAAAATGACATTGTTAAAATGTGGTGTTGTGTGTATACTGGTTTTTATACAAATAATATTATTTATTTAATTTGTTGTTTATAAATCGCAGCAAGGCAGTTATTAACCATCCGTCTGAAAATTAAATAACTTGGAAGATGTCAACTTTTATTTTTACATCACTTTACTGTACTTCATCATACTGCAGTATAGTTTTCCTTAACTTAGGATATAAAACGTAATTACATAATTATGCAATGTGAATATATGCTACATATATTTGCACTGCATACTTATTGTTAAAAGTACTATAAATCTGCATCGTTAATACTTTATATTGTTTTACCATATAAAAATAATTATTTTGATGTAAATGATGCAATAAAAAATGTGATAATGTCAAAATTATTATTACAATTCTTTTATTCATTTTGATAGAAGATTACTTAAATAAATTATAATTATCTGAAAAATATAATGTGCACAAGCGATTATTGAAAATAACTAATGGAAGGCCCTTATTTTACATAGATAGCAACTTTATACAAGAATTTCAATTTTGAAAAATAGATTCAAAATCATGATGAAATAACTATAATAGACTTTTAGTCAAAGGTTAACTGAAAAAAAGATTAATATGTTACTTCTCTGGACATTTTCGATTGTAGAATGGTATGATAGCCTTGAGTCTTGAGAAAGGAGCGAGGGGACGCTATATCGCAATAGGTAGCAAATATGCTGTACGGTTAGTGTAACCATACATTAATATTTCACCATTTCATTCCTGACGCCTTGTAAATAAAATTTTAGATCTTAAATAACTTGCTCAGTGGCTAGAGTATATGACTTTCAACGACAACTTCTTTCAACTTCTTGGATTATATGACTTGCGTCAAAAGTTCTAGATTCTATTCCTGGTCAAAACGGAAATTGCTTTTAAACACAAGTTACTATTAGGTTATCTGGTTTTGGTACACATTTATAACGCAATAATCACTGTTTTATAACTAACTAAATATATCTAAATATTCATTCCGGTTTATATGTATCATGAAAAAAATGCGTCTTCGTCGAAGTCTAATCATCAAAGTTCGAACTGTGAAAGATTATATTTGACGTAATATGGACTGCAACTACGTACATATAAAAAGTAATTTTAAAATTATAAAAAAAAATATTTTTCCATACAAGGCGTTAAACTTTTTTCAACAAAATAGAGTGATAATAATATTCAGCGCGTATCATATAAATAATCAATTCGTAAAGGTCCTGCATTTTATATGTAAAAATGGTCACCCTAAATGAGACTGAACTCGACAGTCAGTTCCAACGAGTGACTCGCAAATAACGCTCGTATTCGCGTTCTGTGTTTGGATTACAAGTATATTTATCTGAGGTATCGCAACACTTTCTCTTCTTTTCCGTTACCTATTTCATCACACTATTGGCAGTATTGCGGGGTAAGCTATCGCTCGTGAATATATTTTTTTAAAGTCACAGAATGTAAATTATTTTTTTAATTGTAATGTCATGCCATTCGTTCAGTCATTGCACAGATCTGATCGTTTTATGTAACAAACAATAAGAATTATTTTTAACAATTATGTCGTGTTTGCATGTGTTCATTTGGTAGGTTAAATGTACAGTCGGCTAAAAAATATGGTATCACATGTAAATGTAACGCAGTACTCATTTAGCATCATATTGAATGCAAAACATTTGTCCTCGACAATACTTGTAAAGTTATGTTTGAACGCATTCTCATGCACGTATACAAGCGTAAACAAATATCGGTCAAATCGGCATGAACCGATACTTCAGATTCACAAAAGTTATTTTCGATTTTTTAACCTAAAATATAGAAAAGAAAGGATCTTTCATTTATTTGCGTAACAACTACAGTTTATAGGATTTAATGCATCTATTACTATTAATGAAAAAAGTATATTTTTAATATAAATAATTATTTTCTGTATAATTCATTACAAGTATTTTTATAATTACACAAAAAGTAGCTGTTGGCTCGGAAAACTACGTTTTTTAAATAACGAAAAAACTACTATATTTTTCTAAATTGTTTTATGCACAACAAAGGACTGCATTGTTCCCGATTTTCTATGAGAATCGTAGTTGAAATTGAAAACGTTAATTCCAATCGTAGTTGGATTGACCACTGAGTCTAAAGGCTATCAAATAGGATATCTGCTGCTATACTTATCGATCTATATCTATCGATATATACTAATCATTTGCAAATAACGACCTCGTGATCATTCAAGGACGGGCTCACTCCATTCATCCGAATACCACGCACCACACAGAGCGTGATATTGCTTAATTTTTATTGTAAATATTAGATCTCCGTCTCTCATGAGGAGGAGAGCTAGAATACTCTTTGTATGAACATGGTTTTAAATTGTATAAACAACTGGGAGTATAGAAATAGGTTTTTTTTTATGGGATAGGAGGGCAAACGAGCAAGCGTGTCGCCTGATGGAAGGCAATCAACGCCGCCCGCCAACAACCGCGACACCGCAAGAGTCGCGGAAGCGTTGCCGGTCTTTTAGGTATGTATAGGCTTGTTTTTTGAAGGTTCCAATGTCGTAACGGTTTCGGAAAGATCGCCGAGGGTAGCTGGTATCGCCGAAGTTTATATATATAATGCTTTATTTAAGGGGAAAATGATGTATGTTATCTGTGTGTGTTGTAGGTGGCGGTTATTTGAGAATAAGGTAGTGGTTGACGTAGTCTCGTGTTTCACTGGCTGTAGTAAAGAATATCGTGAACTACTACAAATTTTATTGGGTTTTACGAACCTAGAATATAGAATAGGTATTTTCCTCATACACTAATAACACATTCATAAGTATTAATTAACATATATTAAATCATAATTACTGCAAATGCGGTTGCAATTATTAACATCCTGTGTAACTAACTAATGCAGATATTCTAATATTTTTATTTTCTATTGAAAAGGCAGATAAACGAACAAGCGTGTCACTTGATGTTAATTATGCATGCAACTTGATTATTCAAATCATGCAATATGCAACACCTTTATTTAGACAAATATTTAATTATAATACAGCGTTTTTTAAGAAGGATAAATAAAGACATGTCGTTCATCATTGTCTCAGCGCGAGGAGTCGATTATTATGAATCGATTTTAAATATTTCGTTTATGGAAATAGTTTTCAAAATTTGAAACGAGGAATATCTAAAAGAGGACTTATCAACACTTATGAGCGCGATTTATTGAAAATAATAATTATTAATTTATTTTTTAAACCTATAACTGAAACCGTCTTTTAAGTATGTACAATTTAATTCAAACTATGTTAATGACCGATTTTAAGTATTATATACATTATATATATTATACCTATAATATTAGTTAAGAATGCCACACCATCAAATGAAGATGCTTTTGAGAAATGCTGCAGCGTAGGCAAATCCTTCTTGTATAACAACGTCTTCATGATATTGCTGGAATTAGACCGGTCTTTTTATTAAGAATGCGGTCTTATTCGTTATTATGGTTTGAAAACCATTTGTTATATTGTTAGTACGTTGATAATTCATTATTTAGCACTATCAATCCTCAACAGCCTACAGTTCACTACTGGACGAACACACTGGCTCTGCATTAAGAAAAATTAATAGATACATAGTCCTTGTGTAATGCATTCATAGCTCAAATACTTTTTGCTTACAAAAGAACTGACAGTAATTTGTTTTTTCAGCTTCGTAATGGTAAGATAAAGTACCGGCTTATATAAACGTAACGTTTTATTATACTGCTAAGAAAAACAAAACACTTGAAAAGTTATTTGTGTGAAGTGTGAAAGATGGAATAAAATTATTTATTTTCCTTTCACTTATTTCAAATTATTGAATTGCGTTAGTTGTTTATTGCTAATATTATTTATACAAAGCTTTTGATTTCCATCGGGTGACACCCCTGCTCGTTTGCCTTCCTGTCCCATAAAAAGAATTGTAATTCAAAGTCTCACTTGTGATTGAATAAGAACATACCCGTAAAAAATCTTAATATAATATTAAAATTAATAGTACGGGTGTAGCAAACAACTCAAAAAACTAAAAGTAAGCTATTTAATTATATAATATTATAAGTTAAAAACTCATGGAATTTAAAAGTATAACTCTGTGTTGTGTCAGACGTAGAGTCCACCGGAAACGAGGTTCATTATAATTTCAAAAGAATTGTTATTTACCTTACTCATAAATAACTCATCGTCGTCCACCTGAATTCGTTTTCGCATATATTTCTGGAAAACGCTCTTGCCGTCTACTGCTTTGCAATTCATGACGCCAATTTTGATTTATTCTCTGTTTAAATCGTGGCCGGATCAATAATGTTATACCTATATTTGGATAGAACTTTGTTGTTGATTTCTTTGAGACATTTTTATAGCAGAGCTGGTAAATCACGTTAGAGGCTGTCCATAGACTACGTTTCATTTCATGATTTTGGTGCGCTTTGCCCCTACCCCCTTTGTCACACGTGAAGCTGAGTTAAGCGTTAGCCCTTTTTAATTTTCCTCATTTGTCGTCACAAAGGTTAAGTCTCATCCCTTTTTGTTACTCGATGTCACACTTTATTGACGCTCTTCCTCCTCCCTTACGCGTGATGTAATTTATGGATGGCCCCTTGACAGCATTTCATGTGTTTTCTGTGTTTGAGGACATAAATAACCTTTTCGTTAACTGGCATGCCGACATATACCCGGTCACGGTATAGTTAACTATGAAACCAAGGCCTCTAGACCTCTTACCCATTAAAACTTATAAAATTTTAAAAAGTTGAAGCGAAAAGAGGAAAACACTAATTGTACTAATATAGATAACGATTAATTGTTTTCAATACGAAAATAACCATTGCAATGAGGTCGTTGATATGGCTTCTCGTACTGGTAATTTGGATGATAATAAGTTAACGTGTAATGAAATTACCGTAATGATACATCTCATTAACGGCTTGATATTTATAATTTAAATTAAAACTTAAAGAAAACTCCAAAAAACTACATCAAATAAAATGAACTATGAACTGAACGCTTTGCTCCAAGTACAATTAAAAATAAGCCAGCTTATTAGGATAATTTATGCTCCAGGGTTTCTTAAATTATGCATATCATTACCATAATCTTCAGTCTGCGGGCCTAGCCTAGACCTAGCGGACTGTTGGACCTAGGCCATTTACGTCGGGACGTTGGGACCTAGGCCAACAGTATTAAGAAGTCCAATTGTTGACTACATATACAGTTTTTGCAAGCCATCTTGCGCAGATCGTAGCTTCATGTAGCAAGAGGGCGGCCCACTAATTTGCCAAAACTCTGTTTCCACTCAAACACTTTTCTACTTCAAAAGTTGTCAGTTCTTCGGATTAAAAACCCATTGCCACTTCAGTTATGTCGATGCAAGTGGTTGTCCGACAGGGTTCTTCGTTTTGAATCATACTGACTAGAGAAACTTCAAACATAGTTTCCTATATAATTAATCGTTTGCATTAGTTTCCTGAATAACTAATCGTTTGCATTAGTCTTTATCGTCATTAAACAACACTACATCCAAATGAGGACTTTTTCATTTTATTTGTTTCTTTTTTAAACCAAGTCTCTAAGGTTTAATAATAAATGAAAACAAACATCATCAAAGAGTGCTAGTAGACAGAAACTTTGTATTGTTTTTCGCTGATGACAGTGATTCATAGCACAAACTCATTACAAATACTTGAATATATGTTCGATTTTTATTCGATTCCCATTTGTATTCACTATGTATAATTAATACGAATTCATAATTCTTTAATCGATAATCCTTAATATCGATAAAAAATTATCGGTAAATAATTGATAGTTTCCTCTTATATTCATTTTATTGTAGCATATTTAACACCTATACATGGAAAATTACAAACGTTACAAAAAATATATTCGTAAAGTGTACTTCTCTACAAAATTTTTCCCTTGTTTATCAGAAAGGTAGTCAGTCTTGTTGGTGTTTAGAAACTTATATTGCGTAACCTCAGGTCGTTTCTTAATTATACCACAACATAAGTGTGGCCAACCAGCCGAGAACCGGAATCGTCTGCGAAGGTCTTCAACTGTATTTAACGTACTTGATATCTTGTTATTTATATAATATTATATGTAGAACGATCTTGTAACTTCTAAAATAATACCGAACAACGTTAATTTCATGTTTAACATAATTTTCTCTTACAATTAACAAGTGTCATACCTATCACATAGACGGGCGACAATCCAATATGGCGCATTTCTCTCGAATCTTCTTTCCACACAACATAACACTGTGCATAAGACTTAAATGCCGGCAACACTTCTGTAATGCCTCTAGTGTTGCAGATTTTTATAGAGGGCGTTCATTCCTTTCTATCCTATAAAAAAATAATACCTTTTTTCTTTCATAATTTACAAATAGTTACTGCACATGAGCTCAACGGGCCCAGTATTCGATGAAGCTGTTAAGCCAACAGGCTACCAGTATTAACATCTTCAAATCAAATCTCACACGAGATTACTCTTTATAGAATTATGTTTATATTTATATATGTATATTCGAATTAGATGTTTATATACTTTTATTATATTATGTATGTATATTCAATCATTTTTCGATTTTATTTCTTAGGTCCTTCGCCGGTTATATAAGTAGCCTCGTATGTACATGAACATATTTTATTCATAATAATGTATTTTGAATATATCTTAAGTTTGAAGTCTTAAGGTTAAAAATATAATAAGGTTAAAAGCTATCACTAGTAAGTAATGATAATGACGTATGACCTATGCCTGCATAGGTCATACGTCATTATAGTTCCGTTTTCTTAACAATTAA